>OZ021724.1:21922432-23122432 GCA_963978545.1 Linyphia triangularis | reverse complement strand
ATTCCAAACCCCCAGCAGATTCCAAAGTGGTTGGTTAGCTGTGATCGTTGATTATTCTGCATTTCGATGTATCTCTATTTGTGAACTCTCCAGTTTTCAATTATCGAATTCCCTGGGGTGTAAAAGTTGAAATATATTTGTAAACTTATAACAACGCGGCTTTATTAATGCATGAACTGATGGTTGGACACGATAAACTTGTGGAAGGAACTCACCAAACAAGACCGTTCCATTCACGTTATGCAACTGCTGGAAGTTACAATTTAAAGATTATCTGGAATGAATGACTTGGTACGGTTGCAGTTAACTTATGGAAAGCGTATCAAAGTTATATTTTGAATTATTATATTTATTTTTTAGTATATTATTTTACTTTTTATGGAGTTCATGTCAAATATGAAATGTTTCTTAAAGCTTAGCTTAGTTAGACAAACTATATTTTGAGATTTTTTGAATTTTTGTTTGTTTAACAATAACAGCGTAATTGTATGGTTTTCCAAAGTTAAAGTGTTTGATTTTTTTGAAAGTTATATATATATTTTGAACAATTATAATTAATACAAGTATTCTGAAATTATTACTGAATGTACTTATTAGTAAGAATTTTTCTAACTTCATTAGTTTAGGTATTCAAATAATAAATTTTTATTTATTTTCTATTTTTGTAGATAACTAATTATAATACGATTTTATTATTTTTTTTTTTTGCACATACACGTTAATATACATCTCCCATTCATAAATAAACTTACTAAAATAAAAATTTTCTTCGTATTTGTAATAACCGATGTGTGGAAATTAAAAAAATATTTAAGTTCATTGAAAATTTTTCTAATTCACACTTTTTAATTGTTTCTTTAAGCAATACTATACTATTTTTAAAATTAACGTTACTTTATTATAGCCTTGCAGGATATTTATCTCTTCAGAATTTACTTTATTACTCTGTAACAAGTAAGTCTATGCTCTCCAGATAGAAATGAAGCAGGAATATTATCTGTGAGTTTCGTTTATAATTTGATAACATAGATACACAAGTAGTAAACATTTCACTTTTCTCTTTTACACTTCTTATTTCCAGGTAATGTTTTTAATATTATACAAAGATCGGCTCCCTTCTAAATTGAAATTGTTTTTATAGAATACTACAATATTAAGAAAATGTAAGAAACATTAATATAATACTTATTTTAAATAGTTTAAAAATATATATTTACTTCTGATGACATCTCCATAAGTCTTCAGTTTAAGATAGAAAGTAAAATAGTTAAAAATAGGCGACTGTCTGGTCAATTTTTAATATTAACTGTCATATGTTTTGAACTGTTCTGAAGTACATTTACTTTTTAAATAGTATTATGATTAAACCTTTGCTGGTGTCCACCAAATCCAGTTACAACAACCGACCCACGTCAAATTTTGTGATGCTTGAACTGACTTGAGGCAAAAGAAAAACGAGTATTTCTATTTCGTTGATCGGTGCAGAATGGCCCTAGTGTTGCTCTCAACTCAAATAAAGTATGCTCATAATATTCCAACTATTCCGTTGTCTTGAACTGAATTAGTTTTTCTTTTTTACCTTTTATTACCAGATCTACTCGTAAATTGGAGTTCAAACCCATCTAAACATATGCTTCGCTCATTAAAATAACCATTCTAGAAAAATATGCTCACCTTAGTTCTATCTAGTTGATCATCTTTCCTTTGTACCTTATTACTTAGAGCTAAATCAGTGACCCACACTGATGCAACCGTTTCTATATATTAACTCAAAATCATGCATACTACCATACTTCAATCTATCATGATCTAAGAAATATAATTTATACTGTGTCATGCTTACTATTGGATACACAGTACACTTAATTCTCTTTTTCAAAATGAAAGTTTCATTTATAACTTTCAAAAGAAATCAGTTCAATCATTGAAACCAATGATTAAAACATGCATTTTGAAGAAGAGAATACGTGCCAAATAGTAAGCATGACACAGTATAAATTATTTTTCTTAGATCATGATAGATTGAAGAATCACAGAACTTCCTTTTTTTTTGTATATGTTATGGATGGTACGATACCTTTTTATTCCTTCTTACAAAACCAAAATTGATAAATGGCATACCAATTTAAAGGCAGACATCCGCTTCAGATGAATAGTTTATTTCAATTGTACATTGTGTTATTTGTTTCAGAAAAGAAGTAAAAGGTTGTGTTAGTACACAGTAGATGGCAGCACTAAAGAAAAATAAAATTTTAATTTAAGCACGTTAAGGAAACCTCAGAAATATCATATCTCTCAGGAATAGAATATCTAAGTGTGATGAATTACCAAAATACCAAGTCCCTTAAGAAATCTTAAATGCTCAGGATGTACACGTCCCTTCTAAATATAAAATATTGTGTGTCAAAAGCTTATTTTATTCAATATTAATCCTTCATCAGTATAAGAACAAACTAAACTAACTTCGTGGAGTCGAAACTTTAAAAGCCTTTCCCAGCGGTAAAACTTCAGAAGGTGATCGACACCTTGAAGTTTACACAAGACAGAGCTTTATATTTCTTCGTCCAATATTTCACCGCTAATGGAACGGTGAAAAAAATACAACCCCCCTTCAAATGGCTGTCGAAATCTCGGATAACGATACAGCAATGACAAAAATAAATAGGTCCCGAAATGACGTAATGTAGAAACAACAAACAACAATGGTATGGTCCCAGCAAGAACACTATCGCTTGTGCGCCGGAGCGCGAATTTTATAGCGCTGGTGCGTTATTTGGTTTTGCTGTGGAACTCTTTTTGTTGTTGCAGTTGCTGTGAGAAATGATGTATTTTGTTTGGTGGTGGTCACATTCTACAACAGTTTGGGGGGGGGGGGGGGATTGTCGAGCAGGACCGATAAATTTTTTCCGCTGGGAATCGAAGTGCAATGGCGAAACAAAGGAGGGAAGGAAGGGTGAGGGCGGGAGCTCGAATTTTCCACACGAAATCAGAAGAGCTATATATCAGAACTAAATGAAGGAATAAAAATGAAAATTACTAAATAACGCAGTATTCTGGGTGTTTTATGGCATGTAAGAAGATTGTAATGCAGGGTTGTTATATGTTATAAATGTCGCTGTTTTGTATGGTTTTTAGATTTCTGTAATGTTTGTTTAGGTAGCACAATAAAGAAACCTTCTTATTTAGTTCTAATTTATACCGTTTAAGGGCACGAAACAATAGTTTTTGTAAGATAATGAGAATTCCTCTGTGTTTAATTTATAACCTAATAATATAAGAAAAGAATCTTTAAATGGATAGCTGGCCGTTTTGGAAGCTAATTATTTAGTGGATTTACTATGGGGTTTTAGATGTAATGTATACAAATTTGTTTTCTTTTGCAATAATTTTCTTTACAAATTTAATTGTGTAGATAAACGTTTTGAGTATCCACTCAAAACGTTTATCTACATTGGTAAACAAAACTTAAGGACGAAATGGTTTTTCCTTAATAACTTTTCAGTGGAACAGCATAGACATATGAAATTCACATCAAAGAGATAGCTTTATATAACATAATGGTAAGTAAAACAACATAGTTGCAAAATGAAATGCAAATTGTACGTATATGTAAAAGAATGTAGTACCATTAGTCTGTTCCATTACAGATGCATCCATATTAAAACTAACAAGAGTCAAGAACTGTGGACTTTTAGTACGAGATATGATTTTTCCTGTCATCATTGTTTACTTTTCATTGTATTCTCATACATAACATGAGGATTTTTATGAGGCATAGTGGCTAAATTGTTCACCCCACCTTTAGAAATGTTTTAAAGAGATGGAAAGTTCCCAATACACCGAACTTTTCCACAACGCGTCTCATGGAAGCGTCCCACACATGTTTAATAAAATTTGGGTCAGAGGAGTGATCTGGCTTACGTATAAAAGCGAAGTTTGTATTTTTTAATTGTTTTTCTAAAGCAACAGTGGTATAAAAAATATACCATAAATATCAACGAAAAGGAGTTAGAAATCAATATTTCACCTTTGTAGACTTACCTAGATCTAGGTAACGTAATTACAGTAAAAAAAAAAATCAAATTTAATTATTTTTTGCGTTAGTGGGAAGCTTTATAAAGCAATCCAACATACAGCAAACCACGACCAAAACTTTTCCCCCATCAAATCGTTATCTTGAATTGGTATTTACTATGCAATATCATGTTTCCACTTTTCTGCAGATTATCTGACGTTCAATATTAGTCATGAGACTGAATATATTCCTTTCAATAAAAACTATCTGATGTTAAAAAGTGTTAGCCTTTAGGTGCAATATCTTACATTGCAGTACTGAGCTTCCCAGTAACGCACAATATAATCAAATTTGACTCTTTTACTGTAATTACGTTACTTAGATCAAGGCAAGTTTATAAAAGTGAAATATTGCTTTCTAACTTATGTGTATTGATATTTATGGATATTTTATATCACTGTTGCTTTAGAAAAACGATTAAAAATACGAACTTCGCTTCTATACTTAAGCCAGAATACTCCTCTGACCCAAATTTTTCGAAACTTGTGTGGTACGCTTCCACGAGACGCGTTGTGGAAAAATTCGGTGTATTGGGAACTTTCCATCTCTTCAAACAATGTAACCACTATGCCTAAAAAAAAAAATCCTCATGTTAGGTATGAGTAGACAGTGCAAAGTAAACATTGATGACTGACAAGATCATATATCGCACTAAAAGTCAATTCTTTGACTCGTGTGATTTTTAATATGGATGCATCTTTAATGGAGCAGACTAATGGTACTCCATTCTTTTAAAGTACACTCTGCATTTGATTTTGAGACTGTGTTGTTTTGCTTATTGTTATGTTACATAAAGATATCTCCTTGATATAAATTCCATGTGTCTATGTTGTTCCACTGAGAAGTTATTAAGAAAAAAACAATCTCGTACCTAACTTTTGTCCACCAGTGTAGGTTTTCGTAGAAAACACATTGTTTCTTTATCGAATAAAATGAGTTTGTAAAACTCTTTTTGACCTTGCACACTGTTCAACGGCAGTTGTTAACAAACTATTCGTAAAAGGTTAATTTAAAAAGTAACTCGGGATTTTGCATACTTTCGAGAATAATTTCGTTTCCTTAAGTAGTAGAAAGAGATATTAATTAACTGCCTTATTCACCTAACTTTTATCTTTGAGGGATAACTTGTTCTTTGTGCAATATTGCCATGAGCTCAGTAGTTTTTAAAATGCTTAACTTTAAAAACAATCGTTGTTGCTAGAAACTGTTATTTATCGCTTTGGAGGTATTTTTCAGGAGTGAATTTGCTATGTCCTTCCAGATGACGTTTTCACTTTCTTATTTTTGGCAAAGTAAAGGGATTTTGGCAACAGTGTCTGTCGTCAGTATAACAGTCTTCATTTCAACTAACTATATACTTAATGTACTCATACAGATACAGAGTAATTAAAGGGAAGGAATAATAGAAGTTGAGGAAAATCTTAAACTGTGTTTGTGGAATAAAAACTTTCGTAGCAAATTTTTAAAACAATAATTCTTAAAACAATATTTCAATAACAAATTGCCATAAATACCGAAAATGATTAAAATACCTACATTCTAATTTGTATATTTGTTGTGTAATTTGAAAAATATTTAAGGTCGAAATTATGTAACTTTATCGCCGAACTAATAAGCTTGGTAACACTTTTGGTGATTTAAGCATTTGTGTTAACATAGCAGATTTTATGTTCCAAAACTTTGTTATATGATGTAGATTTAGTGGCATTGAGCTATTTGCATGATTTTAAGGCTATTTAGAAAACTTACCTTATAATTTTTGGAAAAATGTCTCATATTGAGAATTTTATTTGAAATTTCATCGTACTGTGTAATATACGTATTTTTGCAAATATTAGACAAACTACAAAATGTTAAGTTGAGTTTTTTTGTCCGTTTTAAGTTCGTCAAATAATTATCTGAAGTAATTTTAATTCAAGTAGTTAATTATTTCATGAGTTATTTGCAAAACATTTAAGAAATTCTCGATAGACTTGTGCACTGCCATAAATCTTCCGAAGGACTTTCTTCGATCGTCTTTTACCTGGAATTTGCATATTTGTGTAAATCGTTCGAATGGGAATTGAAATCACTAAAAAGCAAATTCTTATATATTAATGTATATAAGTGCTACTCGACAACATCTGCCAAAAGTTTTACTCAAGTAAATACACAAAAAATAAAATATTATTTTACTCGTCCTATCGACAAAAAGGGGATGAAAAAAAGAAGAAAGAATAATCAGAGGATGCCTTCGCTTGAAAGAAACACATTACGTTGACTGAATACCGAACACCACAGTGATCGAAATCCGTTGAGGCCAGAATAGCTTCAGAATCTAAAAATTCTTATCAGAAAAATACAGAAGATGGGGGCAAATAAATGCATTTACAATTTAATCCCATAAGCCGAATGGTTTCGGGAGGTACAAATAAATTCGATGAAAACCTACCGTATGTTCTAAAACTGTTCGGGTGGAATAGTTGTTTGTTCTGAGATTTAACAGGACGCGCAGGATTTCGCCATTTTGCATTCAAACAGTGTCTTTGCGTGCACAAATTTTTTGGATTCGTTCTTTGTTTTGTTGTTTGATCCTTTGGTATTTGTGATTAAAATCTTGAGAAATTCAGCAGATGCTTTGATGCAATCGAACAGATTTACATAGAAAAATGCATTTTGATAAACTCGTGCAATGTTTTTCATGTAAGTGTTTTGAAATTATAAAACTGATTTGAATAGGGTACTTTATTCTTAAAAGCTTTCATGAAATAGAATTAGATGGATATATTTTTTGTGAACAAATTATATTTCATTGAAACCAATTAGTCAAATATTTTTTTTGGAAAGTGGAATACTTTAAGGTAAGTTATATTAAATCATAAATTTAAAATTGAGTTGGAAAAAATCTGAATTAATTCTTTTAAATTTTTCTTTCTTGAAAAGCAATATATATATATATATATATATATATATATATATATATATTTAACACCTACGTATTTCTAGGGATGTAAAACGCATTTTTACAATATAGTTGCGTAATAGTTTTAAAATAAACTTAACCTTAAAATAAATGATTTTCACATTCAGAATAAGATTTTTTTCCTGAAAGTCAATACAAAATATATAGTATCTTAATCAGATAAAAATCCCCCCCCCAGTTTATACTAATTAAAAACACTGAACAACTGAAAACTAAGTGGCAAGGAAAATCAGTTTATTTACAGATCTGACCAGTTGCAAACGAGCCGTTTAAAGCAGAGGATTTATTGAACTTGATAAGCTCCTCTATAGCTAAACATCAGATTGTGTTATCCCTAACAATATCATAATAGTTAAGATAGTTCTGCGCAAGTAGATAGTTCTGCGGAGTAGAATAAAGTACTTTTGTAACATACAAGCAAATAAAAATTCCATCAGACGGAGGAACGCATTAAGAAATATGTGTAAAATGAACGGTTGGTATTAGAGAGGATGAATGTGTGACACTTGCTTACACGTTGCAATGGCTCACATGACAAGTATTTCTGTGGTATAGAAAGACATCTGCATAAATGGAGCAATAAAAGTTGTCAATTTATGCAGGTGGAACTTGAACAATAAAGTTTGTCCTTTATATTCCTGCTTTCCGCCTTCTACGTCCGGTTTCATTCAGGTTTTTAACAAATGTTGGCAAACTAGTTTCTTAGTTGGATAGCACTGATTATTATAAAAATTAGTATTGAAATGGTGTCATTGTGCTCTTGTAGGATTGTATTATTATTATTGAAAATTCCCCTCATAAATTTCATACGCAAATTTTTATTTAAAATAGCGATCAAAACACTACAATGATCATTTTAGTAGCTTATTTTGCATTACTTTATAAGAAAGATTTCGAACTTTCATAAAACAGTTAAGTATGATTTGTTGGCCTGTTGGTTCTCAATAGTTTCAACGAGTTTTCAAATTCTTCCACTTTATATTTTACCACTTTGCCTTTCTTGTGTGTTATCTTCTCTAGGAATATCTTAATTGGAGTTTGCAATCTCTGAGATATGAAACCGCGCTTGCACCAAACTTTAATTATAAGCAACACTAAGAATAGATTAACATGCAATCAAACAAGAAAAATCAGTAGCTTGCCATGCATATAAAAACTACCACATCGAACGAAAGAAACTTGTCGAATACTTTTTTTTTCTATCCAAGCCTTTTCGTATTAGCATTGAATGAAATTTATTCCTTTCAAAGATTTCAACAGTACACAAACACCCTTGAGTAGTTGCATAAATATCCAAGTACTTGAGGATGATAAAATATATTGTTATACCCTGCAGAGGTGAAGGAAATCGCGAGTTGGGCGTTACACCAGGACTCTTTCGCAGAGTACAACCACAGAGGATTTCTCCTTTAAACCACCTACCTCAAGATCCCACAACAAAACAAGAACAATATCGGTTATAATAGAAGTTCATGCATTATTTAAAGGTTCTTCTGCTTAACCGTGGAAATTCCAGAATCGATTCCGAAGAGAAAGGAATGCGGATAAAGAATTTCTATGACGTCACATAGCAGCGAACAATATTTTAAAGAACATTCTCGATCCTTCCATCTCGTGGAATAATGTTCAATAGAATTCTATAAAGCCTCTGGAGCGAGAGGATTTCCTGATTTCGAAAATGCAAATGCCCGCCATATCTTGTCTGATGCTGCCATTATCGTTTTAGTTATTTCTGTTTCGGTAAATGTTGCAGAACTCGCTTGTCAACGTTTCTTTAGACGATGCGTTCGATAATGGTTTGGAACACCTTCTGAAATTCATGCATTTTCACATTTTTTGCCGAGTGGAATATGTTAAAGTGGATTAAGTTCTGGTAATGTGGAGATGCTCAAAATGTTTGTTTGCTGTATATCATTCGGTTATATTCTCAATGGAATATTTTTATGAGTAGTTTTTTTTAGTTAGTTGCAAACATGCGACTTTCTTTTTTTTAAAAAATTTGTATTGTTAAGAGATTTCCAACTGATCGTATTTTTGACTGAGGAATTAGAGGGCTTAAAATAAAGTTATATTTATTTTGCCTTATTCAAATACATAAATATTATAATATTTATGTATTTATATTTGTAATATTTAATATTTGAATATTATAATTATTATTAATATTTAATATTTGAATATTATAATTATTATTAATATTTAAATATTATAATTATTATTAATATTTAAATATTATAATTATTATTAATATTTAAATATTATAATTATTATTAATATTTAAATATTATAATTATTATTAATATTTAAATATTATAATTATTATTAATATTTAAATATTATAATTATTATTAATATTTAAATATTATAATTATTATTAATATTTAAATATTATAATTATTATTAATATTTAAATATTATAATTATTATTAATATTTAAATATTATAATTATTATTAATATTTAAATATAATTTATGATGCATGAATGATGGTGACGACAAGCACCAAGCTCAGTCTGCTTTAGCAATTTAATTGAAATGTGTTTGACATGTTCCTGATTAAATATACACACTTGAAATTTTAAATCAAAATATGGCGAGAAATTCTTGAACGAGAGGTCGCAGCAAGTTTTGGCTCTTCATTGATCATCATTCTGGTTTCTTATGGAATATAAGGAACTATTAGTAGTTTAAAAATATATTGGTCTGTCTGGTGAAAATGGCTGAAACTGTTTGTAAAGCACCTTTGAATCGATTGAACTGAAACCGATAGCCAAATATGTCAAATCTTGCCAAATAATAAGCTTTCTCTTAAACCTGGCAATTTATCCCCTTTTTCCTGTGAGGATGGGAGTACGATTCTTGTCACTTCATGCCAAATCTTTTAAATCTGATCCTATTTGGCAAGAATATTATGCATTTGTTTACGGCACGGAAAACTTAATATCATTTGGCAAATTAACTACATTTTAAAAGAGGAAATGCTTTGGTGCAGGTGGAATAAAATCATCTTCTCCAAGCCTAATTGAAAATATAAAAAGCAGTGGGTCACCATAGAAAAAATTATGCTCGTTGTTTTTCAATTTATGACAGTTTTGGCTATCAGTTTTAGCTCGACTTTTAAACATTTTGATTTTTTTATCCCCTGATCGACCAGTATTTTCTTAAACTACAAATATTTATCTACATCATATTAAATTTAGAATAATGTTCAATAAGATATCAAAACTTTCAGCACTTCATGGCTTAACAATTCTTAACATATTTCTTTTATTGGTGCAATTGCCTCACCATCAAACACATTTACAATTTGAAAAATTGTTAATACTTCCTATCTTTGTAAGAAATCGTTTAAAAGGAAATATAACGTTTCCCATTTTCTTCTGGATATGACACTAATTTTTAGTTGCAATCTGTTGGAGATAAAATATAAGTAAAATGTCTAAAAGTGCTTTCAAATGGGTTCTGGATTTATTAAATGTCTCCAGAGATCCTCTTTATGAAACAACCTGGTTGCAACTGCGAAAAATTCTCGTCAAATGCAAAGAAATGTTATTTCTACACCCAAAATGGCTACCCGTGACTGTCCGACATCTATCAAATATATTTGGGGCTGTAAGATGACATAAAGCGTTTGATCAAACTTGCATCTCTGACATTTTCTTGTCTCGTGAGAAATCATTCCTTTTCGTCTGCTTTAAAGCGAACACGTTTGTTTAAATTTAAGACTGTGCAGATAAGATCAAATGTACGTTTCTGGTTTCTAAGGTTTGCTTCGTAAATTTCCTTTTGTGCTGTCTTTGTATTTGAAATGTCTTTATTTTAAATAATTTTGAATTGTAATTTTATGCAAATTTATAGGACAAACAAAACTATTGACAAATACAAAATGCAATGTCATTTGAACTAGAATTTTAAAGTATAAAAAATTAAGCTATAAAAACCAAAGCTTTTAATATGAATTGCTTATATGCATTGCTAACTTTTTTGTTCGATTGCAAGTTGTTCAAGTGATTTTTTACTGAGATCGACTATTTTTTTTAGTGTTTGACTATTACAAAGAAAATCATCGATTCCATGCCATTGACTAACTAGTTTTGATTCCAAATCCCGATAGTATGCATTGTCAACGACACCGAGTCTATTTACCAAGTTTCAGTTCGATTGGATGACAACAAGTGGGTTAATTAGTTCTTCCCAGATTTGCTTGCCACAACCACCTACCTCTACATAAACCAACAAAATTAAAGTTAGTATTAAGGATTAAAAATATGAAAGATTACATAATATAAGCAATACTTGTTAATGTTGCTGATCAAAATGGATTTCTTGAGTACTTATCTTTATGAGTTGTTTAATTTTCTGATGAGCTGTTGATGCTGATACTAAAAGCTACATTTTCATATCATATATTCAAATTAAGATCCTTAGAATTGTTCGAAATCACTTACACATTCCTTTCGAATATACAAGCATTTTATACAAACAAAACCACAGTTATTCTTAATTTCAATTTAAAAAAAAATTAATATAGGGCAGTGAAAGTATTGCATTGTAGTTAATTGCAGAAAGCATTGTATTGCGGATGTCGACTTTATGGAAGGAAATGAATTATAAAACTGGTTTTTGGAAAATGGTCTTTGTGTCGGTCTGTTAGCAGCATAGGTCCAGAATTAATCCTGCTGCCATGTTCATATTTGGTGCACATCAAAGATTTCGTTGCAAACGCAGTATAGTTACCTTCCATTGAAAAATTTGGTTTTTTAAACAATTGCTAAATTCAATGGATCTAACGATTGAGATTTAAATCGTTCAGATAATGTCTTTTTAAATATTCTCAACAACCCTACTCCAAAAATTTCCATGCAAATGTAAGGCAAGAGTAAGAAGTAGAAAAGCAAGAGTCTTTCCAAAATGAAAAGTATCTTTCAGCAATGGTTGATATCTTTATCCAATAATGAAACTACCATGTCTCACGATCCAGAATGAATAAAAAGATTCATGAGCATAAAATCAAATTTAATTTATAGTGTTAAAATAAAGGTACATAGTTTTAAAATAAGCTTCTGGGCTAAAGCTTATACAAACAGTTTTATTGCGACCAGCTATTAAAGTTAAGTACGTTTTATAATGAAGAAGGGGAAAATTTGATATCAGTCATCTGGTGAAAATGTGAACGACGGCTACAATTTCAAGTTTTAGTTTTTCAGCATTCTCGCAACTAAAAATTGAAATCAAGATACAAAAGTATGAGAAGTTTTAAAGTTGAAAATGAAATAAAAATAATATCAAATGAGTTATAATTATAAAAATTAGTATATAAATATTTGTTTTTAGTTCTTATTCAAGTTTTTACAAACTTTTTCAAAGGTTTTTATCATTTTTCTGGATAAAAATTCATATTTTTATGCATCGAAATTTTCTTCTAGGTACCCGATTAGCATTTTCTGAATACACGACTTTTTTTTAGGGAATTTTAAAGTAAACTTTGATTTCCAGTTTTTTCCTGTTCCATAGATCTCATACAATATTCCCCGCCATACATTTCTAGTCAAACATATGATTGATTCACTGTCATTAATGTTTGGATATCATCAAAAACTCAATCAATGACAGTCAATCTAGACCTAAATTTTAATACTAAAAACAAATCGCGAGTAAAATGATACTTTTCTTAAGGTCTTTTTTCAAATAAAACAAGTTGTAGATGGTTTAAAAAAAAAAAAAAGCAGAAAAGCTGGCATTCTAATGTATCATACTTTATATAGGAAGTTTATCCTGGTAACTATCCAAACTTTAAAATGCCTCATTTGACCAGAGTAGTAGGTTTTGGGTTAATAGTAAATAAAAATAGTAATAGTAAAATAAAAAGCTACACGATATGTTTGTTCAATTATAGTGAGTGTTCGAGACAATTAGAGCTTATTAACATTACTTTGGTAAATGTAGTTTACAGAGTTCTAATATTTTTGGTATCTGGTAACTTTTGTATAGACGTATTGTTTACTCAGATAATGTTCAGAAGGAAATAGTACATCAGTTCGGAAGATTAGTGATCACCCTTAATGAAACCAGTAATCGCATATCTTGAAAAATGTAAATTTTGTGACTTTAATTGTTTCAAATAACATCTTTTATCACGTGTTAGTCCGCTGAACTGAACATCAGGAATTTTGGAAAGTTCAGAAAAAAGCAAAGAAGTCATTTAGCCCTTTTACAAAGGCTAGGCCGATAGAGGGGACTTTTAGCACATATGTTAGCGGGTTGCTTTCAAAAGCCCGGGATTACAGGGAATGTTAGGAGTCAAAAGGTCAGTTGGGTATGAAAAGTCGGGAAATCTTGAAAAGGGGGTTTACATTCACTATTTCGTGAGAAGGCAGAATCGAGCAGGAGCCAGACGTCATAAATACTCGGGGGCTTTTCAATTTTAGGTGAGGTTTACAAAGACTGGCGCCGAACTTGACGTTAGTTTGACAGCAAGCTGGGATTCAAAATTATTGGGGTCCAGGTGCTTTGCAGGTGTGAAAAAGGGGGAACTTTGAAATTTCTAGGCGGTACACGGAATTGACGTCAGAAGGTCCGAGTCCAGTCTCTGACGCTTGTGGATCAGAGGCGGGAGCTCAGTGATGTTAGGGTTCACGATTGGCTATAGTTCAAAACCAGAGATTTGAACCTACGGATCCTTGGACTGGCTGGAGGTGAATTTTGACCCCGCCTTGGTCTTGACGTAAAAAGAGGGGACACGAGAGCCCGAGGAGACATTCGGAGTTTTTTGCTTGAAGTTGAGAGTGGGAGTTAATTAGCGAACGCCGCAGGCCCGTTTGGATTATAGGTTTTCCCGAGGATGGCAGAATACGCCATGTAAAGTATGGCTTCAGGTACCGTGATGTCAGTTATTCACATTTTAAGCTAATCTTCAAGCTTTCTGACTTTAACTTTTGAGTTATTTTAATATTAAATCTTAACCACAAAGTAGTGAGGGCAACTGAATTCTAACCAAAATGACTATTTAAATGAAATGTGTTTGAATATGTGTAAACAGTACCCGATTTTGGGTGTTTTAATATAAACTTGATAGGATTGGTAATTTAAGATCGACCTCGTAAAGTAGATTCAATGTTTAAAATTGGTAAAAGAGAAGCGATCATTAATTGTTAAACGTAACCTTCTATTCTGTAAAGTAAACCTAGTATTTAATAAATTTGTTTGTTATCACTTTGGTTATGTTTATTGAACAGCTTTTTCAAACCACACTCATCAAGGGAGTTCCACTATGCGATCTTTCGGCAGATTTTATTACTAAACATTTCACCCTTTAAGGAGTTTTAATCTTATTTATGTAAGAACTTGAGGTCTGTCTGCAGTTTATTTAACACAGACGGCACCAGACCAGTATCACGTTTGCAATACCTATATTGGAAGCATCATAAGAAAACAGAAATATGGTGCAAGTATACGATGAATTAAGGGGGAATTGTTTATTTCAAATTTGATCGACTTAGCTGTTGTTTTTTATGTTTGATGTACCTTTTTTCGGAGACTATTACAGCTAAGAAGAAACTTTAAGCACTGAAATATTCATTGATTTTGGCATTAGATTTTTCAAAAATATTGTCTAGTTGCTTAACAAATAATTTTTTACTAAAACATTACAAAAAAGAAAGAAAGAAGAAAAAAAAAAGAAAAAAAGAAAAAAAAGCACGTTTTTTATTGTTTAAAGTTCATTAACTTTCTTGAAAGATAAATATTTTTAAAAGCTCATGTTAAAATAAGTAGCAATAATCAATGAATATTTCAGTGTCTAAAGTTTGCTCCTAGTTCTAATAAACCGTGGGAAAAGGCAGATCAATCATTAGAAACATAGCACTGAGTAAATCAATTTTAAAGTAAACGATTCCCCTTAATTCATAGTACATCTGCACCATATGTCTGCTGCTGATACTTCCAATATAGGTATTGTAAAATGTTATGTTTCCCTGTAAACGTGATAGAAGCCGCTATTTGAAACTTCTCGAAATCGACGTTTTCAAGATTTTCGATTTTGGGCTACCTTAAGGTCAAACATTTCTCCATCAAAGAAAGCATTCGCTTATACAAGAAGTAAAAAATAGTCACACTACCTTAAGAAAAATATAAGCACCCACCTATAGTACTCCAAAATGCTCTCACCCACACTAAGTACTTTATATTCACTCCCCACTAAAAAAAAAAAAAAAAAAAAATTTAAAAAATTCTATAAACCCTCCCCTCTACCTAAACTGAACGAAAACTTCCCTCCCTAAAACTTCCTGAGCAAATATACATTTCCCACTCTTCAGGAAACTCTCCAGTCTTAAGGGAGAAGAATAAGGAAACCAGAAGAAGGTACCAGCATCTTCTTTTTCTTCTTGGCAGTCTTTAACGGATAAAGAGCTTCCGTTGGAAGGGAAAAGAAAAAGATGGCCGAATTCCCATCTCTGATGTCCTCTAACTTCCCATCAGTATGCTGCGGTGGTCAAACCCCGAGTGACCGCTTCTTATCCTTATCTTTAGGGCTTTTCGATGCTGTGGTGTCACTCAACGGTGAGCCTTGGGATGTGTTCACTGGGTGGCGATTAAGCTGCGTTGACGGATAAGGAACACTCCAAGTGGATCTAGGCATGGCCTAGGAATATTATTCTGTTTTGCTGCATCGATGGTCTTCTGCTGAAAGGAAGGGACGTAGAAAAAAGTTTTTTTTTTAAAGTCAATTTTGTGTCGATTTTAAAGTAATAACGGTTAGGATTATGGATGCTTCAGCACTATGAAACAGTTATTGAAAAAAATACGAATATTATGATGAAAAATGCGGAAACATCTGCTCGTAAAAGATAACTGATTGTTTTAAGTAGTTTTATTTTTGTGAACCAAAGACACATCTTCCCCATATAAACTACATGATACTTTTTCTTTACTCTAGGTGCTGCAATATTTGTGTCCATATTCTGTATATGATAATACTTTAACTGAAATACAGCTTAGCATTTAAATATCAAATTTGGTTGAAGGTGATCATTAAACAATATAGCGTTTGAAACTAAATGACAGCCTCACCTTTGCTCAATTAATTAGATTACAACTACACCATTTTTTAATTTACTAATTGTGACTTCAAGCAAATAGTAGGTAAATGCAATGCTACTTCTAAGTAGATAAACTGATTTTTCCAAAAATCTGTCTAATTATTACATTGTATGTACTGAAATCGATATTTGAATCCCAACCATCTAAAATCTGAGGTACTTCATGAGATACTGCACCTTTCTGATTCTTATTTTTGAGGGCTTTCCCGTCTTACTTTTTTTAGATGTATTTATTGAGTGTTATTGACGGTGAACAAAAGGACTAAGATTTCAATATATATTCCGATTGCGATGTATAGAAATGAGAGAAAATGGAAAATTGAATCTGTGTAAATTATTGTCCCATAGTTCTATAAAAATTCCAAAGTTATACGTCATAATTGAATATGTAAGCGAATCTTGATAAATTGAATAAATAAAAGTCTTTTACATAGGGAAACAATATTTGTTTTAAATTATTTTAGCTGTATTTCTTACAAAAGCATATAAAAATATTACTTACACTTCATTGAAAATAAAGAAACACCTGATTGGGTTTTCAGAAATTAATCCAATTTTATTTCCCTTATATGGTCTTACTGTAAAATAACCCAATATTTCCATAAAAGAGCACGATAGTTGTTTTAATTGTGGTATGAATAAAGAATTTGTAAGATGTTTTTTTTTTATTGAGCATGCATGTCTTGTAAGCTTACTGTTATTTGAAATACGGGTGATTGGCATAATATAAAATAGTTCCGAGCTACAGTTTCCATCAAATAAACAAAGCTTCCATGAATCTGCTATCATAGTAACCTGTTCCCGCAACCATAAAAAATTTCCAAGGAATGCTTTTGAATAGTATATAAATTTGTAGTGCATATTGGTCATTTTCAAAATCCAGTAATTTGTTTTGTCCATATTAAAAAGATTTTACCAAGAGGGTGGGCTTATTTTTTCGATTTACTTTTTTTTTGCACACATTGTCAGACTGTTGTTATTAAAAAATATGAAATTGAATTATAATATTTGAATAAAATTATGTATTTAAAGAAACACAGTGGGGGAATATTAAAAAAACGGCTGTCCAAAACAGAAAGTATCAAATGAATTTTGCTATAAGAATGTTTTTTGTCTAACATTTATAATATTTTTAAATATTCTACATTTGAAATTAAATAAGGCTTGATTGATATTTTAGGATAAATTAAGCTTTTTATTCAATTATTTTGTCCAAAAATTTGTGTCATGTCGGTTACCATACACTTCTGTAACAAGCAAATAAATTATATCAAGTGATTAAATTATATTATTAAAATTTGGTACAGAAATTTTTTTACAAATATATTATTTATGTTATGAGCAAATGTAAAGAAAATAATTAAACTTTCAAAGAGATAAATTCAAAGATTTAAAAGCATGATTTGTCTTTAACCAATCGATTTTTTTATCACATATGAAATGTTCTATTTCAGCTGGTTTAATTGATCTTAATGGATAAAAAACTCCATAAATCACTAAGTGCAACGGCTTACTAGAATGTCTGTTTTCCCCAAAAATCTATTGTTTTCGCTACAGAGTACTTTTATCCATTTACTTCTTTAGTTGTTTTGTTCATTTGTAGTTTAAAAAAATTATGAATGTACAGTTCTTGCTTGAAAGAGTTTGGCTTAAGTTTAGCTTTTGATGGGAACAAATGATGCTTTAAAATGTCATTTACTAACTCAAAAATGAGCATTTTAATTTTTTTTTTTTTTTTTTTTGCATTTATTTTTAAAGAGCGACATTAGACAATCCCGATGTGGAGCTTCGTAAACCGATCGTTGTTATAGATATTAGCTAATACGTATACCCCAAACCCGGAAATGTTGATATACAATTTTAAAATTGAAATATTTTATTTATGAAAATGGGAGGAGGGTGGAACGTGTTTTGTTATGCTTTTAATATACCTTTAAAAAAAATGTGTATTTTGAAAAGGTGCTCGGAAGGAGTTTCGGCTAGAACTGGCTAATATTCCAGAACCCTATTTTCCCGACATTGGCCAATATTTCTGTGCTGCCTGGGGCTAGTTAAAAGGACCTTTTAGAAAAATTTGAAAGTGCTTGATTCTGTTTTTCGAATTGGGAAAAGAAAATCATAAAAAAGTTCCTCCAGGCAAGTTGACTATAATGCGAGGTTATTTGCCACCTCCGCTTTCCTCCATACCTACTCACTATGAAAGAATTGTCAACAGAGCATTAGGCGATATGCTTCCAAGATTTATCACATGCGAGGGTAGCATTTTGTGTATATGAGAAGTGAGAACGATCATAATTTCACGGTCTATTTTCATAAAAAAAAAAAAAAAAAAAAAAAAAAAAAGTCGAAGATTATGGGCACACACACAAAAAAAAGGATACTAACATGCATTGTCTTGGTATCAATGTTTCATCGTTCTAACTCCAAAAGATAGGGCAAATACAGGGGCGGCCTGTGGTCAAAAATGTTAGCGCCGTCGGAACAGCGACTCTCATTCCCCCTTCTCTTCAATTATTCATGAATGGAAATTCTTTAATTTTAATTACTCAAAACTCAAAGTTTTCAATCATTATAAAATGATATGAAAATGTAGGGGGAAAAAAAACTTATTTAACTTATAACGGGGCTCCATGTTTCATGCCAACAATTCAGCTTATTTGGAACTTCACTCTGTGACTGTAGCTCGCTCGGCGATCGTCAGATTTAGTTGATTTGAGCGGGGTTTTTGTCCTCAATTATACATTATGCAACAGATTTGCTGTTTCTTAGAATTTTTTTCGTTTACCGTTGAAATTCCATTTTCATTTGCGATTCTAAACTATATTTCAGAAAATTAGTAAAATAAATAATCAAAGTTGACTAGTAATTAGTAAATTTTAGTGTTAAACTAATAGTTTAGAAGCAGCCTGCTTGTACCACACGAGCCTCCACTGGTAGATAACCATTTTAAATGCATTTACTCTACCAAAAAAAGAAGTGCAATACATCACATATAACTTAATTTCCAAACTAAAACAGATTAAAATGATGTCTTCATTGAATCACCCACCAATAGCAAACTATCAGCCCCTTCACTTTAAACCTTGACACCAATAACATGATGCGAAGCCTCAGTCTAACATCTGAAGGTCAACAGGAGTGACTGAGGGTGGAAGACTAATGAGATGACCCTCAGCCCCCCCTTATGAAGGATGATGGAATATTAATGATCTTCCACATCGCCCCCTGCACAATCCAGGCCAAGCGATTCCTGGATGGAAAATCCATCCAAAGGCCAAGGATTGTTTGATTGATTAAAGGCCGAAGGAGAGTGTAATGCATTTGAGCCATTTAGCTTTATATCCAATTTATTATTGGACACTAAGTATTAGGTTTGCTTTTGCCTTTTGTGAGGTTGTTTGTTTCATTCTTGCTTGATTAATCGCTTTTTTGACCAGAGGCCGTCGCTTGGTAAATGTTGAGACATTTTTCTTGTCGGTTGTGTAAGTTGCTATGTGTTTTAATAAAAGTCGTTTAAGGGAGGAGTTTAGGGGGAGTGGGGGGGGGGGGTGAGATAGGTGTGTGTGTCATCTATTATGAGAAATGTTGCCTTGGAAGTTAAAAAATTTTTGGTTTAGGGTTTTTGATGAAAATGTTCGCTGTACTTATTCTGTTATAGTTAGTCAGAGTATAATTGCCATCTTTAGTATTCATTGCGCATTTAGAAGAAGTTTGTAAGGAAACAGTTTGAGAGAACATAATTCGTCGTTTTGTTTTGCTTTCGTATAATGATTGTCAATGTTTATATTTAAATAAATCACATTGTCTAAAATGAAAAGTAAATGAAATTGTAAGCAGTCCATTATTTTTATAGATAAATGTTTCTTCTACTAAGTACGAAAATAGTTTCAAGAATAATTACCTTCATTTGTTTTTCGAAACAATTTTTCATGTGTGTGATAATGTTGTTTAGCTTCAAACGTAGAGATCTCGAATAAAGAGAAACTAAATTTATTGGTTGTTTTCTATCATTAATTGGCATTGGGTCCTTGTTTTTCCACAACCCATTTCCAAATGAGACTTTTGATTTTCTTTCAATTTTGTTAAAGACGTATGTAATTAGAAAAAATACAAATGAGGAAAAATATAAATTGAAAGAGAAAATTTTGAATTACGAAATATATCCATAAAACTAATATAAATTAGGAAATATATGGAAAAAAGTATAGATATAAATTAGATAATTAAAAAAAAAACAAAAAAAAACCCCACCAAATCTAGATATTTTTTTAAATTTCATTAAGTCAAGTAAACATAAATAACGTTTTCAGTTTTTCATGCAATTATATTTCCACGTAAATATTAAAATCTGATTTGAAATAATGAATTGATATCAAAACACTAATTTAAATTTATGTACCGTTAAAAATTAGATTTGTCTTAGCAATTGACTTAAAAGTATTCCTTCCAATAAATTTGTTATATTTTAATGAAAGCGTTCATTCTCTTTCATATCTTAACAAATATTCAATTACAAGATTTGGTTTTGAGAAATGGCATTAGCTTGACTCGCATTGATTTACATGTGATATGATTATATTATTCCCTCTAGACTTTCATCTTATAATTCTATATCCAATAAATAACAATCATTAATAAATTGTGTAATGCTAGGATTTAAATTCTATATAGATCAACTGCACCTCAACCAAACTCTAATATATGTACTCACTGTTCATCACTGTCGTTCTCTACATAATTGAATCATCAATAAATATACAAATTCTAATTTTGTCATAGTAATTCTTGAATACTTATCCTCTTTACGGTCTCTTTTGAATTTTATAACCAATAAAAGACAATACATTTTTGAAGTTTAAATTCACATCGTCAATATCTCAATTTTCATTGCACAACTATGTACAGCCCTCACTGGAATATAGGATAAACATTCCAATACCATTCTTCCACTAGCAAATGGGAGCGTATTTATTAATAACAGAAAACACCATTCTCTGCCTTATGCCACAAAGGAGATGGCAGTTTCCCTTTCCGCATTGTTCTGACTTCTAGATAACGAGGCAGAACAAATACACCAGGCGCATTCCACCATCTTATTTGCTTACGGGGATGCCTTCGTTTTCCATTGCACATCTTGTCGCTTGAATAATTGAGCGTGTTCCTGATAAGGGCGACTCCTTCGTTCAAAATTCCGAGATAATGTTCGCGCGCTATCGGCCCCGTGAATACTTTATGACAACCCTTTTCTTAGAAGTAAAGAATATAACCAGATTTGGAAGAATTCACGCCTTGCTTTGCGTTGTAGCTGCAGCAGTGGGTGGTATAATCGTCACTGTTCCTTGTTGCTTTTATTCCAAAAATGGAGAAATGCTTTTGAGAATAGTTTTGGAATTTTTTTTGTTGGTAAATTTTTGTTGTTGGTTTATTTTGGTGCGTTAAGAATATTTAAGTTTCCGTATTTTTAGTCCTTTGATAGCTGACGGATTGATTATTTGTATGACATGCATGCATATTTATGTATTTGTCACCGTGGATACCTTCTAACAGCCCTTTTCTTAAAGTAAAAATATAACCAGGTTGGAAGAATTCGTGCCAGGGTTTGTGTGGCAGCTGCAGCAGCGGATGGTACAATCGTCGCTGTTCCTTGTTGCTTAACAAATGGAGAAATGCTTTTATGAATAGTTTTGAGGGTTTTTTCGTAAGTTTTTTTTTGGTTTATTTCAGTGGGTTAAAAGTATCAAACTTTTCGTATTTTTAGTAATCCGATATCTGACGGATTGATTACTTGTATGACATGCAAGCATGTTTATGTATTTGCATGTTTGCAAGTAAAATGTTTTTGGCATCAAAAGGTATCGAAGTTCTTGACACAAACAACTTCGAAGAATCGTATCTGACTTGGCAGTAAATATTAATGAAAGAGCAATTCTTGCAAACTTGTAAACTACATTCTTTGAATAAACACCTTTTCTCTAAATGGTTTTCTTTTACCAATTACAAAATAACTTAATTATTGATAAAACGCTTACAGTAAATTTAATTTCAAAATAAACTATGTCACATAAAATTCTGCTAAACTTTATTTATACTTCCTCTAAGGTAAATACGGCAACTACTTTAATATCAATTGACTGCTTCTTCTTTTGTTCTATTTACCACTAAAAATTTAATTTATTTCTTCGCCTGTAACAGTTACCCGGGTTGATTGCAATTTAATTAAATACATTTTGTTATGAATTGTGTCTTTAACTTTTGTACAAGAACGCTTTTCTGCAACTATTTATCAACATTTCAGTTTAATTATCTTTGAACGAATACTAAAATGAAATTTAAAACTGGATGGCAATTAAGAGTTATTGATGTTTGGAAAGTTATAATGAATTATTTAAATAAAAGTAATGAAATAAAATAGTTTTTTTTTTATCAACGTTCTTCAATACTATATATAAACACATTCTATATAGATGTATGTTCTCATTTAATTATTTCTCTTTTGAAGTACTAAGATGGATGCTTAAGTATAAAACGAAAAAACTAAAATCGTATGTTTGAATGCACAAATTTAAAGCGGGATACGATTGAATTATAATTTAGCACTTGGAAAGTTGAGATTAACAGCTCAATAGGAACTTTTGTGTTAATGAAATGATTTTCAATTCTCTCATTTCTGAAGATTAAATGATTATGCATTTCGATAATTAATTTGACGTAAATCCGACTTTTGCTTCAACACTAACATGGTGAAGAATAGTTAAACTTCTTAACACAAATCTTTTCACATTTTGTTGAAAACTTAATCGTATTTCAAATTATTGGAAAGGAAATCTTGAATTAATTTTTATTAAATTCTACTTTCTATACTCAATTTATGTATTTTCAGCCGATATATTTTCTTTTAATATTGTAAATATTAGTTGGTCGTTTACCTAGTAAAGTCATTGTTTACGATATCAAACTCTATCTCGTATTTTCATATGATGTAGAGGGTGGTTATAAAAAAACAAACAAAAAAACAAACAAAAAACACCCCTCCCTCTCATCCTTTGTCCTCCTACCCTAATGGTCTATCTATTCAACTAATCGAATGGAAATTTTAAATGTTGTTATTTGAAGGTGTGCGCTCGAGTTTGGGATGATTTCACACAATAGAGTTCTCACGGTTGCGGTTACAGTGAAAAATTTCGAAATTTTCGAATGGTAACGCCTTTTTTTTTTCTTCTTTTGCGCGAATTGTTTTGTGCATTGAGAAACCATAAATCGCATTTGAACGATACACGAAAATTGGCAGTGCACAACATTTTCAAAGAAGAGCATTGTAATGGACCAATAACAACACAGCGGTGAGGTGAGACGCAGCTCATTGACACTCACAGAGCATTGACACACTTCACATGATTCACAGAGATCTCGTTTGGTTAGGTCGTCCTCTGAGAAGGTGGACGGATTGAAAACTTGTAATTCCAATAAAAGTTTTTGCCTCTCCCTTGTGCTCGCCAAAAGTATTCGAAACTTTAAGGAATATAAATTGCATCTTATTGTGCGACTTTTAATTTTAAAGTTTAAAATTGGCACTTCTATGTTTGTATTTACTTCGCTTATAGACTTGTGTGTTCGTAAGGTATATCGATAAATTATCAGTAATTGCATATTTACTTTTAAATTAAACTTTATAGTTTGTGTTATATTTGTAATCAGCAATTATTGGAGTTCATAACATAAAGAATCCATTCTAAATCATAGCAATTTCCCAATCCAAGGTCTCGGAAGTACTCTCAGAAAGTATTCGAATCTTTAACGAATATAAATGGTATCTTATTATTCTCTTTTTATTTTTAAAGTTTAAAATAGAGATTTTTATCATCGTATTTACTTCGTATAAAGACTTGCGTCTTAAGTATGTTGCTATATTGCCAAGTCTATGTAAATTGTATACTTACTTTTAAATCAAGTGTAATACTTCGTGTTACGTTTATAATCAGCAATTATTGGAACTCATAAAATAAAGGATCCATACTAAATCATTCCATTTTTCATTCTTTGTCATCCCTTCTCATCTTATGTAGAATCGCCATCTAATCTCCCTTTCGAATCAGCACTTCTCCCATCCATGGTCTCAGAAGTGTTCACCCAAAGTATCTGAATCTTTAACGAAGCGAGACCGCGTTGTGAAAATTTATTAAATGACAAGACGCAACAACCCGGGTGCGCCATTAGCACTGGCTCTTTCCTGGAACATTCTGGAAAATTTTGCCGCCATCTTTTCGACGTGGATAATATGACGGATAATAACTTAGCGAGACCACAGGGTTAAGTCACGCTGACAATTTAACAGCTTTTAAAGGTTGTATCTTTGAAGGAAGGGATGCTGTAGAGGTTGAATACTTTAAATATCATGTCGGAAGTTAGGGAGGTGACGTTGGTATTCTTAGAAGTAATTGAACTTTTCGGAAGTCTGGGAGAGGGTTTGGTCTAATTTGTCTAATGATCTGGTTTAATCACCGGATGTTTTCTGGATTTATAATGATGAGACTATCATTGGGATGGATTAATTACTTGATGTTAGGCTTAGAATATAATCTTAAGTAAGTAAAGTCAGTGGAATGGGGTGAGTTTATTTTGGGTTCATTTGAACAGCTTAAATGCAGATTTTCTAAAAACTACTCAGTTGGGGAATTTGAATTTAAATATTACTAATTTTAAAGAATTTTAACGCTTCTTTAATTATACATTTACGGATTCGAGGTATGACCGTTATAGAATTGAATTGTGTTGTTATGAAACAATTATTATTATTATTATTTTTTTAGTCATAGTCGTAGATCCATTGACAAAGAATGAGATATGACAGTAAAGGGATCTAGACAATCTGTAATAGTGAAGACACAGCTGAATATGTGTGTGTGTGTTCACATTTTGAGATTATCAATGTATAAAAATATTTTTTTTTATATATTTTCTGGAAAGAGCATTTTTTTTTGTAAAATAATTAATTTGTAAAATAAAAATGTAAAGTAATTGATAAATGATAAACCAATTTAAATGCTAAGACATCGGCTTCTGACGAATAGATTATTTACAATTGCACATTGTTTTATTTTTTTCAAACCGAAGTAAAAAAAAATAAAATTAGAAACAGTCAACAATTTTTGGAAAATTGCAATAGTATAGATTAGATAGCAACATTATAGAAGAGATAAAATAAAATATAAGAACGTTGAGGAAATCTAAGCAATCTTACATTTTTCAGCAATAAAATGCGATGCTTAACTCTGACAAACTTACAATTCTTCTGAGCAATCTTAAATGTGCAAGGCTGCGTATGGATCCGCTTGTAAATATTTTTCAGTGTTTCTTTTGGAAACTTTAAATGTATCTATTAATAAAAGATGAAAGTTTTCAATGCGTATTTTTCTAAAATTTTCTTTAAAAATGATGAAAGCATTAGTGTCTTTACAATTTCCATCAAAACTTGTAGAAAATAAGTCTGAACATGGGCGCCTCCAGGAATATTTACAAGGGGGTGCAAGACTAGATTTTTATCAAAATCATTAATTTTTTTAGAAATATTATTTAATAATTATGCATTATAAATTATACACTTTGAGAATAGTTAAAATTTATGGTGTTATGTTTTTGAAAGCGCAACCCTCTTAAAGAGAAAATTATACAAAATTGTAACAATTTTAAAATATATATTTTTGACAATTTTTTTATCAACCAACTAGATCTCACGGCATTCAACTGTGTTTAGCCTCTATAATCCTAGACAACAAACTCCAGAAAGTCTTCACGCAAGTAGCTATAAAAATGACACAGGAAAGAAACTAAAGACTAAAATTAATAGGAAAAAAAAATGCTCATTGTAACATAAAAGTATAAATGGCATACGTGCTTTTTTTTTTATCTTGGAGTTTACATCTTTTACCTCATTTTTTTTAAATTTTTCAACAGTCAGGGTGGGGGGGGGGGGGGTTGCAAGTGCACCTCCTTGCACCCTCCTGGGGGCGCCCATGAGTCTGAACTATGAAGGTGTACAAAGCTGAATACCATTTTAGAAGGATGTCCTTTTCAATGCTTTTTCTAAAAGTTTAACGTCAGTTTAAGAAAAATAGGGTGTAGTTGGTTAAAATGAATTCAAAATCCTTTCCCAGCTTGCTCAGGTACAGTTCCGCAGTGATATATTTGACAACATTAACCTAAATAACCCTACTGCATCATAACTACAGTGCAATTTCGTTTGTTGTACAGATAAATGAAAAATGATTTCTATATTTAAATTTATAGCTTTGCTCAGTAAAGTTGCAATAAGAATTATCTCATAACGTTTAATTTATTTTATACTGTCTTATCAGGGTCATTTTATGGTTATTATGAGTTGAAATGGGACTTTATGACTCACTACAAGATATATGATTCTAAGGAAAAGTTTCCGCCAATTACGAAACATACCCCACTCACTAAAGCCCTAAAGGCCTTTGACCTCAATTAGAAGATACTTTCTGCAAGATATCACTTTCCGGGGGACTTCTGTTACACCACAAATTGGCCCTTTCGGTTGAAAACACGACTTTTAACGAACTAGAAATTGAACAATTATTACAACAAACCAAAAAAAATAGGCCCTTTCATTAAGGTTGAGTCAGGTTAGCCATTACGGTGCAGAGGGTTTGGGAAAGATATTAGACTTAGAGGCGACTGCAATTTTTGGAACCCATCGAACATCATTCTGAATTTTTTTATAGAAATTGGAGAAAAGTGAGTAGATTACGAATCTACTGGTCTGCCGTGGCAAAAATGGCTGAAACTGGTCAAAAATAGACTTTTCATAAGTTGAACTAAATCCTATTGCCAAATGCGCCATAACTTGCCAAATAATGAGTATTTTTTTTTATTTGGTAACCCTCACTCTTTAATTTTCAATTAAGAAATATGCAGGCGATTCAGATATTTGGTGACGGCTTTCTTGCATCTTTTAAAATGAGCCAAGTTGGCAATAAACATTACGTCACTAATGATGTAACTGATTTTGCCAATTTGGCTTACTTTTAAAAGATATAAGTTTTCTGAGCCATAGATCAGAAATCGTTTGCGCTCTTTCTCATTGAAAATCAAAATGCAGTGGGTTGCCAGGCGAAAAAGTTTGTTCTCTTTTTGGCAAGTTATGACATATTTGGCAATCGGATTTTAGTTCAACTCATTCCAAGTCGATTTTTGATCAGTTTCGGCCTTTTTTGTTACGGCAGACCAGTGGATTCGTAATCTACTCACTTTTCTCCATTTTCTATACAAAATTCAGAATGATGTTCGATGGGGTCCAAAAATTGCAGCCGCCTATCGGACTACATGTATAGCCACAATATGATCTTCAATGTCTATTTTTTAGTGTTATATAAAAATCTTGTCTAAGTTAAAATTTATTTTTGCTATTGAAGTTAAAATATATTACAAGTAAAAATATATTACAAGTAAAAATATATTACAAGTAAAAATATATTACAAGTAAAAATATATTACAAGTAAAAATATATTACAAGTAAAAACACTAAAAGCTAATGTTAGAAAATGGTATGTTTAATGTTGTTATGGTAAGTTGTTATCAATTGAAGTAAAACTACATTTTTACCACCATTATTATAAATATACGATTTTATGCTTTCTAACTATAATATTAACAATTTGTAAGATATACTATTACTAGACGGCTGCCCAATTTAATACTTATTATCTGGCAAAATCTCAAATATATGTGGTTATTTGCTTTGTAATCCATATTAACATGTATTGCATACACTGAGACATAAACCAAGCCAAAAAAATCTATAGTTTAGGAGATTTGGTTTCTTAAAAACCTAAACTTTTCTTAATAAAAACAATAACCTGTTGTTTGTTCCTGTAATAATGAGTTATTTGCAGTTACTAGGTTTTTAAATTGAACCGCCTTAGCAATGCTAAATATATGAAGTTTCAAAATTGTTATAAAACATCTTATTCAAAATTTTCTCTATTCTTTATGCCACAATACTGCCATTACTTTTTAAAAATAACTCGCTTGTATTGAATTAAATGGCACTTTTTCAGATTAGATTTAGATTCAGATATTTTAATGGGGAAAGCAGCTACAAGATGAACCCTCGTAGCATTTTTTATGTGCTTTCAACATGTTAATAGGAAACGAAATGTACATATCCATTCGTATTAAAAGGATCCATTAACAAGCAAACAAAACAAACTAATTTCTAGCAGTCTAATCTATTTTCCAAAAATAAAATATTTCGTATTCTTCAGCCTCACTGCGTTCTCTAATGAAGGTCGTAAATAATATTAAATATAAAATCAAAGCTAATAAAATTCCGCAGTTCTTTATTTTCTTTTAATCCTTTTTGTGTATGTGTTTGCTTATTTTCTAGAGAGCTTCAATTAGTTCTTTTAATTATGAAGGGAAGTTTTGTTTGTTCAAAAAGTAAAAACGTAATTCTTCGATCTTGTTTTGAAAGACTATTACCTGGTTTACTATTGCAAAAAAAAAAAAAAATGTTGATGAAGTTTCGTTTTCATGCAGTATATGTTTTGTTTCTTAAAATACGTTTTCGTAGGAAGTAAACAGCTGAAAATTCTATTTAAAATAACGTTTTTAAATTTTTTTTTTTAATAAGTCCGGAATAATAAATGAATGCTTTTAATCAAAAAGTGTTCCGCATATATTTAGAAAACAAATATTAGTTTTACATAGTTTACTTTCTAATGTTTAATTAACTAAATTTTTCCAAGATAATTAGTAAAAATATAGATGGAACTTTCTTTTGATATTTAGAAACAAAGCTCTGTACTTGTATGGGAAAGGTATTGTGTTTGAATCTTGATTAGGTTTTATTATAGTGTGAAGTTAAAGTTAGTCATTAGGTCAAGTTAAGATAGTTTGCTATTGCATGTAGATTGAGAGTGCAGGTTTTCTACAGGGAACGCTGTTTTTAACAATTTTACTGTTTAAAAAACATATTGTAAAGGAAAGAATTTTGACTTATTAAATTGTGTTATATAAGTGGCCAAACCATTATGATATAACCTTAAGTCTTCCCTTGTGGCGTTAAAAAATATACTTATTTTGAGATTTTTCACACAAATTTGTTGATGCAATACAATGTGGATTTATCGTGTAGACTACCTTCTACTAAGAGTTTGATGCAGACAATTTAGTAGCATTGATGCTTTGTATTACCATGTTGTTATGAAAACTTTAGTTTGTATGATATAGTTTTTACAAATAAAACTATAATTTATTCTTCGCCTCAAAGTGTTCGCGAAAATTCTTGGAACAACAGTAAACTCGCTATCAATCTTCAACAAAAGTTTTAGTGCATACAACTTTGGATACCGCGATAATACAGGCACAATGAAAGTAAATAAGCCCCAGCTCTTTTCAAAGAAACGTCCGAAATTCAACTGAACATAGGAAATGATGACGCACTTTATACAAATATAACTACAATTTATGCATTAGCGGTTTTATACCCTTGCGCCTAAAATATTTCGAAAAATCCAATCGTTTTATCTGATTTTCTAATGGACTCTCCTCACGCGCTGGGAACATCTCAAAATTTCTCTGTTGACTCAGATGTTGCCAACTTCTTGCATGTATTATCGCTTTTAACAAATAAATTTAATACAATAGAACTTTAAAAGTAATAGGTCAATATTTACAATTATATACAGAAAATTTGTGTAACAATAGCTTTTATAATAAAACAAGCTGTGTGTCTGTCTGTCGGTCTGTCTGTTGCTCTGTGGATCTATAGAAACCTACTTAAAATTGAAGTAGAGCTCTGAAATTTTCAGCATAAGTAGTTTTGGCCTTCTAATTGCATACATCACAAACAGAATGTCAAAGTTTTTATTAGTTCTTTTTTAATTAATGTTTTTAATTAATTAATAAACATTTTACAAAACGATTACTAATAGGGCTACAGCTCTGAAATTTTCAACGTAAGTAGTTTTAGCCTTCTAATTGGACTTTAGAAAAACAGAATTTTAAATTTTTGTTTAGTTCGTTATTAATTAATTTTTTCAATTAATTAATATATATATTACAAAACGATTTCAAATAGGGCTACAGCTTTGAAATTTTTAACATAGATAGTTATGGCCTTCTAATTGGATTTTTGAAAAACAGAATTTAACATTTACATTTTTTTTTAATTAACAAATATTTTACAAAACGATTTCTAATTGGGCTACATCTCTGAAATTTTCAACACAAGTAGTTTTGGACTTCTAATTGGACTGACAAAAAGAATGTTAAAATTTTAATCTGTTTTTCAATTAATTTTTCACAAAAAGCGACTTCGAATAGGCCTAGATCTCTGAAAGTTTCAACTTAAGTAGGTTTAGCCTCTAATTTTGCTTTCCACAAACACGTGTTAAAATAATCTTAAAGAGGTGTTGTATTATTATATTAACGGGGAATTTTTTTTTCTTGACAAGGGAGAGTTCCAATATTAAGTATTTACATAGCAATTAGATTTTAGTGAGTGAAGTGAGCTTATGCTTACGCAGCAATGAACCTTTCAGCGAGCGAAGAGAGCATACGCTTGCATAGCAATAAACCTTTTAACGAGTGAAATAAGCCTGTGTTTATGGGTCCATGAACTTTTCAGCTAAAGAAGCGAGCTCGATTTTGCGTAGCGATGAACCTTCCTGCGAGCGAAGCGCCAAAAACTGGGTCCTATACACGAATGACAGATTTCCGCAACGGGAGGCCTCACTGCTATCTAAAATATTGCACATGTTAAAATTTCGTAGTGGAGCACGGGTATTTAGCTAGTTTTATATAATTCATACGTTAACTTCTAGTATTGATTTTAAGGTTATTGAAATATCTTGCCTTACAGTGCCATCATACAGTAATTTTTTGTAACTGATGTTTGTTAAAATACCAACGCACTTTGTGTATTTTACTTTAACTTAAAAAATAAAGTTCTTAAAGCAATTTTTTTATGTTGATTTTTAAAGATTTAAATAACTCATTGCTTTTCATCTGCAGTGAATGTACTTCATTATTTTAAATGTAGTTTGCATTTTTTGTGAACATTGGAATATAATTAGTGATATGATTTTCCCAGCCATGTTAAATTTCACTTTTTATTTCATATATTTATTACATTAAAAAAAAATAATAATAGGAAAGAAAAGGTTTTTAAGTAGTCTTTTAACTAACCAAATCTTTGTTTTATTTTAATGTCTTCATATACTTTGTAAAAAAAGCTTATTCATGCATCTACTTGCATAGTTTATAGATAGTTAATTAGCCTCACATATGATAGTTTTTAGTTCTGTTTTTCTTCATTATTATATGCATTACTTCTTGTAAGGTTCATATGAATACTTTTGATTAATGATATACATTTTTCAATTTGTCTTCATTGTCTGGTACGTTCACCACTGATCTGGAATACAAAAATATATATTTTGCTAATTGGGTCGTTTCTCTTCTTAAGCAATACTCTTTAATAGTTAAGCTTAAAGTTTGTTTTACATAATTTCTCCAATTTATTAGATAGGAAATCATTTTCTGAGGAATGCATTATAAAACACTAAATAGCACAAAGTATTCAGAACGGATCGAGCGTAATGAAACTAGTTGTGATAACATGTTTCCAAACATTCTGTTGTCGATTTTAATTTCATTAGTTAATTCTTACTGGGAATTTATGGTTACAAAATATTCTCAAACATGTTAAAATTACAAATTTTACAAATTACAAATTTTTTCCCTTTATTATCGTTTATCATACGTAAATGGTTCATTATATGTATTCCAAATAGAACAAATTCATATGTCTTCGTTCAATAGCATTAGATAAACTATGAAATATTGCTATTCTTTCCATTTTTAGCAGATTGTAATATTACTTATAATTTACATAACTAAAAAAAGTTTCCACTACGTTAAGAATTTTGTTTTTATACAGTTTTAAACTGTTCTCTAAAACTATTATTCACTCACATTATTGAAATTTTAGTGATATTATTTTAAGCATAGTAGTGATGCTTGTAGTTATCATATTTTTGGATGCAAAGTCTTTGATGACATTAGGAGGCGCTTTCTGCAACTGTATATGATAACTAAAGGCATATTTTTTATATATATTCTGAAACTAAGAACAATTATTTCCATTATATATTAAGGTTTAACTCGTCAAGCAAAAACTAAGAAGTATTTGAGGTTGTTTAACTGCTTTTGTCACTCAAATAAAACTTTTTTGAAGAAAAGTTATTTTATTTTTTGGTTACACAAAAATTTAACTGGCATAATAATGAGAAATACGAAGAATCTTTATAAGTAATATTTTGGAATCTTCATTAACAGACAGTAGTTTGTAGAAATTGACTTTATAAGTATTAATAAAGCTCTCTTTAAATATATTAATGAAAAGTTTTCAACCTTTCTGTATTTAACAAATAACTACACCACTATTCATACGAAAGTATTGATACAAAATTAATAACATACAGCATCTTATTTAGTGATTGGGACGTTTTGGAAAGTGTACGAACATTAAGAATGCTATCTCTTAAAAACGCTCGAATGATTTATTTTTCAAAAGTCGTCTTTTTTTGTTGTTGAAATTTTAACTTTAAATAGTTCAAAATTGATTCTTTAGCGATAGTCTTTCTATTTTTGAAGACGTTGTTTTCAAAAGTTTTATTTATCAAAAGTCTTCCGTTTTGAAATTTAACTTTAGATAATTCAGAATAGGTTCTTCAGCGATTTCTTTTCTATTTTTGAAGACGTAGAATGTTCTTGGGATAAAAGTTATCATCTCAATTATCTGCTGCGCTTTCCCCCCAAAACAAATCCTTCAAAATGACATATTATAAAAGACTTTTTCATCTACGACAACAAAATCGAAGAGAGGAAGGGTTCCGATCCCCAAGAATTGCCAAACCTAAAAAAAATTTAAAAGAAACATTTACAAAAAAAAAGAGAATAAAAAAAGAAGAATCCTACGTTCTAAGCACACTCTCTTTCTTAAAAAGAATCAAGCTCAGAGGCTTGAAGTCGCCAGGAACACCCCGAAAAAGGAATTGAAGTCGCCAGTAACATCCAAAAGGTAATGACCCTATTCATACTATAGCTCTCTCTGCGTAATGGCTATTACGGAATGGTACAAAGTCTTTTGCTCGGGAGGAAAGGATTACCAAAAGGCTGGAAGTCGTAGGAAAATAAAGGACAGAGAAGACGCAATAATTCGATCTTGGATTTGATTCCGAAACGACGATCTCAACAATTCCAGGGCCGAAGCGGCACTGTCAGCAGTAGTTTGTTTCGAGGCATTTCTTCTTCCTTTCAAACGGAACTGGGAATAGGTAGAGAAAAAGTCTAGTAGGTTTTTTTTTTTTAGTATAGTAGGGTTGAAAATGAAAACTGGGCAGAAGCTAGTTTTTTTTTTCGATCTGGTCCATTGCGTGGGCATCGAGGGATGAGGAAGTAAGGATGGTGAGGTTGGTTTGCTGAAAAGGTTGGCTAGCCATGTTTTTAGTTTACCATCTATTTATTTTTGTTGCTTTTAAGGTCTTTTGAATATGACAAGAAAATTTGAGTAAGGTTACATTTAGATGGTGTCTGTCGATCTCTTGTTAGATCTAAACCAATCTGAGAGAGAAACAGATTATATTTTACAAACAGATAATATTTGTCATTATGTTCTTCCCTCTTTCAGGATTTATAAAAGATTTTAGAAATGGATAATTTTAGGTATTTTTTCCATTTCGCTGGCGCAAGCGATAAAGTCGCCAAAAATAATACAACCAACGCCAAACGGAATATCCCCGCTGGTAACCTTTTATCTTTTACATTTATTATTTAAATTTTTTTTATGAGTATACTATGTGTTGCTGCCAATAAAGTTTGCTGTGGAGATTTGCGCAAGCGAAATGTAAAAGTACATAATTTTGCATCCTACTTACAATGCATTAACAAAAAAAATCTCGTATTCATTATTTGTATTTGATCATAACATTTCTTTTTGTATTTTATAAAGCCATAACCAAAGTGGCACATATTATTGTAACAACGTTGTTTGAAGGTATTTTCAACATTGCTAAACGGCCTTTACTTTAGGATATATTCAGAATTCCATGTTTTTAGTGAGGTTGTAAAGACAGCTTGCCTGTATGTGTCACTGAATCAACCTGCATCATTTACTAAAATCTGGTAAGGTTTGCTCGTGCTTTTCTAACCTCTGGGAAACAATTAGTAACGCGTAATGTCACTATAATAATAGAGAGCGATTGACGTGGCAGTTGAAAATATTCTTGTCGTCCATCATTTTTTAAAATAAAAAACAAACTTTTTAGTAAGAAATATCTATTTGCATTTAGCTTCCCGTACTAGAACTAAGCACCTCAAATATAAATTTGTCATGAATACAGCTGAAGAAATAGTTGCGACCTACTAAGGACTCTAAAACTTATTTCAATGCGATTTTACAAAAGTGTTCGTGATATATTTATTTAATTTATTAAAAAAGTTAGAGTATAACTATTTCTAATTTCATTGTTTTGAGAAATGCTCTAGTCATATGAATATTTCTGTTTCTAGAAAAGATTGTTTCATTTTTAGGATAATTAACATGTTGCATTTTTTTCTGATTAAACCCTAAAATTGAAATAAAATAAGAAATAGACGAGATTCTTTTTATCTAAAGTATAATACTTAAGAAAGGTTATATTTTGTTATCTAAATGTTCAAAGAAAAATATTTTTTAAATCCTCAGCTTTCTTTTAATCAAGTTTTATAAATAAGATACAAGTTTATTTTAATAAATGCTTTAAATTTGACTATAAGTAATATGAACCTGATTGGAAGTATTTAGATTTTATATATTTTTCCAAAACCGATTAATTGATTTTTACAATCGATATATATCTACGCATAAGCTTTGTTTTTAGCTCTTCTCTCTGAGGTACAGTTTAACTTCAAATCAGTGGTAGAAGTGGGAAAAGAAAAGTGGGGGGGATGCCCAAAAGTTGAAGACAAGTGCTCCCCCCCCCCCAAAGATAAATGTTAGAAATACGTATTTAACAATAAAAATATTAACTAGTAAAGAAATAATTTATACTTATTAACACTAATCTTGAACAAAGATCTAAAATTCGTTGTTATTTTAATGAATATTCTGTGACTTAGTTTTTTCTTGAAAGTACGAGATAAAATAAAGTAATAATTGAACTCTAAATTTTTTTTTTTTTTTAAATAGCTTGTCTTTATATGAAACATGAATATAAATTTCACTTAAAAGAAAGTTCCTCCAAAGTTAAAAGTTGACCAAATACAAGAGTATTTGTTAATAGAAATACTAATATCTTTATACTAAGTAGCAATAATGCATTTTTTTTAACAGTTTGATACATATATATACACCATAAATAGTTTGCTTTTTTTAATTTGAAAACTTTCAATCACTTTTTCTCAGTGTGACTATATTTAAAAGTCAATGTCATTTTTTTAAAGTAATTTTCTAGACAGATTGAGAGTTTTTAAAAGTGGGGGGATGGATTTCAGAGATTTTAGAAGTGGGGGGACGCATGGGTATTTTCTTGAAAAGTGGGGGGACCCGTCACCCCGCTTCTACCCACACTTCTAGCACTGCTTCAAATACAAATGAACATTTGCATTGTGCTTATATTAAAATTTTAAGAATTTTGGTAATTATGGTTTTATTAAATTTAATCGATTTTTGTAATATGACTTACCTTACAATATGTAATTAAATTCATTATGCTTAAAATAAAAACATTCATAATTAGATTTTTTTTAAAAGTAATCCAAAAGTATATAACTACATAAGTTAAAAGCAATAATTTAATAAAATATTTAATACAGGGTTATTCAAAATAAAGGACCTGATTTTAAATATTTTTTTTCATTGAATGGCAATGGATTTGTACCATATACTACCCATCAATGGATAGAGGGAAGTTCAAAGTTATTTTATGTATTCAACTTGAGCCATTTGTTTTGCGACAAATGCCGAATCGGTTCTCCATTTCTTGCCACACACATCTGCTTCTTCATTTTGAATAATCCCTCTGGTGGCTGTGTGGTTAACGCTCTGGCCTTGCATTCCAAAGGTGCCGGGTTTGAATCCCGGGTTAGGCATTTAAACCCGGCACCTTTGGAATTCAATGCAAAGCCGTTGTGATTTGGAATCCACGTTATGCTGTAGGTCCCAACCTGATTAGAATTCATTGTGCATAAAAATATGTCATTGAATTTACAAACCAATCAACCAATCATTTTGAATAACCCTGTATACTGAATTCAATTCTTTTTACTTATAATTAGATTCCCATTTACATACAGTCTGAAGCTAAGAATTATGAATTTTTTGAAATTTTAAATCTAACAGTAATTTAGTAGTAAATGGTTTCTATTACTATAAATTTAATTTTTAACTAGTTGTAGTTCGACCAAGCAATATTAATAATAAAATCTCATTTTGATTAAAAGCGCTTAAAGACTGAACTAAATTGCATTTCGTGTCGAATAGTATCTGTCTAAATATCAATTTAGGGTGGTGTTATTTTAAATTAATACACTAGATAAACAGTTTAGAGTATCAAAAACTTTATTTAAACCTTTGAATATTCCCCCTTAAGTTTACGCTAAAAACTTGTTTTTAACTGAAAATTCTGTGATGTAAAATCAGTATATGCAGGTGCATCTATGAATTCTGAATCAAATTCAAACATATATATATATATAAAAAAAAAAAAAAAAAAAAAAAAAAAAAAGAAATTAGGATTTTTTTGTGCACATTTCCAGTTTTGAAAATAAGAGACAAGTTTATTATAAGTTGGTTAAATTTGACTTATTTAACAAAGATAGATATGTACAGTACCCCTCCCCCAAAAAAAACAGAACGATGGCTATATCTTCGGTTCTAATTATCGTAGAATCTTACGGTTTGCACCAAAATGTTTTGCATACGATTTTCTATATATCTAATGCAATTTCTTTTACTTAAGGGACCGTTTACTAAGTAAAAGTAACGCTATCTTCGAAAATTTCAATACGAACCCTTATTTTTTATCATTTCATTCGATTCAGAATACATCATTTACTCTATATACCAAATTTCAATGCATTATGTTAGAAAAAAAACGCCACTTATAAGCAAAAATGTTTCGACCATTTTTTAACCGATCTTCAGGGAGAATTTCCATAAAACGAAAGGTATTTTTAAGATTCTACTTCACAGCGGGAGAAATTTATTTACAACGTTAAAGATGTGCATTCTTCACACGAAATAAATAAAATATCGAAAACTGTAATTGCAGAAGTATAACGTATACTACTGATAATTAGAAAAATAATAAATATAAAATGTAGGCATTAGTAAACAGTATTCAGCAAAGTGTGATTATTTTACAGAAACATTTAAAATGAAAAAATCACCTGATTCAGTAAATTTTTTAAAGGATAACTTATTGAAATTGCTTAAAAAATGTGGTTTTAAATAAATGTAATTTAAGGAAATACATTTTTTTTAAAAAAAGGACACTGTTGAAAACCACACAAAACATATGTTCCACGATTCCAAACACGTTAGACAGATTAAAAATATACATACAAAAAATAAAACTGCTTTGTTTGTATAAAATAATATATATTTTTTTGTAATCTCAAGAAATTCTGTTCCGATTCACCCCGCTGTTCCTATTCACCCTATTTTACGATAATTGAATGTTGTGTGATTTTCCACACCTCTAGTTTACCTTGAATTAATCTTTGATAGTTTTCAAAAGTCGTCTACTATACGGTTCCTTAAAGTGAGCGTTTTTTACAATTTCAATAAAAAATAGAGAACTAAAAGTCGAAATGAAAAGAAAAAAATTGTGGTGGGGTTTCAGACCATGACAAATCTAATGAAAGCAAAAAAAAAATATATGTTTCTATTAAAAAAAAATTTAAAATTGTTTTATTAATTAATAATTAATTATTAAAAAAGAAATTGATGCAAAAGTTGATTGCTATTATGTTTGGCCATTCACAAACTATCTTTTGAAAAAAAAAAAAATTCTGAAATATATCTATTATTTAAGTATTTATGGCCAAAAAAACAACTTTTTTATTTAACATTAATTTATCATTTTCGTTTTATCATTTAAATTACAAACCATTCATTAGAAAATTTACAAATTTTTGTTTTCGCATTCTTTTTTAATGCTGAATCCAAATATGGAATAATATTATGAGGTTGCTATTGACTATTAATATGTTGCTATTAATATGTAGATGACCCCTCATGATAAAAAAAACTACATACAATTATTAAAAACCTTCCACGATTTACAACGGTACCTTTTGTTTGTTATTTCAACAATTGGAACAAAAGATATAGCCATCGTTCTGATTTTTTTTTTTTTTTTTTTTTGTACTGTACCTCGGAACAAGAACAAAGAATGGTAAGAAATCGAAACTACTCAAGTAAAAATTATTTTTTCCAGAATTAATTTAAAATCGTGTAAATTAATAAGTACATGTTGCTGTAAGTTTTTTTTTTGGCTTGATTTGATAAACTTTATTTATATAAGTAAGTCTTATTTGAGTCGTTTAGATCGAAAACTCGTTAAGTATAATCCTGTTTTTTTTTTTTTTTTTTTTTTTTTTTTTTTTTTTAATTATAGAGAAAACGACTTTTTTTATGCTGCAAGTATAAAGTTTGACATTTTAACACAACAATTTATTATAGATGCAATTTCATAAGAAATAATCCTAAATTTTGCAAAGGTTTATCGTTCCTTTTTGATGTAATCTTGTTTTTTAATTTTTAATAATATTGTATTTAATTTAAGTAAGTTTTATTCTTATTCATTTAAAAAAAAAAAAAAAAAAAAAAAAAAGAATAAGAACCATAATGATTTACATAGTTTCAACTCTCAATAACTCCAAAATATCTTGTTGGACACTTGATTTTTTAAGATTCTTCTATGACTGCAAAGTCACAGAGATTAATAAAAAAAAACAAAAAAAAAAAAACCTCTCGAATTTTTATAATTTTTTTGTTCTTGGGCCATACATTTGAATAGTTTAATAAATATCCTCATCTTATTTTGATGGGAGGAAAGCAAAATCATTAGTTATCTGGATATGTAAGGAAATTACTAAGAATTAATCACTGAAAAACATCTTTTATTGGCAATAAAACATAACAATACAAAAGTTCCTGCAGTAAAAAAATTCCGGTAATGACTTTTTCGTAAGAGAAGTATCATTGAACTTTGATGGCTGTTTATTGCATAACAACAAACATTAGTTAATATGAACATATACGTTTGATTAAAAACATATTTGTTAAACATTCATAATGAATAATTTTCTCCATACATTTTATTCAGTAAATTTGTCTTATGTATTTCACATTTGGGTTCTCGAGGCATTCTTAAGTTTGACTGATTAAAAATATTTAGAATATTTTGAAAGGAATTTAGTTGTTGAATAGGATTCTTAAATGAGATTTAACAAAATTTTTAACTGCAAATTTTCATTTCATTACCATTAAATTATATCTTTATAATATAGCTAACCTTATCCTTTTACGATATTTCTATATCCGCTATTTTCATTTTGATTATATGTAGTGTTTGAAATTCTTGGGGATTACACAATAAAATCTACTGGGAACGTATGTATTTGATTGGAAAACAAATCAATATGTTTTGTCGAAAGTTAGAAGGAATTTATGTATAATGAATTAACTTTGAGTACTACATTTTATGAATAATGCATATTTCTATAGTAATACAACGAGATAGTTGAGTTGACTAGCATGTTTTGGAAAAGGGAATTTCGTAGGATAAATTGGATTTGGAATATTTACTTAAGCTATTTGTCAGATAGTTTTAAAAAAGAGCCAAATATATGACTTTTAATAATGTAAAGTTTGCTTTGCATAATTTTTATGTAAGTTATTTTTACCTATCTGTTGCGTAGTTAGCAGTTTTGTGTAATTAGTTTTGTTATGCCTAATGAAACTTTAATCTAGGCATTAGCAGTGGGAAGGTAAATCTTAATTTCATTCAATGTTTGCATAATTATATTTCCAAGTCGCTTGTTTTAGTAAATTTCAAAGCATTTTTATTTCAAATATGACAAGATAGGTAATTTTAGTCCCTTTCGATTTCGAAACTCTTTACTCCAAGATACCATGCAGGATGTCCACAAATTAGTTGAGCAATGGAGTTCTAATTAGAGGTCGGCGATATATCGATACGATGATATTTTTATCAATATTTCTAAAAAAATATCGATTCTAAAAATATCGATAAAAGTCACCGATATATCGATATTTTCAAACATTTTTAGTTTTTTGATGATCGTTTTGTAGTTCCATGCGTTTTTTCGACTTTCTTTATTCCCTTTTCAAAAACTTCAAAAGTAAAATTTGAACTTGGCTGAGAGACAGTTAAAATGTCACCAATATTCAATATTTTGCCATACACTTAAAAGCTATTGAAAATTATCTAAATTGTTCTTAAAATCACTGCACCAATTAAGCGAAAATATAACTTTTCTTTTTTGTAATAGATCCATTTCAGTTAAAAAGGTAGTCACATTACAAAAGAAACAATCATGAAAAGTAGAAATTTGCCCCGAAAAACTTTGTTTCTGGCAAAACTGAAAATCAAATTAAAAAAAATAAATTATGTATCGATAAATCGATATTTTTTTCAAAGCAGCGATATAGTATCGATGTTTATTTTGATCGATATTTCCAACCTCTAGTTCTAATACATCGGAATAACTCTGAATAACTAGGCTTTATAAACCGTTCTATCACCCCAATTAATTTATGTTTACCATGTTATTCTATATGGATTTTTGTTTTTGTTTATTAAACCTTGTTATTAAAAGTTATACAGATCCATTTGAGCTCCATTGCCCAACTAATTTGTGGACACCCTGTATTTTCAAAATAAAATATTTTATTTTAAACTTATTACAAAATTAAAAGTAATCGATTTTCAAAGTTTGTGTGAGGACGTACGTGTATGCATATGTGTGTGTTTTGATAAAAACTTGAAAATTGGTTCAAAATCAACACGTAGCATTAAAGCTATGGATCAAGGAAAAATTAGTTTCCGATGCGTGGTTTATTTTTCAAGTTACTATTTATTGGATTTCGATCATCAGTAAATCATTACAACTATATTTATGGGGGTCCAGTACCAACATTTCGTCAAAAATCACAAAAAAATTGTTGCTTTTAAAAAATACTTAATACATTCCGGGAAAGAAAAAAGAAAAAAAAATGATGTTTTTATCTTATTTCTCCGGTGATTAGAACGTCACAAATTTATCTGTTATTTAAACGTCACTAATGGACGTAACACATTGAAACGTCGGCTTTAAGTGCGTTTTTCGAGCATTATAGTGTTTTTCACTGATGTTGCAAATTCAAATCGATATATCTCCAGAACCATTAACAATCGGTTATTCAAATTTTTGGAGCATTTATTTTATATAGTTTTAAACATTTTCTTTTCACAGAATTTTTCTCTTGAATTCTGTTTTAAAATATAACATTTAACGTAAAGGATATATATATATATATAAAATTCAATATTTTAACTTAAAAGATTAAGATTAAAGGTTATTTAAAAAAAATTTCTAATTCACTATCAAAATTCTGTAAAGACTTTCTTTATGTAATTGTGTATTACAGAAAGCTTCCAATTTGCAAAAAAAAAAAAAAAAAAAAAAAAAAAATATATATATATATATATATATATATATATATATATATATATATATATATATATATATATATATATATATATATATATATATATATATATATTCTTGACATATCAATTTTTAAAAACATCAATTATAATGGATTTTTCTTGTTTTTTAATTTTTTTTAAAAATAAATAACCACAATATTTAAAAAAAAATTATCTAAAAGATATGTAAATAGTATCTCATACATAAGATAAATTTTTAACATAAAAATATTTATAAATAAAGTTTTTTTTATTTTTATTTTTGGTACTGAACCCCCTTAATTATTGCGGTGTAACACTCAATTAGTGTAGTGTTCAAATTTTTGTAGTGTAAATACCGATATAATTGTTAAAATATATCGAATGAAGATAATTTAATTCAATTAAATGAAGGTTTATTATGTAACAATGTCAGAGAATGTACATAACTATAGCCCTAAACTTGCATAAATTCGTTGAATGTCTATTCGTGTGAAATCAACGTTCTAAATGCTACATACAGGTTCGCTAAGTCAAATGAAAGGTCACGTTCGTACATGTTCCTATACATCAAGCTTCAACCGGATGTTTCATTCGGAAGCGTTATAAAGTTTCTCCAGAAGAGTGCTTATATACCTCTGTAGATCAACGCTGGGATGGGCACACATCGGGATTGTCCAATGTTGAACGATATTTACCAACGAAGTTGTGTTACTAGGGACGTTGCAAACCGACCATTGTTACAGAGATTGCGCAAAATGTACTAGAAGTTTTGAAACGTTGATGCATATTTTTAAAATTGAAATATTTTATTTATAAGAAAGGGTGAAGGGGGGGGGGGGGGGAAATGGGTATTTTGAAACGATGATCGACTTTGACTAGAATTGGAAAATCTTCCAGAACACCGGTTTTCGACATTACTCAATACTGTTGTGCAATAAGGGTAGTAGCTATACAATAAGAAGTAAATGATCTGATAGTAAATAGAGATATTGTACTAAAGCTTGAATATCTTAAGTTTTGAATATCTTAAGCGATACATTTTCTTACCATGCTCACCAACTTGGTGCTGTCTTTGTTTATTAGTAAATTAATATATTTGTAAGGATTTTGTTAAGTTATTTCGCCAAGGTCAATCTAAATAGCGGAGATTTCAGTCACTAAATGTTTCTAAACTGAATATGTTTGGTATCTGGAACCGATAACCCAACATAGAATCGGGAGTAAAAGCTTCCTTTTAGTGACAGTGACTGCATAGATCGAATGAAAAATGTAAAACTTTCAATCTAAAAACTTACAAGAAAACTAAACATATAATTAATATTTTATTTATGCAATGGGATAGAAATGTGAACTATAAAATTATGCGTAACGTAAATATGTTGTTTCCCCTTATAATAATTTAAAGTCAAGCAACTTATAGCAAAAATAATTGTCAATGCTCTTAACTTTTATGCGCCATATATTTCTTTTCAATTTCTGTTAATATACTTCATTGAAATGCTGAAATAATCAAGCGTTATAGTATAATTAGAGACTGTGTATATGAAAATAGAATAATTTGCTATATTATGATAAAATTGCATTTAACTACTTGGGAATCAATATATTGTAATGTTATCAATGTATATCAACATCGATTCCATACATTATTAATGTATCGAATTGTAAAAACATTTTCAGTCTTTTTTTTTTATCCTGGACCTTAAGCCCAAGGGTATTGTTTTCGTTTGGTCAAAAGTGTGTTCCGTCCGCACTTTTCAAAGGTATAACAAAAAGGGCTTCAATCGACTTCAGTCGCTGCCGGTTCAAGATGGAGGAAGATGGATGAATAAGTTTGTGCGTAGCACTACTCTGGTCGTACCGTTGAACCTCTTCATAATGCAAATTCCATACCAACTGCTTTTTCATGTTGCAAGGATCAAACAGCACTACGCTGGTCGTATTGTTGAAACTTTTCAGTGTGCAAGGGGAAAACCGCACCACGCACTGCAGATCTGTTAGTAATCAAGATAGTAATAACATTTTGGATCTAGTAGAAGAGTTGAGCATGTTGGTGGTACCGAGTGTACCGTCGGTGGTACCATTTCCGGTTTATCGTTTTTTAAGATAGCTATTTGCATGCATTGTGGGTGTCCTTGAACTCGTCTTGAGGAGTTGAGCATGTTGGTGGTACTTAGTCTAACGTCAGTTGTATCATTTCCGGTAATGTAATTTTTCAAAATAGCTATGGCATATTGAGTGTCGTTGGTCTCGTCTTGAAGTATTATGATCGTTTGTGGTACCGAGTGTACCGTCGGTGGTACCATTTCCAGTTTGTCATTTTTCAAGACACCTATGGCAAGTTGGGTGTCGTTGGACTAGGCTTGAGGTATTATGATCGTTTGTGGTACAGAGTGTACCATTGGTGGTATCATTTCCAGTTTGTCATTTTTCAAGATAGATAACTGTGGCATGTTGCGTGTCGTTGGACTCATCTCGAAGAATTTCGACCGTTGATGGTACCGGATGTACCATGTATGGCACCATTTCCAGCTGATCCATTTTCAAGATCGTTATAGCATATTAGGTGTCCCACTATGCTATAGCCCAAGGGTATTGATTTCAATTGGTAAAAAGTGTGATCCGGTGTCCATCCCTACTTTAATGCTTGGGAATGCGCAAGAAAGGCATTGTGTGGGCATGCGCCTGCCCAACCTGATTTAATAAAAAGAGATAGATTATGAGGATGTTGTTTAGTTGTATTGATGTATCGATGTTTCATAGAACTCAAATAAAAAACTTTTGTAATGGGCTTGGATTTAAGTCCCAGGGTTAACTGTACATAGGACCTAAGCTGATTACAACGTTTATTTTAGATTTTTTTTTTTTTTGCTAGGAAGACCTACAATTTTTACGACATGCTTCTGAATCATTATTCGTCCTGAAAATACTGTTAAAAGAATTGCTTCAACTATCGAGCTCTTACGATATAAACCTCAAACTCTACACCAATGCCAAATATATGGAAAACTACATTACTGTTCCCTTGTTACACTTACTGTGGGTTTATGTGTTACATTTACGTAACAAGTAGATTCAAGAAACCTATCATTTATAACGACCACAATGAAATTCAAAGTAGGACACTCAATTTCCAAGGTTCTGTCAATTCGATTCATAAAGTTTCTGACAGTGCTCATATGACTTTCCTATATATACGTCAATCTATTGGCTTTTATGAGCTGCAAATTCAATCCTTTTCTGGTGTATTGTCGATGCTTGGAGATCGAAATGCATTATGTATAGAATCGCTGTTCGTTGGACGGTTCTGGGATTTGAGAGAGAATTATTAATCCCTAAGGCTGTCATAAACCTTTTAAATAATCTCTTTCTGTCGTGAGCTTATTTATCCGAAAATTTAATTTAAAAATTTGGTAGTTTTTGATTGGAAAAACAGGAGTTTCTTAAGAGTAAAAGTTAAAATATTTGAAAGGTTTTTGCAAACTATAATTTTTTTTATAGAATTAAATTTTATAGTCCAGCAAAGACCAAGTTTTCAATATTTAACTGGGATTGAATTTAAGTCGATACTCATTGTACTGGTTCTCTTAATTTTCTAGATTTCGTGTGCCTTTTTCTTAAAAAGTAATTTTCAGAGAAATATATATTTTTTTAAGTGCATTCAACAGACACGTCATTCTACTGAAGTAAGATTTTTTAGGAAAATTAATTTTTTAAATGAATTCCTTCAAAAGTCATTTTTTTTGAAAATCTTGCACTATTTGAGTACAAAACTAGGTAACCAAAAACCCTTTGAAAATCAAAATAAAATTTTACTTCAGTGGAATAACAAGTGTGTTAAATGGCCCTGAATAAAACTTTTGATGTTAGTTACTTTCTGAGAAAAAAGTACACAAAGACTGTCAAATTAACTTAACCAGTGTAGAAGAGTATCGACTCATAATTTTGGTGAGTATTTGTAAGTTACACCATGGCATATTACAAGGAAAACAATTTAAAGCACTGAGAGGCATCGGTTAGCTTAATATGAATACCCTAATCTACCCTAACTAACGTTTGCAAGAGAGCATAAAGGCTTAACTGCTTTAGTTTAAAACTAATGTTTTGAGTTCTACTTCACATACTCTTAAAGTTTCAAAGTTTCGGAATAAGATGCCTAAATAAATTATTTTCCCATTTTCTACTAAGTTAAAGATTTTGTTTTCAAGTGTGCTTAGGAATTTCATATATTTATAGCAAAAGACGGCTGTGTTATTAAAAGAACATTTTATAACAATCATCCTCTGTAATAATTTAATTATTAAGTAACCTTAATATCAATAAATATGAAAAAATGCATAAAAAAAAATGCTTTTAATAAATGAACTAAGAAGTAAAGAAAAAGTCTTTACCGAATGTTTGTGGATATCATTTATTGTGTTTTTCTGACTAAAATCAGAGCCTGAGGAAAATGTAATTTTTGGAACACTTCATTTGAGTGTTGCCTGCTTTTATTTTTTAGTTAATTAAATTACATCAACAGTTATAATTATTATTTAATAAAAGGTAGTTACAAAGTACTTTTTTGTGCATTTATTGAAAAGAGATTTTAAAGGAATTTGTAATATATTCTCTCTTTTTTATACTTTTGCACAGTACCCAAAAAAAAAAAAACAGAACGGTGGCTATATCTTTTGTTCTAATTGTTGAAATAACAAACAAAAGGTACCGTTGTAAATCGTGAAAGGTTTTTAATAATTGTACGTAGTTTTTTTTATCATGAGGGGTCATCTACATATTAAAACAGAACCAAACTTTAAAAAGTTCAATAGCAACCTCATAATATTATTCCATATTTGGATTCAGCATTAAAAAAGAATGCGAAATACAAAAATTCGTAATTTTCTAATGAATGATTTGTAATTTAAATGATAAAAAGAAAATGATAAATTAATGTTAAATAAAAAAGTTGTTTTTTTGGCCATAAATACTTAAATAATTAATATATTTCAGTAATTTATTTTTCAAAAGGTAGTTTGTAAATGGCCAAACATAAATAGCAATCAGCTTTTGAATCAATTTCTTTTTTAATAATTAATTATTAATTAATAAAGCAATTAAAAAAAATTTGAATAGAAACATATATTTTTTTTGCTTTCAATAGATTTACCATGGTCTAAAACCCCCAGATAATTTTTTTCTTTCAATTTTGACTATTAGTTCTCGATTTTTTATAGAAAATGTAAAAAACGCTCACTTTAAGGGACCGTATAGTAGACGACTTTTGAAAACTATCAAAGATTAATTTAAGGTAAACTAGAGGTGTGGAAAATCGCATAACGTTCAGTTATCGTATAACCGATCGTTTAAAAACTAAGAAACACGCTTTAATAGGAAAGTGAACTAAAAAGTAGAAGATAATTTTAAATAAGTTTGAAATAAGAATAGTGATTAACAAGAAATATTTATTTTATCGTAAAAAAGCGTGGGGTGCTTGATGTCAATTTTTGTAAATATTTAATGACAGATATTGGTAAAAGTAGAGCCATTATGAAAATATCTTAAAAAGCACCCCACGCTTTTGTACGATAAAATAAATATTTCTTGTTAATCACTCTATTCTTATTTCAAACTTATTTAAAATTATCTTCTACTTTTTAGTTCACTTTTCTATTAAAGCGTCTTAGTTTTTTAATCTATTGATTATTTTCTACTTTTTAGTTTGATTTTGTATTAAAGCATGTTTTTTAGTTTTTTAAATTATTAATTATTTTTTCTGTAAACTATCATTTTTTTTTTTTTTTTTTTTTTTTTAATTTGCTTTCTTAAATTCCATTTATTTAAAACAACATTTTTTAAGCAATTTCAATAAGTTATCCTTTAAAAATGTTACTGAATCATGTGACTTTTTCATTTTATAAATAATTTCAACGATCTAGTTACATTTGTGTTTATAGTGAAATATTTCTGTAAAATATTCATGCTTTGCTAAATACTGTTTACTAATGCCTACATTTAATATTTATTAATTTTCTAATCATCAGTAGTATTCGTTATATTTCTGCAATTACAGTTTTCGATATTTTATTTATTTCGTGTGAAGAATGCACATCTTTAACGTTGTAAATAAATTATGTTACTTTTGCGTTTACTTGCTATTTTTGTATTAATCTTAAACATGACACTATAAATCCAAGTAGTTTCTATGCAATTTTAGACTAATACTTGTATTTTTTAATCTTCGTGAAACGCGCCACATTGACCGTTCTATTTCTACCGCTGTGAAGAAGAACCTTAAAAATACCTTTCGTTTTATAGAAATTCTCCCTGAAGATCGGTCAAAAAATGGTCGAAATATTTTCGCTCATAAGTGACGTGTTTTTCAACACAATGCATTGAAATTTGGTATACAGGGTAAATGATGTATTCTGAATAGAATGAAATGATAAAAAATAAGGGTTCGTATTGAAATTTTCAAAGATAGCGTTACTTTTACTTAGTAAACGGTCCCTCAAAAAAAAAATTGCATCAGATATATAGAAAATCGCAAGCAAAACATTTTGGTGCAAACCGTAAGATTCTACGATAATTAGAACCGAAGATATAGCCATCGTTCTGTTTTTTTTTTTTTTTTTTGCGTACTGTACCTAATACTATGTCTTTTATTAGTTACATTGAAAATTTGAAGTACATTGTATTAAATTTCAAGGTGACAATGCTTACAGAATATAGTAAAATAGGTATTAAATATCATTTCAACTTATGATCCTACTTTATGAAAAAACTCATATTATAGGAAGACCTTTGCCTCATCAAGCTAGAATTTAATTTATCATGCCTTTTTCGAAAAAACTTCATAATCTTTAGGATATCAATAACACTCATTACAAATATTTTCTGCTTTAATTATTTTTATCATGGTTTATAAATAATTGTCGTGGGATATCCTGTCGGTATTGTGTTTACGAATATATGCTAAGTTTTACGTTTATAGGGAATTTGAAAGTGAGTTAAAATTCGTTGAACAGATTTAACCATATAACAATAGAATGAGAAGAAAAAGCGTGTACAGATGATTTAATTTAGTTTATTAACGTTTTTATTAATGAAATATCAAATTTGTTATCAAGAATATATTTAAATTTTTGTTAATTTCGCCATTTAACTGATTTAGATTTTTTTTCACTTACCATTTCACTTTTATTGTAAGGTTAATTAATTTTGAGTGCAAATCTTCTAAAATTGCCCACTATTGAAAAACAATTTTTTAAGACTAATATTCAGTATGCGCATCCAATTATTTTTATTGGACCTTTAATTTTTTTATGCCTAAGTGATAAAGTAATTCCTAGTGGAGAATTAAAAACTATTTTAATTAACAATTTATATTCTCTCGTTATCGCCAATCATTTTAAAATCGTTTTTTTTGGAAAATAAAAATTTATATTAGTTATTCTTTTAAGTATTATAAAATCTTTACTATCGCTATAATTTCATCCTGTTCTTACATTTCAATGGCAAACTATAGACTGTCTCATAATCTCTTGATATTTTAAAACCTCCCAGCGGCACTCCACTTACGAAGAACTAAATTAAAAATCTTCTAATCTTTCAATAACCACAAAATTCTATACTTTAAATTTACTTCATTTATTATCAGATAATATATATATTTTTTTTAAACAAGCAAACATCACGCCTAATCTTTTATTTTGATTGAAAAGCCCACAGAAACAACGGAGGGGAAACAACGAGGGCAAACGGCGATAAAATATTTTATCGCCCAGAAAGATAAACAAGAAAATCTGGATATTCCTTCCACTAGAAATGAGCCTTGGAGTAAATGCTTAATTAAGAAGAAAATAAAATTATCGAAGAGGTGCGAGGCGGTTAAATAGAAGTGTTTTTCCAGAAAAAATAGTGCGAAAATTAAGACGCTGAAAGTGTCATATGGTTGTATGCTTATACCTGTATCTTGTACAATATCCTTAAGGGACGTGGTAAAAATTTGGGTCGATTGTAATTATGCGGAAACTCTAGAGAGTTTTCAGAATTACCCGAAGAAAAGTTTAGTGTGTCAACTTGTTTGCTGTTCAGATCAATTGAAATCATGATATATTTTTAACATTGTTGATGTATTTAAGGTATACATATACAATTGAGATGATTTCCTTTAATTTTTAGGTAATAATTTCAAACTTTTTGGAAGTATATCAGAATTAAAAATAATGCATTTTTATGTATAAACTTTCTTTTTCCGTCAATTTTTTTAATCAGCTAATTGCAATAAAAGTGACTAATTAGGACATTATTAGAACATACGTAAACAAACTTGTAATTAACTTAGAGGTAATATTTTTATTGCAAATAAAAGAAATTATATTGACGCATGTTCTTATGGAGAATTTTGAATTTGGCTTCAATATTTATTTAATTATAAGTTTTTAAATAAAAAGTTTAAAAACATACATAGTTTTTAACAAAAAATTAAGATTAAAATATGCATAAAAATTTGTTCATAACAATATATATTAGATGCTCCATAGAAAACACATTCACAACTACTGTCGACAAAACAAAATTAGAGTTTTGTAAATCAGATAATTTATTGTGAAGTTGTGACCGTTGGCGTAAAGTTATATAACATCAAAATGTCATTCTTCAGAAAACGCGTTTAAAGTTTACAACACTAATGAACGTGATACAAAACAGGTTCACAAAACCTACAGTAATTTAAAAAGTAATTTGAGTCTCAGAAAGAAAATGGTATCATTTTAATCGTAATGAATTCTTTAATATTTTAAAACCAAAAACAAAAACGCAGACTTGAGTAAAATTTCGAGATTCCTAATTTATATGTATACCCTAAGTTACAATTATTAAATATTTTATGAATAGTTAAAAAATCCACTCTTAATTGTTTATATTTCGTCGGAAAAATTATAACGTTTTTACTATACTACGAGACAGTATAACTTGAGCCTTGAATATAAACTGTAGTATGGATTCTTCCGCGTACAGATGTAGTCCCCGACAAATCACAATTTTATATTAATATTGATAAACTGTGCACATAGTTTTGTATTAAATTTAAATATGGGTTGATAACAAACAGAAAATAAGCACTTTTAAGTTTAAATTTTAGGAAATATTTTACTTTCTAATCACGGATACTATAAGAGCTTTAACGAATCGGCCTCACATCGTTCTAATCAGCCAATAAGGGCGCAGTAAAACCGGTTTACACATCGTAGTAGCGTATTCAACGAGCTCAAGTAAGCTTGTCTCAAGTTGTTTATCAAAGCGTTGCCAGGTATACGGTACTAAATAACTATAGATACATAATTTTAAAGTATTAAATAAAGTAGCTAATTCTCAAATTGACATGGCACTTGAGAAATAACAAAATTCGTTACTTACGTATTATATCGTTTACCATTGGCAAACTTTTTGTTGGTGACAAAATGTTCAAAGATATCGGATTCAGATTGGATCGGCATTGGTGATTTCTCGGGGAGTGCTTCAGTTGCACGGTGAACCGGGCATCTGTCGGGACTAACAGCTTTGACGGAATTAGTGAATCCGTTTTTAGAACCTTTTTTTATTTTGAAAATGGTCGATGAGATAATGTGTAAGACCTATAAAGTTTATACCTGCAACCTCCTTATTTTGGTGATACGAACTAAAATGAAAACGGGTGCATTAGAAAATATTAAAGTAAACTGTAATGCTGTTACTGCAGCATCTTCACACTTTTCTTTTGCAGATCATCAGGTCAACGAACCCTGCTATTTTGGAGATTAATTACCCTTCTAGAGCATGATTTTTTTAATGATGCAACTAGTGGTTATGTAACTCGTGTTTGTTACAGAAAGTGTTATAATAAAAATACTTTTTTAGGTATAAACACTCTTAGTATGACTGATATAATTCATTGTAATATAAAATTGCAATAAAATATATTAATTATTACTCAAATCTAATTCCAAAGTTGTATAACATATATACCACACTATGCACAAGAAGTTTAAATATGTAGCTAAATTGGTGAGTTTGGTGACAAAATTGGAGAGAACGCTTGCAACCAAATATCCAAATTCCAAAGCTGCAAAGATATAGAGACTTTTCATTTGATTTATCTCAGATCTTTATAGCAATTACGTTTTATCTGAGAATCTTAACTTTATACGGACGGACAAACGGATAGACAAGTTTCTCACTATGTTATTTAAGTGAGTAATCTAATACCGGTTTGAATGGTTCAGTAGTAGTATTTTATTTTGTGATTCCTTCTACCGATTTTATATTATAAAAAATATCGAAGTTGTGTTTTCGATAATCTGGATTGATTAAGATTATTTTATGAAAAAACTTGATTGAAATTAGTTCAGTATGTCTCAAGTTCTATTCAAACTTTTTTTCCAAGGTTTCACCCTCTAAATAACAAAGTATCTTCACTAAACATCTTTACATTTCCTAACTTATTTATAAATGACACCTGGATTAAACTGAATCCTCTTGGGGCTTAGATTTTTAGGTTATATTGAAAGAGTGGGTTTTATTATTCATATTTCTAAGTTTAAAATATCGTTTATGGATTAGTATTTTGTATAAGAAATATAAATTTCTCTTTTATACGTATTCATATCTATCCTTGATGAGTAATCAATTGATATATGATTTGCTGTTTGCATGGAGAGTATGACTGAGAGTTTTCTAGAAATGTTAGAAAAGTATTGTATTGAATCCCTAGTTTTGGAATAAAATTATGTGAACCTTCAATTTATACAGCTTAATACAAATAATTTTCACGCAACTTTAAAAAAAAAAAGCAACTTGCATATTCTGAAGACAGTGTTTTTTTTACCACAACTAGTGAGTCTTCAGAAAACAGTCTAGATATATATTTTTTTATATATTTAAATGAAGAATCTAAACCCTAAAAAGAAAGATTTTATTAACATTGATGCTTTTTTAAGTTGGAGAAAAATGTTAGGGTTTTCATTTTATTCAAATTTTCCGAATTTAGTTCTTTTAATGTCATCACAAGCACTTATTCTGTGATGGATATCACTAATGTAATTGCAATAAAACAAAATAAATTGAAATTGAAAGCTCGGATATAGAATTATCGAGGAGCTTTAAAAATATTTGAAGTTCCTTCAACTTAAACCTCTTTTTTCTTTTACCATTTTTCATTGTATATCTTTCCCGTACCATGAAATGAGTGCAGGAGAAATTTGTTTGGTTTCTGTTTTTTGCCTTTTCCTTCCGAACCTAAGAGTTTCCTTTAAAAACGAGAGAACAAAGGTCTTTTCAATTGACGAGGTATTTTTTTTTTCAATTTTCATTCCTTTTGGATGATTTATTTTCTGTTTAGTCAAACCTTTAAACAAAACCACATATTTATGTTTGCTGTTTGAAATTGCTTTTATAGTTTTTTTTTTTTTTCAATTACCTTTAAAATTCTTTTTGTTTTGGTATTAATAAGTATTTTGCATAAAATATTTCGCTTGTATTGAAATGTCAACTGTTGAATGTGGATTATTGTGTTATTAGTATGAAATTATTAGAATTCGATGTCGAAATTTGCATAAAAAATATTAATTGCAAGAGAACAGCTGATTAATTTAAAATTATGAATTAACTATGCGGTATAACTCGGAACTTAAAGCAGTCAAATATTTATTTATTGAAGTTTAAAGTAAGACGGGAGTTTCCTTTTCTAGAGCACTAAAATAATTTTTTAGCTTCGATTTTTAAACAAATAATATGATATTGTTCAATAGTAAAAAAATCATTCTTTAAATTTGTGTGTAACTCATCTATTTTGGTTTAGTATAAATGAAGAAAAAATGATCGTCACAAAAAAATCCGACAAGGTATAAGATCCTCCTGATTCAAATGACATCAAAATTATATTTTTTGCCTAATTATAAGCTATTTTTTTAAAAACTTTTTAAGTTATTAAATAAGCTGAGTCTCTTTTTAAACTTTCGTTGTTTAGGCTTATCTGTCTTAAAAAATATTTCTTAATATTTTTCTGGTATTTTTTTTGTTTTTGAATATGCGTTCTATATAAGTATGCATTTATTTAATTAATTTCTTTTAAACGAAGTTTTTTCAATTTTCAAAATTAAAAATGGGTAAAATGTCTTTAAATTTTCTGAAAAATATTTTAAGATATTATTTTTAAGAAACTTGATGATTATTTAAAAAACTACATGATTTTTTTTTTATTTAAAATATTGTGTAAAATAGTTTATTTAAATAGTTAAAAATAACTTATTTAAGTAGTTCAAAATCTGTTATTTAATAGTTAAAATAGCTTGAAATAGTGCATATATGTTACAGAAGTTTATTTAGAAAAATAAAAGCTTCAAAATTGAAGGAGCACATTTCCGAAACTTTTTGATAAAGTTACTTAAAGTTCTAAAATATTTTAAATATTGCCCAATTTTTTCTGCTTTTTTAATATCACTCTTATCAAAAACATGTTTAAATTAATGTAAAATTAAAAAAAAAAAAAAAAAAAAAAAAAAAAAAAAAAAAAATAACGTGGCATCACACCTTTTTAAATGATTATAGTTCTACAGTTCAATCGCTTTGTAAAATTCATTATACACTAACCCGAAGTCTGCTTTCCTTTCTTTAAATAACATTGGTTTACCTATCTATACCATGCACTTACCTGTGCGCGAGAATTAAGTTTAAAACTCCGGATTCCGACACCATTTCAATACCTAAAATATGTATTTGTTTGTTCTAAAATTAAAAGAAACATTTTTAATCAAACTTTAATTTTTTTTTAATTTCATGCAACCCTACTAGTCTAATCGAGATCTCCAAAATGATAAATCGTATAACCTCGAGATTAGTTGCACATTGCAACTTTCTTCATTTTTAAGATAAAGTGTGAACATAGTTCCAGATTACCTGGACATTTCCCTTTAAAAACGGAACAGGTCTGAAAGTTGACATGCACTTAAAGTTTTGAAACTGACTTATACTGTTCTTCTAGCATCAAGTCTAGCGTCAAGTGTAGTATGTGACTCTGTGCAAACTTTAACTGAAAAATTAAGAACTTTTCGATGTATCACGTTGATATAATGGGTGTCCGATGTGATACGTGTTTGTAGCAATTATAGAGAGGTATAATATAGTAAGAGTACTGTATTTTTTGTTTAATTTTTGTAAGGGGAACTCGGCTCAATGAGACCTTTTATTTTACACATATCATGTCTCTGTTGCATTTGTAGTTTTATCTTGGAATATTGGTCTCCTATCGTTGGAAAAAAAAATACGTACGATCAGACAGATAGAGCTTTTCTATAAGTTAAACATGACATTAGAGAAGTATATTAACGAAGAAATGTGTTTGCACACGGTAGTGCACCTTCGACTACGCAGCATCATGTGGCAGCATGTTTTCATCGACTATGCATTATGTTATTGCAGCAATTTTCATCGATTACGCATTATCATGCTACTGCATGTTTTTTGCCTTTCGAAAAAAAACCCATGTATCTTCTTCGCCAGGTAGTAACTTAATATCAACATGGATGCTGGCTGGATTATTTGTGGAGAGAGGGATGCAGTACGGAGTAAAGCGGCTTAAGTTTTTATTTAAACAATGTTTTGTCAAAAATGATAATTAGATTTCTTACTGAAGTATTAATTAATAATTCTGCATTAAATATCTTTTCAAATGTATTAAAAACGAATGTTTTACTCATTACTTTCATTTACACATATGAATGGCTACGGCAAAGAACGACCAGTGTCAATTTTCCTCACTTCTCCAGAAAAGCTGATTTAAAGTTTCAAGTCTCAGGGCTTGTATCAGGATTGAGGCAGATGGTTGCTCAAAATCTCACATACCATGATATTTATTTACCAGAGGACTGCTATCTACTATAACCTTGCAGATGGTGGAAAAACCTCGATTCCGAAAAAGTTGGGCTCTGATCGTTCTTTGCCGTAGTCTTTCATATGTTTACATAGGGTTATGAAAGTATTTAATTTCGTTCAAAAAAAAAAAAAAAAAAAAAAAAAAAAAAAAATCGATTCCCCCCCCCCCCCCATTTCTAGACGTTTTGGAATATCCTGACATTAAAAAAGTGATACAGAAAAAATATCTGTCTTTGCGTTCATGGGCAGCATAACTATCGAACGGATTCACCTACTATGTTCAAATCTGGTGTATGGGACCATGGCCATGGGACCTACCTTTAAGGTTTTCGTCAAAATTGCCCATAAGGTACCTCGGCAAATTCTCCATTTTGGTGGTGTTATTTTTTTTTTTTTTTTAAACCTAAGTTAGAATTATGCCAAAAATATCACCAAACTGGCCAGTTTTTCTAAATGAATGATTAAAATATAAAACGCTATATAACACCAATTCACGTCAGCATAATAGTGTCACTGAAAGTCGTGTAATGTTCCACACCCTTAGTTTTATTCCTCTTTGCATTTATCACTGTTCTCCACTTTAATTATAGTTTTCAAACGCCGGATGAGATTTAGCCCCCTTAACACTTCCCTGACGGTGCCTATAACTTTCAATAAAATTAACTAGAACCCTTTCCTCCATCTTTTTTCCATAACAACTTCCCTTCATCCTAAAGCACCAGGTTTCACTTCGCCTTCACATTTCAGAAAACACTGAACAGTTAATTTTAAATATTCCCTACGTGATCACCTCCGCTACTCCACTCTCCACCCCTCAACAACGATTCCATTAATCACATCCTGGTATTCCCCCTCTTTCCCTGTTACAGCAAGTGATGTTGCGACCACCAAAATATGCCATGAACTGTTCTCGGTTGGTTGCAAACGGCCCAATTCGTTCGAAATATTGCCCTAGAACTCAGTCTACCCCGTGTGGGAGGAGCTTAACATTGCTCGGAAAGAGTTATTTGTCATGTAAGGCCCACGTTCCACCCTTGTTTTACATAGTGCTGGGTCAAATGGTCTACGGTTGGGTTTATGGCGAGCATACAGATATTTTGTGGCCTTTCTACGAGAATATATAAATTGGTTGTTGTGGCCCTTATGGTGGGAGTGTTTATAATGTTTTAATTCATGGCAAGGAGGAGGCCGTAGACGTTAAATTGTTTTGTAATGTTGTGTTGGGACTACTGGTGAAATTTGTAATGATTTTGGAGGACAATTTATCATTGAAGAGTAATTGAAAAGTTCTTCTAATGATATTTTATACCGAGCACTTCGGTCGTCATAAATAAAATAGCCATAAATAAGAATAGGAAAAAAAAAATCAAGTGCGCAATTTAACACTTTCTGATTTGTCGTTAGAAAATTTCTATTTCTATAATATTGCATAGATTTGTAAGATATAGGAATAGGAATTTAAGCCATTCAGTAAATGAAAAAGTTTATTTTCTAAAGATAAATCGGAAAGAGTCAAAATGTGCATTTGAATCTTTTTTTTTTTTTTTGGATTCAGGGTCTTTTTACTTGTAACGGCACCTTTTACTTATTAAATCTAGTGAGTCTTATAACCTCTTCAATGCATGCAGCATTGTACTACCAAAAAAAGAAGGAAAAAAATAAAAAAAAAAAATTGATAGAATAGTCTATATACTTTCATACATATGAAGGGTATGTAATGTATAACGACCATATGTGAACATAACGCTCCATAGTATGTACATTAATATTTATTTATATCACTGTATTACGATGTCCATTTTTGCATACCTATCGTATTTAAAAATGATATTCATCTGCCTTTGTTTCTGAATATTTTGGAAACTCTCAATTAGATAAAGTGAACAATTAACCTGACTTCGTACCACTGCTGTATTTAAACTAGGTGAAAAGACTTTAAATATTTTACAATAATTATATTTATGGTTATAATTGACATTCTACATTCTCTGACATTAGTAAATCTTTATTTAATTAAATTTAATTTTATCTCTAACCCGTTTATTGACAATGAAAAATACACATGGTGTATAATTGAAAATCAATTATAAATTTACACCACAAATAGCATGTTTTTGAAAAAATAAATGGAATTTAAAATAACAAAATAATTTAAGTGTACTATTCACTGTATCAATCATGACTATTCATAATCAAGATATTAATTGTAATGAATTTTTTTATATATCTTTTTGTTTCCTTTTGTTTTAATAGTTAGTTTCTACAATGCACTGATTTAGTGATACACTGCATTAATTTAGTGATACACTGCACTAATTTAGTGTTACACTGCACTAATTTAGTGTTACACTGCACTAATTTAGTGTTACACTACACTAATTTAGTGTTACACTGCACTATTTTAGTGTTACACTGAACTAATTTAAGGTAACATTACACTAATTTAGTGTTTCGCGGCGCTAATTTAGTGTTATGTTGCACTAATTTAGTGTTACACATCGCTAATTTAGTGCTACACTGTACTAATTGAGAAGTTTATATAAATTCATACAACGTCTGCCCATCCATCCGTGTGTAGTCAACATGTTTAATATGCTACATATATGTTCACTTTGTCGATGAAAGGTTTCGGTTACACGAGTTACCATAAATCAAGCTTCAGCCAAGAGTTTAATCTGACTTCGTATCACACAGATTTGAAACATTTTACAATAATGATTGCTTCAACTTAGTTTCAAAGCAAATTTTAAATCACTTGATTTAAGGGATGCAATTATTTTGTTAGAGCAATGGCCTTTTTTTCATCAATTTATCTGCTGTGTTGTAAATACTTTGTTAAATATAGAACACTGTTGCTAAATACCATATAGGATGGGTACTGGTTTTTACCTTACAATATGGCAAAGCTTTTTTATTTGACTTTGTTTAAAATTTTTAGTATTTAATAAATGATGTTTTAAGTTTTTCTAGCTTTTTTTTTTTTTTTTTTAACTTTTAAACAATGGATGATAGGAAACATGCCAACAATATCGTGAAATGAAAAATGCATTTATCAAAAATATATCGCAAAAGTTGTTAAACAACTCTATTACATTATCATTTTTAAACGGTCCTTTTATAAAACTTCTTACAGTTTTTCCACGCAGATTTTATCTGGTGTTAGAGAATTTTGCTCAGTTGTGTACCGTGGTGAAGTTTTGAAATACTTTTCAAAAGTGTATACTATTTTCTGCATTAAGAATTTAGAAGGTAAGTAGGAGAAAGACACCTGTTTGTCTCTAAGGACATTTATCTAAAAAAAGAACCAAGACGTTCTTTTTCGGATATTGCTAAGGATGCCCTCTTGGGACATTAAAGACACCACCAAACGTTACTTAAAATAATCGAAGTTGTTTCTTTCTTCTTTGGCTACTTCCAATTAGTAGCAGAGAATCCGAAATTCTACTCACTGAGCATTGTACTCTAATAAAAGAAACAGATCTTCTCAATTCTTTTATTATAGTTACGGAAAATAGGTATATGCACTATCTGTATTCGAGAGTTTAATTATATATTATTCAAAATGTTTAGTTATTGAAAACTTAGCAGAGTCAATTAAAAAGATTTAAAAGTTGAATGAAGTTTCTTTTGAAATTGAGTGACATCGGTACTTTTAAAGATCAGTCATTTTCCTTCTAGTTATTCCCTATTATCAACAAAGAACATGTAATGCTGCTTAAAAAAGATTGTGCTAATGCCATTGAAGAAATGCAATTGCCATTTTTTATCTCTTACCCGCATAAAGAAATTATTTTTGTCATATATTTCATAGTTATATTAGTTGGAAATGTTTTTTTGATTTAAAATGCAAAGACTATTTGCGAACAAACTGACTGGTGTGGAAGATTTAATTTAAAGTTTAACTCAAATTGAAAAGTTAAATTTTTTTGTAGTTATTAAGTAGAGAAGTTGGAATGATTTTTAGAGACGTTGTGATTCTAACCTAATTAATCAAAAGTGGAATGTTTTGTGCTTAATGCAAAATTTCACAAAATGACTTTAGTAATGGAAAAATATATGCTTAGAGGAATTTCCTTCTGTTCAATCATAAAAAAAAAGAAAGAAAAAACTTAATTTCTAGGAGTTAATTATTATAAAGATAAAATTATACTTACACTGAAATAGATTTTGCTCTTTTTCACACATAAATTCAAATCGGGAATAATTTTTTTAAAATAATTTTAAGTTAATTCAAAATGGAAAAAAAAAAAAAAAAAATCCGCAAAATTTTAATCTCTCTTTTAGAACGAAAGAGTATTAAAACTCTCTCTTTCTCTCTCCTGGTTTTCTCTTTAAATCTCTTTACATTTGTTTAATAATAAAGTAGCTGGAAACAAAAGAAGGTTAAAAAAAATACTTAAAAAAATCATAAATAAAGAAGAAAATGAACCCCATTCCCAGATGGTTAATTAATGAAAAAGTAATTAGAAATGCTGAGCACGCCAAAGATCAAAGACATGTTTTATTTATTAACTTTATTTTTTCCTATCCTCCTAATTTCAAATTTTATACAAAAAAAGTTTCAGTACGAGTATTTTAGAAAAGAAGGTAGCTGTAAAAACGTAATAAATAAAGTATTTATTGCGGCCAGCTTAAGGTGCTTCCTGATAAGAGTTTTTCTTTACTAATACTAGAATAGGAGAGAAAATTGAATTTCGTTAATAGAAGAGGCATAAAGAGCTTAACGGTTTGATAGTAAAAACTCAGTCTCATGCTCGACCACGAATATCGTTGTAAAATCAATCACTAAAAAACTATTAAAGTAGTGAGATTATTTTAAGATAATGCAAAACTTCAATTTTCCTGAAAGCAAATACGTCGGTGATGCATATTTCGTTAATTTGATTTGGATAGTTTTTGTTAATCAGATAGATGAAAGAGAAATTGCTGATTATGTATTTTTGGGATAAAGAAGAATATTAAATATTAAATTTTTTTGGGGAATTTATTAAATCTCTTAGCGAAAGGTAATTGTTTTTAAAAGCTGGTACTTAGATATGAAATAGAGTGAGAAGATTATTTTTTTTTATATAATTTTATTTTTGAATTCTTCAAACCTTTGGTGGTGTTCAATTATTTTAATAATTACTGATAACGTTTAGTTTTTTACTTATTTCTATCATTATTTACAAAATGAAAAAAAAAAAAAAAAAAATTGTTTAATATTCCAGTTATGTTTAGTATAAAGCTTTTTAATAAAATAGCGCAATTTCATTTTGCAATTTTAAATTGAAATGAAGGGTGATGTTTGATTACGAAACTGATTTAATAACTGTTCATACAATATAAATATTCAAAATCATTGGATTATCACCTAAAAGGATGTTCAAATTTAATAAACATAACTTTTTAACACGTATAACACCTGTATGTTTGCTTGTAACCGACTCTTTTGGGCTCGATTTTGCCCTACTTTGAGTGATCAGATTTCATTCAAACTATGCACACTTGTCAAAGACCGATGACAATACAATAATTCAATAAGTTTGTCGCTTTATCACAAGGATTAGCTCGTGCTTCAATTGCGCCTTTAAATTCCAACCAACCAACCTTCTCCGGAATCGAACCCTGGGTGCCGTTACCCGTTACAATCCCAGTAATCCCAGAACCTATAATCGACAATTGATAAGGCATACATTAGAAAGATTTGTCGTGGGAACGATGGCTATACAAAGCGTGTTTTTTTAGTCTCCTTATTCCTAACAGGATTTTCAGGATTAGTGATTTTTCATATACACGGTAGTGTTTTGAGACAAGTAATACGGCGTGTACTAAGGCATACACATGACTTAAATTTGAGATAAGCCTGTGACTATTGGCAGGAACAACTGCAGAGTTTTGTACACTTAACTAAAAAAATTATCTAAAAAAAATTTATGGTTTACAGAAAAAATCATTTATGGTTTAAAAAACAACTAAAAAACACGCTTTAATAGAAAACCAAACTAAAAAGTAGAAAATAATTAATAGCTTAAAAAACTAAAAAAAACACGCTTTAATAGAAAAGTGAACTAAAAAGTAGAAAATAATTTTGAATAAGTTTGAAATAAGAATAGAGTGATTAACAAAAAATATTAATTTTATCGTAAAAAAGCGTGGGGTACTTGATGTCAATTGTTGTAAATATTAATGATAGATATTGGTAAAAGTAGAGCCATTATGAAAATATTTTAAAAAGCACCCCACGCTTTTTTAAGATAAAATAAATATTTCTTGTTAATCACTCTATTCTTATTTCAAACTTATTTAAAATTATTTTCTACTTTTTAGTTCACTTTTCTATTAAAGCGTGTTTTTTCGTTTCTTAAACTATGAATTATTTTAAACCAATGAATATTTTTAAACTTATTAAAAAACTAAATTAAATTACCCGTTCACTTACAAATTGGTGCAGTCGATCGCAAGTTGTGGACAAACTATCTTTAACCACAACTTTTAATTCACCACATTAACCACAATCATCGGGATGAATATTGTTTTGTCGCAGACTACCCAATCTTGGCTCTTGTATCCTGCCTGCTTGTATAAAAAGAGATATAGTAAGCCGTGCTGATGTTGTTCAGTTGTGTCGATGTTCTATAAAATTCATACATATATATAAAAAAAAAAAACGATATTGTAATGAACTTGGATTTAAGGCCCAGGATAAACTGTACATCGGCCCTAAAGCCGATTACAATGTGTTTTTTTTTTAAATGACTTTTGTAAAATTTGAATATATATATATATATATATATATATATATATATATATATATATATATATATATATATATATATATATATATATATATATATATATATATATATATATAATATATTTTTTTTTTGTGAAAAAAAAAAAAAAAAAAAAAAAAAAAACCCAAAGAAAGGAATACGTATTGATTGCATATATTTATATTTCAGAAAGGATTTTTATTAGTATTGATAGATTTAATTTAGAAAGATTATTTTAGATTTTCTAAGAAATAATGCCTCAGAAATTACAAAACTATCTTTATTATTCCCCAAGAATTCTTAAAACAGCAGCAGCAATACGAAAACAAGCTTAAAACAGAATTTTAGTCATACAATACCGCCTCAACAACAACGAAACACCAACTTCTTGCTATTATAAAACACCAGGGCTGCATTAAAACAAATAAATCCCAAAACGTTAACTGGCATAACTGGAATAATTTCTGAATTATCCCCAGGTAAGCTAACGTTATTCCACATATTTTTCGGGGAGGAAAAAAAAAAAAAAAAAAAAAAAAACACCTTCTAGTTATTTTCACTAGAACACTATTTATAACTTTTGCATTCATAAAAAGCTCTAACTACAAGTTGTTGTGAAATAGAATTAGAATTTTAGAAATATCATATTTACAAAACATCATTTGATTCACTTTTCCCTCTTTAAAAGACTACTTTTTCCAAGCAGTGCTGTATAGGTACTGTCATAATGTATGTAAATAAAATTGATTTACTACGTATTTATTAATATTCTGTCTAGCGCACTTGCAGTTCCATAAAATACGATAATATATTTTAATAACGCATTAGTTACTAAAAATATTAATATTTTGACATTAATTTAATCAAGACAATAATCATGTTATTAGTACTTAAATAACACAAATAATAGTTAAGAGGAGCCCCCATATTCTTAAGTGAGTAAGAAGTGTAGAATCATGATTAATACTAACAACTTGATGATTTATTTGTCTTTTGATGTAGATCGAGTTCTTTCCTTGAGTTGAAGAATTACAATTTCTTATTGCCTCACTTTCCAGAGAGATATTGCAGTTCTTGGTGGTATCCTGTAGTTTTTTCTTGATTTACACCTGAAAGAAAGATTTTTTCTGTGTGTGTGAAAAATTCAAATGGAAAGTTTATAAAATCAAGGGAATTTTCCATTTTCAAAATAAAGTGAAATTTCTCATTGCTAAAACTTTTTCAAAGACGATTTAATTCTCGGAAGAATTCGGCAGTCCGTTTTTTATTTTGACTTGAAATAAAGATGTATGATGGACATTTTTAAGTAGTCCTCAAGTAGATAAAACAGTATTTGTTAACGTATGAGAGAAATTGATAATTTTTTGTCAAAGAATCCGAAGCTATCATTTCCAGAATACTAATATTTTACTATCATAAACCTTACAAAATGCAACTTATCAAAACAGAAGATTTTTTTTGTTTTCACTAATAAACAACGTGGGAGAACTTATTGATATGCAATGTTTTGTCATTTTTAAGAGATATTAACATTTTATGATTGTATACTCCAGTTAACAAAAAAGTTATTTTACGTTTATTAAATTTTTTCAAATATTCTAAATCCTGTTATCAAAATTTTTCAATAAATATTCTTGCGAAATTTGATAATCCATAAGAATTTCTAATTAAGAAGACGAATAGTAGTCTGGCGTCTGTATACATTCTGCACTTCGCCAATAAAAGAACTTCAACAACTCCTGGTTTTCTAATATACATTTTCCAAGAACAAAAATATGCTAATTTTCCATTGAAAATAATTGAAAATAAACGTTTTGGGACACTTTTCTTTTGCAATACTAAAAGGGGGAAAAAATGCCAATTTTCACTATGGTACTACCAGGAATAAAAATGGCTCAAAATCATACATCAAAAGACATTGTTTTTCGAAAATATATATAATTTTACTTCAGCATCATTCATTAGAAAATAAGTGATTGATATACTCCAGGCTTAAACATATAAAATATTGGTTAAATACTATAAATGAAAATTATCTTTTATGAGCTTTTCTTTCGGTTTAAAATTGAAATATTCTGAAACCGAAGGCCAATATCAAAATCGGCAATGCCACTCAATACTATTATTTGATTTTTATACGATTGGTAAGGAAGAAATATATGAAATACGAATAAATTCACGATATCAATACTTTGAATCGATCGTAACTGAATAGGTACTAGATGTTTTTAGTTAAGAAAAATTACGTTGCTAAAAAAAGTTTAAAAAGTAAATGGATTTAATTCAAAGTAATTTTGCCAAACATTTTTTTTTCTATGATAAGTTTGCTTTCAATTATAGATTTTGGTACTGAAGATCAGGGTAGTGTTTCTTATATCTAGCATAAACAAACGTGTACTCTAAAAATGTAATATACGTTATAAAATAATTATTCAATTTGATCCTTGTGGTTCGAAGTTATACGATTGAATTAAATTAAGCAAGGATTATACGAAATACAATGTATAATAAAAGAGTGCTTGTCAAGGTTTTAAATAACATATCTAAAGGCTTTAAAAACATTTCGTATATTTGACTATGTTCTTACATTGCTTTTAATGAAAAATAATTTCCAAAGCTAATAAATTTTTTATGGGAAAAATTAGTTGTAAGAAAATCAATTCTTACCAAACACTTTTAAAGAGATGTATGGTCCATTTAAAAAAAAAAAAAAAAAAAAAAATCACGTTATATTTCAAAATGAAAATTTACACAACTATGCATTTGATTTCAGATAAATACTAATTATAAAACTAATTCACTTAGAAATTTGATTATAATAAAATTTGTATTTTATTTACCATGACAAAGTATACTAATGCACATTAAATGACCATTATCTTCAATTATTATTTTTGCTAAACTCATATGCGAGTGAAATTTCACTGTATATAAAAGTTAACAGAATATAGTCTCTGCAAGAAAAGATACATTCCTTGTAGCATGAAAAAGGACATTCCATAGCAACCACAATGTGGGATAAAAGAAATCCCACAAAATCAGCTGAGTTGTTACAAAAAATCCAATCGTGTCATCTTGAAAAAGTCGCTTAAACTTTCCAGTTTCTAGCTCAAAAAGGATTGGACTTGTTAAGGTTATGTTAGTAAGACCATTAAATTGTCTTCCTTTCGTCTATATCTTTTTATTTACTTATTTGTTGAGTTACAAATTCTCAAATCTGAAAGAAATACGAAGAGGAAATCATTTGTGGAGTACTTTTGGCAGTTTAACTACAATAAAAAATCTGTGTAATGAGTTTTTATTTTTTATTTAGGAAAGTATTTACATTTTATAAAAATCTAAATTTATCAATGATATATTTTGTTAATAATGTTTATATCATATAAAGTAAAATTTTATTTAAAATTATTTTTTTAGTTTTTAAATGGTTATAATTCATTATAATTTCTCCTAGTCATAGGTTCCAATCCATATAAAAACGAGAGTTTATTTTTAACGTAAATAAGACAACCTTTAAAGTAAATTATAATAAATAATTTAGCACTTTTGGTACATTTTTCAAATTTAGAAAAAAATAAGAAATAAAAAAAAATATCGAAAAGTTTGAATAATATTTTAAAATTTATCATTTAAGTCATTAAATGTATAGATGGGCCATGCTTCATTGAAAACCATAAGACCATGACTTTTTAGATTTTGAGATTCATTTCGAAACTAACGAATATTTAAACTAATTATTTGGACTCTATTTAAAAAAAAAAAATACTGCTTAAAGGTAAGATAAATTTATATAAACACTATTCCATGAATTTCAAATCTGGTGCAACTTCAATGCTTCATAAATATAGAGAATTAATTTAACTTGGAATCTCTCTATTGCATACCAAGACCACATGCTATTCAAAAGGCTTCCTTTCTAACCAACGCAAACAAACCGTTGGATTTAGTTGCGGTATGCAAATCTTATTAAAATCTAAAGCATAAACATGGAGAATGCTAAATGTGGAAGGTCGAAAGGATTCTATTTTGTGGCGAAGTATTCCCGAAATACTTGAAATATTTTGCATACAAAAGGTTCAATTCAGTTTAACAACCTGGATAGATAAGAGGTCGTTTAAGGGGATCCCACTGACGGTCATTCACGTATATATGCGTCATTTGATCCTCAGTTTTTTCCAGCAATACACAACATTTTTAAATTTATAAATAAGATTTAAAATAAAATATTTTTTAAATATTTTTATTAGGATGTTATTTTATAACCTAACTAAAACAAATGAATAAAATATAATTAAAAAAAATTATATATTTGAATTAGAAATATAATTTAAAAATTATTGCAGGGAAAACAACTGTACTGTTTCGCCCATTCCCTGGACCGTCAGTGGGTTAAGGGGATACACTATCATCTAAACTTCTTTATTGTATTTTTAAATAAAAAAAAAAAAAATGTTCCTTAATTACATTTATATGAAAGAATAATATTTAACACATATTTTTAAAATTCTTTTTCATTTAAAAAAAAAAAAAACTTAAAAATTTCAAATTTTTAAGCATTTTTTAAAACACTATGGCTTTTTTAAATGCGAAAATTTTCTCCCAACATTTTTTCTAAAACATTGTTTGAACTATATTGTATAAGAATAGGCATTAAAATCTGGAACACTCGTAGTAATTAATTATATTATAACTGTTTATTCATAATAGAAAACAAATCTATAAATTTGCAATAATTACAACATGCTCTAAATATTTCAGATTTCTCCATTTATTAGAAAAAAAAGAAAAAAAAAAAAAAAAAAAAAAGCCTTAGCGTTTCGAAAAACCTATTATCAACAAATAAAACAATGAGAAAAATCAATTTAAAGTTTTCATATATTAAGAACGTCATCTTATCATCCAGCATAAAATGCAAAATAATTCATTAAAAAATGTAGATATATTTAAGGAATTTCGTATTCCTATTTAGAAGATTCTAAATTATAATTACAGCAAATAAAAAAAAAATGAAGGTTTTCTAATTTTTAGGGAAATAGAACTAATCAAAACTAAAACATTTTTTTTTTCAATTATACTAACTTGGAAATTTGCTATAATAATTTTTTCTATTCATTTTTTCAATAAAATAAGAAAACCTTCTCAAGCAATTTTTTTGTCAAAGTCATTTCATTTTTATTTAATCGTGTTGTACTGGAGAACTAATTATCGCCAAGATGATTTTTAAGTTTTTCAAAAAGCACCAATTAGAAAATGTATGCCCTGTTTAAGGATATAACCAACATAAGTGATCATAATAAATTGGCTTTAAAAATTAAATTACTCTAAAAATATTCTGAACGCCTTTAATGTTTTTATCTCGTTATAAGAATCACTTTGGAGCATGTTATAAATGGTTTATTAATAATTTTTATCTGATTTTACATCCAAAGAAAATAATATTAGAGTAACTATTTTTTTCATCCTTGAATAAACAATAAGTTTTTTTTTATCTAAATATTAAAACTAGTAATAGTAGAAAGCTACTATCATATTTCTATACATTTACACAGTCTAGAGAGTGATTGCAAAACACTATCATATAATTCTATAAAATAAATGAATTGCAAATTTCGAAAAGAACTAAATCAAGAATTTTTCAAATATTTCCAGAAACACAGAAAACTAAATTTCCTTTCAAACTGTTTGAATTAAGAGGGCATTTATTTTTTTGAAATTTCTACTATTGTCAAACAAATTAAAATAATGAATGGTTTCCTTTTAAATGAAAGTATATTTCGGAATACAGCTGTTATAATTTTCTAAGATGTGTTATCATCCAAAAAACCTCATGAAAAAATTTTATGTTTCTTAAAATTTGTAATTATGAAAAATGTACTTCATGCTCAATTGTTTAGTAACAGTACGAAATTTATTCACGAGTCATTATTACTCATAGGTTATCGAGCATATGTGAACATGAAAGAAGCCTTTTTGAAATTTGTGATTCAAATATATATTTTTATATTTCTGTAGTTTTCAGAGAAATATTGAAAATACTTTATTCAAAACTTTTGGTTTAGCAATTTATTATTTACTACAGCCATAACTAATTAGTTTATTGTATAATAGTCTTTTAACTCATCTTTCAAAAATAATCCCCCCTCCCCAACGCTTATTCGTTCCATAATTCATAAAATATTTCTATCACATTCCACAAAATTAATTCTTTTAAAGCTTTGACGTTTTCAACTAATATTCATTATTCTAAATTATCATCTGCATATTCCTAAATAAATGCATACCTTTTTATCCTTAAGAAATCAAATAAGATCAGACAAAGAATAATTTTTCTTCTTTGCTTTAATAAATATTGACGATTCAATACGTTTAGAGCATGTCTGAGAATTTTTGGGACAAGAATACACCGATTCACATGAGAAGAATATAAAACAATATTTATAAAGGATTATAATATAGATTCGGACTGTAAGCAGACTAAATTAATTAAATCTTAGAAATGAATTATATTCTAGTTTATTCTAATAATATAAATATTAGTTCATTCTAGAAAGATTTCGAAAAAATTAAATTTGAAAGCAACCTAAAATTTCACAGAATAAACTAATTTTTCATTAAAATTAAATAATGTCTTCCCTAAAAGTATAAAAACACATGATTTTAAAAGTTGGGCTGTACTTATGTTTTTAAATATATTTACCCAAATGCAGACATTGATGTCACAGAAAACTTTTCGTCTTTTATAGCTTATTATAAAACTGTAAAGCAACCATTGAAAAAGTATTTGATTATTATTTCAAATACATATCTAGGTTTAAGAATATTGAATTTGCATACGAATTTTTGAAATTAATAAAAAAATACAATCTCGATTATTTAAAAATTATTTATTGTTGTGTAAACTGATGGAAAAGAAATAGGGTAGTAAATCAACATTTATCAGATTTTATCGTGCAATGTGCGTAAATAACTTTTTAATTATGCTTAGAAATTATTATCGTTGTCTTTTTTTCGAGAATAATTAATAATAAAATAGAAACGTTTTAATATGGAAAATTGAAAAACATGGGTTGAATGAAAATTTAAAACATGTCAGAATATATAAAAATGCAGTTCACTTCTTGAGGGGTGTGTAAATAGAACTTGAGAGTGCTGAGAATAAGTAACTGTGAGTTTAAATAGCTTTTGATTATTATAACACAGCTTTTTTAAGTATACTTAATGATAAATTAAATTAAATTTTAAATTATTTTTATTAGTGGCAGCTGCGTTAGCGGAAGATTTTGCCTTATATATTTGAATTTTCCAAAACTTAAAGGATAAATAACTTTAAAATTAATAATTTAAAAACTGTGAATTTTATTTTCCTCAATTTTTTCGATTCATCATAATACTTGCAAAAAGTTGCGTGATTACAAATTGAAAATAATGTCTTCATAACTAAAAGAACGTTAGCTTTAAAAATGCAATATAATTCCTATGAAGGTATATGTTTTAAAAAAATAATTGCAATTAAAAGAACTAAACAATAACATTAAACTAAACAATATCCAACAATAATCCAAGAAACATGGATTCTTACACAGGTAGAGCAACAGATCAGTTAAAATTTTCTTCTGGAGCTCCAAGAATGTTGTAAAAATAAATTGTTTCATTAGTAATTTGCAACACTAAACTACTGTCTTAATTTACATTATTCCATCATTTGATTTATCAACTAGACAACGTTTCTATTTTGAAGATTACGCATTAATTTAATGAATTTCTACTGAAGTTTGACTTTTTCACTTACACACGGTAATTTTCAGTTTTCTGGGACTTAATAGGCTTGCTTGGTTTCGTGAAATATTAAGTGCCTAGTTTTATAGTATTTTACATACATCAATTTAAAAAGAAATAAACGTATGAAATAGAACACAATATTAAAATTAATTTATAACGCTTATTTGTGTAACTACCAACTTTAGCTTTCCTTCTTCTTTTGCTTTGACGTGAGATTTCATTATATATTTGTAGTTGGAGTACTATGAAAATATTTAGTTAACTTTTGTATTTTGTAATTTTTTTGTAAAATCTGACAAAGTAGCTTGATTGATTTTTTTTTTCACAATCAAGACTTAAATTTATGAATTTGTTATCTACGCAGAACAACTAAATTGTGATATTTTTTGGAAACATAAAAGAGACGTTAAAACAAAGATTTTTTATTTAAAGTTTAAATTAGTTTATAATATCAAGATTATGATCTACAGTCGTTGAATGGATGGTACATAATAAATATTTATATAAATATTATAGTTTTCTAGTATACTCATTATTGCAGATAATCGTTTTATTGAGTTAGTTTTCTGACAGCTTCATAATGCATTTTTTTTAATAAAACGTAGTTCTTACATTTTATTATTTTTAAATTCGGTCTATATTTAAAGAAAAAAAGTATTTTCTAAATTTTATTTCAATATTCAGATTTCAAATATAATTGCTTAATGAGTTAATAGTGTTTTGAAAAGTTACGATGTAATACTTTCTACTTGTTGGATAAAAACAACGTTTCATAGATTAAGAGTTGAATTATTCATTTTCTAAAATTAAACCTAATTTGAACAAAAATAATAAATCAATACATTATGTTCTACTTAAGGCATTCAAAGGACATAAGTTGATGCTATCATCGTTGAATCTTTAATTACATCTCATTCATATGTTAAATAAATTATTTAATTGAAATTTGTTATTGGAATAAAATACTTGCTTCTCACAATATACTATTCATTATTTCTGATAACATTGTTTAAATTAATAAAATTGCATAGCAAATACTTATTTTGATTCTTTCATTAAGGAATTAAAATTTCATACTTCTACCAACTCCTATTTCTTTTAGCCCTTAGCGATTTTGGAAATAGCTTCTCTTTGACTGCTCTTATAGATCAAATAGCAATTGAATTAATGCATGCATAAGATCATTCTACGATTCTTATTTCTGAGACAATTTTATAATTTGCTCTTTATATTATGTGCTACAATAACATATATTTATTGCAGTGATGGTGTTTTACGAATTACGAGAGAAACGTTAAATATTAACTACATAAATTTGCTCCTTTTAATTAAATGTTTAGTTGAAATTTTATAAAAAGAATTACAAATCTGTACCCATATAAAAAGCGCACCGACTCACTTAACTCATAACTAATTATTACACTTCAAACGAAATTTGACATAGGTGTTCATAATAAGCTAATTAGAAAATATAAGAAGTTTACGCAACATTTTTTTTTTTATTTTCAATTAACCAATATGTATTATTGGATAATGAAAACATTGCATTTGGTTAAAAAAGTATTCCGATTTTTTTTTGCGTTCTGTATGTTTTGAAACATCCTGAGTTTAAAAAAGAATGTTCTAAAAGAACAATTCATGTGGTCTCTGGAACCAATTTAAACAGTTTTTCTTTTCTATAGGTATCTTGAGCAATTCAAATGATTGTGTACACAATATTACAGCTTAACAATTAGGTTTTACTGTTACCATCCAACATTTATGCTAAAGTTTTTTTTGTTTTTGTTTCTGAAAGCTAATTACATGTCTCTGAATTAAATACTTTTTTAATAACTTAAAACTGTGTCTCCATTTAAAATTATTTCACTGCTGGGTACAAAGTAACACCAGAGTATGAAGTTAGTAATGTCTAGAGCTTTCTCAAGGTTATTAAGGTATTTGAAAAATTAATGACCCCATGCCTGATTGTGTAACTTCATTAAAAATAAGAAAACTAATTTAAATTGAACTAATTTTCCTTAATTCGTATAATAATAGAAGAAACAGAGTAGAGTTCTAGAACACCTATTATTTTAATTGCAAATATTCCAATGAATATTGATAAGAATTTTCCCAGAGGAAAAGATGTCACAGAATTTACAAAATAAAAACTGATAAGTTTTAACGATCATCTGAGACGAAGTATAAATTCACCAAGCAACAATAAACTCGCTATAAGCTTTACTAAAAGCCTCAGTGCGTTCAACTTCAGATACAGCGATAGTTCAGGGTAATGAACTCCTCACAGAGCTCCTTCCAAAAACAGCTCGAATCCAAATGACTTAAATTTCTCTTCCCGGTTTCTTTTTTATATCCTCGAGTGCAAACTGTCCCGAAAAATCTAGAGAGGTCGATCTGGCAAGCAGCAGGCGCAGTACAATTGAAAAATTTCTTGACTAAATCTTAGGCGATGCCAACATTTTCAAGATATTATTGCTGTTAACAAACAAATTTAAGAAAATAGAACTTTTAAAAGAAATATATGCACTATTTACAAATATATACAGAAAAAATGCGTAACAATATTCCAAATTTAAAAATATCGTAAGTTAAAAAAAATATCGACGAAAGAACTAAAAATATCATCTAAAGCGCTTTTCTTGTGTGATCTCCCTACAATTGTGAGGTTGCAAAATTTCAATTTTACCCTGGAGCTCTCTCTTCATCTGGTGTGGTTTTGGTTTTCAACCACTTTTGTAACTACAGTTCGACAGATATTACACCAGAAAACTGCTTCCATTGCAATTCGTCTGTGCTTGTATCATTGGCTTGTGGCACTAAACATTCTTATTTCCATTTTTCCATGACCATTCCAAGTTAAAAGTATCACTATACACTGGTATGTCTCTTTCTATAAAACAAATGACCCACAGCTACAGTCTCACACGTAAAAATCAATCATCCACCAATTACTCGCTTAAAACTTCTAATAATTTTTCACTATCCACTGACTAAAAATATACTAATTATTCTCAACTAAAGTGCCGTTTCTACTTCTGACGTATAATTATGCTATTAGTGATCTTCAATCAGGAAAGAACACCTTTCATGTCCAAATATTTTTATCTGTCCTTAATTTATGGATGTTACTGTAAGATTTTTATTCTGAAAATGGATCTATTTTCCCATTATTCAGGAAATTTTGAAGAACTTTAGTGAAATATCTTTAGATATTTTTCTTCGTCCTATAGTAAAAAACAAAAACAAATGTTAAAGAACTTTACTGAAAGAACCATGGATATTTTCTTCCAGAATGCAAATTAAGACATCAAATATATGAAACTTTTCCGGAAATTTGGCGTTATTTTATTGTAGTGTTAAGGCATATTGCCTTGCCCAAATAATATTCATCCTCAATGAAATAAGGATATTGAGGACTTCTCATTGTAGCTTCGACCATATTCAAGAACTGAAAAACCGTTGAGTAGTCTTACGCTATATAGGTAAAATTACTTAAATGTAAAAGAGAGTTACTAAAAGACATTAGCCTTCAGACATTTTCAGACATCGTTCCAGAAAGTAAATTACAACACCACATACCAGAAATTTTCTTGAAAATTTTATTTTATTGTTATATAAGGGATATTTTCTCGCTCAAATAATGTTTATCGTCGAAGCAATAATACGGACTTCTTATAGTAACTTCCACGATATTCAAAGAATTTCCGGTAAAACCACTAAGTATTCATCCACGTCCAGTCAGCATAACATAAACGTTGAAGAAATTTACTGAAATATTCAAGAACATTTTCATACATCTCTAATGAATGTAAACTGAGACAGCAAATGACGGAAACTTTTCCGGAAATTAGACGTTATTTTATTTTAGTGTAAGGCATATTACCTCGCCCAAATGATGTTCATCGTCAATGTAATAAACGGTAATATGGAGTAATATCTTGAAGCTTCTACGATAAAAAAAAATATGACCCTTCCCAGATGAATGGCTTTGTCCTTATTCAATCAGTCTATTTGGAAACACGGAGGGAATAATGAAGCGAAAAGGAATGAGCAAATTTAAAGCTGGCCTTCTAGTGTTTTTTTTTTTTATTGGGTTAGTACTTAATGGAATCCCTGAACCTTATGTCCTCATGGCGGCAAAGCAATCTGCGGCTGATTGTCCGAGTCTGGGCTATCTATTCATGATGAATGTCAAGTGACGTGATGAAAGACTGGAATTTCTGCATTGTTGCAATATAATTGGCATTGTTGCAAATGCTGAAACTAGTTTGGGCATTGGTGAGTGAAAGAGAATGTAAGAAAAACCTTTTTATCCGACTTTGATCTTTTACATCTGTGAAAAATTCAGAATTTGTAAACTATTTCTAGGAAAATATCGTGCTGGTTCAGTTCGCTTTAGTTATGGATAGCTAAAAAAGAATTGGAAATGTGGAAGAAATGTTCCCGTCACTATTATCTTTTCAGGTTTTCTATGTGGACCACGATATAAATATAAACGGATAAATGTTTCTTTTTCTTTTCCGGTTTATAGCAGGTTACAGTTTACTGTAGTCATAAATACCTGAACTACAGGCTGGTCATAATGAAACGTTGCCAATATATAGACCTCTAACGATCGTTCCGCTTAATATACCAAGATAAAATTTCAGGTATATACTTATTCAAAAGTATGAGCTTGAGATTCTGTGAAAGGCAACAAAATGGCTCTCACGGTTAAGGTTTTAGATACAGAATCTCGAAATTTTCGAATCGCAATGCCTACTTTTTCCCGTCGCAAGATTGTCAGCGCATGCGAATACAGTAAGGAGCGTTGGAATGGTGCGTACGTACAAAAAAAAAAAAAAAAAAACATGTTCGAATCATGCACACACACAAAACAGCTCCGTGAGCTATCGACAAAAACACGATCGGGGCTCAACGGAAGAAATTTGCAAATGAGAGAGAGGCAAGATACCATTCATACATAGGACTCCACTCGCCGCTCTTTTGTGTGTGTATAACGCGTCCGTTTTTTGTGATACATGTACTGTTTCAACGCTTTTTACTGTTTTCGCATGCATTGAGCATTTTGCGATGGGGGAAAATTTTTGAGTTTCTGTACCTGTAACAGTAACCGTGAGAGCCATTTTTGTTTCCATTCACAGAATCTCGAGCTCATACCTCTTGATAACTATACCTGAAATTTCGTCTCGATCTGTTGAACGGAACGACTGCTAGAGGTCCATAAATCGGCAAAATTTCTCCATGACCACCCTGTGTATTGAAGATTAACACTGGATGGACCATTACTGCGAACAACTAAAGTGTACACTCAGCCACCCGATCATTCTCTACCCAAACTCAGAAGTAACCGCTCCTCCTAGATATAATGGGAAATTTGGAAGAGCAAAATTATAGAATCTTACTGGGGAATACTTGTTATATTTCATTTTAATTTGTGGCCAATTTATTCCAAGAGTTGTACGATCTTTTTACTGCCTCTCTCTCAATTCTTTTCGAGCTCATATTTGAAATTTATTTTTCTAAGATGATTACATAAAGCACTTAACTCTTCTCTCCATCTATTATTGACAACAGCTTAGGCAACCATCATTAATCCCGCCAGTTTAAGATACATATTGACATCATATGACACTATGTCAATTGTATTATCTCAGTATTTCTCCTTTCTCCGGAACCTAAAAGGACCTCGTTGTCAAAAACATCGATTCAAATTATATGTCACCCGAATATATATATTCATTAATTGATTTCTTCAATAGTTCTGAATTTTTCCATTTGTAATAATGTTACATTTGAAATATTTTATAAAGATAAGATTCAATATATTTTTCAAACGCACATATTTTGTAAATTTTTAAATATCTACTTAATTAACTATAAGAGTTGAGTTCATCACTGACTTACTCACTGACTCTGTAAAAGGAGCTAGCATCCCATAAATTTTTCATTGATTTCATATTGCATAAAAAAATAATTAATTAATCAACAAATTCATTATTGCATCCACAAATAATTAATTAAATAATCGTATAATTATATGGATTATAACATCTTTAAAAATATTGCAATAATTTAATATTCGAACCGACATAAAGATAAATATTTTTCCCATAAATTGAATATGAGGGCCTGAGAAGTAAAGGGGTTCAAGTGACTTTCCTCAACTTCTGAGAAAATACACTTTAAAGTTTCTATTTTATTTTAAATTTATATGAAAATTATTTGCTGTTCAAATACTAACCTCCTCTGGAATGAATCGCTAGTTTTCATAGAATTTAATTTAAATAAGAAACCTGAAAGTGCATTTTCTAAAAAGTTAAGAAAAGTCACTTGAATCCCTTTACTTCTCAGGCCCTCATATGTTATTTAAACATGTGACAATTTAGAGTGCATTAACTTTAAAAAATATTTAAATTTTGAGAAACATCTCTTGAAAAATTTAATAATCGTAAGAATGTAAATTATATTTTGTTAACAAATATTGGTCTAAATATGAATTATCAAAGTAAACGTGGATGTTATGCGTGATGAGGTCACAGTCAATTCATAAGAGCGTTATTAAGTAAAACGCGCGTTGTAAGTGACTAATAAAACTTTAAACCTTTTCACATTAAAAGAATTTGCGAGACATCCTGCTTACGCTGTTACAATAAACCAAGCACAGGGCTAGTAATTTGATCACCTTGCCATCAATTTGGAGACAACAGTATTTTCACATGGCCAACTGTATCTGGCTTTGATCAAGGGCTGCAAGTCAAGTGAAGGTGTAGATTGAGTCGAACCCACAGCAAGGAAGGTTTTTGAATGAAATTTTTACTGCCACCATATTAAAACAAATTAAATTTCTAATAAATGTATCATGTATATTAAATTATAGTGTTTATTATATTCCTCCCCTTTCAACGGAGCTTTAGACGCCTTAGGGCCATATTAGACAGAGCCACTCGAGTGGCGAACCCACGCTACAGTTTCAGTCGCTCAGACATGCCCCTCGAAAGCGAAACATGCAATTCTATGGAGCTTATTATACTGGGCCACTGTCGTGGCTAGAGGCTGCGTCTGTCGCTTGTGGCTCTCAGACCCTAAGCAAAGCATGCAATCCTATGGAGTTTATTATACTGAGCCACAGCAGTGGCCAGAAACGGTGGCGCACAGTGGTCTGGGAGCGGCAAAACCCCCGGTTTTTAAGTTTTGGGGAAAATGAAAATTGACATTATTTTTTATTTTAAGGATAGTTGACTACTAAGATTTCAGAATTTAGACATTAAATAGACATTTTTTTATTTATTTACACTCACCGAAAGTCATCACACAAAAAATAGCTCGTTTTGACGTCAATATTTATTGATTTGCCATTAATGATATAAACTATTAAAAATATATATTCGCACTCTAATGAATTCTTAGGACTGTTTTCTGTGATTTTTGTTGAAATCTTTTTTTAATATGTGGTAAAATACGTTTTTCATGATGATTCCTATAATATCATATTTTCGTATGAATAAAAGGCTATAACTAATGTGCGCCAACGTGCGCCAAGGCCTTATTGGTATCAAACTGTTCCTTAAACAATATTTTAACCAATAAACCAAGAATCAGCTGCTACAATCTGCTACTTTGGTAATTATCTGCATAAATCTGTGAAGCAAGCTGTCCAAACACCATAGAAAACATATAAACAAAGTTATGCCGCACTTGTAGTGACGTATAAAAATTATCGTTTGCTAAAATATTTTACAAATAATCGAGCTCTTGTAAGGAATTATAGATTAATAGCCCCGTTATCCAAACATGACTACTGTTTACTGTTTTAAATCAATCTGCAAAATAATTTGGAAACGATGTTTTCCCATCCTTACGACCAAGTTTTGAATCAGAAGAAATGTTGTTATCCAACTGAAATTGATATTTCTGCATTCATCCAGAGAAGGTGGTGTGATGGTTCCACGGGATCATAAACAGACTTCTGAAAATGAGGGCGAGACTGATACAATTATGTTCCTTACTTCTCTCATACCTTTGTGTATGGTAGTTACTGGTTCAATTTTGATTTTTTTTAAATCTCAGACGCCATCGACCTGATTCTGCAGACCTATTCGGTTTAAATTTTCTAAATAAACACCCGATGTCCTGAGAGAGGAAGTAGTAGCCCGACCTCCTTGAATGACAAACCCATTACAGAGACTCATTTTCTAGAGCTATCAATGATCGACGGGAAGGTCTAATTCACGCAGCGTTTATGTCAGTGTATAAGATTTGTAAATCCAACGAAATCAACAGAAACGAACAACTTGGAACTCTTAAAAAGTAAACCCATTTATCCCACTTGGCCTCTCATCACTCCATGTTCGAATAAAATTCAGTACTCCACATTGCATATAACATGGATGCTTAAAAATGGAGGAGTAATAATCAAACAAAGGAAGTGAAAGAAATTTAAAAAAGGAAAAAGGTAATTCTAGAAAAATCTCAAAAGAATAGAGAATTTTGGGTTTGCAAATTAATGAGGTGAACAACCAACGACGAAGGAGATTTTTCAAAGGTCCTGCTATCACATCAGATATTAATGGACTGGATAAAAGCCTAATTCACAGATTCAAAATCATTCTCAATACTATCAACAGAGAAGCCTCAATAGATCTCCAGAAATTTAAACAATACTGCAAGGAAACTTTAGAGATGTATGTTGAGCTGCACAACTGGCACTAACATTCCAAACGCAGGTCTTCATAACAATATATATATATATATATATATATATATATATATATATATATATATATATATATATATATATATATATATATAATTTTATAACAAACCTCATAAAATATTATTAGTTACTATATAATGTTTAAAAATTTAGAATTTTCTATGTGTAAAGGTAATCAAGAAAGTGTATCAACGTAATTCAAAGCTGTATTTAAAAAAAAGCTGAACCAATTTACTTTTTGTGTAATAGATAAATCGGGTTGGCAAAGTAAAAAACAAGTTTAAATGTAAAAAAAAAAAAAAAAAAAACTTACACAAAAACTTTATTTGTACCAACTTAATCAAATAAAGCTAAATACATTAAATATTTTTCATTGATTTGAAAGAAAGACTGACATACACTTTCAGCTTATATTGCAAGCTAGTATAAAATATTATTTTTCTTAAATTCATGCTCCACCCGATTTACCGCACTTACCCTAATCTAAAAAGCTGACTCGTAACCACGGGGTTTGGGGGAATATTTAGGGTTAAACTTTACGTTAGGATGAATTTTCCTTCAATTTTTTTATTTATGTATTTTGATTTTTAAAGTGTATTTTTAAATCATTATAAATTAAAGAATTTTAATTAAATCTTTAATAATTTACCAAAATAATTTAGTGAATAACTAAGTAACAAATCAAAAAGAAATTTTTACTTAATTGTTATTCAATAATTATTTGACTATTCATTATTAGATCATGTATTAATGATTAGCAAATTAAATAATAATTTATTAAGTGTTCAAGTAAATTAAAATAATGAAATTATCGAAATTATTTAACCAATTTTATTCCCCCCCCCCTCAGAAGTTTTCTGTTTACGCTCCTGCTAAAACGGTTGTTCGTACAAACTTGGCTATTGTATAAATGAACTCAGAGGGGTCAAAATACTTCAGAAACAGAGGTTTTCCAAGTTTTCTTCTCAAAATAGAAGTTTTTCAGGGTTTTTGCCGTTTTTCGGCCTTTTCCGACCACTGTGATGGCGCGCGTTTGCCACTCGAGTGGCTCTGTATAATAAGGCTCTTACAACTAACTAGTATATTAGGATTGGTGGAAAAATATTTTTGCATACCGTAGAATCAAGTAAATAACAGCATTTTTTTGCCCTTCAGAAAAGCTGATGTTATCCTTTTGGATGTGAAATAACCAAAAGAAAATACCTCTCTAATACGAAGATTAAAATAATCCAGCATTAAACTGAAAATTTCGTAAACAGTGATGTCAGGAGCATATGTAATGTACCGCTTGGAAAGAGTCTTTCCACCATCTATAATAATAAAACAAGCTGTGTGTCTGTCTGTGGCTCTGTGGATCTATAGAAACCTACTTAAAATTAGAGTAGAGCTCTGAAATTTTCAGCATAAGTAGTTTTGGCCTTCTAATTTTACGCATCACAAACAGAATGTTAAAATTTTAGTTAGTTCTTTTTTAATTAAATTTTTTAATTAATTAATATGTTACAAAACGATATCTAATAGGGCTACAGATCTGAAAATTTCAACACAAGTAGTTTTGGCTTTCTAATTGGACTGACAAAAAGAATGTTAAAATTTTAATCTTTTTTTCAATTAATTTTTTCACAAAAAGCGACTTCGAATAGGCCTAGATCTCTGAAAGTTTCAACATAAGTAGTTTTAGCCTCTAATTTTGCTTTCCACAAACACGTGTTAAAATAATCTTAAAGGGGTTTTGTATTATTGTATTAACGGGGAATTTTTTTTCTTGACAAGGAAGAGGCTTCCTATATTAAGTCTTTACGTAGCAATTAGATTTTAGTGAGTGAAGCGAGCCTATGCTTACGCAGCAATGAACCTTTCAGCGAGAGAAGCGAGCCTATGCTTGCATAGCAATGAACCTTTTAACGAGTGAAATAAGCCTGTGTTTATGTGTCCATGAACTTTTCAGCGAACGAAAAGAGCTCGGTTTTTTTCGTAGCGATGAACCTTTCTGCGAGCGAAGCGCCAAAAACTGGGTTCTATACACGATAGACAGATTTCCGCAATGCGAGGCCTCACAGCTAGCTAAAATATTGCACATGTTAAAATTTCGTAGCGAAGCACGGGTATTTAGCTAGTCACTAATAACATTATCCCTACAATAAACACCAGATTGCATAATATATGTTTAGTGTTACGGCCCGTCGTCACTAAACATCCTAACTTCCAAAATCATTAAGATTTTCTTTTTACATTTTCCTATTAATTTGCAATGAATTTTTAATTAAATGTAGAAATTTTGTTCAGTAAATCGAAGCATTGTTTGAACCTTCCTTTTTTTTTTCGTTTTTGCAATCCGGTTGAATACAAAGCGGCAATGCGAGGGTTTAACTTATAATTTCTCTCTCTCCCCAAATCCCTAGCATTTATATCGTCTCTGGGACATATTTTTGGGGGAATATCTCAGCAACAATATATCTTCGTCATGGGTTGAATTTTTTTTTTCTATAATTACTAACGTTGTGTAAACTATTTATTTTACATCATTCTTTTTAGAAATAGTTCTCGTATCTGAAAATGTTTTTAGTTATTTCATTCTTACTATTCGGGAAATTACTATTATTTTTTAAAGTCTTATCCCATATAGCACACACATCCTCCCAGGGATATCCATAAGAAATCATTCGGAGTCCCGGGGATGACTAGGGACCTCTTTGGGTGGATGTGTGCTATATGGTATTATATTCTTTTATTTTATTACGAATTTTTGGTTTACCATTTAAAGATCAGTAATTGTTTGTTTAAACTTTTTTTCAGTTTATACTTTTTCTGAATAAACCTATTATTGCTAGAGTTTTAAGATATTCTGCTTTTGGAAATTGCATCAAGGTATTTAAAAAGATATAAGGTTTATAAGAATATTTTATAATCTGGTGAGGTAACAGAAAAAAAATCAGAATGAAAATACAAAAGACTGCTTTTATTCGCATTGACTGGATAGTAAATAAAATAAGTGTTTAATAATATATTTTGCCCTTATTGTTAAAAGTTCAAATAGTTTAACCATCAGGTATTAAATAAAGAAAATGCTAAAGTATGAAACATAATTTTTAATGTACGTGATAAAGTTTTGTTTTGTTTTTGAAACCACCCACAGCCAAATACGTCTCGTAATTTTGAGCATCTAGAAGAATACGAGATCGAAATCTTCTAGTGTAAACCCCTCTCTCCAACCCCACCACACCAACGAGAGGACATTGAGGCCACGACAGATTTAATGTGCACCAGCCCCCATTAGGTACACACCGATATTTGGCGGACCGAGGACAGAACCCGCAACCCTCCGGTTACGAGCTCGATACTCTACCGCCTAGGCTATACGTGATAAAGTGTTAATGTTGCTTTGAAATTAAAAACTGCTTCTATTTGTTGAATGTTTTAACTGTAATCGTTTGAAATGATTTGACAAGGTTTAATTTTAGTAACTTCTACTTTCATCTTGTAGTTCTTTTTCTTTTTAAAAATGGTTTGTTAATAAAACAAGTTTCTGATCTTTACTTTCTTGATTTAAGAGTATAATAATACTGCGCATAAGAAACTGCAACAGGTTATGGGCGCCAGCGGATGCATTTAAGGAAAGTTGAGTATCGATTTGAAAAAGTTAGTTTGTGTTTTACTTCCTAGTTTGACTTGCGTTCATAAAGTGCTAAAGCCCAATGGCTGATCAAAGTAACGTTATAAAGCTCAATAATGAGAATTACTCCAACTGGAAAGATAAAATTAAACTACTTTTGATGAAGGAAAACTTGTATAAAAAGATTATAGATGGTGAAAAGCCAAATGCGGACTTGGATCCCAATGGAAAACTTATTGCTGAGTGGGAAATAGCTGATAGCAAAGGACAAGCATATATCGGACTTTCTGTGGAGGATGATCAGCTGATTCACATCCGAGGTAAATCTACAGCTAAAGAAATATGGTATGCTTTGAAAGAGTATCACGAGAAAAGTACCTTAACAAACAAAGTGCATCTGATGCGAACGATTTGTTCTTTGAAGCTCGAAGAAGGTGGAAATGTTCCGCAGCATATTACGCACATGCAAGAATTGTTTTTAAAGCTTAGGGACATTGGTGAAGAGTCTTTATCTGACAGTTGGAATGTAGCTATGCTGTTGAGCAGTTTGCCTAGGAGTTATGATCCTTTAATAACAGCATTAGAAACTCGTTCAGAAAAGGAATTGACGTTTGTTGTCTTTCAGCAGAAGGTTATAGCTGAATTTGAAAGAAGGCAACATGCAGAAGCTATTTCATGCAGCTCTTCGGAAAGGATGTTAAAGTCAGTTTCCAACAAAGATTTAAAGAAACATTCTATAACTTGTTATTTCTTCAAGAAAAATGGGCATTTCAAAAAGGATTGCCAGAAGTACAGAAAATGGAAGGGTAATCAACAAAATATAGTTAATGCCGTTGAACATAAAGATCAATTGTTTACATTTGACGTTCAATCAGATGGTTGGATTTTAGATTCTGGTGCTACTCGACATGTGACCAATGACAGGGAGTTCTTCACGTCACTAAACACATCATACAAAGATAAGATTGAAGTTGCCAATGGGGAATTAATTGATGTAGTTGGTATTGGGTCTGGAAAGTTGATGTTTAAAAATCAAGAAGTGATGACACCTGTTGTTCTTACTGAAGTGTTTTATGCTCCAAAAGTTGTTGGAAACATAATTTCTGTCAGGCAGCTAAATTTGAGTGATTTTTCAGTTACCTTTAACAAGGAAGGCTGTGATATTTTTAAAGATGGTAAGCTTTTGCTAACTCGTATGGAAATTTATATAAAGTATATCTAGCAAGTAAAGTTCATACAGTGATGGAACATAAGGACAATTGTATTCATTCGTGGCATCGAAAAATGGGACATCGTGATCCTGAAGCAATAAAGAAAATGCACACTGAAGGTCTTTTGGATGGTTTAGAGATAGTTGACTGTGAAATCAAAATGTCGTGTGATACATGTATGCAAGGAAAGCTGACCAGATTACCATTTCCAAAACAGTCTTTCAGTGAATCAAGAGCTCAATTAGACTTAATCCATACAGATGTTTGTGGGCCAATGCAAACTGTGACACCTAGTGGAAAACGATATGTGGTGAGTTATAGATGACTACTCAAGATACACTCATTCAAACAAATCAGAAGTTGCTGATACTTTAAAAGGCTATACAGCACTTGTCGAAAACAAGTTTGACAGAAAAATAAAGAAAATTCGTTCTGATCGAGGAGGAGAATATCTCAATACTGATCTCAAGAAATATTTTGCTAACAAGGGCATCCAGATTCAGTTAACTACAGCACATACACCACAGCAAAATGGTACAGCGGAAAGAAATAATAGATATCTTTTAGAAATGGCACGTTGCATGCTTATTGACGCAGGCTTAACCAATAAATTTTGGGATGAAGCTGTGGTAACTGCTAATTTCATCCAGAACAGAGTTCTTACTCAAGCAAAGAAGCTAACTCCTTATGAACTTTGGAATAAAGAAAAGCCCAAGGTAAAGAATTTCCAAATATTTGGCTCCAAATGCTTTGCTCATGTACCAACACAGAAACGTCATAAATTGGATAACACAGGAACAGAAAGGATTTTCCTGGGATATGATGAACAGTCAAAAACTTATCGATGCTACAATACATCTTCACAAAAGGTTGTCATCAGTCGAGATGTAAGGTTTAGCGTAGAAGAATATCATAAAGAACCTGAGGACTTTCACAAACAAACAAATGATTTCAAGTTTTAATTAGGCCAAACGGAAGTGCAAATTGAGGAGGAGAATAATAAAGATTTTGAACTCCCTACAACTCGTTTTTCGGAGAGTTCAACCAAAGGTGTTGCTCCAAAAAGGTTAATTGAAGAATGTAATTTTGCTATAGAAGAAATTAAAGAGCCAAAATCATACAATGAAGCAATTTCCAGCAAATACAAAAATGAATGGCTTGAAGCAATGCAAGAAGAATTAGCATCATTAAAAGAAAATAGTACATGGGAACTATGCAATCTTCCTGAAAATAGAAATGTGGTTGGAAGTAAATGGGTGTATAAAGTCAAGCGAAGCACAGAAGGAAGCATTCAGCAATTCAAGGCTCGTCTTGTGGCTCAAGGTTACTCCCAGAAATATGGTGAGGATTATGACGAAACTTTTGCTCCAGTTGTACGCCAAACAACTTTACGTACTTTATTATCAGTTGCAGCTAAAGAAAAGCTAGAAGTTTATCACTTTGATGTAAAAACAGCATTTTTAAATGGAGAATTGAATGAAACAATATATATGAAACAACCTCCAGGATTTAGTGATGATTCTTCTCAAGTGTGCTTATTAAAGAAATGTATTTATGGTTTGAAACAAGCAGCTAAAACTTGGAATGAAACATTGCATAAAGTTATAATCAATTCAAATTTCAAGCAAAGTGTAGTGGATCCATGCCTATATTCCAGAAAATCAGGACATGGTTATTGTTATATTCTTATTTATGTGGATGACATTCTCGTCACTGGAAAGTGTGAAGATGAGATAAAAGAAGTAGAGAAAATGTTATCTAAAGAATTTAAAATGAAAAATCTTGGCGTTATTCAAAAGTATCTTGGTGTCGAAATTACAAAAGATTCAAATGGAAATGTTCAACTTTGCCAATCTGATTATATCAAGAAAATTGCGATTGATTTTGGTTTGGAAGATGCAAAGCCATTTAAGACACCAATGGATCAGAATTATGGGAAGACTGAATCTAATGATATTCTGAAAGATAACTCCAAGTATAGACAGTTACTAGGTCGTTTAGTATATGTCTCTGTCAATACACGACCAGACATTTCAGCAAGTGTATGCATTCTAGCACAAAAGGTTTCCTCGCCAAATCAAGAAGATGGACGCAATTGAAGCGAATTGTAAAATATCTCCAGTCTACTAACAATCTGAAGCTTAAGCTTAGCAATGTAGCTCAGAAAAATTCTACACTTTATGGATATGCTGATGCAAATTGGGCTGAAGATCACAGGACAAGGAAGTCGAACAGTGGATATGTGTTCTTCTTAAATGGAGGAGTCATCAGTTGGTGTTGTAGGAAACAAACATGTGTATCATTATCATCTACCGAAGCAGAGTATATTGCATTATCTGAAGCTTGTCAAGAAGCTCTTTGGTTGCGCCATTTGTTGGAGGACATGCATCAAGATGTGAACTGTGCAACAACAATTTATGAGGACAATCAGAGTTGCCTATGTTTGATTAGAAGTGGGAAGTTCTTTAATCGAACAAAACATATTGACACTAAGTTTCATTTCGTTAAAAACTGTGTTGACAACCAACAAGTTGACTGTATATATTGTCTAACCGAATTAATGCTAGCAGACTTGTTAACCAAACCATTGTCACTTAACAGGCATATTGTTTTGAGATAGAGTTGTCAAATTATTTAAAACGAGGAGGAGTGTTGAATGTTTTAACTGTAACCGTTTGAAATTATTTGACAAGGTTTAATTTTAGTAACTTCTACTTTCATCTTATAGTTCTTTTTCTTTTTAAAAATGGTTTGTTAATAAAACAAGTTTCTGATCGTTACTTTCTTTATTTAAGAGTATTAAGAGTATATTAATACTGCGCATAAGGAACTGCAACACTATTCACCCCATTTTGCGATATATTCATTTTTAATCTCTTGTTATTCTTGTAGAATTCTGGATGATATCAAAAACTCTCAAGCAGCTTTTCAGTTCATTGATCTGATTTTGATTAACATATCATTTCCTTAATTTCAACTTAAATTAGTTTTGTAGACTCAGACATAAATATAGGATATACTTTATGCATTTAATTGTTATGATCAGAAATCTCAAGCCGTATTTACACGTTACCTGTTGGAGTTACAGTTTAAATCGCCAGCTCTGTGACGTCAGCGGAGCGACCGATGCATTGCCCGTCGGTGGTCATGGTAGAGCGCGCCTGATTGGATGATGGAATTCGCCGGTGCTAGTAAATAGAAAATGCTTGATCCACTGGTGCCAGTAGCCAGGTGACGTCACAGACTGGCGATTTCAACTGGTACGGCAATTGGTAGCATGTAAATCTGTCTACATTTATGACTCATTGGGAACTGAATTTACCTTCTCAAATTGAAGACCTTCAGTCATTTTTTGAGATTTTAACATTTTAAACTTTTTAAATAATAATTATTTCTTCGACTTTTTCTGAACAAAAAAAATTAGTATATATAGTATTCCTTACATTTACTAAAGATCCAACTCTATGTTGTTGTTAAGTAAGAATTCTACTCGTACATAACATATCTTATAAGATCTGGTCCCGTCATTTTATTAAGAGCCACTAGAGCAGAAGTTACGTAAGTAATGCAAAAAAAACAACATATGGTCGCCCATGTTTCTACTATTTCAGAAGATAGATGAAGATGAAACGACTGAAGCAAAACTTCCTCCTATACTATATGGAATGGTTTGAACTACACGCACATGCGGGTGTGGGACAAGGCTAGAAGACAAAATACGAGATTGGACCATACATTTTACTTATTACTTCATTTGATGAAGTATAGTTAATTCATTCCCAAGCCACCCAATCCGTTACTCTAAAAGTACTTAAGGCTGATTTGCACGTTACCAGTCGCTAGATGCCACAGACTAGCATGACTGGATAAGTAAATTTTTTGTATTTTTGTTTGTAGCTGGCAGCTTTAGCTGATGAAATATTGTATATTTGCTGGAACTTCAATTCCTGTAATTTCCCTTGACCACCAATAGATGGTGCAATGATCATTCAGTAACTGGATTGTTCCAACTGCTGGCACTGTGTAAACGTAAAGCTGGCATTCCTACCTACGTCCTCAGTATCACAAACAAGCTAACTAATATTACTCGGATCCGGCCAATCTCGATGAGAACCGTTGTAAATTGACCGTTGCTAAGGATCTTGGCCGATCTGTTTCAGTGCTGGGTGAAATATATTGGAAGTTTTGAAATGTTGATGCAGAGTTTTAAAATTGAAATTTAGTGTTATAAGAAAGGATGGAGGTGTAAAAAATATGTTTTTTGATGGTTTTGACATGTTTTTTTTTTTTTTTTTTTTTTGTTTTTTTTACTTTGGAACGATGCTGTTTTGAAATAGATTGGCCAATCTTCCCAGAACCTTGATTTAAATATTGACCAATACTGCCGTACTATCTGGGTAATAACAGTGACCTTCCGGTCAACTTGCCGTTTGGCTTTGCATCCACTGATAACTTGTATAACAACCATTAGTGTTTGCGAAGTTGTTTACGTATTGGTTCGGGAACCCGTGAGTATTTTCGTGTGAGTAATTGAGTTCTTTCAACTTTCAATGCAAGTAGTGTAAGTTAAGAAGAATTACGATCCGATGTCCTAACATTGGTTGTGGTTGTTAAGATGGAAAGGTCCGCAAGTCAGTATCAAAAGGTCTATACCACTTCATACTAGAGAGTAGTGGATAAGGAATTCTATACTTCTCAACATTTAGGAAATATAATTATTTATTCCAGTGCGTTTTACGTTAAATTGAATTACAAAAAACATATATTCTTCCTTCAAGTATCCATGAAGGGAGCTATTGAGCAAGACTGTTCCTAAAGTTATATAATCTTTGAAGTCTAAACTCCTGCCGATGTGGTATCTTGGCCATAGAAGATTGTTTCCCGCATTAAACTTGACGCTCTAATGTTTAATATTTTTTTGTCATGGTGATATTGATATACTAGTATACGAAATTTAACTCAACACCCACTTATAAATTGTCACTGCTCTTACGCTATGCGACCAATAAAGATCCTTTTTGGGTAAAAGGCCATCTCGTGAAGTAATTTATGAATGGGGAGTTACGAGGCAGCTTTTGTTTTGTCTTCTAACTTTGGAAGGGGGTAATAAGTAAGACGGATTGGAGGGAGGGTAGGAACCACATGTCTGACAAGTCATCTCCTGGTCAGGAAAAATGAATGAAATACTGACGTCGTGAATATTCCGGTCCGGCTTGAAGGGGAGTGGTATTTGGATTAATGCGAATTGTTTATAACCGTGTATGATTGAGTGGTCAGATGGCTGAGACAAATGAAAATAATTCTTCTAGGATTTTTGGAAGTATTTTGTCCTCCAAGACATGGAAGAATATTATAGATATGTGCCCCAAAGTTTGAAAGGCTAAATAAAAATAATTGTAAATTATAAATTAAGATTTGTTTCAAGATTCTGAAGCCTTAAATAATAATCATATCTCTACAAAATTCTATAGATATGATACTGAGATTTTTTAGAAGCATTTATTATGGTCTAAAACTATCCTCGTAATATTTTTATAAAATTTAGACCAAAACATAAATTGTTACCAAGATGATTCATGGACTATAATAATATTGTTACATGCAACACACATGTGTAATACTGATAAGATTATTTATTTGAACGAATACTTTAGATGAGTGATTAAAAAGAAGAACAATTAAAGCTGAAGAACTCGAGAATCCAACTTGTTGCGTAGTGCGAACATTGCTTTGCGCGCGTATTCCCTCAAAGTCTCATAGGCTGATTGAAGTTTACGTACCCCATAGAACATCATGAGTGAATTTTTTATTGAGCGTTGAGAAATCCCAGTAGATCTTTGTCTGCCGGGGCAAAAATGACCTCGAAACTGTTCAAAAATCGACGTAGAATGAGTTGAACTAAACTTGCCAAATAATGAGCGTTCTTTTTAATTTGGTTAGCGAACGCTCTAAGTTTTTCAATGTGAAATGCTGCCGATGATTCATATCTCTGATGACGTCTTATTTGAAATTTTTAAAAGTGAGCCTTACTTGCGGCATCAGTGACGTAGTATTTACTGCCAACTTGGTTCACTTTTAAAAGATGCAAGTAAGACGTTATCAGAAATTTGAACCTTTTGCAATCTTTCCCATTAAAAAAGAGCAGTGGGTAATCAAATTAAAAAAAAAATGCACATTATTTGGTAAATAATGACATATTTGGCAATCAGATTTAATTCAACTCCTTCAAAGTGGATTTCTGAACTGTTTCGTCCGATTGACGAATGACGAGGAATCCTTCCTTCGTTAACCAGTACTTTGGGATCTACTAGCAGTTCTCCCCATTGTATAAAAATTCAAAAAGATGTTAGATGGGGTGCTCTAACTTGCATTCGTCTGTTGGCCTACAACAGAACAACTGCGATTTTTTTTCCAACGATTCCTTCTTTTCAACTAGATGTCCTAAGTGAGGACTTCAATCTTGGTAGGACTTGCATGATGTTGTAATACAGCGTTCTTCACTGAATTTTATGAATGGGCAGTAAAGTACTTGTTGAATCTCAATTTGAATTACTTGAGTTTTGACAAATATACATATACACCACAAATTACTTCATGTAAATTAAAGGAGATTTAACAATGTTTATTTTTTCTTTTCTTCTTTTCTTGTATAACTTTTCTTCTTTTCTCGTATAAATGTTCTTCTTTTCTTGTATACCTTTTCTTTTATACAAGATATAAATTCAGTATTGATAGACGATAACACGATACTAGTTTTTCCTATAAAACATGCAATTTTGTGATTGGATATGTAGTTGATTTGTTGTGGAGGAATATATGCATTGTGTTTTACTTCCTGGAAAATGTTTTTTTCCTAGAAACAAAAGGGATTAGTGTTACCTTGAGTTGATATTTCTTTAATACTCGATAATTCCAGTGTGATACTCTTGGCAAGCAGTCTTCAACGAACGAATTTTTTATAATAAAAACGAACTACTGAGATTTTAATAAAATAAAAAAATGCAATTATTTTTCAACTAATTAAATTTATTTCAGAATTTATAAGATTCATTTAACTGGTTTGAATAGTATACATTTTCAATGCATTTTTAATTTAGAATTGTCTGTTGAGACAAACAAAAAAATAGCATAAATAAATAACTTCCTCGCAAAGATTAATTAGTAGTTCTTCTAGACAAGTCCCAAATGTTGTTTCAAGTGTCTCGGAAAATTTACTACTAATTTTCGTCTTTAATTTATAAACATAAAAAACTGTTTTGACTAAATATTGGCGAAATTCTCCCTCATAATCAAATTCTTTACAATTAATATTGACGAAATACTAAAAAAAAAAACTCACACAAACACAGGATATATTGTTTTTATTTTTGTTGCATTTTCTTATCTGCGGAAAGTATAATTAGCTTTATTGAATGACCAAAAATAAATCGTGGAATTTTTCCCGTTATTCAATTACACAACGAAAATTTTGGTAATCGAGAAGTCTAGAAAGAAAAGGATGAATAATTAAATAAAAATGAATTGCTAGGGCATTAGAAGAAAAACGTTTTGGTACAAATATTTGAATGAACAGCTGGGGAAGTCACTTTTCTAACGTCATTATGGAAGTAGAAATAAAAGTTGAAATTCCTGAAGTGAACGGAAACCTTAGAATAGAAAAAAAAAAAGAAATCATTTAAATTCTAGTGGATATTTTTGTTTTGAAGGATAAATTTTCTCTTTATTCTGTCCTTGTTAAGTGTGGTGATTTATTTTGTAGTTTCCACTTTATTTTTCATTTGGATAAACTAAGATACTTTATGTATGTGTAATATGTTTTTTTTTTCAATTAGGTACGAAATTCGGCATTCCTAAACAAGTATTTATACCTCACGATTCTTAGCATCCATAGTTCTTTGTAACGGAATATGCATTTTGCATCGTAAATCTTTTGATAAGTACTTAAGATATTTTAAACTAAAATTGTTTCTCAACAAATATATTTTTCTTTTATTTCTATCACTTAAGAACTTAAGGTTTCGTTTGCTTGTGTTTTGGTATGGGGGTTGCAAAGGAAACTCGTAAATAAAGCATTTCTTAAACTTGTGAGTTGCTGATTATGTCAAACAAAGAAAAAAGAAAAGAAAAAAAATCTTAAAAACGTCACTCTTAATTTTTCAAATTTACTTGAGTGGAAAATAAACAGAAAATTCATCGATTGGATTTGATTTTACTTAATAACCAGAGAGTGTTACATATTTTTTTTTAAATGTCTAGAAAAAACTGAACAAAAACTGTCCACACATGAGTGCCACCCGTGTTTTAATATTATGTACATGCTTTTTCTGTACGGAATCTTTGAATGCTAAGAATAATACATGCCAGGGAAAATGAAAGAAACGAGGGATTTAAAGTGGTCTAAGTCTATCAATATTTATTTTAAGAAATGAAAGGTTTTATTCTTAACACACCTTTTGTTTGATGCATGTTCGTTACTGTGGCTTAATTAAATTTTTCACTCAACAGTTTAGTCCTTCTAGATTGTATTTCTTAACATAAGCCAGAAGTGTTGAAATTTTTGATTTACACCACATTGTCTTTAACCTCCCCCACAAATGTCAGTTTCTAAAATAGAAAATATTCAATGATTCCTATGCATTAGAAATACTTTAAAACAGCAATATTTGCAATGAAAAATTCCGATAATTATAATTTTATACACAGAAAACTTATAATAAAGAAATGGTGTAAATCATGATTCATTTGTTAAAGACATTTATTTTAGCACAATTATTTTTTATTTTATTAATATTTCATCGTAAAAATGCATTTCACATTCTTCTTCTGTTGGATTCCGTAAACTTGATTAAAAACTATGATTTCTTAGTTTTGAGTACCACAGTGAATACAGTCAAACTCCGTTAATGCGAAGTCGATGGGACCTCAGAAATTGTTCGTCTTAACCGAATTTTGTGTTAAAACCTAACGTTAATTTATTCATTTAAGTAAGGAGAACTGCTTTTATTTCGTATGAAACGGGATTTCATGTTAAGAGATTTCGTGTTAACGGGGTTTGACTGTAATTTGTAAAATGGTTTAAAACAGTATAAAGGAAATTAGAAAAAAGATTTAAAACAGTATAAAGTCAGCACTATTAATTAGTAAAAATAGCAGAGAGAATTATCAATAAGATTTTCTGTATTATTACATAAATGCCTTTTTGTATGTAATTGTTTCAAGTCGCTTATGAGTCGTGTTGATGAAATTTAGTCGGTTATAATTAATATTTAGTTTTGTGTAAAAGTTTGTACTTACATGCTATTATAAACCTTATTGATTCAATATACTAGTTATTCATAAAACTTTGGAGACAATAACAAACTGTTTTTATATTTGTTTAATACGAATTCAATCAATAATGTTACACCATGATTATGAGCAGTTTGGCAACCGTACTTTAAACAAAAATTGAACTATTTATACAACACATTTCCCCCTTTTCAATGAAAGTGTTTTCTAATTTAAATGACATTTTTTATTCTATTTTAGCATGCACTTTTACATTCGGTCCACAAAGATATGATAATTTTGTCGTATTTTTTAAATTTTACAAATCATAAAATGCATTGCTATTCTATATTCTTATATAATTTTAAGGATAATCCTCTTCTGTACATAGGAGACATTTTGGAACCTGAACATATTTTAATTAAAAAATTATCATCAAACTAGTAGTTATGGTTTTGTTTCATATAAAATTAGTGTGTGGCAAAGTTACATCATGGAGAAATAATTATTTTAACTAGTTCAAATACACGGACGTGTCTCGTGCGTGGTAGTTATAAAATGCATATTTGACCTAGTTAAAATAATTATCTTTCTATGTAACTTTGTCACAAACTAATTTTACATAAAACAAAAACATAACTACTAGATTCATCATAGTTTTAACAGAAGTACAAAAGAGCCAAAATGTCTCGTGCGCCATCTAGAGAATTGTTCTTAACATTCTTAAATGATTGTTCCGACACGGTGTCTTGTTTTATTTTACCATAAGAATAGACTTTTCTATGCGCAGAAAAAAGAAATCTGAACGACTTATTTTAACAATCATTTTGAAGGGTATTCAGCTTGAATAAATCCTTTACAAACGTTTTAGTTGTCAAAATGTAACAAAAAGTAAACATTATTTCAATATATTTTTCGTCTTCTTGTATAGAGTTGTGATTTAGGAAATATTTACGATTTGAGAGAGAATATTTTATTGAGACATTTGCGAGTAAATGAAGTTGTTATGTGCACAAGAGAACACACGAATTTTTTTTTTTTTTTTTAAATACAAGAATATTCCACTGTGAATTTCACGACTTAGTTTGAAAAGAAATATTTCAAAAGTAATCCCACAAAGAATAAATTGATAGTATGAACCTCTTTGCAATTTCACTTCTGAAAAGTGTGAATTTGAAACCCTTTCCATATTTATCATATGCCAGAGAAGTGGACGAGGAAGAGAAATTTTGAAAAAATGATATAAGCCTGTCACTGCACAGTACATTGAATCAAATAACATAAGTAAAATTCTTTCCCTGGCATAAACATATATTCAACACACATTCGCGTCTGAAACGTGGAATCTACTTTTCCATGGTTCATTAAGGGTAGCACTGTACACTTCCGCCCTGCTACGACATTTCCGGTTTGGTGAGTGAAAAGTATTCATCTCTATGAGACCTGGTATTTGTGTTTTTTTTTTATTTTTATGTTTGGTGACGTTGTTGTTGTGGTTACTTTTTCTTATATCTGTAAAAGTGGAAAGCTAAAATTATTATTTCTGTATCGAAGTTTCGTTAATAATTTGGTTTTATTTTAAATTTGTAAATCATTGTTAAAGTTAGTAAGTAAAAATATATTATATGAAACTAATTACATTAATTTTTAGTGTTTTGAAATGAGATATTTTTTTATCTTTAAAAAGGTAAAAACATTTTTTCAACTAAAACTTATAAGTTTTTAACTTGTAAACATTTAAACAATGAATTGGTGTTTAGCGTTACCAAAATTGTATTTGAGCTGCTTAATTTGGCCATTTCATCCTTTTATTAGCTTTAACTACTAAATATCTTGTCAGTAGTAGTTAAGTAAATTAGCAGTACATATTCTCATTAATGTATTTCTCTTTTAATTACAGTTCATTGTGATAAGGAGAATAATGAATTACAACGTGTTCTTCTAGATAAATTCTATTAACAATTGGTGGTAATCGCATTTAATGATCTAAATTGAATGTATCGGGATATGCAGTGAATTAATTAATCATTAAGTGATAATTTTTCATACCAGTTGCTTAAAAAACAATATACGACAGTTTTAAAAAAAGTAATTGAACAAAATTTTATTACATATATTTGACATCAAAGAGCAGCATGATTTTTACAATTCATGTTGTGTAAAAACAGTTCAGGATATAATTATGTACTTCCCTTTAATTTGGAGTACAATTTAAAATATATATATGATTTTCATATAGTATTTTTATAAAAATTAATTCATGGCAACGTTTTTACTTTTAGAGACAAATGATATTGCATAATTTTCTCTGAAGTTACTTCAGCATTTCCTTAAAGTAATTAGATCGTGGTTGTTGTTTATAAATGTTGGAGTTTATACAGTTTATTTTAATATATAAAGAATATATTACTTCATGCTAGTTCATGGAAACCATTAAGAGGCTCAGGCTAAGGGTTGTGGTAATTGTAGTTAGCTCACATCTGTAGTTCACATAAGATATTTGACCTTATTTAATCAACTAAAAATATTAAACATTCATTTATGTCCAAGAAAAATAGGCAAACTGATTATTGTTAGTTTTTAATATTACAAGGTCTTTACGATTATTTTGAATTCAATTCTGTGATTTTTCCTGAAAAATAACTTGCATTAAAAAAATTAAAGAAAAGAGTGCAGTTTGAGAAATTTAATATCCAAACAAGTCCTGTATACCTAGGGCGCCTTTCTTTAATGCACAAAAAATTAGCTACTGAGCGGTTTAAAAATGTGAAACTGATATGCATACATCGTTATAGTAATTACTTCCCATTGGGATTAATATAAATGCTTAAAATAATAGATTCTGTCAAATAGAAGGTTTTTAAAGAAATTTTACAAATGGCCCTAGGTACAAGACCTCGTTGTACATAGGGCCAGTAGCTGATGTGCTTAAGGCCATTTTCTTTAAGTGAGGCTTCGGTCCATAATAAATAGAAAACAAACATTCACAGATGAAAATTATAAAAGAAACAGTATCAAGTAATTATCAGTCATTGATTTATCATATAATAACTATAATTAAAAAAAAAAAAAAAAATGAGCTGCATGCATTATCGTTTTGAAGCACCAACGCATTTGGGTTTTGGCAATTTGAAAACAATATGCAACTCTGTGGCCCTAAGTACATGACTTGGAAATTTCGTATAAAATGCCTTCCACTAAAAATGCACATGGAGAAAGGACTTATTTAAGTATCTCATTTAGTGCTTAATGTTACAAACAAAATTATTTTCTAGAATTCAAAGAAAAGTATTTGACTTAACTTTGAAAAACAATTAGAGACATGAGCTGCAAAATGCTACTGCAGACCATATAAAAACGTTTTCCACTTATAACTTGTCAAAGCTTTCTCTTTTAAGATTTCAAAATGGCTGCCAAAAGAGAATTTGAGTGTTGCCACTCACCCAAGTGAGTAAAGAAACTTTGAACTAAACATTATTCAATAAAAGTTGGGTAGCCCTAGGTATACAAGTCTCCTCTAGTGTTTGTTTATTTACTACTTTGGTAACATTTTAAATATTTGACGATTTCATCTTGTTTATCTAAAGCGCTGTCATATATATTTTTGTATGTAATCTGACCTCAATAATTTAATAACAATAAACTGGTCTAGAAATATCTCTTATTTGGAGAGAAGAATGAAAAACTCATGTACAATACGTACACTCTAATTTATCTTTTGTTTGTATGTTTTGTTACGCAATTTTCCAGTAAATAGTTGTGAATGGTGTGGTTTTTTTTCTTTTTTTTTCGCAGCCATTCTGCGTGTTTTGATTGCAAAATCGTTTGCACTCGGTTGTTCATGAAACTTCTTCAGCTATATAAAAACGACGCTGATTCGCGAAGTGAGTAGGTTGGATTTTGAGCTTTGTTTAATTTTGCATTGCCTGAATTATCTCTGCGTACGTGAAGTTGTTTGCACTGAAGCTGTTGTTAAAGCTTGATAATGAGTTCGCTGTTGTTTAAAGAAGTTTTGTGAGCCTCTGAACGAAGAATAAATTTTAGTTTTTATAATATAAAAGCTGTGTCGTCATTTCCTCCGAGAAAATTCTTAACAGTATTCTGACCTCCCAAAACTTATTTAATATCATCAAATTTGTCCAGAAATATCATTCATTACATGACATGAATTTAAATTCAAAGGGTTCTTCTAAACCCTTTTTCCTTTTAACAAACCAACAGTCTCCTTCTATTTTAAAGCTTTTCCCATTTTTTTTTTCTTTCCTCTCCTATCTTTCGGTCGTTTCTGTTGTGATTCCTCACAACAATCCTGTTCAGTGATACGAAACTAAACATCCCGGTTTCATTTGTGTAAACGAAGAACGCTGTAAGCGGATTAAGTTGAGTTGGCGAGGTTTCGTGTTTCTGCAGTTGCCTGATTGATAGTAAGAAGCCTATGCGATTTTTTTTTTTTTTTGTAAAACTAAAAACGTTTCTTTTTTCTTTTTTATCTCCTGTCTTCTTAGCGTCAGACGAAGCTGTTGAGAGCTCGGTATGCTTATGTGTCCACTCAAAAATGGCAAGAGAATGTCCCATCTTAAAAATTAATCCGTCTTCAGACAGCGTTTAAAAAGTGTCGTTTTACATGTTTTGGTTTAACTTGGAAAGCTTAAAATGTCAAATTAGTTGTCTATCACATATCAATTTTTTTTTTTTTTTGGTTTCTGTGATAGTTAGAGAAATAAAGGGAAAAATTAAAACATAATTAAGCAAAAAACTATTCGAATATTTTGAAAATAAAATTTCGTGCTTTGTTTTATCCAGAAAAGTTACTTTGGATACGAAAGATTTTTGAATTTCTTGTAAAGTAACCGTACAATTCGTTATTAAAAAGATACGGATCTGTTACGAATTGAGCTAGAATGTTCAAATTTGGTGTTCGGGTTAGTAGTGACCATAAGACCTATCATTAAGGTTTTCGTCAAAATAGCGCCTGCGCATAAGGTAGCTGTCATTGAAAAAACTATGTTGCTCTACAATTGGGGGGGGGGGGGGAAGAAAAGAAGAAGAAAAAAAAAAGGGGGGGGGGGGGGAAAGGGCTCTAACGATTTTGATCAAAATCCCTGTGGTAATGCCTCTTAAGGAGTTTTAAACACCCTAACTAGAAATTCCGGAAAAATGCTATAAAAGCTTATCAAGTTAAAAAACGAATGCCTTCAAATCAGAGTTCTCTTCCGGTGAGCATGGCTCATCAACGATCGCTTTTCTTCTCTCCAAGACAACAACCTACAATAAAGGATAATGCAAGAGTTAGCAAACATCATACATCGTCAAAATCCCCAAATCTGGCGGTTTTTTTTTAAAGGCCCATATATGAATGTATTATCGCAAAAACTGGCAATATTTTCTGAATAAATGATGAAAATATAATAAAAACAGTAAATAATACCATTCCACGTAGTATAATAGTGTAATTGAATGTCTTGCGATGTTTCACACTCCTAGTTTCAAGAAATACTGTAAAACACTTATTATAATTGCAGTGAAAAACCTTTAAGATACTAGTTTATGAATTAGTTACAAATACAAAGCATAACTTCCAAAACAATTTCCATAAATCAAATTAAAACTATTTGATTAATGACCAATTATATTTAATTTAATATTTCATCCTCATTTTCTTACTTTACCTCAATACATTGAGACAATCCGGTAAGAGTGGGCGTCTTAATAATTTACACTCTGAATGGTCGGGTTGTTATGTATGCACCTTAATACACAAGGATTCACGTCGAATGTTTAATAATTACTTGCAAATTGCTTTGCGATCTTCCTCCCAATAACTCGAGGCATTCCAGCATCCAGAAATATTAATTGTCTCGATTTCTCATCTGCCCGTCTGTCTGTCCTGACATGGCGTCCCTAAAGGGATACGTCTGGACAGGTTTGTAACGAAAAGAGAGTGTGCAGCATGTAGATTCTATTTCAATGAAAGATGAAGGTGCTGACTTTTTTTACTGTATAGGATATTTCTATTTATTGTGTTAAGCATTCTATATTAACTAATGAATGGATATCCTCTGAATTTTTATTTAATTATTAAGTTAGTTTGAATTGTTTATTTTATGTTGTAAGTTGGGTGAATATTTAAATTATGATATTCTTATGTAATGAATTCTGTACAAGTTTTTAATTCTTTAATTTCGACAGGAAGTTAATGTGCAAACAAGTTTATTAGATTTTAATGAAAATAAAAGATTTTATAAAGATATAGTAGGTTTTTTATTTTATTTTTATAGTATATTGCTTTTTTGTGTAAAGCATTGTAATTGTTCTAATTTTTGTTATTTTTGAATTCCTAAATTTTTTATTTAATGGATAAATTATCGTAAATTGTTTTTTATTGTAAGGAAGGTGAATATTTATTTTCTTGAGCTATAATATTCTTCTGCAATGAATGCTACACCAATTTTTAATTCTTTCAACCAAACGTGTGCAAATGTTGTATTATAACCTTAAGCGAAGGGAAGCAACTAAAAATATACTAACATGATCCTTGAAGATTTTTAAACAAGCTAGCGAGAAATAGCTTTTTGAAAACTTGCAAGAAGTTGTGTTCGGAAAATTTAATTTAATTTGCTGATTTATATAGGATTCCTAGAGTTCAATTTATTAACGACTTCAGTGTTTGTAATCATGTAGTAGTTCTATATAAAATCAATTAAAACGCACACAAAGAAGTTATAAAATTTTTAAGAATAATATCGATTAGTAATATGCATGTAGATGCCAGAGAATATGTAAGTGTAAAAAGTGAAAAATATACATTTATTTAAATACATTATAGAACTTTCATACTCTTGATTTTTGTTTATTTCAAGGTTTATTTTGAAACTTTGGCTCTCTTTTTGATTTAACCGTAGTTGAGAATCATGCTGACATTTCAACTTTATTATTATAATAATTTCTTTTAACGTATACCTTGTTGAAATATTTCATTTTGCTATTTTCTCACCCTCCTAGAATCTCTGAAAAGCCATCCATGTTTGATCATAAGGAAATTAGCGCTAATGTTCTATTTAATGTCTGTAAATATTCTTAAATACCAAGCATATAATATCAGTATATTAGTAATCCGGATCGTTCTTGTTGCTATAAAAGTTTGTAACAATACAGTCAAACCCCGTTAACGCGAAGTCAATTAGGCCGTTGAAATTGTTCGCGTTAACCGAATACGAATAAATTAACGTTACGTTTAAAGTACGGGGAACTGCTTTTTCTTCGCGTTAAACGAGATTTCATGTTAAGCTATTTTGAGTTAACGAGGTTTGACTGTATATTTTAAGTTGCACATAGCCTACTCTTTATTTTATTCCATCTTTGCTTCGAATTTCGGACAGACAATTTAATGCACTCCAACCCTGTAAACGCGAAATCGCTTAATATGAAATACCGTTTAACGCGAAGTAAAAGCAGTTCTCCGTTCATAAAAGTTAACGTTAATTTATTCGTTTAACACGAAATTCGGTTAACGAGAACAATTTCTGTTAACCCATCGACTTCGCGCTAACGGGGTTTGATGGTAGTTTATGACATGATTAATAAAAAGCCACTTAGAAAAAGATTTCAAAGTAATTCCTTTGAAATCTGATCCTGAATGTTTATAAAATAATGAAATAGTGGTTTGATATTAAAACGTATTTTGAACATTTCAATAGAAATTCGAAGCAAATGCAAAATTGTGTTGTGAAATTTCATTTAATATTTTCTACGCTATCAAGCAAAATGTAAAAGAATATTGCGCAAATTACAAATTATCAACCAATATTATATATTTCAAAATGTTGATACTTGGAACTAGTGTAAAATTATTCAGAAAGGACTCATTCCCCCTTCTGCTTTAAAAAGATTATGAATCTATTTTCGAAATGTTCGCATTATTTTCGAACTTGTCATATTTAATTATATCGGATCTGTATGAACATGCATGCAACTAACTTTTCAAAATTGCAAGTACTCATTTCATAAAGACTTTCAAATTGTTATGTAGCCATATATATCTTGTTTATGGTTTTGTTATAAAATTGGAAATTATAAGAAAATATTTTCAAGTTAGTTTACACAGAGTACTTTTATATACCTTTAGTGACAGATTTTTGTTTTTATATCAGATTAATTACCAGAAAGATTGGTTTTGAGCAATTAGCAAATGAAATATGATAGTGACAAAAAACAGTTATATACAACTAAACTGGTCTGCTAAAAATATATATATATATTTTTTTAAAACATGATATTAAAACAAAAGCTTCTGACATCAAAAGAAAAAAAAATCGATGTTCTTTCGACCATCATATAAAAAGCTCTTTAACGTATAAGTAATATGAAACATAATTATTGTAAAGAAGGAACTCGGGTTAAAATACAAGCTCCACATATAATTTAATTGGAGACACTAATTTATTTTAATTAATCTTTATGATTTATTTTTTATGAACACACGTTCTAAACATAAACCGCCGCTGATTTACTAGAGAAAAAATGATCTTATGAATGTTGCCCAAGCCAGAATATTACGAGATGTAATGGAACGTGAAAAAGATTGTTGAATAGCTCACATAAAACATGAAATTTATAACATCGCTTGTGTATAAATGCTCTAATTCGTATAGTTTGAGAAATAATTTTTTTTGTTGATTAAAATTATTGATAATATAGAAAAATGTAGCTGTTAATACAGTGCGTTAGGTTTATGAAAATATTATAAACTGAATTAAAGATATAAAATCTAGTAAGATAAGTACTGTTTTACATTTTAACTTAACATACATACTTAAAACCCTTTCAAAAATAATATGTTCCTCAGAAAATGGGAGTAAGTAATAGCAATTTAATATGCATGATTACACAAGCCATCATTATGCAAACTGTTTCGTTTGCATTTTATAGCTGAAAACATTTGTTCTACGAGTTTTCAAATAAAACTGTATTTGCTTAGTCTTCACTTATTATAGTTTTATTATTTCTAATGTACAGCTTCTCGCAAATTTTTTCTGATCTATATCTACATAACAAGCTTTCTTATCTACGGAATAAACACACTCTTCCTAATCGACATCACAAACATAGTCTGCTTCTCTAAAACGAATGCTTAATTTATGTTCATTTCCTCTCATTTATAATTAAAATGAAAATTATTCTTTCAATCGCTAATTAATTTTGTTTGAAACAAATATTTTTGACTGTTCAAATCTTCCGTGCTAAGCAACATTTAATAATGTTTATATTTTGTTTAAAGACATAAATATTTTCAGTAAAGCGTTTTAAGCCCTAATTACCTTTGTATTAAACAATAATTTACTACAAGCAAGTGTATAAATCTGTGCCTCAGATTTCTGAGGTACAGAAAATTTATTATAATGTACATAACTACATAAATCACAAAAGAAATTATGTGTCGTTATTTTAATTCAATGACTTTCTGTCTCTTTTAAGTCAACCAGCACAAGTCATAAAATTTCTTTGTCATAGATTTTAGTTAATAATCTTTAACTTTATGTGACAAATGAAAACGAATAAAAGGAAAGGAAATAACTTTGTATCAATCTCATTTATTTTCCCGCAAACATTTCTATTGAAAGAACGACAACGAACGTTGAAAAGAAATTGTCCTCCCCGTACCTTAATATACTTTTTATTTGTTTTGATGTGCATCAAATGTTTTTGTGCAAAATCTTCGCAACATAATTTCTATCTTTTCGGCGCTTTTTGTTTACGTTTCCTTTTTTTCTTTTCTTGTGAAAAAATAACAAAATTCTGACATCCAAAAATCTGATGCCAGAGCTGTCATTTCTCTTCTCCACTTTTTATTGTGCCTAAAAAGTTTCCGTTTTTTTTATGTTAGAAGAAGGTTTTTCCAATATTGACTGCTGAGCGTTACGACGCCATTTTGTTGGTTCTTATCGCATTTTATTCTGTCGAAAGGAAATAATAATGAAAAAACTGCGAGACATTTTCAAAAGCAGTTCGTTCGATGTGTTTACTTCAGTGACAAATATATCGAAGAGTCAATACAAATTCCAATTTAAAGAACTAGCAATCCGTAGTTGCCATTGCCGGTCACTGCATCTTCCAATTCCACTTATGCGAAGTCCATTTGTTCCGAACACCCTTTGAAGACTTTGAGAAAAGGATTCCACCTGGTAAGAAAGTGAAACTGCAATTGAAATCCAATTGCAGCCTTCCAAGAAAATTGATACTGCAACTCTACTTCCTGCTTTTGGACTTTTAAAGTTTCCCTTTTTTGACAATAATTGAAATGCCTTTTACGGCGCTAAGTCCATTTTATTCGAAGTTATTGGTCGTTAATCAATAGTTCTCATTCTCAATGTATGAATTAAGTTTTATACGTTTGTTTGATTAAAAAAATGTGAGTTGTAACTTTGATATTATTTACTTCATATAGGAATCCAATAACTTTTGATTAAACGAGAACTCTTTGATAAATCCTTATATTTCAAAACACTTATCCATCGCCAATTGGCAATTGTTTTAGCATTTTATAAAATAAAGTATTAAAGAAAATTTTAGACGAAATGTAAGTATATTTGTGATTGAATATTTATTTTAATATATATCAGCCAAATATATGAGTCTATAGGAAGAAACTATTATTGTCGACAGCATTGTCGAGGAGAGATACCTTTGTTAAGTTTTAATAACTCTTGAAAAAAAAAAAAAATTACCATCGAATGACATTTAAAAAAAAAAATGTATACAATGTGAAATGCTAGAATATTAGGAATATACTGGTCTGCAATGGAAAAAGTCGCCGAAACTATATAAAAAAAAAATTAACTTTAGTTGCACTTAATCCGAGTTCCAGATTTGTCATCACTTGCTAAAAAACAAATATAATTTTTGTCTGGTGACCCACCGCTCTTTAATTTTCAGTTAAGAAGCTTGCAGACGATTTGTTTTACCTAGCGCCAAGTATTTCTATTTAAAAAAAAAAAAAAAAAAAAAAATCAATCAATTTTGCAATATATTTCATGTTATCAGTGACGAAATAGTTATGACTAAATTGGTTCACTTTTAAATGATGAAAGTATTTTTCGCCATTTTGAACAGTTTTAGCCATTTTTGCCCCACCAGACTTATACAGTCACAGCTTATTAATACGAAATCACTTAACGTGAAATCCCGTTTAACGCGAAATATAAGCAATTTTCCGTATGATGAAGCTTTAACTGCTGTTAATTTATTCATTTAACATGAAATTGTTTAACACGAAATCCGCACGAAAAAAAAAATTTGCTCGTCAAACCAATTTTTTAAACAGTCTTCATTATTTGAGACGTAACAATTGAAATGCGTTAAGGAAACATTCCTCAAGTTGAAATCCTATGAAACAGAAAAAATACCTGAGTGATCAAATTTCAAGAAATTCGTTATGAAATGAGCTGATTTTGGCGGCATCTCTATATAAGCTTGTGATGTCGAGGACCACCTGTATCAACAGTAAGTTTAGATACTAAACTCATGTTGAATCTTCTCAATATGAGTCGGAAGCATCAATCGTTATTGTTGTTAAAAACGAAGCAAAAATATTGAAATAGTTAATTAATTAATAGATGATAAATTCTTTAAAAAACCAAACAGAAATTACGGCCAAGTGTGGATGCGCCAACAGCATTGTATCGACGATTTTAAATCAGGAAATGATTGAAGCGGCTAATGCTATAAATCAATTTTAACCTGAAATGAAAAATATGCGGGCTGACGAAAATGAAGACGTGAATTAAAAACAGAAGTATTAACACACATTTAGCTATAGTAGTTTAAATTTGCATTTATAAGATGAAAAAGTTATTAAACGGTTAACAAGAAATTCTGTTTAAGCGAAAAATGTTGGCGGTCCCGATGGTCTCATGTTAACTTGTTTGAATGTATATTCTTATAATCTACTAGCATTTCTTTACATAGAATGACAAATTCAGAAGGATTTTCGATGGGGTGCTTAAATTTGCAGCTAAGTGATTAAGGTAATTTTTTCAATAATGGGTTCAATGGTTGCATCACGACACCTCTGTCAACAACTCAAGCACGTTTATGTTGTCGCCAATCACCATGACTTTTCGTAATTGGTTGAAAGTTTAAATGTATTTTTAAAGGTGTGTTGCGATTGATTACAAGTTTTGGTTGAAGATGGTGATGATAAAAAAATCTTATTAATTTGCTACCTATAACCCATTTAAATAAAACTGATCAATGACTCATAAATACTTACAACTGCATCTCTTGATGAAAACTAGAATTAAGATGCTGATTTCAAGGGCTCATTGGCTTTTCCACAAAAAGAACTAGATTTTCATCAACAGATGGCGCTGTATATATCTATGAGCCACTGCTCAGATTTATTTAAATCTGTTTGTCAATACTTTAAAGTAATATGTCATATGATTAAAATAGGAAATATTTTGTACTTGGAATCTAGATTTCTGTTTACATTTCTGTGAAAGCTGCACGTTCCTATTCCGAAGTATTTGCGAACAATAGATTTTCCCAAAGTCCTTTTACTTTTGAATCACCGAGTGCTTTTCGAAGACGTAGAATAAAGTCGACATTCCACCAGGTAGACAAAGTGAAACTTCAATTGAAAACCAATCGTGCCTATCTGAGGAAATTGATGGCGCGATTCTATTTCCTGCTTTTGGAGCCTAAAAGTTTTCCTTGTTTTCTCACTTTCCGGAGAAGGCCTTTATTTCCCGGTGGTTGCGTCTTATAATCACCATTTGTTTGTAATCAGGTCTCTGGTGGGGGGAAATAATGGCTACAGAAAAAAGAATAGTGAAGAAGCATGGCCTTATAATCAAAACGAACGGAAAGGGGAAGGTGCCTTAAATCGTTCTTTCTTAGGTTGCTGTTGCATAGGAACTTGGGAATTTGGGCTTTGCTCACTTATTCTCTTCTTTCGTTATTGCGGTTTTGGTTTGCGCTTTTATTCTGCACTCATTCTTAAATCTCCATTAAATGTGCAATGGGTGCTTTTCAGACGCTTTTCAGAAATTCTTTCTTAACTTTTTATAAATAGTGGATGTCCAAAAGAAAAATAGAAAAGAAAGGAAAAAAAAAATGATTGTACACTTAATTTCTTTAATACCGCCTGAGCTTCAAAAGTTCTACTCAAAAATGAAAAATTCACCTCCGCGTTTTTATTTTAAAAATGAAAAACAGAATACCACTAAATGGAGTGACTACTAAGCCGTTGATTAGTAGTCACATTACAGTTGATTTTTAGCTACATTAGCAGTTGATTTTTAGCATTAATATGTTATAAAAACAAACTATCATATTCCAAGAGTGTCTACGGTTACCTTGAAAACCTAGAATGTAACTTTCGCATTTCGGTGTGCCATTAATTTGCACAATTTTTAAAGTTCATATCAACCTAGTCTGAGTGCTCTATTTGATTAATATACAAAGTTTCATTTTGATACTATAGCATTGAAAAAATTTCATATATGTTTCAGAAGAGTCTTCATGTAAGTTTGTTTACGGGTTGCTCTGTAAACAAAAATAATATTTTTATGTGTGATTCTGCTATTTTTTATGTTAGTTTTTGCTTCCTCGCACAAATTATGAACAGTTGTTTTCAGCGTCATACGTTTCTCAACTATCTCCATTATTTGTAAAATTTTACTCATGAAATCCTTGAAAGAGCTGATGATATCAGAAACAACCAATTCTGATCTATGATTTAACTTATTTTATAGTGTCAAAGTTTTGTGTCACAGTTTCTGACAAGCATTATGTTAAGAATACAATGACTATAGGTGTTAGAATTAACCCGGAAATATATATTTTTGGATGTTATGGTTTGGTCAATGTCGCTCACTCTTTGGTACAAGATAAGTATACCATCAAAAATTATATTTCTTTATTACTAAATATAGTAACTTATTTTCAAACTAGCTGCATGGCTCCTCGTTGTAGTGACTCGCCAATGTGTATAGCTCCTAGTTTTTGACGCTTGCTTACCAGACTTGCTTACCTCGCTAAAAAGTTCATTGTCACGCAAGTAGAGGCTCCTAGCTCGTTAAAAGGTTAATTGATACTCAAAATCATAGTTCACCTTGTGAACCCTTAATATACCTCCCCTTCTTTTCCATTGGTAATACTAACCCCTTAATAGTGAAGATTGTGGTTCTGCCATCTGGCGGGGAGAGTTTGAACTATCGATAAGTTGCAATGATGAAACTTCAAAAAATAAATTAAAAATCTGGAGAAATTTGCTCTAGAGAAGGTTCAGTTTGATGTTATATCATTTGAAGTTTGCAAGGGATGAAGTCGCAATGATACATTTCTGCCAAACCAGAGAGCCAGCTCTCACCATCTGGTATTATTAAGAAATGTACCTCCTCGTTTGGTTGCAGTTTCATTTTGGTAATAAAGTCGTTAGAGCAAGAACAAATGGTTGAAAAAGTTTTGTACTGATGTAAAAAATTTGAAGTCAGAGCAAATGTAAGCACAAAATGCTCTATGTTCCTTCTGAAAAGTTTATCCCTATTATCTATTCTTGCTTACCATCAACCTGAATTTTTTCCTGAAAATATAATTGCTACGATTATATATAATGATATTATAAATTTTTACTAATAAATGGGTAGCAAACTATATTATTATTTTGAATTCTAACAAATTTTCAATGCAAGCTCAGTATTTATCATTTTATCATTATATGTAGATATAATTTTATCCTACAGAACGCTAGCTTGTTTTGTTGTGGTTAAACTAACATAAGAAATACATTTCTTCAAAAGTAAGCTCGGCATAACCATTGCTTGATAAGATTCCTTTAGAAAACGAGTGGATATTATAGGGGTTTTTCTAACGCAAAAATGCATTTTATAATCTTTTCTGAAAGCTGTTCATTAATTTTTCAAGCCTTTCGATCTAAAAAGTTAATTTTCTATTGTATATCATATTTCTACTCAATGCCCTTCAGAAGAATGGTCTTATGAATATTTATACTATCATTAGGCGTAAAAAACGTCGCTTTGTGATGGAAATGAAAAAAGATAAGTGCTACCATTTTACTCGGAACTTTTAAAATTCTCCGCTGCATTTTGAATTTTGAGACTATTATTTTCGCATTACATTGCTGATTTTTGTCAATGTCGGAGCGAAAATCAGTCTGCGCTTGGCAGCTAAAATATATTGATTTTTTTAAAGTTAATTTTAAACCTGTTAGTTAGAACAAAGCCACATTTTCTTTTTTTGAAAAGAATTTATGATATTGTAAGAGTTCTGTTTTACTTTTAAGGGGGAAGACATGAATAAATTTTTACCAAAGTAAAATATTAACCACTAGCAAATAACTGAAAGAATTGTTTTAAATAAAAATACTGTATTGATAATCATTGTTTTTGCATAACGTATTTATAAATAATATTTGGTATGAATAATGGAGCGCATTGAAATAGCTTTAGCTCACAATAGAATTCAAATTTGGTGTTCGGGTTAGTAGTGACCATAAGACCTATCATTAAGGTTTTCGTCAAAATAGCGCCTGCGCATAAGGTAGCTGTCATTGAAAAAACTATGTTGCTCTACAATTGGGGGGGGGGGGGGGAAGAAAAGAAGAAAAAAAAAGGGGGGGGGGGAAAGGGCTCTAACGATTTTGATCAAAATCCCTGTGGTAATGCCTCTTAAGGAGTTTTAAACACCCTAACTAGAAATTCCGGAAAAATGCTATAAAAGCTTATCAAGTTAAAAAACGAATGCCTTCAAATCAGAGTTCTCTTCCGGTGAGCATGGCTCATCAACGATCGCTTTTCTTCTCTCCAAGACAACAACCTACAATAAAGGATAATGCAAGAGTTAGCAAACATCATACATCGTCAAAATCCCCAAATCTGGCGGTTTTTTTTTAAAGGCCCATATATGAATGTATTATCGCAAAAACTGGCAATATTTTCTGAATAAATGATGAAAATATAATAAAAACAGTAAATAATACCATTCCACGTAGTATAATAGTGTAATTGAATGTCTTGCGATGTTTCACACTCCTAGTTTCAAGAAATAGTGTAAAACACTTATTATAATTGCAGTGAAAAACCTTTAAGATACTAGTTTATGAATTAGTTACAAATACAAAGCATAACTTCCAAAACAATTTCCATAAATCAAATTAAAACTATTTGATTAATGACCAATTATATTTAATTTAATATTTCATCCTCATTTTCTTACGTTACCTCAATACATTGAGACAATCCGGTAAGAGTGGGCGTCTTAATAATTTACACTCTGAATGGTCGGGTTGTTATATATGCACCTAAATACACAAGGATTCACGTCGAATGTTTAATAATTACTTGCAAATTGCTTTGCGATCTTCCTCCCAATAACTCGAGGCATTCCAGCATCCAGAAATATTAATTGTCTCGATTTCTCATCTGCCCGTCTGTCTGTCCTGACATGGCGTCCCTAAAGGGATACGTCTGGACAGGTTTGTACAGAGACGAAAAGAGAGTGTGCAGCATGTAGATTCTATTTCAATGAAAGATGAAGGTGCTGACTTTTTTTACTGTATAGGATATTTCTATTTATTGTGTTAAGCATTCTATATTAACTAATGAATGGATATCCTCTGAATTTTTATTTAATTATTATGTTAGTTTGAATTGTTTATTTTATGTTGTAAGTTGGGTGAATATTTAAATTATGATATTCTTCTGTAATGAATTCTGTACAAGTTTTTGATTCTTTAATTTCGACAGGAAGTTAATGTGCAGACAAGTTTATTAGATTTTAATGAAAATAAAAGATTTTATAAAGATATAGTAGGTTTTTTATTTTATTTTTATAGTATATTGCTTTTTTGTGTAAAGCATTGTAATTGTTCTAATTTTTGTTATTTTTGAATTCCTAAATTTTTTATTCAATGGATAAATTATCGTAAATTGTTTTTTTTTTATTGTAAGGAAGGTGAATATTTATTTTCTTGAGCTATAATATTCTTCAGCAATGAATGCTACACCAATTTTTAATTCTTTCAACCAAACGTGTGCAAATGTTGTATTATAACCTTAAGCGAAGGGAAGCAACTAAAAATATACTAACATGATCCTTGAAGATTTTTAAACAAGCTAGCGAGAAATAGCTTTTTGAAAACTTGCAAGAAGTTGTGTTCGGAAAATTTAATTTAATTTGCTGATTTATATAGGATTCCTAGAGTTCAATTTATTAACGACTTCAGTGTTTGTAATCATGTAGTAGTTCTATATAAAATCAATTAAAACGCACACAAAGAAGTTATAAAATTTTTAAGAATAATATCGATTAGTAATATGCATGTAGATGCCAGAGAATATGTAAGTGTAAAAAGTGAAAAATATACATTTATTTAAATACATTATAGAACTTTCATACTCTTGATTTTTGTTTATTTCAAGGTTTATTTTGAAACTTTGGCTTTCTTTTTGATTTAACCGTAGTTGAGAATCATGCTGACATTTCAACTTTATTATTATAATAATTTCTTTTAACGTATACCTTGTTGAAATATTTCATTTTGCTATTTTCTCACCCTCCTAGAATCTCTGAAAAGCCATCCATGTTTGATCATAAGGAAATTAGCGCTAATGTTCTATTTAATGTCTGTAAATATTCTTAAATACCAAGCATATAATATCAGTATATTAGTAATCCGGATCGTTCTTGTTGCTATAAAAGTTTGTAACAATACAGTCAAACCCCGTTAACGCGAAGTCAATTAGGCCGTTGAAATTGTTCGCGTTAACCGAATACGAATAAATTAACGTTACGTTTAAAGTACGGGGAACTGCTTTTTCTTCGCGTTAAACGAGATTTCATGTTAAGCGATTTTGAGTTAACGAGGTTTGACTGTATATTTTAAGTTGCACATAGCCTACTCTTTATTTTATTCCATCTTTGCTTCGAATTTTGGACAGACAATTTATTGCACTCCAACCCTGTTAACGCGAAATCGCTTAATATGAAATACCGTTTAACGCGAAGTAAAAGCAGTTCTCCGTTCATAAAAGTTAACGTTAATTTATTCGTTTAACACGAAATTCGGTTAACGAGAACAATTTCTGTTAACCCATCGACTTCGCGCTAACGGGGTTTGATGGTAGTTTATGACATGATTAATAAAAAGCTACTTAGAAAAAGATTTCAAAGTAATTCCTTTGAAATCTGATCCTGAATGTTTATAAAATAATGAAATAGTGGTTTGATATTAAAACGTATTTTGAACATTTCAATAGAAATTCGAAGCAAATGCAAAATTGTGTTGTGAAATTTCATTTAATATTTTCTACGCTTTCAAGCAAAATGTAAAAGAATATTGCGCAAATTACAAATTATCAACCAATATTATATATTTCAAAATGTTGATACTTGGAACTAGTGTAAAATTATTCAGAAAGGACTCATTCCCCCTTCTGCTTTAAAAAGATTATGAATCTATTTTCGAAATGTTCGCATTATTTTCGAACTTGTCATATTTAATTATATCGGATCTGGATGAACATGCATGCAACTAACTTTTCAAAATTGCAAGTACTCATTTCATAAAGACTTTCAAATTGTTATGTAGCCATATATATCTTGTTTATGGTTTTGTTATAAAATGGGAAATTATAAGAAAATATTTTCAAGTTAGTTTACACAGAGTACTTTTATATACCTTTAGTGACAGATTTTTGTTTTTATATCAGATTAATTACCAGAAAGATTGGTTTTGAGCAATTAGCAAATGAAATATGATAGTGACAAAAAACAGTTATATACAACTAAACTGGTCTGCTAAAAAATATATATATATATATATATATTTTTAAAACATGATATTAAAACAAAAGCTTCTGACATCAAAAGAAAACAAAATCGATGTTCTTTCGACCATCATATAAAAAGCGCTTTAACGTATAAGTAATATGAAACATAATTATTGTAAAGAAGGAATTCGGGTTAAAATACAAGCTCCACATATAATTTAATTGGAGACACTAATTTATTTTAATTAATCTTTATGATTTATTTTTTATGAACACACTTTCTAAACATAAAACGCCGCTGATTTACTAGAGAAAAAATGATCTTATGAATGTTGCCCAAGCCAGAATATTACGAGATGTAATGGAACGTGAAAAAGATTGTTGAATAGCTCACATAAAACATGAAATTTATAACATCGCTTGTGTATAAATGCTCTAATTCGTATAGTTTGAGAAATAATTTTTTTTGTTGATTAAAATTATTGATAATATAGAAAAATGTAGCTGTTAATACAGTGCGTTAGGTTTATGAAAATATTATAAACTGAATTAAAGATATAAAATCTAGTAAGATAAGTACTGTTTTACATTTTAACTTAACATACATACTTAAAACCCTTTCAAAAATAATATGTTCCTCAGAAAATGGGAGTAAGTAATAGCAATTTAATATGCATGATTACACAAGCCATCATTATGTAAACTGTTTTGTTTGCATTTTATAGTTAAAAACATTTGTTCTACGAGTTTTCAAATAAAACTCTATTTGTTTAGTCTTCACTTATTATAATTTTATTATTTCTAATGTACAGCTTCTCGCAAATTTTTTCTGATCTATATCTACATAACAAGCATAGTCTTTCTTATCTACGGAATAAACACACTCTTCCTAATCGACATCACAAACATAGTCTGCTTCTCTAAAACGAATGCTTAATTTATGTTCATTTCCTCTCATTTATAATTAAAATGAAAATTATTCTTTCAATCGCTAATTAATTTTGTTTGAAACAAATATTTTTGATTGTTCAAATCTTCCGTGCTAAGCAGCATTTAATAATGTTTATATTTTGTTTAAAGACATAAATATTTTCAGTAAAGCGTTTTAAGCCCTAATTACCTTTGTATTAAACAATAATTTACTACAGGCAAGTGTATAAATCTGTGCCTCAGATTTCTGAGGTACAGAAAATTTATTATAATGTACATAACTACATAAATCACAAAAGAAATTATGTGTCGTTATTTTAATTCAATGACTTTCTGTCTCTTTTAAGTCAACCAGCACAAGTCATAAAATTTCTTTGTCATAGATTTTAGTTAATAATCTTTAACTTTATGTGACAAATGAAAACGAATAAAAGGAAAGGAAATAACTTTGTATCAATCTCATTTATTTTCCCGCAAACATTTCTATTGAAAGAACGACAACGAACGTTGAAAAGAAATTGTCCTCCCCGTACCTTAATATACTTTTTATTTGTTTTGATGTGCATCAAATGTTTTTGTGCAAAATCTTCGCAACATAATTTCTATCTTTTCGGCGCTTTTTGTTTACGTTTCCTTTTTTTCTTTTCTTGTGAAAAAATAACAAAATTCTGACATCCAAAAATCTGATGCCAGAGCTGTCATTTCTCTTCTCCACTTTTTATTGTGCCTAAAAAGTTTCCGTTTTTTTTATGTTAGAAGAAGGTTTTTCCAATATTGACTGCTGAGCGTTACGACGCCATTTTGTTGGTTCTTATCGCATTTTATTCTGTCGAAAGGAAATAATAATGAAAAAACTGCGAGACATTTTCAAAAGCAGTTCGTTCGATGTGTTTACTTCAGTGACAAATATATCGAAGAGTCAATACAAATTCCAATTTAAAGAACTAGCAATCCGTAGTTGCCATTGCCGGTCACTGCATCTTCCAATTCCACTTATGCGAAGTCCATTTGTTCCGAACACCCTTTGAAGACTTTGAGAAAAGGATTCCACCTGGTAAGAAAGTGAAACTGCAATTGAAATCCAATTGCAGCCTTCCAAGAAAATTGATACTGCAACTCTACTTCCTGCTTTTGGACTTTTAAAGTTTCCCTTTTTTGACAATAATTGAAATGCCTTTTACGGCGCTAAGTCCATTTTATTCGAAGTTATTGGTCGTTAATCAATAGTTCTCATTCTCAATGTATGAATTAAGTTTTATACGTTTGTTTGATTAAAAAAATGTGAGTTGTAACTTTGATATTATTTACTTCATATAGGAATCCAATAACTTTTGATTAAACGAGAACTCTTTGATAAATCCTTATATTTCAAAACACTTATCCATCGCCAATTGGCAATTGTTTTAGCATTTTATAAAATAAAGTATTAAAGAAAATTTTAGACGAAATGTAAGTATATTTGTGATTGAATATTTGTTTTAATATATATCAGCCAAATATATGAGTCTATAGGAAGAAACTATTATTGTCGACAGCATTGTCGAGGAGAGATACCTTTGTTAAGTTTTAATAACTCTTAAAAAAAAAAAAAAATTACCATCGAATGACATTTAAAAAAAAAAATTTATACAATGTGAAATGCTAGAATATTAGGAATATACTGGTCTGCAATGGAAAAAGTCGCCGAAACTATATAAAAAAAAATTAACTTGAGTTGCACTTAATCCGAGTGCCAGATTTGTCATCACTTGCTAAAAAACAAATATAATTTTTGTCTGGTGACCAACCGCTCTTTAATTTTCAGTTAAGAAGCTTGCAGACGATTTGTTTTACCTAGCGCCAAGTATTTCTATTTAAAAAAAAAAAAAAAAAAAAAAAAAAATCAATCAATTTTGCAATATATTTCATGTTATCAGTGACGAAATAGTTATGACTAAATTGGTTCACTTTTAAATGATGAAAGTATTTTTCGCCTTTTTGAACAGTTTTAGCCATTTTTGCCCCACCAGACTTATACAGTCACAGCTTATTAATACGAAATCACTTAACGTGAAATCCCGTTTAACGCGAAATATAAGCAATTTTCCGTATGATGAAGCTTTAACTGCTGTTAATTTATTCATTTAACATGAAATTGTTTAACACGAAATCCGCACGAAAAAAAAAATTGCTCGTCAAACCAATTTTTTAAACAGTCTTCATTATTTGAGACGTAACAATTGAAATGCGTTAAGGAAACATTCCTCAAGTTGAAATCCTATGAAACAGAAAAAATACCTGAGTGATCAAATTTCAAGAAATTCGTTATGAAATGAGCTGATTTCGGCGGCATCTCTATATAAGCTTGTGATGTCGAGGACCACCTGTATCAACAGTAAGTTTAGATACTAAACTCATGTTGAATCTTCTCAATATGAGTCGGAAGCATCAATCGTTATTGTTGTTAAAAACGAAGCAAAAATATTGAAATAGTTAATTAATTAATAGATGATAAATTCTTTAAAAAACCAAACAGAAATTACGGCCAAGTGTGGATGCGCCAACAGCATTGTATCGACGATTTTAAATCAGGAAATGATTGAAGCGGCTAATGCTATAAATCAATTTTAACCTGAAAGGAAAAATATGCGGGCTGACGAAAATGAAGATGTGAATTAAAAACAGAAGTATTAACACACATTTAGCTATAGTAGTTTAAATTTGCATTTATAAGATGAAAAAGTTATTAAACGGTTAACAAGAAATTCTGTTTAAGCGAAAAATGTTGGCGGTCCCGATGGTCTCATGTTAACTTGTTTGAATGTATATTCTTATAATCTACTAGCATTTCTTTACATAGAATGACAAATTCAGAAGGATTTTCGATGGGGTGCTTAAATTTGCAGCTAAGTGATTAAGGTAATTTTTTCAATAATGGGTTCAATGGTTGCATCACGACGCCTCTGTCAACAACTCAAGCACGTTTATGTTGTCGCCAATCACCAGGACTTTTCGTAATTGGTTGAAAGTTTAAATGTATTTTTAAAGGTGTGTTGCGATTGATTACAAGTTTTGGTTGAAGATGGTGATGATAAAATTTTTTTATCAATTTGCTACCAATAACCCATTTAAATAAAACTGATCAATGATTCATAAATACTTACAACTGCATCTCTTGATGAAAACTAGAATTAAGATGCTGATTTCAAGGGCTCATTGGCTTTTCCACAAAAAGAACTAGATTTTCATCAACAGATGGCGCTGTATATATCTATGAGCCACTGCTCAGATTTATTTAAATCTGTTTGTCAATACTTTAAAGTAATATGCCATATGATTAAAATAGGAAATATTTTGTACTTGGAATCTAGATTTCTGTTTACATTTCTGTGAAAGCTGCACGTTCCTATTCCGAAGTATTTGCGAACAATAGATTTTCCCAAAGTCCTTTTACTTTTGAATCACCGAGTGCTTTTCGAAGACGTAGAATAAAGTCGACATTCCACCAGGTAGACAAAGTGAAACTTCAATTGAAAACCAATCGTGCCTATCTGAGGAAATTGATGGCGCGATTCTATTTCCTGCTTTTGGAGCCTAAAAGTTTTCCTTGTTTTCTCACTTTCCGGAGAAGGCCTTTATTTCCCGGTGGTTGCGTCTTATAATCACCATTTGTTTGTAATCAGGTCTCTGGTGGGGGGAAATAATGGCTACAGAAAAAAGAATAGTGAAGAAGCATGGCCTTATAATCAAAACGAACGGAAAGGGGAAGGTGCCTTAAATCGTTCTTTCTTAGGTTGCTGTTGCATAGGAACTTGGGAATTTGGGCTTTGCTCACTTATTCTCTTCTTTCGTTATTGCGGTTTTGGTTTGCGCTTTTATTCTGCACTCATTCTTAAATCTCCATTAAATGTGCAATGGGTGCTTTTCAGACGCTTTTCAGAAATTCTTTCTTAACTTTTTATATATAGTGGATATATATATAACTTTTTATATATATATCCAAAAGAAAAATAGAAAAGAAAGGAAAAAAAAAATGATTGTACACTTAATTTCTTTAATACCGCCTGAGCTTCAAAAGTTCTACTCAAAAATGAAAAATACCACTAAATGGAGTGACTACTAAGCCGTTGATTAGTAGTCACATTACAGTTGATTTTTAGCTACATTAGCAGTTGATTTTTAGCATTAATATGTTATAAAAACAAACTATCATATTCCAAGAGTGTCTACGGTTACCTTGAAAACCTAGAATGTAACTTTCGCATTTCGGTGTGCCATTAATTTGCACAATTTTTAAAGTTTATATCAACCTAGTCTGTGTGTTCTATTTGATTAATATACAAAGTTTCATTTTGATACTATAGCATTGAAAAAATTTCATATGTTTCGGAAGAGTCTTCATGTAAGTTTGTTTACGGGTTGCTCTGTAAACAAAAATAATATTTTTATTTGTGATTCTGCTATTTTTATGTTAGTTTTTGCTTCCTCGCACAAATTATGAACAGTTGTTTTCAGTGTCATATGTTTCTCAACTATCTCCGTTATTTGTAAAATTTTACTCATGAAATCCTTGAAAGAGCTGGTGATATCAGAAACAACCAATGCTGAGCAATGATTTAACTTATTTTATAGTGTCAAAATTTTTGTGTCACAGTTTCTGACAAGAATTATGTTAAGAATACAATAACTATAGGTGTTAGCATGAAACCCGAAATATATATTTTTGGATGTTAAGGTTTGGTCAATGTCCTTCACTCTTTTGGATAAGATAAGTATACCATCAAAAATTATATTTCTCTATTACTGAATATAGTAACTTATTTTTTAACTAGCTGCATGTCTTCGCGTTGTAGTTACCCTCCTATGTGAATAGCTCCCAGTTTTTGTCGCTTGCTAACCAGACTTGCTTAGCTCTCTAAAAAGTTCATTGTCACGCAAGTAGAGGCTCCTATCTCGTTAAAAGGTTAATTGATACTCAAACTCATAGTTCACATTGTAAACCCTTACTATACCTCCCCTTCTTTTCCATTGGTAATACTAATCCCTTAATAGTAAAGATTGTGGTTCTGCCATCTGGCGGGGAGGGTTTGAACTATCGATAAGTTGCAACGATGAAACTTCAAAAAATAAATTAAAAATCTGGAGAAATTTGGCCTAGAGAAGGCTTTCAGTTTGATGTTATCTCATTTGAAGTTTGCAAGGGATGAAGTCGCAATGATACATTTCTGCCAAAACAGAGAGCCATCTTTCACCATCTGGTAGGATTAAGAAATGTACCTCCACGTTTGGTTGCAGTTTCATTTTGGTAATAAAGTCGTTAGAGCAAGAAAAGATGGTTGAAAAAGACTTGTACTGATGTAAAAGACGTAAAGCCAGAGCAAGTGTAGACACAAAATGATCTATGTTCCTTCTGAAAAGTTTATTCCTATTATCTCTTCTTGCTTACCATCAACCTGAATTTTTTCCTGTAAATATAATTGCCACGATTATATAAAATGATATTATAAATTTTTACTAATAAATGGGTAGCAAACTATATTATTATTTTGAATGCTAACAAATTTTCAATGCAAGCTCAGTATTTATCATTTTATCGTTATATGTAGATATAATTTTATCCTACAGAATGCTATCTTGTTTTGTTGGGGTTAAACTAACATAAGAAATACATTTCTTCAAAAGTAAGCTCTGCATAACCATTGCCTGATAAGATTCCTTTAGAAAGCGAGTGGATATTATAGATGTTTTTCTAACGCAAAAATGTATGTTATAATCTTTTCTGAAAGCTGTTCATTAATTTTTCAAGCCTTTCGATCTAAAAAGTTAATTTTCTATTGTATATCATGTTTCTACTCAATGCCCTTCAGAAGAATGGTCTTATGAATATTTATACTATCATTAGGCGTAAAAAACGTCGCTTTGTGATGGAAATGAAAAAAGATAAGTGCTACCATTTTACTCGGAACTTTTAAAATTCTCCGCTGCATTTTGAATTTTGAGACTATTATTTTCGCATTACATTGCTGATTTTTGTCAATGTCGGGAGCGAAAATCAGTCTGCACTTGGCAGCTAAAATATATTGATTTTTTTAAAGTTAATTTTAAACCTGTTAGTTAGAACAAAGCCACATTTTCTTTTTTTGAAAAGAATTTATGATATTGTAAGAGTTCTGTTTTACTTTTAAGGGGGAAGACATGAATAAATTTTTGCCAAAGTAAAATATTAACCACTAGCAAATAACTGAAAGAATTGTTTTAAATAAAAATACTGTATTGATAATCATTGTTTTTGCATAACCTATTTATAAATAATATTTGGTATGAATAATGGAGCGCATTGAAATAGCTTTAGCTCACAATAGATTATAAATGATAAATATAAGTTATGTCCATCTATATTAGTATATGAAAATAAAACTATTTCTATATTTTTCTCTGTTTCTTTGAAAACAATACTTTGAAATTTACGTTTATATTCAAATATTTTGTATTTTTAATAGATTAATAATAAAATTGTGCTACTGGTCTCTTAAAACTCCCTTAAAATAAATATAAGTTTTTTTCGTTGTATAAAAAAAATCTTCATCTAAGTTGAACTGTTCGTTCTTAATATCCTCTCTTCAAACGATAAAAATGGCAGTTTACACAAATTTTTTTGGTTATCCTTTATATAAATTATGAATGATATAGGAGAGTGGAAAATGTATTTGTTGTAACCCCCCCCCCTCCACATTTAATTCTATTGTACAATTGTTCTTGATAAATGAATTTCAGTTGCGGCTATATACGTGCTATAAATGACTACATATGTGTTTTAAACACATAAGTAAACATAAGTAAACAGACATGCCAAAGTTTAAGAAATATACATTAATAAACAGAACAGGAAAACTTTTTATTCATAGATTGATTCAAAGATTAATTGGAAATAAAGAATCTATTTTGGAAAATATTTTTCAAATAAAATAAAACCACTACCATTCTTCAATAATATTTGCAAAGATTATGATATTAAAGTCTCAAAGTATAATCCAATCTAATATTGCGATTGCTAATTTTTTTTTATGATTTACATTAACTTCACAAAGGTTTCAAAAGATATCCGATTTTCAAATTAGATACACTTTAACAAGCATCTTGACGCAAGAGAAGCTAGAATACCAACTTCAAAAATACAAATTAATCTTCTATAACAGAGCACTTTCTAAAAGCCAATAAGAAAATGCAATCTGTGAGACAAGAGGATCTAAATGAAATTTCGGAAGAGTGCATTAATTACGGTAAATAATTAAGGTATAAATATGCATCCAGCTTCGCAATTTCACACTGCACTGCCCTCACACGAGAGACGCACTGTGAAAATGAATGTTAAGTGCTGAACATCGCATTTCCATCATAATTATTTGGAATGCCAGCAGATGCAGTTGGATGGAAACATGCAAGCTGAGTTTTTGTTTCTGTGCGATGACTTGAAAAGTATAAGCTTGATTTCAAATTCATACTTTCTAACACTTTTACAATATCATGTGTCATTGCGTTAAGAGGAAAAATATATTGTTTTTTGTGTGTGTGGAAAATATGTAAGGCTTTTCATTTGTTTCTCGCTCTGAGAGTTTTCTGAAAATTAGATTTTAAGTTGAGATTATGAATTCGTGCTTAATGATAGTTTTGAATTGAAATGATTGTTGCCATTAATGTATATGATTATTTTATTATTTGTCAAATAATGTTTGATGGTTAGAAATATTTATTTAGTAAGTTAATTTACTTAAGTAAAATTATAAATTACTTTGTAAACTGGGGTTAAACATCACAATAATATAGCTCGGCTCCCTTTTTATATAGTTTATAAATACTCCAAAAATATCCTAACCAAGAAAAAGGGAAAAATTATAAAAAATGTAACGTATTTTATTTTTGTACTGAATTTTTTTTTTTTTTTTTTTTTTTTTATGAAACATCTTTCTAAATAATTTATAAATGTTCTTTGCCTAAATTTAAAGAACTTTTACTGTGTGCTATATTTCAACTCAAAGATTTCTATGATAGATTATGGAATTTGAAATTCAACCAAATATACTACAATTATTAAAGTTGACAGGGAAAAAAAACAAAAAAATCTTCTATTATATTAAAGAAAGAAGTGGGTCTGATTGAATTTAGCTACATTTAATACATAATGTTTCTAAGAAAATATTTGTATTCTTTGTGTCTGTGTTGTCACGTTTATAATACAACTAGTGCCCAATTAATTTATTTCTAACTCTATCTCTTGAATATCCCATAAGTAGTTTCTGCACTACAAGTATATGAAGCAATTGAATTTCCTCCACACCGTTACCATCTTTCTAAAATGTTTCCCTTGGTTACCGACCTACTCTAACTAGTTTGGTGGAGAGTTACTAATATATATATTTTTGGTGATTGTTCAGTCTTCTTCAGCTTCAAATCAAAAATCAAGCATGCACTGTCCAAAAGTTATAGTTAGAGAACAGCAAACTAATTTTATTCAAATAGACAATTATTGTGCAATCAATAAAATTTGTATTTTAGAAAGGAAAAACTTTGGAACGATTTTGCTACCTTCCTTTTTTCTGTGGAATGCAGAACTTCAAAATAAACTAAATATTAAAGTGACAATTTTGACTCTAGAAAGTTTTCTTTAAGATATGTATAACGAAAATGAAAATTAAAGTGAAGGAAGCCACTTGCTTTCTTATTAAATTCCATTTAAATTTTATTACATTTCTCAATTTGATTATGTACACTTACTTAGAATAAGAATAAGCAATATATTTTTAAAGTAAATATATTTTTATATTTATAAGTATATATTTATAAGTAAATATATTTTTAGTGGATAAATAAATAAAGCTTTGATGTAACAGAAGACAAGAATTCATCAAATTATAGAGTTTAAAAACATGCATTAAAACGATACAACTTCAACTAGAAATATACTTTACTTTAAAATAAATTGACGAGAAACCTTTTCTCTTGAGCTTCGAATATTTTTTTTTTTTAGGTAAAGTTAAGTTTTGAAATACGCTTAGATAAAACCTTCCTTGTGTATCTCAAATAAGGTTCAATGCTATTCAAGAGTTTCTTCCTTCCACACAAATTCAAAATTCTTTTTGTTTATTTTAACATAGGCAAAGAAATACCTCATTGTAATAAGTATTTCTGCTGAGCTCCTATGGATAGTTTGTGCTTCTAAGGAAAATGCAACTCACGAAAACGTAGAATAAGAAGATTACATTCAATTTCAAAAATTGAATTGAGCTAAATAGAGTTTTTCAATATGAAATTGAAGAGATACCTAAACGCAAAAATGCAGAAATTAAATTTTAAACTATACGTTATTCAGTCGACGGATAAAATTCGAAATATGTATTTGTATTTATTTACGTAAAATGTAAGTACTTAAATATTGTCTGAAAGTACAATGGATAAATTATATTTCTAAAGAAACGTGTTCCAATTTGTAGAGTATGCAGTTTTTATGTAGAGTTTTCATATGTATCGAGCATGAGAATTATGGTTAATCTTTTCTGCTAATTCGGCGTTTGTTTTTGGAATTAAGATCAGCATAGAATATGTGAGTGATAGTAATCAAAACTTTTATTGAAGGAAATTTTGGAATTATAGTAAATTGAGATTAAATAAGGAACATAATTACATCGATATACTTCAATAAATGTTCTAGTTTTTGTCATTTTGAAGTCGTTTATTTGAAATTATAAATATACGAAATAAATTTATTTAGGTCATTTAAATGACCGATATCTTCATATTCATGACAATTAGTTTTACGAATACTGGTTTTTCAATTTTACTTTTTTACCAATAACTTGCAAATACATAATCTTGTCCAGCTGAGTCTATACCCAAATGTATCGTCATTTTTTTTCTTTTTCTTCTTCACGAAAAAAAAAAAAAAGTAACGCCGAATTCGTGTAATTGTAATATTAACTTACTACATGCAACTAAAATTTAAATCGCTATATAGTTATAATAGTTTATTTTAAAAGTATAACAGCCTATTTTTACTAGTAAATTACTGCGATCATAAACTTGCTTAAATATTCAATCTACAGTATTTTTTAAACTATAAAAATACTTACTCTAAATATAATTTTTTGGGTGTTTTTTTAATTTGTATATAGTAAGAAAAGACATTAGCAGCTATGTCAGTCAAATTGAAATTCATCAACAAAATCTAAAAGAATGCTACGTCTTGCAGATGCTTAAATTATATCAAGAAGCATAATCGTAAATCAAATGCTTGACGAAAAGTCAAGATAGAATGTACAAAAACAATATATTTAAATTAAAAGTGTATATGAGACAGAAGCTTTACTGCCTTTGTCAGACACGGTTCGTCTCTAAATTCTTTTAATCTATTGCTAATTCCAAGTTTTCTAAACAATTCCCATGAGAAGGTCATGGCAGCACTTACACTAGTCTTGACGAGTTTATGAAGACAAATTGATAACCAGGAGAGTTTGACAAATAGAGTTAAGGCTTGAGTTCTATTGATATCAACAAAATCCTTCCAAAGATAACATTCTCAGTATTCCTTTTAAAAGAAACTCATTACATTTAGCTTACGAATCGTATGTTATTCTTCTTCCCATGCTCCAGCTATCTGATTCTTTGTATGAAAGAAGGAGAAGAAAAAGAACATTTCTCAATCGACTGATTTCTTTCTTCAATGGCAACGCGTTCTTTTGAACGATTTTTCCAGCCCTCCTCCCCTCTGTTACCATAAACGGAATACAGTTAAGAAATCTACACCTCGGAACCGTGACGTCCAGGGCCAGAGTGGGTCCCCGAGGGGTGTTTCCTGCTTAACATATGCCTGTTCCAGAAAATTGAGTTTCGCGCGATACCATCGAAGAAAATTCTAGTAGAAAAAAAGAAAAGAAAATATAAAAGGTAGAGGAAAAAATGATGATGAAGCAAGATAAAGAGATGGAACTTTGATGAAAAAAGTGCAATCGAAATTTTAAACCTTTTTTTTTTCTTACTCTTCCAAATATATAGATATACATGCTTCTATTTTTTGGAATCTGAATGATCCACTTAATTCTTCTTTTGGGTGAGTCACTTTGGAACTGTATCTAAAATCTGGTTGCGATTTTTTTTTTTAAAGATAAAGATAGGAAAGTGGTTTTTGGGGTATAATTTTTTGCCCGCAGTTGTATTCTGATTGTATTTTGTGGAAAAATTGAAGAATTTTTTTATTTGACAAACGTCAGTTCTATTTTATGATTTGTACCTTTTTTTAATGTATATATTTGATTCCATAACTTAGAAAAGTAGGCTCCAATGATATTTTTTTCCATTTGCCTTTATAAAAATTAATTTTATTTATATTAAGCCGTATGAAATTTTTTTATCAAATAGTGCATAATCGAGTCAATCGTTTTGGCATCATAGTCACGTGTTAACCATGCTTTAACTGCGTGACTCTTGAATAAGTGTTTAACTAGCAATGTTGCAATTTCAATAAATCAGAACCAATCAGGAAGGAGATAATTTTTACATCATTATGACGAAATTTCTAAGTAGAATGGATTTAAGGCTATGAGATTTTGTTTGTTAATGTTTGAGAAATTCTAATTCCGAGCTATTTTGATTCATCAAACATTTTATCTTTCTATCCCATTGCAATCATATCCAAGAACAGATTACTTTCTCAATTGAGAAAGTTTGTCGGATTTGAGAAGAAATTTTAATGAAATTCAAAGGTATCGCATTTCTTTTCGCGTGGAAAAGCAATTTTCGGCAATTTTTTAAAATTGTAATTTCGTATTGTAAATAATTCCTTATAACATTAAGAAGACTGGTTTTGATCACAGAATTCCAATCTGTATAAAAAATAAATATAACTTGCTTACATTTAACTACCTCTTTTTATAACTATTAAAATAAATAACTAATTGCATTGAATGTATTATGTTTCAATATATTATGACATTGAATGTATTATGTTTCAATATATTATGACATTGAATGTATTATTTTTTATATTAAAAACCTTTTGTGCGTAGATTTAATTTATTTCACTTTGGTGCAAATAAGTTTGAATTAATTCAACTTTACTGATTAAGAGCGATTCAACTTTACTGATTATGAGCAATTCAACTTTACTGATTAAGAGCACTATAAGAGCCGTTATGGAGAATAAGGGAATGAATACTGCCTCATTAAAAATCTTTTTTTGTGTCGGGGAGAAAATCCTCAAAATTTTGCTATTGTTCTCTCTCTATTCCCTGTTATGGGTACTTTTGGCACGCAATCATTGACTACGCCCTAAGAGAAATAAATAATTTCTACTTTTCTCTATTTTTCTACTTTTCATATTTGCTACATTCCTAAGATATATTCTTATATTAGATTAACTGTTTCGAAAAACTACAATTATTTTGATGACAAAATAGACCAATAGTCATTTTTGACAATAATAGTGACTGATTTATGATTAAATTAGAGCATATAACATCAATTGCAACAAAATAAATCTAATAGATATAGTCATTTTGACAACAATAGTGACTTTGCATACTGAATTTCAATGAATAAGATAACAAAGTAAAATAATTTGAGAAAAAAGAGCAACAAATAAATTTATAAAAATATATTAACTCAAAAATTAGTTTTTAATGGTGAAAGTAGTTTCCTACTTTTCGAAAAGAAAATACAAATATATTTTTAGATCATTACAAGATTAGTTGGTTGGTTGTTTTCAGATTATCTGGCGCCATCAGCAACACGAGGGCTATAATGCGCCGAAACATTCGTCATTTGACAAGCCAATTTACATTTACGAACACCCATGACTTACACGGGACTCGAACCCGCAACCTCGCGGTCAAGAAGCTACTTTACAAGATTAGAAAAAGAATTCTAAAACTTTTCTGTTTAAGAAAAAGCATGGAAAATTGGAAAACACTTTTAAATAAAAAGCAGTCTTTATGAGGATTTCTATTTCTTAACAAAAATGTGTGCTCAACTGTTTTGCACCCAAATAATTGGTTAGCTCAACAGTTAGCTCGTGATAATTTACGGAAGTGTTTCGAGGGGTGAATAATCCCAATTGAAAACAAGTATAAAATGTAGAAAAGAAAAAAAAGGAACTGCGTTACCATCATTTTTATCAAGCATACTTTAAATATAAATGTGTCTTCGAAGAAATTTACACTACAAATTATAAACTCTTTGGTTGACAAATTGTGCAAATTAAACTTTTGCGAGATACAATTTTACGTTCTTGCATCTTAGAAATCTAGTTTACAAAGCTAATTTTAAGTTCCAGCTAACAGTTCTCAGATTTGTATGATAGAAATTCTATTAGTGTATTTTTTAATTAATTTTTATTTTTATTTTTAACACCATTAGTTTTGTTTAGATTGCGAGTGTACTGTGTACATTTTCCTTTACAGAAATTTTTTACAGTTTAGCTACAAGCACAAAAAATGAGTTGAATTTATAACTATTTCTGCATTGGTTTCTAAATGAAAGTATAAATTTATAACATAATTTAAACAAACATGTTAATAATATAAAGATCCTGGAATAAATACAATTTTTTTTTCCTCAAAAAAGGATTTTTTTCCCTTTATGTTAATTTTCAAAAGTTGTTTTACAAGTTATCTCAACTTTGAAAGTGAAGCGTCATTTTTATCTTGATGTGACTTGTATATTGCTTGTATATACATCCTATTTCGTTGGTACAATTTTGTCTCATTCTTCAAATAGTTGAACTGAATTCTTTCAAAATTATGCAGTGGGCATACATTTTAATAAATGTAATTTTTGTTTGTTAAACTTCGAGAATTTGAAAAAAATTGCACGCAACCGCTAAGTTAAAAGTAAGTAGACTGTAAGTATTAATTGAATGGTAGGTAATTTATGTAAAATGTTTAAGATAATTTTTTAGACACAATTAATTTGTTTTTATATTAGCCCTTCAATTTACGACAGTATGAAAAATAATTTATCATTTATGCAGCTTAAGTATAACCCTTAAAAGTATTATTGTATAAAATAAGATAATTATTATTATTATCATTATTGTGCAAAATATTCGAATTATTAATATGTAAAATTTTAGAATTATAATTGTGTAAAATAATTGTTGATTGGTTTGTATGTTCATCGACCTATTTTTGTGTACAAAGGTGGCTAATTAGGTAAGTTTAACGTGGATTCCGAATCACAACGAACATCCATGCTTAACCAGGGATTCAAACCCATTACCTTTGGTATGTGTGGTCTGAACGCTAACTACACAATCATTAGGTGGGCTGTAAAACATTAGAGTTTATGTAATGCTTATATAAATGTTTTGCAATAAAAGTTTAATTAATGTTATTTTAATTAAATTAAAATACGTTGCCAATAAAATGTTTTCGGATATTAACACTGGGATTTTCCAAAAAGAAATTGCCATATTGCAAAATGAACATTTACAAAACGTTATATGCAATACAATGCTACTTTAATGAGTTGTTAACAACTTCACATGTGTAGAAAATATAATAACGAGAACATATAATCTGTATTTTTGTAAGGAAATTTGTTTATTTTCAAAGTGTTCATTATTCAAATTACGTTAAAATTTCAAACGGAAAATTTCTGTCCCCTAAATTCTTATGGGTTCCAAATTCAATCTAGAATGTTTTTAACTTCGTATCCATTGTTGAATGACTATTATTGTGTCACTGTGGTAGGTAATGAGTCGTAATCTACAATAAATGGACAACTTATTAAGAACAGGTTACTGATTTAAGAAAATAAATCATGTCATTAAACTATCACCGACTGGTTTATAAAATAATTAGTTTTTGTAAAATTACAATGAAGGATTTGTGGGATAAAATTGGTAACTGTTAACTTGTATAATTTGGCTTAAATAGTGGTATATTCAGAAGAATGGAGCAAGTATCAGTGAAATCAGTATTCATGAAATATATTTTTTAAAAAGTTGCTCATTTGTTTAAAAACTGAATATATCAACTAGCTAACAATCGAGGAAAATATGTACTGTCCAGAATTATAAAAGCCAACAAAAGACAACAGTGCTAAAAGAACAACCCATTTAATCAAATCGGATTCCTTGCACATTCCGTGAAGTCAATGCCATGAATAACCGAGCTGTATCCGATACCAGAGATAGTTGAACAAATCACTGACAAGGTGAGCGTAATAAATTGTCCTCTCAGTGTATATTTGTCGATATCTGTTACTAGACAAGCTGACAAATATAATTTCTAATCCAAGTACTAATATGTGATATTTGTATTATTCCACATCTTTCTCATATAACGTGAATATTCATATAAAACAAGTTAGCTATTTGTAATATAATAATAATTTAATGATGTTTGGGCCGATAATTGGTTTCATAATGACAGTAAGGTTCTGTAATATTCTAAATTAGAAAACTAGGTATTTGTATTACTTTCACTGACCTTTCATACTACATATTTGGGAATTTTTTTTTTTGTTATTTATCTAATTAATATTATGTAATATATTAAGACAAAAGAGGGATGTGTTTGGGAAGGGTTAAACTAGAAAACTAATCTCTATTTAATTTTAAACACTATTTAGGGTTTCAATGAAAATCTTATTTTGAAAAGATTCAAAACTGTTTAATATTTTGTTCCGTATTTTGATTTTATACATTATATTTTCACCTGACGAAAAAAAAAAAACTTTATGAATTGAAATTCAGTAATTGTATGTTCAGTTAAATTCTCCATTCAAACTGGTATATATTTAGTTTTTGTAAACTTACAATTTTTCAAATTCAGTTAAATTTTTTTTCTTAAGTGTAATTTTCTATTTTATAAAGTAAAGGATTTTTCTATAGGAAAATTCTGTAGACTGAATGTAACACTTTGAATTGTTTTATTAACTCAGATAAACCTAAAACTCGAGTATTTAGTGTGATATTCGATTATTAGTTTCATAACGCCCAATATAAAACCATTACATTATCATTATGTTAAAATCCAACTCTTTGATCTAATCTAGAAATCCACTCTTCTTAAAATCCAATTCTTTGACCAACTGTAGAAATGTCTTATCTATCCTTAGGATTTAAGAGTAAAAAGCAAAAGTTAAATAGGTATCTATTTTCAATTAATTAACAAAGTTGTAAACAAAGAAACCGCAGTTTACACTTCCACTGTCGCGATCAATACATCACTCTTAGCTCGCCCTTAAATGAACTTTAATTTAGTTCCAGAAACAACCCAACTACAAAAAAAAAGAAGTACCAATCAATGAAAACACCAACAGCAAACGCTGATTTGACTCCCAACTTTCCTTTCTTTAAAAAGTCCCCCCCCCCTTCTCGGATTAAAGCAAGCCGACAATTATGCTGTAAAGTAAGGAAATCAATTCAGTGAGAACATAAACTACCGTCTTTTCTCGTGGGGTTTGAGAAAACACGTAATCCTCTGGAAATTAGTCGACCTGCAAAGTTGAGCTTTAAGACGTTCTTGCCTCGTAATTAGAGACTCAAATGATCCGGTTCTAATTGCTACATGCTGAGGGCCTCTGACAGGATCTGAGGGGGGCTGGGGAACAAATGGGGGGGGGGGGGCAAAGAACATGCTCACCGAGAAGTGGTGATTTGGTGTAGGGTGGATTAGGATAAGGGTTTGACTGAACATAAGAAAAGTGGATATCGATGTGAAGGTTTTACGATTGAAGATATGATTTCATTAAGTAATAATTTCTGTAGTTCAATAGGGAAAAGTCTTTGCTCATTGTAGTGGAATTGGTTGACTAAACAATTGGCTTAGATTATATCATCATTAAATGTAGCATTCAATTGAAACTACTTGATGGTATATTATTATTTAATTGAAATGCATTATTAGATCAATTATAGGGGATATGGTACCTCAAAATTTTCTATTTTCTTTTTATTGCTTAAAACCTTATTTAAACCTATCTGGTTTAAATGAACCGAATATAATATTACTAGCTAAATAAGACATTTTTATTAGTTTAAAATCTGGCCTTAGCATCTATAGGTAGTAGTAACCGGTATTAAAATACATTACATTTTTAATATTTTCCATTTTCTTTTCATCATTTAAAAAAAAAATACTTTAAATTTGTCTGGTTTAAAAGGCGGGAAAATTATGGACTGTTCAAATAACGCGGATAATTTAAATGAGTCATTGATTTAAAGTAGGTTATCTGATTGTATTTTCGATAGATTATTCAATAAATAGGATTAATTTAATTGAATATTTTTTAATGAATTGGTATTGTATCGGATAATAAAAATGGTTCATGTTATTAATGTATAGATTTAATGTCATTAGAAAACTACATGGGCACGATATGTGTTGTTATAAGGTTGTAACAATGGATATAAATTAATACAGATGGCGGATTGAAAAATCAGTCAAATTAGGATAAGTTTATAAATAGTTGCTTGTTTATGTTATGGTATTTGTTAGATCCCTTTAAACATGGTTTAAGAAACTGTGATTTACTATTGATTACGTTAGTCATAGATATAATAAATTAATTTCAAATGCGATGAAACGTGTTAATTTGTATTTAGTTGGATTCAATTAAAGTACTTTGATTGATATTTTGGATTTCTATTGATAAATTTCTGATCTAACATTATATATTGAACATATTTTTATCAATGGTGGGAATTGAAGGCTTATATTTAAATTTAAAATGAATATCTGTTTGCAAAAAATAAAAGTTAATTTTTAATTTGTAAAAATAATTTCTTAACTTTAAATATATATATATATATTCTTAATGAAATATATTAAAATTAATTCCTACAATATTTCAAACATTTAACTCAAAACATTGCAGACTCATTATGTGGAATAAAGCTACTATTATATCTCATTAGTCATGAAATGAAAATTATTATAGTGTCTCGAAAAGCATGTGGATATAGTTATTTTAAATTTAATAACACATGGTGTAAGTGAAATTGTTAGAAAAATCTTTATTGTAAATGGAAGGAGTTTAATCAAGATAAATGCAATATAATATACAAGATTTGTTATATTAGGATTAATAATTATTATTTAGTAAATTAATATCTGTAAGTGTACAATTCCTTTCAGTGATGAATAAAAGGAGTTTTGGTTTTTAATTTTCTTTATCTAAGAAAACAACACTTGTTGAACTTTTTAAATACATTTATTAATACACAATTGCGAGGTATTTTACATTGTACAATATGTTCAATTTATAAATATTTAGAAAGATTCAGTAAACATACATTAAGTTAATACTGAAAGAACACTTTATCCATATGATGTTGTGTAAGCAATGCGTAATAAGAAAAAGATATAAATGTACGTTCTTTGTTCCTAATGAATTACTTCGCAGAAAAAGATGCTATTATATACATTTTCTTTGAACAATTCAATATTGTTTCTTTTGTGAAATAATCATCCCGAGTGCACTTCTGTAGGCTAAATCCCGATATAAATAAAACATCTGCTCTCAATCTTGATTCAAATTATTTTCGTCAATCCAGATTATTACAAAATATTTCTTCGCAGAACATTTTAAATGCACATGTCGTGGAATTCTACAAATATGACATTAATTCACTTTAGTACATTTAATCTTCATTATTTAACGTTGCGTGACGTTGGCTTATTAATGTTACTTTGGCAGTGATTAAACATGCTGAATTTAATTGCATAATTGTATTTGACAGCTCTAAATTTCAGTAAGTATTAGTATGTTTTTCCTGCCAATTACGTCAAAAAGGTTCAGCCATAATCGCTGAAAATGTTTCATCCCCGACAAATGCACAATTGATAAAATGTAAGGTAAGTGACTAAATATGCCCCCCCCCCCTCCCCCTGAACATTTCAATTATTTCAATTTTTGTTTCAGCAGATAAAAATGTGAAAATTAGTCAATGTATTGTCCTTGAAGCGGAAAACATAAAAAAAATTGAGTTAAGAACATCAAATAGTTGTAATAATGGACATTGTCCATGTTGGGAACCTATGCCCATATTTGGGACTCTGGCACTTAATCTGGGCACCTTTCAAAATTACTCAGTTTATTGAAAATAGACTGCCATTGCAAAATTTGCGATAAGGCTATATGAAAGATAAGAAACTCTACCTATTTCTTTCAATAGGGGTAAATTATCAAGGCAGAATCTCTTTAAATAAAAAGGATACGCTTATGAACTAATTTTACAAGAATAGTTTTTGCCTTGTGAATTTCGCTTCGCTGCTTTGATATGTCGTATTGAATTGCAAAAACCAAAGACTCTTAACACTCCTTCATCTCATTAACAATGCCTTACGGGTATATACTGTCCTCTACCATTAAAAATTATGAACTAACCATCTTTACAGAAGTGCTCATATTAGATGTAGGGCCTATATTTGGGCCACTTACCTTAGAATAGTCCATATTTTTACCTTCAATTTTTTTTAAATTTTTAATATTGATACTTATCACCATTCTTTATAATGTGATGACCCAGTGTCATGTTTCAAAGACATATTTCAATTGTGCTAAATCAATACCTACACAACTAAAATACAATATTACCCACCTTTCTAATTATTAACTTGACAATATGCATAAAGACAGTATCAATCCATTTCAAAAACTAATGCTGCAATTTTGGAGATACAACGTTATTCAAAGCAATAAAATCGAAGACAAATTTGCAACTTACCGTCGCTTATTATTAATAATTCCATTCCTATAGAGTTCCATCCTAAAATAGCACTTCAAATTCCAGAATCAGCCATTCGAACATAACTGCCCCATTTCCGAACACTGTCCAAAATTCCATCTCTATAATTGCCCCCACTGTTACTTTAATACTCATCTTATAAGGATTTATCGAACACCGTTCCTTCAAATCGACTCTAATGACTCCCAGTTGACCATGTTTGAGAAGTGCATATTTATCTACGGATTGAGGACCCTGCCCTATTCAGAGTAGTATCAGCATATCGAAATACTTCAATTGGAATGGAGCGTTTCATAAGGAAATGGAAATCGTTGAGAGTGTGTGTGCTATTTGTTTGTTATTACTTAATTTAAGTTAAGGAAACTGGGCACTTTAAGTGTATGTTACAGTATTTGATCTGGATATTTTTATTTGAGACTGAGCTTGAATTGAAAAATGGATTATTTTTTGGTATTTAATATCTATGTAGATATTTATTAATAAGATTAAAGTTTTCTTATTATGGCCGGGGTTTTTCTAATTTTACCTTCTGAAGATAAGTAGGTATATACTTTATAAAATCATTTATACGCTGAGTTTCAGTTTTAACATGATAGAAATAGTAAAATAAGTAATGAGTCTAATAGTATTGTCTATCTTAAGTTTACTGTAATTAGCGTCGCTTTTTAAACTGCATGTTATTTTCCATGTTTGCCAAACTAAACCTAAAATTATGAATTTTAACAGCAAAATATATACTTAGGAATTTTTTTATATCGTTGAACCATTTAATAATTAATTAAAAAAAATGATTTGATTAAATTTTATTTTGTTTACTTTTTAACACACTATCAATTGCAAAAAACAACAACTTAATAACACATAATAATTATTTGAGATTTGATGTCGTGTAAACCACCAATATTTTGTAAATAAAACTTGGTATTCCGATATTTTTTTTTTAATTCAGCATTCTATAATAAATTATAATTTGGGTTTGCAATGAAACTTTTCATTGTTTGTTTCATTTTCATAATTTGATGATTACTTGTGATAAAATATATACTTTTTAAAACGTATACGTTTTTTTTTTTTTTTTTTTTTTAAATATTTTTGGTAACTGTCTAAAAACGATATCCTTCGTTTGGATTGTGGTTTTACTACAGCTTATTGTTAATATGCCCCTTTGATTGTATTCCATGAAGAACTATTTCTAAGATATAAATCTAAATTTAATTTAAAAGAGAAGTATTATTTGGCAGGTTTTTAAGATATTTGCCGATTGAAAATTCATCTAGTATTGAATTCTAATATATTCAGTTAACCTCATTGATTTCAATAATATAACTTTATGCTATAAGTAATCCAACTTATAAATATTTTAACTACGAAACGCTATAAAATCTTCAAATATAAGACAGTGTACTTTCTTTATAGTAGCTAATATAACTTATTTAACTTCATCCAATACGTGCCATACACGTGTTCAAAATAGAAATTTAATGCTTTCTCATCGAACGAAAGTAAATATTCTTGTAAGAATTTATGATAAATTGCAAACAACCGATCGAAATAATCATAAAATGTTTTATGACCTAATATTTCAATTCATGCTACTCACACATAAAAATACAATTTCGTATTTCCTAATATATCCCAATAACCCTTCCCAATAAAACACAGCTCATAAGTTCGCGGAATTTTGCTCCTTTCTCCAAATCTTCTTCATTAAAATCTCGTCAAAAGACACATTTATTTCTCCTAATCCCAAATCTAACCTATCCAGCTCCATACGTAGCATCCTAATCCATAAAGTAGCCGAAATAAAAATGACGATGATGAGTATTTTTCCCCGTAACCATAAAACAGGAAAGCTGCAAATTTGCATGTTTTAAGGGCAGTAACTAGTGATAGAAAGAGGCAGATATTACATTTTATTGCTGCCTTTGGGAGATTGCTCATTAGTAAAACTAGGCTTGTTTCCGCGCTTCGGAAATATGTTTGGAAATTCGTTGTATTATGTTGTTCTTTTCGCATAAACGTGCTAATTTATGGAGGTATGTTCTCGTAAATTCCAAGATCCTTCTCTTGGAGATTACTCATCTTGAGATCAGTACTATTACTTGGTTAAATGAATAAAACACTGGAAGAGGTTTAAATAGTGAAATTTTCTAAACATATATAGGGGATTGTAAATAATAAATGGGGTAAATATTTAATGAGAAAATATGTCAAGCAATAGAGTAATTCATATTTGAGTTGTTTAAAGTAACAATCGACAAATAAGTACACAAGATGAATACAATTTGTATGAGTTTGGGAAATTAAGGGAATATCTGCGTGGAATGTTTTATTGAAGTAGTAAACTAGTTTAAATGAGTATGTAAATTTAAAAAAATGCGTTCAAAAATGATATTACAATAGGTTACAGGTAACTTATTAATATAAAATCTCAAGTATAAATGTTATTATTTTTAAGATGTAAACATTTTTAAAAGTATAGTCGTTATAATGAATTCCTTGTTAGAGCTTGGAAATACAAAATGATTTTCAAATTAATAAATGTTTTATACGAATCGATTTTATTACGTTGAAAATGCATTCCAAGAAAGTAATAATCCTTTCTTATTTTGTCTTTTCTTTTTAGAATGGCAAAGGAAACTTTTTAAAAATTGGAGGTTTCAGAAATATTTTTTTCTTAAGTCGGATTTTTTTTTGCTTATCTCATAAATTTTTCTTAAACATTAATATGCTGCATTTTAGAATTTAGAAAAAGTTTTTTTAGATAGGGAATGTGGAGAAATAGGATTAACTAATTTTCAAAATGAAGAATGTTTAATGTATTCTGCTTGTGCTGTATATAATATATCAGAAAAAAAAAATATTTTTAATTTCAAATTAAGGACGTTTGTCACTTTGGAATCTTTTTATAAATAAAGAATTTTTTTACTGTTTATTACGAGGCTGTATTTTTTAAGAAATCTCAAGAGAGGTTTTTAAGATGTTTTTTTCCCCCTTTAATTCTGTATAAAATATAAAGTAGTTTTTATTAATGTAATTGCATCATATTAAGATAAAAACACATTTCTCCAAAATGTTGATCAAATACTAAACCTTTTAACGCAAGTCTAATTCTTTGTCATGTAAAGGTATAATAGCAAAATGGAAAAATAATACGCAACAATATTTCAGCGTGTGTCTAAAATACTATAGATACTTTTAAAAAAAATTCGGCTTTAAAAATATAAAATATTTACTGAACATTTAAAAATTAAAAAAATAATTTTAAAAGCAAGGCAGTTGTGTAAATAGTTATGCTCTAAGAATTCCTCAGAATATTAATCCAAAGAAAAATTTAGATTTGAATAAGGCAGAATAGAAGAATAAGTCAAGTTCTTCAAGATTTTATTCGTTAAAGCATTCGATACCAAGTATTTGAAATATGTAGTACTCGTAACAAGTCTTGTGTTTTTTGAATTTTCAATTCCAATATTTCCTAAAAAATTTTATAACTCATTATTTTTTACTGTATTTTGTTTTATTTCCACATAAATGGATATCCCAGATAGTATAGTGGTATTGCCCAATGTCGGAGACCGGACTTCTGGGATTATTGGGCAGTCCAGGCCAAAACTCGAGCATCATTCCAAAATACACGATATTTTTTTTCATAAACATGTCAAAACCCTTACAAAACACATTTTCTTACCCTTTCATCTATTCGTATAACACTATATTTTAAATTTCTGCATCTATATTTCGAAATTTTTAGTATATTTTAAAGTGAACGGGACGAGATTGACCAAGATCCGTAACAACGGTCCACGTCGGGATCGGTCAGTGTCGAGCCTATGTTGACCAGCGGATTTGTGCTACTGGGGATAATACAGTTTTCTTCAAGTCATTTAGGCAAAAATCATTATATTTTTTCATCAGGAAATTAATACCAAATACAATAATTGCGATTCCTAATATCTATTTAGTACGTAATTTGACAAAATCACATTGAATAATGTAATGACCCGACAAAAAATTAGTTTTTAATTTATACCAGTAAATTAATAGTTTCTAAACTAGGTATAATATGTGCAAATATTTAGCGTTAGTATCACTTACAAACCAAACCACCTATACAGTATAAATTTTGATCTTCTGGTATCGCCGAGCTTAAGCGTACATATTGTTACGAATTTCTGTATATTTGTAAATATTTCTAAGTATTAATTATATAAAAAGGGAAATTTATGTACATTTCGCATATGGCAGTGCAAGAGTTCTTTAGTTCACTTTCCTGCAATGTGTCTCTTAATGCTTGATAACGAGTTTTACAGAGATAACGCTGGGAAGCGAGTTTTACAAGGAGCAGGGCATTTAACATTATGGTTAATGGCAATTTCACCAAGTTGGCGACGGTTTTGGCAACTAATTGTTGTCGCCAAACTTGCGACCATTTGGCGACATTTTCGATCCACATGTACATGTATAGGGCTTTTCGACTACGATCTGGAAAGTTCCCCAAATTTCTATCTCTGGAAGTTTCGCGAAGATTCCCCTTTCCTATATAAGGCCGGCCAAGTAAGCGAGAAAGTTAGTTGAGTTACTAAGTTAGTTGTCTCTCAGCGAGCATTCAAAGAGTTCCGATTGGTTGGTTGTTTTCAGATTATCTGGCGCCGTCAGCAACACGAGGGCTATAATGCGCCGAAACATTCGTCATTAGACAAGCCAACATACATTTACAAACACCCATGCCTAAGACGGGACTCGAACCCGCAACCTCGCTGTCAAAGAGTTCCGAAAGTGAACTGTATTGCACTGTCTTTTGCGGCGATTTTTAGCAGTTGTGAATCTAGTTTTTAACTGCTGTTTTGTGCTCTATTGTTGTGTAAAGAGCTGCACTGAGTCTATTAGAACGGAAAGTTCTGGAGTTGTAAAAGAATCAGCGAAGAGGTATTCGGAATAAATTTCTTCAAGTGTTAATCTGCTTTGGCTTCAAGTCTTTCGAACCCATCCACGCAACAATATGTTTATATGTTGCAATTAATTTGGATACTATAAAAAATAACTGGCTATTTTGCAAAATACCTATCCCTATTGGTTAATATAATGAACTATTAACAGTTCCCTAATCCATTAAAGACGACTTTGAAACTAATAAGTAGTCATTATTTTTAGCTTTTACCTTGTTTATTTAGATAATTTTAGGTATATTTTGAATTCTTCAGATTTTTTGGAAAATTATTTGTTATGATTTTTAAAAAACACTAAGTGGAGCCACAATTGCAATTAATTAGCAAAGAAAAAAAAACCTGATATTTCGAATGACAAGTTTTCTTGCCAACCGTCTTTAATGGGTTTATATTTATTATATTAACCAGTTATTATACATAATAAAAACACCTTGTTAATATTTTTTTTTTTTTTCATTTGTCTCAAATTAATCGCATTAAACAGCTATAATGTATAATAAGTGTTAGCTCGTATTTAGTATGATAAATAATGTGGATTCTGAGCAGTCCTATTGTTTATGTTTTCTTCTCTTATTGCTTGACCATTCGTTTGATAATAAAAGCTGCTTTGGCATTCTTAATTTTAAAGTTTTGTTTATCGCTTAATTCTAGTTGAACCTACAGTTCTTATTATTATCATCAATATGTGAATCATTTATAATAGCAACAGGAGTAGTAGAGGGGGGTACTGGGCGAATACAATGGAGGGGGCGTGTCCACCTGTCAATCATCCTCTGGTCTTGGACGAGGGGTTGGGGAGTGACGTCATGGTCACGTGTTCTTAGGCAAGGGGTTAAGGAGGTGATGTCATCCAAGATGGCGCCTTGTGGCAATACTTGTGTTTTACCTGCTCGAACTTGTTTTCCGGGGAACATGTCGGGGCTGAACGATTCCTCACCCCCTATTGGTCGATGTCATCAGGCTATCTTCGTAGAGGAGGGGGGTTCAGATGTGACGTCATGACCGACATCTGAGACGGTGGACGAGTTGAGTTGTTTTCTGTAGTGATCTTATGACTTATAGAGAGAGTTTGTGTGACGTCATCCAAGATCATAGTTTGAAGGTGACATCATTCTTCCTGACATCAAGTTAAAATAGAAATAGGGATGTTATTGTACGTGTGACGTCACAGAACGCATTGGAACTTGTTCGGACAGTTCAAAGCTGGAATTAGTGGCGCTATCTAGTGTAGAAATAAATTAAGTTAAAAAATTTAAATTATTGGTGTTTTAGAGTTACAATCTAGTGAAGAAAATGTAAGGATTCGAACCCTGGACCTTGGGTTGACAAAAGAAATTCATGACTGAGTAATTGTACAACTTAACCACTCAGCCATGAATTCCTAACAAGAACTATCTTTTATCTATATTATTTAAATTACCGAATAAGTTTTTAGTAATATTTAAAATTCGAGAGGTTGTGGTCTGACGTCACATAATATTGTTATAAACCAGTTAATACACAGTGAAGAATTAAAGTCTGAAAGATTCTTCAAGAATAAGTGGCAGCACTCACTTTTAACCTGCCCAATCATGTTTTTTAACCTGCCCAATCATGTTTCTACCGTCTGTCTGGTAATAATTGACCCTGATTGGTCCTGATATTTTGTGACGTTGCAGTGTAACGAATGTGATTGGCTGATTGTTTCTACCTTATGGTCCAAGACTCTGAGTGTGACATTTCACATGCTAACTTCCAGAAGCTTAGACGTGCTTTCCTCTTGAAAATGAAACGATCTTGCAGCCCAATTCCAACTGCGAACAAAGTTCCTAGGTGTGATTTTGCTTGTACATCTCTTCCTGCTAGTGAGAATAGAATTCGTATGGAGTACCTGCCAGAGAATATGATCCACTTAGAGAAAGAGGAATTTATTGTTGTAAGAAAATTTCATGGACACACTAGAATCCACGTTCGAAAATTTGTGGCGGATGAAAGCGGCGACTTGCATCCTACGAAAGATGGTGTTTCACTCACCCCTAAAGTGTGGACGTCTTTCCTGAAAAAGCTACCGAGATTCTGGAGACCTAGTGTGGCAAAAGACAAAATGGAAATCATCGAAAAAGATCTTTGTTTATCCTGTGCGATGCTGGACGAAAGTGCCTTTTTGTGTCTTCAACGATTGTTTCAGCGTAAAGATCATTCATATCAGTTCGTCAATGAAAGGATTGTTTTGAATGAACAACAAGTGCAACGACTTAGAAGTTCCATCGAGCGTGTGAAAGAACTAATGGAAAGCTGTTTGTTGAAATATACCCTATATTACTATGTAGAAAAAGAACTGAAAAACACAGCATCTACCGAGGAGGCACTAAACTTCCAAGATGATAGTGAACTACCTGTCGGATTTTATGAAACTTTGGATTCTTTACGTGAGTGTTTTAAAAACTCTATAAGTGCTAGAATTTTTCAACTCATTGATTGTCCTGGTTGTTTCGAAAGTTCTCTAGAGCCTAAAAATCATGCTTGTCTTATGACTTCCTTGGAGGTAAGATGTTCAGAGTTCTTTGATACAGCATTTTACACGATTGATTTTGTAGAACTTGCTAAAGAATTTGTAAATGTAAACTGCAATCAAGTATATTTCCGAAATCTCATTTTGTTTAAGGACTTCTTCTATCTTATGGATGTGAAAGAATTTTTACAATCTGTTAAAAATTTGTATCTGAGTCTAAATGAGCCTGATATATTATTCCCTTCACTGCTTTACTGAAATGATTGGTATATATAAAACTTATCTTGTAAATAAACATTGATGTCACTTGTATTAGGGTATTTTGATTTCAATTCTATGTGTCTTTAATGTTGATTGTTGAAAATGATGTAAAGAATTAATTTGTTTTAGTTCCTATGGTAACCACTTAGTATATATTTGAACGAATCTCTAATATTGGTGTCATATTGTTCGTGTATTTCATACACTAATGACCTATAATAGTTATGTCTGCTTTGGATAAATTATATACAGATCCAGCTTTGCCTGGAAGCTTTGGTGGAATAAATGCCTTACAAAGAATTACTAAAATTAAAACTAAAAATATTAAAGCATGGTTAGAGAATAAAGATTCTTATACATTGAACTAACCTTTAAAGAAAAAATTTGAAAGAAATCGTGTAATAGTAGGAGGTATTGATGAACAATTTCAAGCTGATTTGTTAGATTTACAATCATTAAGCAAATTCAACAATGGTTTTAAACATCTGCTTACAACAATTGATATCTTTACAAAATACGCTTGGGCCATACCACTGAAAGATAAAACAGGGGATAGTGTACTAAAAGGATTTCAAAAGATATTTAAGGAACGTCAGCCTGAAGTATTACAAACAGATGACGGATCCGAGTTCTTATACAGTGGTTTACAAAAGTATTTAAAGAATAAGAATATTCACTTTTTTACTACTAAAAATGAAACGAAATCCAGCATTATAGAGCGTTTTCATCGCACGTTAATGTCAAAAATAACGAGATATTTTACTGAGAATAATACCCGTAAATATATTGATGTCATTGATAAACTGTTATATAGCTATAATCATACTTGGCATAGAAGTATTAAAACTGAACCTGCTTCAGTGAATATTGATAATCAAGCTCAAGTGTGGGAAAACTTGTACGGAAATTTATCAAAACCTACTAACAAACACAAGTTTCAGATAAATGATACGGTTCGAATAAGTAAATTGAAAGGTAAATTTGAAAAGGGTACAAAAATAATTGGTCTCAAGAAATATTTACTATTCATCAAATAATAAATAGAAACCCTATAGTTTATAAGCTAAAAGATTTAACAGGTGAAATTATTGAAGGAACATTTTATGAAAACGAGGTTCAAAAAATAATTGATTCGGGTTATTATCCCGTTGAAGAAGTATTGAAGAAACGTAAAAAAGGAAATAAAACAGAATATTTCGTTAAATTCGAAGGCTATCCAGAAAAGTTTAATGCTTGGGTGCAAGATGTTAAAATGATATAAATATGCCGCGTGATTATAGTATGCTGTCAGTGTGCATTATGTCTTTCTACATGACGTTACCATCCGACTCTTCTTCAGAATTTTTTCCTGGGAATAAAATTTCTCACTTTATTACTCAACTTCCTAAACCTATATCCTTGAATGGGGAATGGGAGGTAGGACTTAGTGAAGTGATTTATAAACACTCATGGTATAACATTAATGATAGTAATAATGATTTTACTTTTGATATCGGAGATGGAAAAACAGTGAGGAAAGAACTTTCTCCGGGTTATTATGAAACGGTTATAGACATTTTAAGAGCAATAACTATCACTGTGCCACCAAGTAAATTTTACTTTTCATTTAATGAAAACACTAAAAGAGTGAAAGTCCAAGTAGTAAAAGGAGCATCGTTACAATTTGGAATAGGACTCAGAGTAATCTATTAGGCTTTAACAACGAAAACCTTTCAGGTACTGTTCAAAGTCCAAACGTTGCAGATCCATGTTCGGAGTTTTCGTATTTTTACATTTATTCTGACATTGTCTCCCCTCAAGTGGTTGGGGACATTCAAGCTCCGCTTTTAAGAATAGTTAAAATAGAAGGAAGAACGGGTGAAGTCATTAGTCGAAATTATGATAGACCTCATTATGTTCCAATTGTTCGTAATAATTTTCAAACGATAGAAATTCAATCACGAGTAAATTCAGGAGGACTGGTACCTTTTGAAAGAGGCAAAATCATTGTAGTTTTACATTTTAGAATGCGTCAAATACTATAAAAAGGCATGTCATAGATTAAAGTTATTCATTCTCATAGACAACATAACGTGTGGTGCATCATGAAAATTCCTTATGTGTGCTGTACAAAACGTTTCGAAGAGCATTATGCTTCACATATGGGTAATGAACTTCCTTACTATCAGGGAATGTCATTTCAAAAAGGTTATGGAATTGGATCTTTTTTCCGTCGTATTTTTCGCACTGCTTTGCCTTTTCTAGTAAAAGGGGGGCAGTCAGTAGGAAAAGAAGTTTTGAGAACGGGGACACGTGTAATGAGTGACGTGATAGAAGGTGTAGATTTAAAAGAGGCTGCAAAGAAAAGGACGAAGGAAGCTGGGAAAAACATTGCTCGTAAGGCTGTAGACAAATTACAAAGCATGGTTGGAAGTGGAAAATATAAAAGAAAGCGCAAGAATCAGAAACGTGTCATTCAAACAAAGAAACGGAAGGTGATAGGACGTGATATATTTGACTCGTAATGGCTTTTATTTTAAAAGGATCACCCGAATGTGTCAAGTCAGAAGTTGAGTTGTTTAGTCTGCCTCCCACGCAAATTGCTTTGGAAAGTGGACATTGGGTGGAATTTCATCCCTTATCTAATGTTTTTGATGGCGGTCCAGTGGAATTTCATATTGCATCAAGTGGTGAAGAATATTTAGATTTAAGTCAAACTCAACTGTATGTTAAAGTAAAAATAGTGAAAGGTGATGGTACGGATATAGAAAAAGATGTTAAGATAGAACCTGCAAACTTATTCCTCCACAGTCTATTTTCCCAAATCGATGTTACCTTAAACGATCGAGTCGTATCTGATTCAAGTAACACATATCCATATAGAGCTTATATAGAAACTCTTTTAAATAATGGATATGATAGCAAATCTTCTCAGTTGACTTCCGAAATGTTTTATAAAGACTCTGAGGACGGAATTAACAAACGCTCAAAATTCTTTGAGCTGAGTGCAACAGTAGACATGATAGGAAATCTCCATTGTGATTTATTTCATCAAGAACGTCTATTGCTCAATATGGTAGACTTAAAAATTAAATTGATTAGAAGCAAATCCGAATTTTGTTTGATAGGATTGCCAAATCATAAGATTTTATTGAACCATATAAGTTTATTTGTAAGAAAAGTACGAACAAGCCCTGGTGTCATTTTAGGACACGCAAAAGCTTTAGAAAAAGGTTCAACGGCAAAGTATCGAGGAATGTGTAAAGTTTATTCCATTCCTCAAGGTAGTATGTCGATTGTTCAAGATAATGTGTTTGTTGGCCAAATGCCTAAAAGACTGATTGTAGGATGTTTGGATAATGATGCATTTCATGGTAACTTAAAAAAATCTCCATTTGAATTTAAACATTATAACATGAATTTTATTGGAGTTTATGTAGACGGACAACCAACCCCACACAATCCATTTCAGTTGAATTTCGAACAAAATCTATTTATTAGAGCTTATCACAGTTTATTTTCATACAGTGGTAAATCCGGACAAGATCAAGGACTGTTTTTGTCTCGAGAAGAATATGTTGAGGGTAATGTGTTGTTTGGTTTTGATTTGTCACCCGACCTTTGTAATGGAAATCATATGAATCTTATAAAGCACAGTAATTTACGATTGGAAATAAAGTTTAATCAACCTTTACTTCAAACTATAAGTGTCATCATTTATGCAGAATTTGACAGTGTTTTGGAAATAAACAAAACAAGAAGCATTATATACGATTTTAACAACTAAAAAGAAAAAAAAGAAAAAGAAAAAAAATGGAAGGAAATCAAATTACTCAAATTTTATCTCAAGATCCTGTTACATCATCCCATTTTGGAGGAGTTTTCGCTTCAGACACCATACCTCAAGTTCGAAGAAAGTCGGGACTTATAGTCAATCTGGATAAATCATCAGAACCAGGATCACACTGGGTTGCATTTTTTGTCGTAGACAACGATACGCTAGAATTTTTTGATAGTTACGGAAATTCACCCATGTTTTACGGAGATCGTTTTGGAAGATTCATCTCCAAGTTTTCAAGACTGCAATGGAACTCAACAGTATTTCAAAGCCCTACTTCTAATGTTTGCGGAGCTTATTGTATCTATTTTATTTATAAAAAATGTCAAGGACAAAGTTTATGTACTATTGTAAAAAATTTATCTCATTGTATGAACAACGACTTTAGAATGTTTCAGTTTGTGAAAAAGAAATACGGTGTAAGAATGATTTTTAGAAATTAAATAAAATATTTGTATTTTGAAATCTTTGTATTTATTTAGTTTTAAAATATCATAACGTTTTTTTTTAAATACAATAAAAACTAATTATATATATATATATATATATATATATATATATATGAATACTTCTATTAATAATAATAATAAAACAAACACAGATATAAATTTTTAAAAAAAATCAATATTTATTCCATCTTAATCTTCTAGCATACATTATACGTTTTACGTCAGTCTTCTCTTTATACAATTTTTTGTTAACATCAAATTCCTCAGGAAAGTGGACTTGTTTTAGAGCTTTAGAAAATATTTCATGTCCGGTAGGTCGATCTTTCTTTCTTCTTAATAAGTCATTAATCAAATCTACAATATGAGTATGTTGTACCAAGGTTCCTTGATATAAAATTTCCCCTGTGGGTATCCATTTCAATCCATCATTGGTCGTTTTCAGAAAATTTAAAATTTTCTTTGCGGTACTTTTATAACGAACAGGTGCTTTTTCAAGGAGCAAATTTTCAATATCATTTAAATTTTCTTTTGACTTATAATTCTGCGTTTCTGGCTTAATTTCGATTTTAGTGTCATTGATTTTTAATTCGGGTTCCTGGTCCATAATGACGTCATCTTCAGTGGGTACTTTGGACGTAGGAGTTCTGAAGTTGACATAGCTTTGAAGAATTTGTAGATATAATCTAGCTTTTTCACTGTCATCTAAATTTTTTTGTTGAAGAATTTTGTGCATCTTTTTATCCATTTCTGATACATGATCTTGGACAAAAGAATTTAATCTATCTTCTGGAACAAGTATGAGTTTTTTACTAAACTCCATTAATAAGGGAAGTAATTGCTGAAATGTCTACTGGTAGTAAAATACTTAACAATCCTTCTCCTCTTTGAGTTCGAAGTAATTTTCTTTTCTTGTATAATGGTACCTTCTTGTCAGCTAATTTACGAACACTGAGCTTATGTTGAATTAATTTATTCTTTTGCTGTTTAGATAATGGTATGTTACCTTGGAGCAAGTTTAATGCACATTCACACAAAGATTTTATTGTATGATTTGGACAATTTTTCAATAATTTCTTCTTTGATTTACTTTTTAATAAAACTCTTAACTGTCCTAACTGTCGTTCCGTACACATAGACATACTGTTGTCAAATGAAGCTATTGTAAAATATATTAGGCTTTTATAGGATTTTTACCCTTGCATAAAGGAGAGTAAACTTAACAAACATATATTATGAATGACTAACGAGGTTGGTACACGACTGTTTTATCACCAGGAAAAATACCAGTGCGCAAGCGCAGGGACTCTTCCGTATTTGGTTTCAAATCAATTAAAAGATAACTATAGGGGGTTGAGGTAGCATCCTGAAACACTTCTTGAAAGAATTTGTTCTTGCCTGGATATAATTGTCTTCCCAAATGCAGGATCTGTGTTTTATCCCTAGGATTTTTAAATATTACCATATACTGACAATTTAAAGATATGTTTCTCATTTCTTTTCCTTTATGAAACAGATTTTGAACTAAAAATATGACACTTAAATTCCTATGGTGGCTTCCTTTAGAAAATAAATTTGATACTTTTGAATCCCCACTCACTTCCGACATTAAATCATCAATTATTATTAAACTATTCTGCAAAGTATTGATATTAGATGGTAATCCCTCATGAAATGCAACATTTGGTATAGTATCAAACAAATCTTGGTATTCTCCGTAGCACCAAATAACACTAGTAGGAAAAGGTGAAATTCGCTTGTGTTCGATTAATTTTTTAACGAAAAAAGATTTTCCACTAGACGTCATACCCGAGACCAGCATGGTCATAGGATGTTTCACATATAACAGTTCCATTGTAAATAAAAGTTTTTATGAGATTCCTACCCCTTTTATACGCATTCCTTCAGAACTACTCCTATATTTCTGACGGTTAAAGAAATTATTTTTATTATTATTTTTTTTTAATTATTTTTGCAAGTGATTGAATTATTTTAACAAACAAGTAATTTATTTTTAGCAACAAAGTGATTTATTTTTACATGTATTCCATTGCAATTTTTACAGCTAAGTATTTTAATTTTACAAATGATTGAATTATTTTTGCAAACTAATGAATTATTTTTGTAAACTAGTGATACATAATCATAACAAAGTAAATAATTTTTTTTACAACTAATATTTTGAAACTAAAGGATTTTATTTTTGCAAGTGATTGAATTATTTTGGCAAACTAGTGAATTATTTTTGCAAACAATAGATATATGACTATAGCAAAGTAAATAATTTTTACAACTAAAGATTTTATTTTTACAAGTGTACTTACGCATTTTACAATTATGACACACACACACATATATATATATATATATATATATATATATATATATATATATATATATATATATATATATATATATATATATATATATATATATATATATATATACATATACACAAGCACTAATACCCAAAAGGTACAGTTGAAAAATCCGGTAAGATGACCCTTTTGGTATACACCATCCTGTATTTTTTAATTTCCTCCCTATTGAATACTCTTCTCTTTTTGGCGTCTCTGCAGATCTTCGTTTTGTTGACAATATTTACCGATGTTTCTTGATCAAAGGAGGTTACTAGATCTTTCATGACATCGAAATTTAGGATCAAAGAGTTTTGGAAATTTAGGGTAAATCCTCTTACTTTACACACTGTATTTTTTTCAGTGATGTAACTGTAGTTTTTTGGTCCTCCTATAAAATAATACATATACAAATTGTTTTTAATTAAAAATATCACAATTATTTTTTGTTGTTCACGATAAAAGGAAATATTTATAAAAATGATTACGTACCAGAAACAAACTTTATGATTGTCTCTCCATTCAGTTCATCAGTAAACTCCCCCAGATAATTACCGAGAGGAGGGTCATTACATCCATTGGAGGCGTATATGATGGAATCTGTATCAAAGTACAATACATCCTTCTCCAACTTGGTCAATTCCCCAAACAGCTTCAGTCGGGCATGACAGGTGGTGAAGGCAGCCAGTATCTCCCAATGGATGTTCCTCAAATATCAATGAGGTTTCACTCCTAGCCTCATCATTATTCCCAATCTATGATATGAAAAAATGAACATTATTCCCAATCTATGACTTTCAATTGTTTATAACATTATAACAGCAACTCAATACATTGTATATTTGAAATGAAGTTGTACCGAAAAATGAATTTACCCATCCATCATAGAGATTCCGCGTAAATGTTCCTCCCATTGCACCGTCATATACGGGTGTTGTTTCAGTATAACCTGGTGATTCTTCAGGGTAAACATCAATATCATCATCAATCTATTAAGCGAAATAAAATAAAAATTTTAAATTTAAAAATAATCGATACAACACGAAAATATTTTGAATCCTCTTTTCAAATGAGTTCTACTATAACAATAACTTAATACATAACATAAAAAATAAAATCATAAATAAAAATAGAATAAAACTAATTTTCGATAAACACGCGTACATGTTATTTTTAACTCGAATTTATTAACACTGAAAATATTACTTTCAAGAAATTAGATTTACTTAAATTAAATCATCATAGCAATAATAAAAAAATGTAGAAATAAAAAATATAGAAACAAAATATGCATTAAAATGGAATAAAACTAATTTTCGATAAACATGTGCAAGTTACTTTTAACTCAAATTTATTAACACTGGAAATATTATTTTTCAAGAAATTAGTTTTAGAATAAAACCACATAGCTTAAATTAAATGCAGGAATAAAAAACATAGAAAGAAAACATGAAATAAAATGCAATAAAACGAATTCTTGATAAACACGTGCATGTGCATTAACTAAAATTTCTTAAAACTGAAAATATTACTTTCAATAAATTAGATTTACTTAAATTAAATCATCATAGCAATAATAAAAAAATGTAGAAATAAAAAATATAGAAACAAAATATGCATTAAAATGGAATAAAACTAATTTTCGATAAACATGTGCAAGTTACTTTTAACTCAAATTTATTAACACTGGAAATATTATTTTTCAAGAAATTAGTTTTAGAATAAAACCACATAGCTTAAATTAAATGCAGGAATAAAAAACATAGAAAGAAAACATGAAATAAAATGCAATAAAACGAATTCTCGATAAACACGTGCATGTGCATTAACTAAAATTTCTTAAAACTGAAAATATTACTTTCAATAAATTAGATTTACTTAAATTAAATCATCATAGCAATAATAAAAAAAATGTAGAAATAAAAAATATAGAAACAAAATATGCATTAAAATGGAATAAAACTAATTTTCGATAAACATGTGCAAGTTACTTTTAACTCAAATTTATTAACACTGGAAATATTATTTTTCAAGAAATTAGTTTTAGAATAAAACCACATAGCTTAAATTAAATTCAGGAATAAAAAACATAGAAAGAAAACATGAAATAAAATGCAATAAAACGAATTCTCGATAAACACGTGCATGTGCATTAACTAAAATTTCTTAACACTGAAAATATTACTTTCGAGAAATTAGATTTACTTAAATTAAATAATCATAGCAATAATAAAATATGTAGAAACAAAAAATATAGAAACAAAATATGAATTAAAATGGAATAAAATAATATAATACACTTACTTCAGAATATGACCTCTTCATTTTCAGTAGATGGCATACAAAAATCAGGAGGGAAAACTTGAAAATTTCACTAAGCTGAATTGGTGCACTAACTTGCTTAACAGCACTCGAAATGAAAATGGTTTCAATAAATGTCAGGGCAATAACGTGAGTTCGATACCATATACTCCTACTAATCTTTAGCCAATCAGAGTCATGTAGCGTGATGTCATGAGGTCAGTACCAATCGGGGGTACGAACCAGTTTCACGTCATGAATAATCGACCAATAGGGGGTAAGGAATCGTTCAGCCCCGACATGTTCCCCGGAAAACAAGTTCGAGCAGGTAAAACACAAGTATTGCCACAAGGCGCCATCTTGGATGACGTCACCTCCTCAACCCCTTGCCTAAGAACACGTGACCATGACATCATCCCCCAACCCTCCCGTCCACCCAACCCCTTGTCTAAGAACACGTGACCATGACGTCACTCCCCAACCCCTCGTCCAAGACCAGAGGATGATTGACAGGTGGACACGCCCCCTCCATTGTATTCGTCCAGTACCCCCCTCTACTACTACTAACAGGGATTTGATTAGTATATTAAATCACTAGTTAATTTGATAAATCCTATTAAATTAATCATATTACCTGCTGACATTTAGTATTTTATAAAACAAGCAGCAAAAGTAATGTTTTTTTTTTTTTTTTTTTTTTTAATTTTTTATACTAACCAGACATTTTTGGTTATTTAAAAAAATAATTGGTAATTTTGAATAATAGCAGATTTATCAAATTATCCGTAACATATATACTCTACGTAACATAACGTGTATTTTTGGAAAAAATTTAGAATTGAAAATTAGCGACTTTATTTATTTGCGACTGTAATGATCAGCCAAAGTTGAGGAGAAACAACAAGAAAATCTTTTAATAAATATTTTTGACACAGTTTGTTTTTTAAAATTTTCAGATTCTTTTTCTCTCTCAATGTGGACGAAGCTACCAGTAAAGAGACTGATCAAAATCTTTTAATAGTAATGGCTCTTTGTGTTCGTATTTAGCCGCATCCTACTACGAACTTCGGTAAACATATTCAAAAAGTATTTTGGAATTTTCAAAAGAAAAGAAAAAAAAAATCTTTTTATTAGAAACCTTCTTTCCAACTTAGGAATTCCAGCTTGTTAGTAGTTAATATAGTGGAATATAGAGTATGGTGAGCTCTTAATCTATTCCAGAATAGAACCCCCGCATCATAATTTCAGAATACGAAAATAATTATGGGACTTGTATGTGAAATTTCGATTTGGAGCCTAATATAAAAGAAACTTGTGACTAAAATAAAATTAGAAGTCTAAACAACAACAAAAATAATGGAGTTTAAACAATGCACGTCAAGTATTCATCCTTAGGAAGTTATGAAATTAGCCAAATTACACATTACTAATCAACTTAATGCAGTATTTGTCAAATAAATGGGAACATTAATTTTCATTTTGTCATTGTTGTGATTTCTATTTTAAAAAACCGGCTTGCTATTTTAAGTGTTACGTTTGAACCAAAATATTTTCGTTTCCATATTTGACATTTTAGAGAGGATTTAAATGTGTGTACGCTACTAGATCAAATGGTAAATACAAACAACTGGCCAAGAATACAATTTCAATATAAGTTTATTTCAAAAGATTACATAGCACACTGCAAGAAAAATTGAAAGACAAAGCGCATAGTGTTGAATAGGAGTAAGATGTAATATAGTAGAACTCAATTCAGATTCCATAACTTTTTTACAATGACAGTTTGGCCTGGTCCATTTCTGATTTTACAACTCTTTTCAAATGGTAACTTTGGTGGTAACTTTTTATTACCACCGTTATACTTTTGTCCACCATTTTTTATTATTGGTATTAAAATATAAAATCTTCAAAACTGTAGGGATAAAAAATATATGCTCAACTCTCAGAAAAAAGGAATTTGAATCGCAGAAAGTATAGATTATAAACTACGATAACTATCATTGCATAAACTGTAGCTCTGTTGTTTACAATTTGTCATAAGGTGTTTTCATTATGACATTTAGTATGATATAATTAAAGAAACCTCCTGGTGTAAAAATCATAGCCGGCCTCTTTTGATACTTTGGACTACGTCAATGAGAATTGCACAAATGAGCGGGCTGACTTCTTTACTTATGTTGCGCGTGGGGGTTGGAATTGAAGAGGGGTTTTTTGGAGGCTGCAAGGAGAAGAGGGGTGAGCATCTATCCCGGAGGTTTCGAAGAGAGAAGTAGGGTTGCTTGACCTCTGAGAAAGAAAAGTTCTTATACCGGGGATCGGAGATTTGATGCTAGCAAGCGGTGACCGCCCGATCCAGAGCAATGAGCAGTAAGTGGCTCTTTTATTCACTCAGTACTCAGCCAGCTAGGAAAGTCTAGTTATGATATATATTTAACTTTTAATTATTGCTTTTGGTTGTTTTAAATATTTGTTATTTTGGATTTCAACCTCACCATGTGGTGAGCGTTTAGAGGAAATGTGTTTGCTACCATATACTTAACTGCTGAATAAACTGGTTTCTGAATTAAAGAACTTGTGTTAATTGCGGGGTGTTCTGTAAATGCTTGACACTAAATTTATTGCTTATATTATACATGCGTAATTAGTACTCCTACATATACGAATCATGGCACAATTGTATCTCAATCATTTTGTAGATACTTATCCTTTCTTTTTAATTTTACTTATAAGTGTTATTTCTTGTAGTTTTATATGAACATTACTTGAGAATGAAACTAAAAATTGTAAACACTAAGAATCTCTTACAGAAATTTTTCGTTGTATATTATTACAATTCGTAAAATTTGTAAACGTTTATGAAGATTTATGAGAACGTTTATGAGGTTTAGACTCCTTTATAAAATATTATCTATAAAAAAAATCTTGGGAAATACAAAATCACTGTAACTTTAAAACAAAAATTAGTTAAGACAGGTTGGTTTTCACGATGCCTTTGTAAATAAAATGCTCTATAGAATACATTTTGAGTAGCATTTTTATATCTGATATAAAAAAAATCTGATAGTTTAAATATTGAAAGAAAATTCCGCGAATTATCATTAAATTTAAGAGAAAATACACTTTTTCTTTTTAATATTTTCCACTTATTTGTAAATGTAAGTGCTTTTTTTAAATTAAATCCAATTTTTAGATAAAATCTTAATGATAAATTCCATAGAAAGTATTAGGTTTTGCTAATTCTATGTAGTAGTTACAGCAGACAATAAGTTAAGTGCAGATAAAATTCATTTATCAGTGTCAATAGTTGTTCTCTTGAAACCATTACACCTAATTTGGCAACAAAAATCCATTTGGCATGAGTCCCATAAATCCAAAACATGAGTTTTTCTCTCTCTCTCTCTTTTTTTTTTTTTTTTTTTTTTTTTTTTTTTTTTTTTTTGTGCATTACTACTTCTTGATATTGTAATTTCAATATGTTTTTGAGATTATCATTTAGTTTAGCATCGGGTAATTGATTCTACATCTTTGTAAAATGAGATACATAAGCTATTTTTTATATTTGAAAATAAAATGTAAGCAATATGCATTCTAATTTTAATGTGTTTTCTGTAGAGTTATTTTTGATATTTAAAAAAAAAAATTCTTTATAAAAATATACTAAATTAAAAAGGGATTTCAGACGAACGTCAGGCGTGTAGCTTAAGTATTGATAGCATTATTTCTATATTTTCTAAATAACTTATTAAATCTTATTTATTTTAAAGTATATTTAGGAAGATTTTTTTATTTAATAATACTATAGGTAGGTATGGCAAATTCTCTCAATGATTTAAAAAGTTTCGAAGTATTAAAAAGCATTAAAAAAAAAAAAAAAAAAAAAAAAATCGTTATTTCGAATTTTAAACATCAACAACAACAAGAGAACGAGAGGAACTTTATTAAACATCATTGGTCATTGGATGTCAAAGGGCACATGCCTGTCCTGACAACACATAAAATAAGTCATAAAAATTATACTGAAAAATCGGAGCAACAAAAATTACCAACAAGTGTGAGAAACATAAACAAAGAGAATGAAAAAGAAGCGAAAGTCTTGCAACAATATCAGATACAAGCAACTGTATGTTATTTAATTTATGAAATGACGCATTTTTTTTTCACAGTTCAATTTTCCATGTGACAATAAAATGAGTTATATCATTACTACAAACATTTCTAAAATTTATATATCTTAAGGTATACATATACAATTGAGATGATTTTCTTTAACTTTTAGGTTATAATTTCAAACTTTTTGGCAGGATATCAGAATTAAAAATGATGCATTTTTATATATACACTTTTTTTTCCGTCAAATTTTTAATCAGCTAATTGCAATTAAAGTGACTAATTAGGACATTATTAGAACATATATAAATAAACTTGTAATTAACTTAGAAGTATTATTTTTATTGCAAATAAGAGATATTATATTGACGCATGTTCCTATGGAGAATTTTGAATTTGGCTTCAATATTTATTTAATTATAAGTTTTTAAATAAAAAGTAAACAAAATACATAGTTGTTTTTAACAAAAAATTAAGATTAAAATATGCATAAAAATGTGTTTATAACAATATATATTAGATTCCACATTCACAACTATTGTCTACAAAACAAAATTAGAATTTTGTAAATCGGACCATTTATTATGAAGTTATGACCGTTGGCGTAAAGTCATTAACACCAAAATGTCATTCTTCAGAAAACGCGTTTAAAGTTTACTACACTAATGAACGTGATACAAAACAGATTCCCAAAACCTACTGTAATTTAAAAAGTAATTTGTGTCTCAGAAAGAAAATGGTATCATTTTAATGGTAATGAATTCGGGAATATTTTAAAACCAAAAAACAAAAACGGAGATTTGAGTCAAATTTCGCAATTCCTAATGTATATGTACAGTATACATATACATTAGGAATTGCGAAGGGTATACATTGTATACCTTAATGATTATTATTTTGTTAATTACTGAAGTAGGTTTTAGCAAATTTTCTACATCCACACTCAATAAATAATTTTTTATTTATTTTTTAAATACATTTGTATTATCAAGAGTTTGAGTATTATTAGGATGTGAATTATAAAGTTTTGGTGGTAGGTACCAATCCAGATATTCCAAAGCAAGTACAATCCCCCCCAATTCCAAATCCACTAAAATCACCTGAAATCTATAGTCTCAAGAAAACACGTCACTCCGGAGTAATTAATTATCCTCTATTTTCTCAACTCGTAAAACAAGGCACAAGTGTCAGGAGTAGTGCCTATTTATGCATTTAATAAGCTTTATCCACAAATTACAACGAGTTCTTTCTCCCACCTGTATGCGTACACATTAATCACGAGCTGCCTCAAAGGAGGCCCAAGAAAAATGATACGCTGTTTGGAATAAGGGCTTCCACAATGAATTCTCTATCGGAGGGGGGTCGTTAGAGAAGCAGAGAAACATAAGGTGTGCCAGAGAGCCATACAATTTACCTGACAGGACCCGCGTGCCAGAGCTTAATGTGTTTTGGAATTGGATGTCTGGATATTCTCTCGCTGGACGTTTTTGTATGCGGGGAGTATATATATTTTGTAACTATATGCGAAAATGCGATTTCTTTGAAATAAAGAATGGTGCGTAAGATATTCATATTTTATATCTTAGCGTTCCCTTATAGAAAATGCGAGTGAAGTTTAATTAAAATAACACTAAAGTTATTAAATAAATTTCAATATTTGTTTTCTAGAATGAAGATTGGTGTCGATTAAGGCTGATTCACACGCTGCCAATGCCTCGAGCGCCAATCGGTAAGTTCATTGAAATGTCACTGTCAATCGTTGGTATAATTTACTAAAAGAAATTTATCTTTTTTCCCGCTGTTAATAAGAAAACAAAAACATATACTGCGCAAGCTAAAAGTTGAGTTTTCCAAATTTTTATACTTAATACGTCAAAAATTACATCGAATTTAAAAACAAACGGGCGATGATAAGTTTTTGTAAGATATAAACCTTAGTGGCTACCAAAAATTAGATTTCTACAGTGGTTAGCTTTCCCTGGAGAGGACTGTCCATTAATTTTATTTTTCACTTGAGATATCATCACCATCATCAATAGTACGATAGCCCAGAGTGGGACAATGCTTTCCTTTGAAGAGATTTCTATACTTTCCTCTGGGTGATAATGGTCCTCTCGTTCTTAACCTTTAGAACACCGAAATTTTTTTCAACTGCATCTATCCTTCCCAACTTGGATATACCTCTTTTTCTTTGTCCCTGCGGCTTCGTCAACACGAGTCTTTTTAAAGGGCTTGAATCATGCATTTTAAAAACATGAGCAGCCCAGTTTAATCTATTTATCTTGATATACTTTATAATGTCAGGGTCTTATGAAAGCTTGGTGTTGGTGTAATCTGGTTAGTCATTGAATATCAGAAGGTTAAGGGCATATTGCAACATTTAATCCCACACAACACACACACGCTACATTTAAACAAAGAAAAGAAACTTAAGAAGAAGGAATATAGGTTCTTTTGCATTGGTATCAGATCTTAGAAGTGTGTCCGTTCGGTTCGAATCTCTGGAAGGAATAAATTAACTCCATTTATCAAGCTAAGTTAACTTTTGGAAGTAATTTCATTTGTTAAGGATTTTGATTAATACATTTTGATTTTAGTTTGCAAATGAAAGTTTCACTTCGCAAAAATGGTTGAAACATAAAGAAAGGTGAACGAACTCATTGGGTCACCACAGTCTTTATATCATTTATAAATTTCAGTATTGTATCGTTTATGCCAACAATTATCTTTCGCTCAAAAGTACCTAAAAGATATAATAACTCAAAATCTAAAGTTCGCCTCTTTAAATTTTTCTTGTCAGCTGATTCTCGAACTGATTCTGAAAGCTGTTTCAGAATTTTTAATCCGAGCGCACTTCTCTATCCAACAGCGCAAAAAAAAAAAATATTGAATCTAACTAAAAGTATGAAATTTTCCATATTTGAAGAGGATATGTGTGTTTGAAGAGGATATATTATCTTCAAATATGGAAAATTTCATACTTTTAGTTAGATTCAATATTTTTTTTTTGCGCTGCTGGATAGAGAAGTGCGCTCGGAGGAAAAATTCTGAAACAGCTTTCACTGAATTTTAATCTTTACTTGTTTTTAGAGAGATAATATAGAGAGAAAATAAATGTAAAACAAAACATACATTTTCATTTCCAGGCATATTTTTTGACGAATTATCATTTGGGACTTTTTTATAATTTAACAAGAAATTTTCGTATTTTGAGATTTCTCTATCAGTTGGGAAATGCAACGCAAAATTTATAATGATTCTATATCTTAAATTGTTTTTGTTATGATCCACGCAATTCTTAATTATTTTCTTAACAACTGTTTATATCACTATAATTTTTTTTCGTTTTGATCTCAAGGATAAATTTTAAGAGTTTTGGGCAAACATGGCAGACCAAAAAATATATAGATTTTTTGAAATTTTGTTTACACTAGTTAATCGAGGTAACTTAATTGAAATTTAATCATTATTTATATAGTATGTAGCCAAGGCATTGAAGACCAGAAATAAGCTTATGTCGGATGAAATTAGAAACGATCTGAGTTTCTGCGAGGTATTAAGACGTAATTAGGGGAGTATTTATTCAAAAGTATAACATTTCCCATTGAGTCTTCCCCCACCCCCATTAAAATTTCGCAAGACTTTGTGTTATCCCTTATATCTCTGAATATTTGAATAAAGCTCAAAATTTTGGTACCATTTTATTCCTTAATATCTATTTTTTAAATGAGCTACTAAAATTTTTCTGTAAACATATGACTTTTTTGAGAATTTGGTAAAATAGCCAAATTTGTCGCTTTCTATTTGAGTTTTTCCGTTTCCTTTTAGAGCACATAGTAACTTTGATTTTGTGTGATTGTCGGTTTTCTGGTATGGATTCAGGAAAATTCCGTGGATACCTAATTAATCCATTTTCCGTCAACCAATCAGGCTAAAATTTGACAGAGATTCGTTGCCGATAAAAATGCATTACATCAAGTTTTGGGGACAGTCATTGTTACTAAATGATCGATTTTACACGCGCTTTTGATGTTTTTTTTTGGTAGTCATCAAACACTATGAAAACACGAACAGAGCTTGATAAATTGCAATTGCAGAAAAAAATTGACAATGCATATAAATGATTTGCAATAAAAAATGTGTTTTTATTTGCTAAATTTTTGATAAACAGTTCTAGCTCTCTCTCAGTCAGTTTAAGTTGATTTTCATCATTTACATTTTGTCCATTGTAGGGGTGAGTGAAGAACGTTGAAGATATTATTTTAGATATTATTGCATAGCATTCAAAATAATGTAAAATATGAAAATTTTTATGTTCGAAAAAAAAAAAAAAAAAAAACTTTATTGTATGAGTAAATGAAAACTAGAAATATAATTAATTACTGCATTAAGAATATAATTAATTACTGCATTAAGAATATAGAGAACTAATTTTTAAAACATTATATGAAATGGTTCAATGTGCATATTTTGGGTGGGAGGTTTAAATCACCTGAAGGGGCAGGTTGGACTATGTGAAATACCACTATAAACTATTATTAATGATACCTATCTTTTAATTGAACACTTAGTATGATCACTTTCACTGAACAATTGACACTTAAGCTCACATTTATACTGACAATTATAATAATTAATGTCAATGCTGACAAACGACATCGATCGAGGCCTCTAAGTGGAAGCATTTGTCGTTGGTTTCAAAAGACACATCACAATGTTATTTCTCTTTTTGTGACTTATCTTTTACGTCTGGTTTTAAAAAAAAAATTTCAGACAGTTTAGATTGTCATAAAAATCAACAATATATATGCTACCTTTATAGCAAAATCACCATTTTCTGGCTCTTTGGATTTCCTGCTGACGTCTGTAGTATTATCTTTAAATTCGGCGTTTTCATCACTTTAATCGTCAAACAAAATAGAAAGGATTTCAGCTTCATCTTCAAATGTGTCTTATCTGATTTACATATTAAAGTTCTTTTTGCGCTCCTAAGTTTATTTTTGATTAATTTATATAAAAAATCTATGTATTAATTCAAGCAAAGGCAACGCCGAAAAAATGGTTTACTATTTTTTATTCTAACTGAAACACTATTCTACCTTTACACATTTAATAATTAAAAATTAATATCATTTTTAAACTTCGTGAAAACATAAAATTTATTGTTATTAAAGAGCCATCTTTTTGCATTTTTCTCCATTTTTGTTTGCTTAAATGATCATTTGAATTTTGGCTTAACTTTTAACTCAAAAATTTAACGTAAAATTTTTAACTTAAAAATTTATATATTTGAACATGGGTTCTATGGTGCCCCATTTCTTGTGGTTCAATATACCACATTATCAGAAGTTATAAAGTAATTACTTTGCCACAGTTATAGAGTGACACTTACATTTAAAATCATAACGCAAATCATAATATAGAACATTACAATCTGTTTAGTAAAAGAAACTATTAAAAACACATTGATCAAAGTGAAAATAAATTGTTATCTCGAAATAGTTACTGTATATAGATCCTTCTATAATGACAAAAGCAAAGGAAATAAACAACGTTTTGTGTGAATCATATATTCAGTTCTAGTTCATAGAACTGTGGTGACATTTAATGTGAGAAAATAAAACTCAAAGAACAATTGCTAATGGTTTATGGCGCCCCTAATGCTCAATACTCCCCACTATCCCCTACATATAAATGGGCCAATTTTGCATAAAGTAGTGTATTCCCAACAGATTGAAAGCCTTTTGATTGTTGCTGCTTTATGCATAGCCCGATTCCCCGTTAGTTCAGCATTTTTAAATTGAAAAATAAGGTGAATGCATTTCAGTGAAAAAAAAACCCCATAGTTTGAAATTATGTTTTTACAAGCATTATTAACTTTAGACTTTGTAATTATTTCTTCAGGGTTTATATCTTGGTAAGATGTGAGAGCTAATTTAAGATAGAAATACTGTGTTTGAACTCTTTGTCGTGTTCTTTCAATTTGTTTATTAATGCAGAAGTTCTTAGCCTGTAAGATATATCTTTCACAAGAATGGCCGTTGAGCATTTTTTGCATTGTATTCTGACAATAAACTGTAGCCCCTAAACTTTCCAAGTCCACTTTCTTCTATAATGTGTCACACGGTGCCATTAAATGACATCTGAGGTCTTCCCTCTAACCTTACAATTGGTGATTTCACTATAATAATGTATTGATGTGTGCAGGATTGCAAAATATAAATGAAAGGCTTTCGTCCAATATGGTTTTAGCAACATGTCAATAGTGGAATACAGGATGAATTCAACGATTTTTACCTACTATATTCTCCTACAGTAAAAGTATGTATATCCATTGAAAAGTGGAAAAATGCTCTAAAACTTTTATTTAACTGTTTTGTGGCATTAAACCAAGTAAAAGTGCTGTACCCTAAAAACCACAAAAAATTCAAATACAAAATAAGAATTTTGCCTATTTTAGTGATATCTCGAAAAAGTATTATGTTTACAGAAAAATGTTTAGCAGCATCTTTTAAAAATATATTTTAAAGAAAAAAAGGTACACAATTTATGAATTTAGATTGAATAATTATCGAGATAAAGCCGATAACTAAAATGCTTTCAAAATGATTGTTTAAATAGGTGGGGAGGAAGCCCAAGGGGGAGTGCGGGGACTTTTGAAGAAATATTCCTTTAATTACGTCCAAACACTTGACAAAAAATCAGTCTGTTTCTAACTTTTCCGACAAAAAACTTCTATTGCCTGCGCTAATTTTTGAGACGGCAGGTAGACACACATATATTATATTTGTTCAGTTTTTTTCTATTTCATACGTTTAAGTAAATGTACATAGTAATAAGAAAACCTGGAATTATTTTATTCGCACATATAATCAGACAGTTCATGCGTAAAATTAATTAGAATTCACGTCGAAAGTCATAAATAAAGTCTTAAAAATTCTTTATACTAATCAGAAACAATGCAATAGAGGGTAATTAATACTTCACTCCAAGTTCCTCTTTGTGAGTTTCGAGCAAAGAACCTCAAGCGTAAGGCCATTTATATATTTAATAAGTATTATCGGCAAATTACCAGACAGTTAATTTATCTCCAGAAGTTGGGGCTCATATTAATTATGAACAGTCTAACCAATCCCCAAGAAAAATGTGTCTAAGTTGCAAACGCTCAAGAAACAATGGATTCGTAATCACGGGTAAACAACTAGTTATGAATCGGAAAAATTATAAATAGGGTCCTGTGGAGATACAAACCATGTATTTGTTGTGTGTCTCAAGATAGTGGGAGGATGTATGTATTGTCTTGGAGTACTGTCTTGCAAGGAGGGGGGAGGAAATGAGAAAAGTTTGCGTCTTGTGAAATATTTGATGTCTATGTATCAGAAGAGAGTTGAACTTTCTTTTAATATTTAATGCATTCGATATTGAGTTTCTGAGAAGATGTTTTGGGAATAATGCTTTCTAGTTAACTGGGAATTGTTCATTGGGAATGTTGAATATTAAGAAGGGTCCACATAGTTTTTAATTCTGTATGATTAAAAATGTGTAGTTGTAAATATGTCTAATATTCAATTTTACATAAAATTGATTTTTTTTTTTAACATTTGGTAATAAACTGTATTCTTTTAAACATGCATTTTTAAGGAAAGTTCTTTTTAATACATTTAATGTATACTTTCAAGAGTCTTAATTTGATTTCTGGGGGTTCGATATTTATTTTTTCATTATAGATAAATTTATTATCGAATTTACTTTTGAGTTTTCACATTAAATTGATTTGTTTCCATCTAAAATATTACATGCGTATAATAAGCATACATTTGATTTTTTTAGACATTTTATTTTGTTGTAGCTCATTAAGATTGGATGCAGACATTTGACTAGTTCTCATTGATTTTATTTGGTTAAATATAAAAAGGCTACCAAACATTTTCCGATTGCTGCTACCCCCCCCCCCCTCCCAAATAAGAGTTTTTATCTTTCTTATGTCTTTTAATTTTAAAATAGTATAGAATTGGAACAAGATAATACAGATAGTTTTGGTGAGAGAAAAATGAGTTTGGTACTAATTTTGCACCAATATCATAAGTGTTACCAATCCAATTTAAATGACATGAAGTAACAGGGCTTAGGAAATTTTGTTTGTGTCAAGTGTTTTTCCTTACTCAAGACTTAGAACTCCAAATAAGTAAGATTTACGTTTTGACATTTTAACTAAAAACTTATCAATCAAATGTTTTACAATAAAACCAATAGGAATTTAATTAAAAATGTAACATCACTACATCGATCCCCAAGTTAAATTTATGAACTAGACTTTATATTTAACGTATTAGAAACTTACAATTTCTTTTAAATCACCTTAAATTTAAATAATGCAGAATGTAAATAAAATTGAATATTCCAAGGTAAGTTTTATACTTTAAATGTTTATAGTGGTAGGAAAGCTTTGAAATTCATTTCTTTTGTACACATATTTGTGTGATATTTAAAATAGAAACAAAAAAAATCATACAAATAAAGCTGGAAGATCTCAAGATATCAGCTTTATAAGGACAGAAATTGGGCTTTATATCAATGGCGGCCTGTGTTAGAAAATGCTAGTTCAGCCGGAAACATGTGATAAACCCCCCTCCCCCACCTCCCACCAGACTTTTCGCGATCATTCATGAACGCTAAGTCTTTAATCTTCATGGACGTCGCAGGAATATTTGCACGGGGTACAAGTCTAGATTTTTATCAAAATTATTAATATTTTAGATATGTTAATTAATAATTATGCATTATTACTATTTTTTTAGAATAGTTAAAAAAAGCAATGGTATTATATTTTTGAAAGTGCAACCCAGTTAAAAAGAAAAACAACATATAATAAAAATATTAAAAATGTAATTTTTAACGATTTTTTTTATCATCTAACTAGATCTCACGACATTCAAGAGACTGTGTTTAGAACAGAGGAACACGAAGAAGCAAAAATACAGAAGAGTAAAATTTTATTTCTTCCAGGTTTCGGAAATAATTAAAAAAGAATTATTCGTTCTCCCTTTTCCTTACCCACACTAATTTTCGACCAATCAGTTCATGGAACTTTCATGGTCAGCCAAAGTTGGAAATTTTTTCACTGGCAGTCTCGCTAAACATTACAATGAGGGAAGGGATCTGTTGGGTTCTATCGGTTACCATGGCAACGTCACAGCCGAAACACGTTTCAGGAACATTCGGCTGCTGTTCGGAGGAAGATCACTAGTTTGGGTTGATATTTATCGAATTTTTTACACTTACCGTAAAAATTGGATCTTCATTTTAGAAAATTGTAAAATATATAATATTAAATGCAGCCTGGCTGTACTGGCTGTAGTGCACGAGCCGCCAGTGCTTTATGTATATATTAGTTAAGTTTAAACGTTTGATTTTTGAAAGTAAATAATTATCATACATAAGAAAAAATACATAAAAAAATGTATAAATACAACAATCTATAAAGGAAAATTTTACAAGAAAAGTTAAACAACCTAAAGCCTTACTTTTAGTGCATTTTTTCACATTTAAGACTTTAGCTTATAAAACTTAAAGTTAGGTTTTAGAAGCTAATCTACTTAACAAAATATAATAAGACCACTTGAAATTTAGGTAAAATCTGATGTGAGCATCCAGAAAAATATATACAATCAATGTACAACAGTTAATTTAAGATATTTCACAAAAATGCACTTCTACATCATGCAATAAAGCATTTATCTGAATCTTATGCATTACTGGAAAAAAGTATAAGTTTTCTAGAAGTAATTTCTTTCTAGCATATAATTTATAGAAAATCTTAGATTTTATAGATATAAAAGAGATATTATCTTTATTAATGATCTGAAATTACTGTTTAATAAAGATTAATAGCATCATTTCGCTAGATGATTGTAGCTCTTAAAGGATTAGAATAATTAACAATTTATGGAAGAGTTATTTCGAAAGTATTATTCTTTTAGAAACTATATCTAATCGAACGGTATTTATATCTTTTATTTTAATTTATATGCTACATTAATGAAGAAAAGCTTAAATAAATGCTTCGTTCGTTTGTCTGAAGCAACAAAAATTACAAATTTTACACTTGATATGCCAACTGGAAAGTCTCTTTTAGACGAGTTTCCAAACCAAAATTCAACCATGAGTAAATGAAATTGAAATTGGAAGTAAATTTGCAATTCCTTAAGCAATAAGTATAAATGTTACTGGTATGTGTCATGTATAAGTTTAAAGGTCTCGATAAACTAGTTTGAATAAATAAAATTCAAACAAAAGTTTTAAACTTTTTCGATTTAAATTCAACTGGAAAAGAATTTAACTCCGTCGAAGTTTCTCATATTGGCTGCATATACAATTATAGGAAAGGAGTGGCACTTCCTAGTCTATTTAAAATACATGTAAATTCCCTGTGTTTATAATTATAATGCTATAAAACATGGACTGATATAATCTGTTTTAACAATTTACTTAAAAGTTTGCGTTTAATAAAGAATATTGTTCTCCCAAATATTATCGTAAATGCAAATAATTCATAATTCTTAGCTTATTTTAGGTATTGAAATAAAAAATATTCCAATTTGTTGGATTCCATAATCTTCTCATTAGATAGGTATTTTAAATTGTTATAAGTCAGGTTTTTGAATGAGTGGTATTGTCTATTGACCCCAGGAAAATTGTAGTGATTGCTTTTTACAGTATCTGTGCAAAATTTTGCAGTTTTTGAAATTCAATGCTAATTCAAACCATACCATCTGTTATGTTCTTTACTTTAGTTTGAGCATTTTTTAAATTCACACTGATATCCTATTTCCATTAGTTAAAGAAATAATTTCCTTATGAACTTATTAGAACTAACCGGTTTTAATATTGAAAAAAAAAAGAAGAAAAAAAAAAGGGGGGGGGGGGAATGGTTTGGAAGTTGAGATTGAATTATTGCATGGCAAAGGTCTCATTAATCACTGTTCTAATCAAACCGTCAATATATATTTCTTACTCTATTTGATGCATTTTATTAGATTTCAAAGGAGAAGTAGAGAATGGAATTAGAGTATTTTTAACTACATTTTAACAACGAGCCTCAGCTTTGCTTATCTTGAAGATTGTTGATTTTATGCCTCGTGCCACTTAAAACGATTACGAATTTTTGACACTGTCTTGTATTAAAGTAATATTCCTCCCTTGATATAGAGTTCGAATAAATTTTAAAAGTTCAGATTACACAATGAAGTTGTCAAATATTTTTGAATAATTTCATTGTTATTTTATACCATTACCACCTTTATGCATTTTCTAAGTTACTGAAAATTATATCAGACAATTAAACATAAATTCAATAAAAATTAATCAAAAGTTGAAAAAGGTACCCAATACATTTTTGTTGAATTTTTGTAGGTTTAAAACCGGAATCTTTTAATAATATTTTTAATTCTTAATTAAATTCTACTTCTTATCATTTTGTGTAGTGGCATTTAATTTTCATGTACCTTGCAGATAAACTTCCAATTCATTTGTCTTCCGTTAATAGTTTTTTTTTATGCGTGTATATTTTTATAAATATATAAACAACTTAACATTGCTTTTCAAACAAATTTCTTCAGAATTGACATTTTGCATTATCTTTCAAAGGTTTTAATTTAATCAAAAGTCTAACTTAACCAAATCCTTACAAAATGGTTTGTTTCAAAAAAATATTCCCTTAAAATATAACAAACATTAAAATAGGTGCCTATTGTTGTTGAATGCTGAATTTTTGACAAACCTCTAATGACTTTGTTTGGGAACCTGTAATACTTCTTTGTTAAAAATTTTCGAGAACAATCACACAGCCGTATTTTAAGGAGGCATAAATTTGTATCATTATCACAATTTAGCTCTTCCATTTCCAACAGATTTCTTTTTGAACTAAACTCAATGGTTAATATTTAGTCTTATTTTTTCATTATTATAGCCAATCTACCAACAATATTGTTATGTGTGGTCTTTCATTGGTATTTCTCGAATAAATAGGATAATAGAGATCCTCTCCTCCGGTTACAGATAAATATCTGTTACCCGTGGTCCTATTTTAATCATTGTCTATTGCTCATTCGTATTTCTCCCTCATAGGAATTGGTATATTTTGAATCATGAGTAATTTGAGAAGTCCCATTTTATTTCTTTACTAAGATAATGCGCGATCTTTTCTTCGTTAGTTTCTATATATCTCACCTTCTAAAGAAGTTACGCAAGAAATTACTTCTTTTTTTATCTCAGTGATGTCAGCAGTTATAATAGTGAATTATTTGTTTATGTGTTTACATTATAAAATAAGTTTTTAATCATTGAACATTAAATTAATAAAATAAATATAAACACAATTAAAAATGTTTTGTTTAAAACATGGAACTAGATAAAACTGGATCTTGGATTCTAGAATCATGTTTAACCTTATTTCTAAATACATGTGTTTTAAACAATTCGTCGGCATCATAGGCTTCAATATAAAACTAAGTGAGCTATTCCAAAAATTATTTGAAAAATAACCTTCGAAATATTAACCATTAGAACGATATTTTGTATCACTTGTTTATGAAATGATCAACCTAATGTATATGTTAATATTTAATATTAAATTGTACTAGGCAATAGTTTTTCTTTTCATTACTAGTCTTATCTTTTTGTGTATATCGTTAGTAATGGATTATATTGGTCACTTCAAAACAACAAAAAATACATCGGGCTACAGGGGAAAATTTATAATTTTGGAATCCAAGGGTTTTATAACTTTATTTTGCACTATTTAAATTTGCACTCAAAATTTCAATTATAAAGTGTAACTTGATAAGTGTGGTTGTACTATTAAAAGACACATTGTATTTAGTATCTAGTTCCTCATTTTTGTGTGAATTGTTAAAATTCATCCCTCTTATTGCTATTATAATATATAACTATGAGAAATTGACAAGTCAGAGATTAAAATAATTGGATAGCAATCGATCATTGAATTAACGTTTTAAATAAAAAGTAATTTTTCATCAGTTGACCTTGATAAAATAAATGCAAACACAACACAGAAACACACATAATTTAATAAAAAAAATCAGCTCTTTATTTCCAATTATAACACTGGCTTTATTTATATCTAATTAAACTATAAGCGATCAAACGAGTGAATCTAATGTCTAACGAGACTCAAGTTATAATGATGATTAAGGAATTTTAGACAAAACAACATTTAAAACGACAAGTAACACTTTTTAATTACTGACTTTAAGCTGAAATTAAGAACTGAAAACATCTGATAAATGCTTTAACAAAATATCCAATTTTATACATATAGTAATATACATTATCAATAGACATTAGGTACTATATTCTTCATTCATTCCTATCTTTATCTTTCGATATGAACTGTAAGCAATCGGTGGTCTCGATGTCCAACAAGTCGGCAATTAGAAGATGAAAACCGCTTTAGGACGTCTTCATCGATCTCTGTTCTTGGTGGCCACCATCTCAATGTTGAGCAGATTGCAGATGCCTTGTTTTCTTTTTCTCTTATCGTCCCGTTGACTGACGCCATGTTGACTTTATTGATTGAAAAGCCCACTCAAAAGCTCCCGGGCTGTTTTGTTTCCCTAACTATTGTTGGATTATTATCGACCTTCGGCTGCCCTTTCCACCTGGTGAGTTTCCGCTCAAAGACAATAGAAAATATCGATGGGATATGATTTTTTATTATTGTTATCGTCTCCGTGAAAGGAAAAGAGGTAATTGATGTAGTAAGATGTCTGTGCAAAAAATGATGAAATACTTGTTGAATTCTTAAAAAATGCAACTGAAGCTGCAGAACCTAAAAAACAAATAATAAAAAATATATATTTTTTGATTTTTATCTCCTGTTTTATGATTTTTTTTAGATTTTTCCTTCGATGTATCATTTTTATTTCTACTCAAATTATAAATATGTTTAAAAAACAAATAATTATTAATTTTGTAAGACTTTTTTTTTTTATCTAAACGTCTTTTTTTCAAAATTCAATGTACCTTTTCTAATTAGCTAGTAGAAATATGCCATTAATTTTTTTAATGAAGTTGTAGTACATAGCTTATATGATAAACTGATGTTCAAAAATGTCATGCTATTTTCACAATTATTTTTTAAAATCCAAAATTTCTGTTAAAAAAGATTTATCTAAAAAAAAAAAAAAAAAAATTGTTTAAAATTAAAACAACTAAATTAGAATGATATACATATATATATATTTTTACCAAACTGTAAACTCTGTAAGTGACTTGTAAATCTAATCTATATAAAAATTTCAAACTCATTTGTTAAGAACCTTCCAAGAAAAGATTTAAAAAAAAATAGACAATGTAATGTTATGCATAAAAGAGTTGAGTCTCCTTAAAAGGAAAGTTAGTAGCGGTAGCTTAGTTGAAGAAACAGCAAAGATTTTTCAAATGATAAGATGGATAATAAAAGATTTAGAAGATTTGACCCTCAGCAGCATTTGACCCTCTCGTATCTGCTCATTACAGTATACCTGAGAGCTGATTTTTTTTTTACTGGTAACTGTTAGCCACTTTAGTAAGATACCTAAGTTTAAGGGCTCCAATTAAATTGGCTTTCGAAATAATCAAATTCTAAAATGGCAGAAAATGGCATGTTTTGAGACCCACTTGCTCACTGACCATCAATGTACCCAGATTTTTTAAATTTGAAAAATTAAAATAGTTATTTAAGTTACAAAGCAAAATACAATACTGCATCAAAAATGTCAGAAAAATAATTCTAAATACGAAGATTTTAGAAATTTGAGTCCTGGACCCCTTAACACGTATAAAACGGGGGGAAAAAAAAACAACTCAAAATCGAGATTTTCCCTTCCGAAAACTCTTAGGAAGGCAATGTTCGAAAAATATGAATCTTAATTATAATATATTTCTATTGGAGCTAGAATTATAATACTTAGAATGCTAGCTGCTATTAGCATATATAAGTAGAGGAGAAACTTACCACACACCGCGAAGCCTCTAAAATTAAGAAATAATAATAAAAAGAGTATTTGCGAATTACATAATCAACCATTAGTGTCATTTTATCGGCTACGAAAATGATCGCCATTTGTTAATTTTTTTTTCTTCTTTTGCCAACGTTTTTGCATATCTGAATAAACTATTTAAAATAATACTTCATGGACTGTGGTCCGGTAAATTGAATTTTCTTAGAAAAATCCCGCTAATTGAACTGCGTTGAGAATGTATCTTTTTTTTTTTAATTTTCTTAAAACCAAATAATAATTTAAATTGAAAGAATGAAGTAGTTGGCTAACCCTAAAGTTCTCGTAGCTCACCACCAACAAAAAGTTCGTTAACAGTCAACTGTTTACATACTTTTTTGGAAACAGTTTTTTACTTTTTTGGACTGTATAATAAGTATTACTTATTATATAGTACAAAAAAGTATGTATATCTAACCCTTTCAAGTCTTAAATTTATGAAAACTAAACATTTTTAAACTAGCTACAGGTATACAGAATAAGTAATACATTTAAAATTAGTACCGGGAAATCCCCGGATTTATTGAATTTATAGATTACGCAACTTCAAGCTCGAACGATATTTTAGTATTACCAACTCACGTAAAAGCGGTTTCTATTTAACATTTTTGTATCACAAAATATTTAATCAATCATATTAATTACCACTCTCTAACATTATAGCTCTTAAAGTTTCCAAATTCTAGAATTCCTTGAAAATGTTTCACCCAACTTGCACTTGCTGATTTACCCGAAAGTTTTTAATTGGTTTAGTCTCATTTTACGTTCCATTAGGAAATGAATCATTGTACGAATTCTTTCCAATTACTACCAACTAACTGTTATTTCAGATTAAAAGATATGTGTTCGTGTGCATAACTTTAAACATTTGTGTGTACCTTTAACATGTTTACGAATACATATGGTTTTTAAAGTGTGTTAAGGTTTTTTTTTTTTTTTTTGGATGACAAAAATATTGAATTTAATATAAGACACTTTGTGGGTTTGACGTATGACAAATCGTAAACATTTGTTATACTTAAAAAGAATAAATATATTTTTGTGTTGATGATGGAATATACAAAAGTCTAATATTCTACTATTTTAATATCCATGCTGAATTTAAATATATTAGATGATCAAAAGCAGTAACTATATACTGTTGTATAATTATAATGTAAAACCAAGTTATAATGCAAACTCTAATGGATAATTTATTTTTATGAAACATAGTGCAGTATAAAAGCCGAATGCAAAGTAATGTCTGGTAACACTCATATATCTTTGAAACCGGGTAGAGATGAGAGAGAGTTAGAGAGCTTGGTATGGATATTACGTCAACAGTGACCTAAATTAATGAATAATAACTTCTTTAAATTTTAAAAGGAATTATTTGACGCGAGAGGAATACTATATTATTTTATATTTTGAGGCATTTGAGGAGGTACCTTAACTTTCAACTGCATTTTGATCTAATAATAGATTTACTGTAGTATTTTAGCAATATGTTACAGTAGTTTCTAACATGAAAAAAAAAGTTAAAATATCACATTGAAGACAAGATAACAAAGTTTGCATGGAGTTGTGATGAACTTATGCATAAAGACGTCACAGGCAACTGTATTCTCAATAATCTGTTTAAAAAAAATTTAAATAAGTGTTTATGACAAGTTTACGGAACTTGACAATTCAAATTTTAATTTCAAAGGTTTTATTTAGTTTGTTCGCCAGTTTTATCAGACGAAAAACCCCACTTCAAATAACTTCGCACATAACATCAATAACAAAACAATAGAAAAGTATTCAGACATAACAACTAGAAATTAAGTTCACGCAATTTAAGGCCACGTGATCATGTTTCAGTTACTAAAAAAAAAGAAACTGAAAAGCTTAATAAGACAATTTTTGACATATTTACCAAAACACTTCTCTTACAGACATCGGTTTATTCACTCTCATGCCAGTCACACGAGTTTTTCTATTCAAAATGGCAACACAATCCGCTTGAGTAATCCCACGAGAGCTTTGGGGTGATATCATCCCAACTGTCCCCACCTTACCACGCTATCCATTTTCTTACGAGCGAATTCTGCGGTGGCTGCATTTGGCAACCTCTCCTCCCTGCCATTTTGAATGATTAATGAGCCCGTGATAAAGCACTATCTCACTAATTATCCCTCTGTTGCGCAAAAGAAAAGCGCAATATTCTAGAAAAGGTGAGATTATTTCGACATCAACCTACAACACAAATACACTCTTATGCTTGGTCTTCACCTTGTCCGCAAAGTGGACGGTTTCGCGTTACCCGTCCATTTAAATTACCGCCCTTCGCCCGAAAACTTTTGTGAGAGAGAGAGAGGAACCGCGAGTATGTGTGTATGCCATACATCATATAATTTGCTATTCTGCCGCTGAGTAATGGTTGTGAGTGGAATTTGATACTTAATTCTCTGTGTGTACAGGTGATAAATCTTGGGCTGTTTAAAGGGGTTGGGGTGAGTTGAATTTAACCCTTGATGGAGAAAGAAAGGCACGAGACAGGCTTGAGTTCGAATGATCAGAAGAAAATGAGAGATAGAGGTGTTTTCGTGAAGTGTTAACAAACAAATTTAATGCACCTTAAGTATGATATACATTGCTCACTCAGTAGACATTGAATGATGATAAATGACCTTATGTGTTGCATTACAGTGGGATGAATTGAGTTGTGTAATGCACGCAGAAGTTAATTCGGGGAATTTAGTTAAGTGTACGTTCAGATGAAAGTAACGTTACCTGCATTGGTTTAAAATTTGTATTTTTTAGTTTCTACACTACATTGGTATAAACTAGCACGATATGTCGAATGAAAGGTCTTGTCAAGATTAGTTTCTGTACAAGACCTTAACCGAAAGTAACGGAAATGTGATCGGAAGTCAAAATTCAAATTTTTTAGCTTTAACAATATATGCTAAAGATGTAATTCAGACAGATTTGAAGGTTCCAATAACATTAGTAGAAAATTTCGTTAGCGTATATTATCGATTATATTAATTCTTAAAACCAAAAGAACATCTATTGGAACATCTCGCTAAAAATGTTTGGACTATTTATGATTTTTTTTTTTAACTTTTATTTTTAAACAACAAACACAATATGCAATTGGAAATAATCAATTCGTCAGGAGCTGAGATATTTGCCTTTAAAATGTTATATCATACATAAATTTTAGTTTTGTTTAAGAGAGAAAAAGGGACCATCATAAAAAACAACATACATAAATAATGTATAAGATATTCGTAGGTTAATTCTATCTATTTGTAACGTAATTTAAAATGTAATAGTGCTAATAATTTATTTGAATGATAGTAAATGGTGATTAACTAATCGTTTTTATCATGTACATGATTATATGTTTAATTCATTATTTTAGTAGAGAGGTAATTGTTAGCTAACTTGAAAACAAAAAGTTATCATAAAGTACAATTTAAATTAAAATTGTATTCCCGAATGAGTTAATTTCTATGAATACCATTTGGTTTTATGAAATAGTCAAACAGAATTTATTAGTTAAGAAAAGAAAACACAAATTAAAACATTAATGCATTATCTTTTCACGCAACAGTCAATATAGAAAACTAGAAAATGCAATAAGAAACTAAAATAATTCAACTAGTGAATACCAATTATTCTCCAGATAAGACCATAAAAAGTTAATGTTTAATTTTGTAATTGGATATACTTTTTTTCAAATTATGGAAAATGATTTTTCTTTGTAATTATGATTAATATGAAACTTTATAACACTTTTTCTTTAAATACCAAGACTGTACAAACATTTTTTGCATTAAATTATGTTTATAATTTTCTTTCAATTTCATCGTACATAGAAAGTTACACCTGCATACATTTATAAATTGGCAATAATTTATTATACTTATACAAACATAACAAATATTAAATGTATTATAAAAATTTAATTATCTTTATTTGATGAACAAAATAAATTATTTAATTTAATTTTCCAATTTTTACGGGAATAAGTTTATGAAAAAAATATCTAAAATGTATGTAGTAAAATCCTTTCCACGATTTCCAAATTTAATTATTAAATTCTACTTTGGAAAAGGTCTATCACATTTTTACACACAAAATAAAGTAGACAATATTTCATTCTGTAATTATTAGGCAGAGTTTAAAAATCAAAATGGGATTTTGTAATTGTGTTATTAAACAATTTAAAATAATTTTTAAAAATTGTTCTTAGTTAAAATGAATATTGTAAAATGAAATAAATGTAAAATGAAATTTCATAAATCTAACTTTAAATATATCAGAAATTAAATAATCAAACTTAAGCTGATTCTTGTTATGTTTTATAATTACATTCATAGGTATTTTATACGAATATTCAGAATTCAAATAAAATTTTAAGCACTTTAAATACACTAATGGCTATTGATACTAGATATCAACTTTTGGTTTTATAAGTACCAATAGATGATTTTGAAATTGTTACATTTACTATTGATTTTTTGTTCCGATTATGATAAAAGAGTCGTGACTAAGTACCCAATATATTTATGCTTTATTAGTTTGTTTTATGGTTATTCATAAGTATAATTCACTCTCAGAATAATAACCTGAATTAGGTGCTTATTAATGCGCTTCAATAACAAATTAAAGTGAAGCACCAATTTAACGGGTCTTCTTAAAACTCACCATATAATTTTATAAATAATTTGCCCTCATTATTCGTAAAGGAATTATTTGAAGTGTTCAATGAAGTTTAAGTAGATTGAAGGATTCTATTAGCAGTACTAAACATTTTAAAATAAGTTATTTTCTACTTCTATTACAATTGAATTTTGAAACGTAATTACTTTCGATAAATTGTTCATATTTCTTTCAAATATCGTATAGGTAGAGATATTTTCATTATCTCTAAGGTAATCTGGAATCCCACAGAGCTCCAACATAATACAATGCTAGTTTATGGATTTTTAAAGTTCCTTTTTTAAGAAACTATAAGAGATATTGAGATGAAATTTTTGTTAATGATAAATAAATAAAATACATTGACCAGCTACTTAAAAGTACTTTTTTACTTGGACATTACCAGAAAAAAAAAAATGCCAAAACCGTATTTTTAAGTTTTAACTTTCAATATTTTTGTTGGATAAATATTTATAATCGCCCATTTTAAAGTAAGTAGCAATATATAATGAATATAACAGTGTTTAAATTGGTTTTTGAATATAATAGATCTTGCTTAAAGGTACATCAAATATCCAAAACATAGTACTGAGAAAATCAAATTTAAAGTTAGCAATTACATTAATTCAGAACATATTTGTACCATGTGTACCTTTGCTGCTGATACTTCCATTATAGGTATTGCAAAGTGTTATCTATCACTTCAAACAGCATAAAAGTTTTTAATCAAAATAATTTAAAATTCACATTTTAGTTTTTCTACGATTTTAGATTTCGGATTTCTAAAATGTAATTGCGCAAACTTTACAAAGAAAAGAAAGCAACAAATGCATATGAAAATAATTAAAGTAATTAAAATAATATAAAAATTTACAAAATTATATGTCTTTACTAGCCAAAGTTTCTATATGCAAACCGAAATGCAATGAATGAACGAAATCGAATTGAATGATACGTTTCAAATAATATCAGTTTTAGTAAAATGCAACATGATACATATGATCCAACTCTGGAATCCATATTGGGAATGTTTCATTTGAATCAACAAATTTCACACTTGATTATCTTCACATACGTTGCATATTTTGAGACGATGGATGATCCTAAAGGTTGCAACATGTCTAGACGTATGTCTGCAACATATTACATTACAGCCCAAATACCACGAAGAAACATATATATATTAAATGCTTCGATTGGTTTGGATATCTTTATTCTGTAATTAATTTCTATCCCCAAGAATATGCAAATACGCTATTAAATTAGGAATGTATTGATTTGAATTCCTTAAATAATTCCTGCTACGAGTAATGGGATTTTATTCCGTCTATGCTGCACTTTCTATGATAAATCTGAATGTATAAGAGGGTTTTGGAACTAAGAGATTGTTTCAAAATGAAAATTTATTTACTCTAAGTTATTGTTTATTTTGAAAGATTGCTAAATAAGGACTCTACGTATTTGAAAAATAATTTCTTGCATTTATTTTTTTGAAATGTACTGATCTATACAGAAATAAGTACAGGGTAGGAGATAGTTACGAATGAGATTTTTCAAAAATAATCATACAAACTGTATTCAAAAAATTTCAATACTGCTTTTTGTAAACTATATTAGTTATTGCTTTTTACGATGTAGAAATTTTAATTAGCGGAAAAAACTGTTGTTGGAATGATAAGGTTGTAATTAAATTTTTCTGGAAGTCTTTTTAAAGATGCTAATGAGTAAAAGATCGTGTGGGTATTCATTGGTTCGATGGCGGAGGGTGCTCTGGGATATTGGAACAGCAAAAACTATTAAATCAGAAGAAAACAGCAACTTAAGTTCTGGTTTGTGAATTGTTGATGCGTTAAGAATTGTAAAATTCTTGGAAAACAATGCAAGTTATTTTTGAGAAATTCCTTGTCCTCATTCATATGTCGAAGAAAATGCATAGCAATTTATTTAATTATATAGAGTATTGTATATATTTTTATAAATAAATTATTAAAATGGGGCATACTTAATTTTTGAACATAATAAAAAATTATTTTACTTTTTTTTTGAAACTCGCCTTTAGGTGGAAATGATAATTTTGAATATAAATTAAGTGTGTATTGGAATCTATTTCAATAATTTAATACTAAATAAGTGGGTAAACTTGCCTCCAAAGATTTTGATTTTAACGTGCTCTCTTGACAATAAATGTGATCGCACATTTCATACAGAGGTTAAAATTGGTAATATAAACCATTGCAAGTATTATGAATATACTCGGTTCCTAAGCCGGAACGAAGCAAGGAACGAATAAATCAATTCCAATAAATCCCCCAGAAGAGATTCTTCATTGCAAAGGAGAATTGAAGGGACATCTATGTAGCGAGTGTTGGAAGATTAATCCCATTTCCCAATACTTTTCAAAGTAAAGGATAAACACATTTTATGGTTATTTATGTTGCACAATGCTTGGATTTTGATGTTATACATTGAAATACAGTATTAAGTCTACAGTATATTTAAAACAGATTTCAGCTTTTGGTTAGATATGGATGTAGTGTTTTGATATATTCACCATGTTGTCACTGGTAGTCCTTTAAGTGTAGGCAAAGTGAATCCAATGTCAAACACGTAGAATATTTTTTCATTCTAAATTGTTCCTTATGTAATATGAATATATTTTTATTATTACTTTTTTTTAATATACACTACAGCAAAAGCTGTGGGTATAAGAAGGTAAGCGTTGTTGTGAATATGACTACAGAAAATAAAATAAGTGTGAGAAAAAGCTACTTAACATTTCATAGTACCAATGACTATGTTATAAACAAACCGATATACCCACAGAAGAAGTTGAAAACAAAATGTTAGGTAGAAAATAAATTTGTTTTACCTGATAATAATGAAAAGTATTTGGTAAAGTTCTTGCTAACTACGGAAACTATGTTATATTGTGCTTCTATGTAAGAGGTATGTTGCGTTTGGAGTTAAATCAGTATATTGACATCAGTATCATTTTGCTAAGGAATTTGCAGGAAGATCATGGTTCGATGAGTATAGAAAGTCAAACTTGGTATGCAAACAGTCAACTGTCTCTTCTCACGTTCACTGATACAATCCATTGATAACTATGAGTCAAGTGTGCAATGGGCATGCAAAAATAGTTTCGAAGAGGATATTTATATTTGAAGCTTTTATAATTTATATATTTTAACAATACATTTAATTTTAGATGAAATATTTTTGTTCACAATACTCGCACATTACTAAAAAAGATCTTTATAAGATATTTGGAAATAAAAATTGAATCACCATATGAATCACATATTAAAAATATTCTAAAAAATGGTATTTGCCTGTTGTGGGGCACAGATGATTAGTATATGTAGCTATACTTATACAAAGCAAATGAAATAAGCTTCAACTATTTCACAAAAATCAAAGATGGGGTCGATATTGAAAACTTTTTCTCTGAAGAAATCCAAATACTACGTGTTCAATAAAATACCTTTAGGTAATATGAATAAGAAATAATTTTTTTTATTATATATATAAATAAAAGATATTACTATATCCCTACTTTAAAAGTGTTGGAGAGGTAACAAATAAGAATGTTCTTTATTCTTTACTGGAAACAGTATGTAATATACTTGAGTTGTCTTTGTGAATGTATTTTATGCTTTTTGTGGCAGGAAAAATGAAATAAACTATTGTTCTTATTTTTCTATCTTGGGGTTTTCTTTTGTATATAAAGTTTCCAAATTTAATACAATATTTATAAATATCATTCTTTTGTTTGATTTAGAACTAAGCATGCATCGGTAGTTTTTTTTTATTCATTCTCAATTACTTTATATAATAGAATGCAAAGATTAAAACTATAAATGATGAAATTATTTTCACTACTTAAATGCGCTTATTTGTTTTCGTTGGAAGCAATTATTATTGGTAGTATTGATTGGAAGTACTAAAAAATTTTTGTGAAGATTTTTTTATGCGTTTGACTAAAATAAAATTGAATTGCCATTAATACAGTATAAACAACAGAAATTGCATTTTTTGTTTGTGGTTGCTAATATGTAATGTTATAATGAAAAATATAGTCCTCAAATTTTGTGTACAACATTTCAAAAACATTGAAAGTATTCAGTCTCTCCGTTCATTTCGGAGGTAAAATAAAATTGAAGTTCCCAATCGTGAAATGAAGGCTGTAGTACTATCTCCTATACATAGACCAAAACTAATTAAATAATTTTAGACTCCTATTTATTAATTAGTGAACTTCTTAGTTATAAAATGATCATACAAATAAACTTCCTTTGTAATATTTGATATGGTGAAGGTACATTAATTACAAGACATTATTATATATTTGCGGTATAAAACAATGAGAAAAGAGGAGAACTTTGAATATAGTGGGGCAATGACCGATTAATTATCTCTTGTACTCTTTTTTTTCCGATATTAGTATGATGAGAGCACGTGGATATGTTTTTGTACTATTCTCAAGAGGTGTGACTTCACGGGCATAATCTCTATTTCCATCATGAATGAGAATTATTATTTTTATTCACTTTTCAATTAACTGTCCTGCTTTTTTTTATCTGTACTTCTGTCTCTTTATCAGCTCCAATTAGAAATTTACAATGACTTTTGTTGCCGAATTGGATGGAAGTATTTAAACGCAAAAGCTTAATTTAGCCAATCCATAAACATTCCAAACCCGTAACTAGAATTATAGTGAAACTGAAAATTGCGCGATGTTTCACCCCTAAAATTTGCATTCGTGCAATTTAAAAACAGTCTAATACTATAAACAGGTTCCTGAACTTTTAGCTGCTTTCTGTATCATGTTAATAATTGTTTTATTTAATTAAATATTTAAGAGTAATTTAACAATTTTCATTCGCTTTTGCATCTTAAATATATAATTTGGAGCTTCCTTTTATATTAAAAACTATCTTGTCTTTTTACAAACATTTTCTCTTGTCATTTTCACACAAGAGTCTTAATTTTCAAGTGGAAAAATACTATTTTTGCAAGTGTTTGCGCCGTTGCTGTGGAGACGTCGAGATGTTAAAGTTATGTAAAATTACATTTGTTTGTTTCTTGGTTCTCTTTTAGATAATATTCTTGGTCTTCTAGTTAGTGATTTCTTTGCCGATAAGAATTATTTTAGAGATTGAGACTCTTATAACATAATTGTACTACTAATTCCTATGATTCTTAGATTAATAGTTAGAATTGTGATTTACGTTTTCCCTCAAGGTACAAAATAATCACTTGTTACATACTTTATAACTATTTATGCACGAAAGCGCTCAATTTTTTATAACAATTACCAATATATAAAACTAGTATGTAGTGATAAAACTTATCATAAGACAGAATTAAATAAGTCTCGAGTTATCAAGAGTTGTTATTAATAAATTAATACACATTGTAACATGGTGCAGTATTTTTTTAAAACAAAATATATGTTTTTCCGTTTCAAATGTTGCTCTATAGAACATTTCCAAGGTATTCAATTACAAATAAGTACCCGTTTTAATAAAATCATTTAGAAACAATAATTTTATAAAGCCTGTAATTATTTGCTAATTTGTGTTTCAATTGGAGAATGTTTGTATTTTAATTTCCAGACTAAAATATTACGGCTCGTAGAATGACAATTTGACAAAGACAAGCATTTTTTGTTGTTGGAATTACGATATTTATAAATTTGCTTTAATGCTGTAATTCAAAATAAATTAACTCTTTATTCTATCAGAATTAATGTGTGGATTTTTTTTTAACAACATGCAAAAAATTAAACTTCTTTTAATCAAAAATCGTGAGGAAAGTAATATTTATTGTGAAGTATGTGATAATGTACTTTTCCACATTCAAATTTTATACAACTTGACCTTGTGCTCAAATTTTATAAAAATGTATATGGTCTTCGTAGAGAAATATTATATTTTCAGAAGTATTTTATAGGCTGGAATTGTCAACTTTAATATATGTATGCAATAAAAATATTTTTTTCATAAAATTTAAAAAAATGTGTACTTGGGCAAAATACTTTTTCAAATTTGGTAAATTATTTGATTCGCACTAACGCACTCATCGAATAAGCATTTTGCCTCAGAAAAGTATTGCTTTTATAACTAATTGCTTAATAGCTATTTGTTATGGCTTTTGTTTCTAGGCATAAATTGTTAATTGATGGTTAGTTGTAATTAGATTAAATAGAATTGAGAGTATTATAGCCGTAAGATGCTTATTCGACGAGCGTGTTAGCACGACTAAAATATTTTACTGAATTTGAAAAAGTATTTTCGCACCCGTACAGTATTTATATTTTTTATAATCTTGTGAAAAATATATTTTTATTGCAAACATATATTAAAATTTATTAAAATAGTAAAAACATTTTGTTTTTCATTAAAAAAGATTATATGATAATTTATTTTTTACATATATTTTCAAGCAATGGGTGATTTGTGTTACATAGCCTTAATCAACGGAAATAGTGAAAATATATCGCAGCTAAGGTTGAACGCTGAAGAAACTGCTCATTTGTTAAAACGGAGATGATGTCCATCTTTTAACTAGCTCATTGAGGAAAACAAAGATGAAACTCTAAAACTTATTCTGACTATATTACTCTAGCTCAAATTGATAGGTACCACTAAGTTTGTAGGAAAATCAATTTGGTTTTCACATTTCCTGAAAATCTTACTTTTCGCAGCCTCGTCGTTGTTCCACAATAGTGGTGATATGACGTTTATGCAAAGTGTACCATAATACCTAAAAAATATCTCAACCGAATGAAACACATTATAAAAACTCTTAGAAATAATTTATACATATACACCTAAAATATATGTGGACAAAATTATATTTTATAATAATAATAACTTTCTAACAATTTTTCCAGTTTTCAATATTAACTTCTGCATAACAATATACAAAGGGTTTTTCCATCAAAATCAATATTCCTATGTACACTTATAAATATTACATGCACGTACGAATTCTCAAAAGAAATATCTCGTCGAGAGGAATTCTCATACCAAAAAATTCAACCAAAAGTCAATTCTCAATTCGTTAGGTCTAAACTATAAATGTTACAAACGCGTTTTATTGATTATTTATCAGTATGAAGGTCTTAATAAGAAAAGTATGAATTTCATCTGGAAATTTCAACCGGAAGAGTTTTAAAGTACGACCGGAAAAGTGCTTCATAATAATCAAACCTGTCAGTAAATGAATCTTTATATTGATAGACAAATTGACCCTGAAGGTGAAGAAGTATCCACCCAGACGAAAGTTTTTTTTTTCTAAGCTAAATATTAAAATCTTACATGAATTACGGACAAATTAAATTAGTGTATTTTGTGACTGGAATATAATTAAATACATAATAAATAAATCATAGTAAATCAGGGAATGTTTACATTTTCGTTAATATACGGATATGGGATTAGAATGTAGATATTTAGTGACAAGTTCATTATTCAATTCGCTAACTTGAAACATTTTGTCAATAAAAGGAAACTAAGAATTGGAAAGTCTTTTATTATCTTCTTATGTAATTTAACTTAAGAGGTATGTTTAAAATACTAAATGCATATTGTATAAGCTTTATATATGGACTTGATGTACAACAACAATAACGAAGTGGCTTGTTAGTGACCAGTGACTTGACTTTACCGACCCAACTTGTTTTAATTCGAGAAAAAATTCGCATAAACATCCCAGTACTTTAAAATAAATGACAATATTTTAAATAACTTCCCAATATTTTTCGTATCATAAGGTTACTAACTTGTGCGTTATGTACCCTTATTCAACGAAAGTAGTATACACTATCATTCAATAAACTCATAAAAAAAAACAAAAAAAAAACAAACGTCGTTACTTAATAGAACAAATGTTTAAAAAACTCTTTCTGAAAAGTAAGAACTACCTAGAATTTATGATCAAAATACATAAATATTTAAAAAAAAGTACGTATCTGTATTACTGTAAACATAGTCAAACAAGCGCTAAACACCAGAACTTAACCTCAAACAATCAAGCAAAGGATTGGCGTTATCAACCCTTTTTAAACTACAGTATTATATTCTTATATCATCTCATATAAACCAACCCAACAAGATACATCTTAACTTAATAAAATACATTAAAAAAAAAATCCCTATTTATCATCGATAAATACCAGAAGTAAGATCAGCAATATCACCCGCGATAATCCAGTGGACGTATCCATCTCACACAATCCTCCTCCACCACTTCAGCGCATGCGCCACAGGCCACCGGCTCTCTCACTCTCTTGCCTCTGAGAATCCTTTTCATACGGCCAGCATCCGCCGATCTCCTCCGCATCCTCCGAGTGCAGAGAAATCTCTCTTTCTTGGTTTTTCGGAAAAGGAAAAATAAAAAAAAACAAAAAAAAACAGGGATGAAGCCAAGAGTGTGACCAGGCGTGAAACACGTGAAGACTCTTGGGGATTTAGATTCGGAGTGATGGAGTTTTGTGGATGTTTAAAAAGTAATTGAGAGTTTATTTCTGTGGTGGAAAGAAGACATGGATTTTGTGTGTGTATCGGGTTAACTGGTGGACTTAGATTGCATCTCGCCAGGTGGTTTGCGTGCGTAGTGACCCTTTTTGTGCTAACGTTGGATACTGGAAGGGGTTCTCTTGAAGAGAAACTTGAAAATGTATAGAAACTGGATTGTTTGTTATATGTGAGATAATTTTTTAATGCTTTTTCAACTGCAGAAAATATAGTTTTATTGTTATTTACTTTAAGGAAAATGTGCTAAAAAAGTATTTTTTTTTTTTTTTTTTATATTAGATCCATATATATTAAAATTTTGGATGATATGAATAGAATTTTTGTTACGTAGACAAATGAATAATAACTTTTGAATTTTTTGAGTGCTGAGCAATAGAAAAAAGATTAAATAATGGATGTATTAAAATTTGATTTTAGTGGATTTATAACTTTTCAAAAATAATTTTTGTAATAATTTTTTTCTGAAATTAACATCTATTTATTTTACTTTTATAATGCGTTTTTATAAGTTTCAATTCAAATAAAAATTCATAAATATTTTTTAAAAGTTCATACTATATGTAATTATTAAGCTTTATATATCATTATTGAAATTGACGTAATTGAACAATAGGTCAAAAACACAATTTTATCTCAAAATCATCTTATTAATTTATATAAAAAAAAAAGTCTTTTGGTTTTACAAAACCTTTTTTTATTTCAATAAACATTTTCTAAATAATCCGTAACTTAATATTCCACCGAAACCCTTCAACCTTTCAAAACTTCCACTAACAACAAAGCTACAGCTCAATACAACCACCACTTTACAAACCAATATCCTCCTCAACCTTCTTACGCCATGACCACCATGAATCCAAATCTCTTCATCACAGCAACAACACTCTATCTCATCCTTCTATTCCACTTGACCACATATATCAACTGTGACCAACGTCGCCTCAGTTCACGAGTTGTGACCACCAAATATGGTGCCCTCCGCGGATTCATCAATTCGCTGGCCAACAGACAGTTGCAGCACGTGGAGGTCTTTCAAGGGGTACCCTATGCCAGTGCCCCCATTGGGTCCCTTCGATTCATGCCTCCTGTGACTCCTCCTCACTGGCGTGGGGTCCTCCAAGCTGACAGTCTAGGTCCAGTGTGCCCACAGAAGCTGCCCGACATCAGTAATGAGACTTTGGCACTGAGGAAAATGCCCATGGGCCGTTTGCAATACATAAGGAGGCTACTGCCTTATTTGAGGAATCAGAGCGAGGATTGCTTGTATCTCAACATCTACGCTCCGGCCATTGGTGAGTGGACGATGTCCATTTGTTCTTTCCCATTAATTCCGTTATTAGTATCTGTTTATTTCATATATATATATATATATATATATATATATATATATATATATATATATATATATATATATATATATATATATATATATATATATATATATATATATATAAATTAATTGGGTACGTAACAACTTTGGTAATTATTTAATTAATTGGGTACGTAACAACTTTGGTAATTATTTAATTAATTGGGTACGTAACAACTTTGCATGTAGAAGGATAAAAGGATATCATATTAATTAAATGCATTCTAATGGGATAATTTTTTGGTAATAGAATATGAACAGATTCATAAGCTTTTTTAATGCTTCTAAACTTTAATAGTAAGTGATCACCTGTTGATATTTAGCTATTTCTATGGGTAGAGTCATTTGTTTAGTATGTGTAGATTGTATAGGAGATTCTTGGTATGAAATGATAGTAAGGTTTTATTGATGAAAAAGATGAGCACAGTGACCTACATATTATCAGAGGTATATTTTACGAAACGAAACTTATATTAAGAACTTCAGTTTGATCAGTGGGGAAACTATTATTCTCTATTATATGTAGCATGCATGCATAAAGAGGAGTTTCCTATAAAATGAATATATTTTTGATGGTATCGTTCATTTTGACTATAAAATATGTAATGTCTTGCAATATTGAAAATAAGCCCGTGAAGTTAAATATACTTGAAGTTCTAATTTGCAAATTTTGTGTCCGTTGTACTTCAGAGTTTCAAAATATTGCTATAGATTAAATCGGATCTTATTAAACATTGAAGAATTTATTCTAAAATACCAAAATTAAACACAGAATAATGTGTTTTCATCGTCAACGTATTCTTCCTAGTTAAGTTTTATTAATGATAGTAAGATTCACCATCAAATTTACTTGTAAGTAGAAAGACACTACCTTAGTAATCCACTCCATAGGGATCTGCACAAAATACAACATTAAACTATTTGATGATTCATGTTGAATAACGCTTTTATATTAATTAAATTATTATTGTAATTAATTATTAAGAAGCCCATTATTCATATTAAATATGTCGCCTCGTTAACGAAGTTTTAGATGGTATGTGCAGCTGAAAGATACATACTTTATTAAGGAAACAATGGTAATAGAGTGAAACTTGTGTATAACAATGCTGCCTATAACAATATATCTGAATATAGAGATATTTATAATTCCTAATCACTAAATTCATTTTGAATCTGCCCTCCAGCGATAATCGCTATGTAAATGCACCTTTATGTAACGATAAGTTTACCTTTTTAAAAACAGGTAGTACATACAATAACATGTCTGTAACGATATTGATAAATGATAAAAAAAAAATGTAAACGATAACTGGACAGAATATTGTTATAGGCAGATTTCACTCAGACAGTTTAAACATTTAATGTATATTCGCATTCAATGTTTATGTACGTATAATAATGTGTGCATGGACATGTTGGATTGTATTTAGGGATCTAAATATTTAATTTATTCTAATCTATCTAAATAATTCAAAGGTAAATGTCTATCAATATAATATGGATAAGTAGTGCAACTACTAAATAATTACTAATTTAACTACTTGGAGATGTCAGGCTTATTTCCTAAGAATAAATATAACATATATTTAACACCCTAGGTAGCACTTCAGTCATTTCTTGGCATGCCCTGCACACTGAACAAATTTGGAGAAGGCATTTAATTTATTTTGCCGAGACTGAACTAGTTACTGTTAATGACCTTTTCAAGATTTGGTGTTGATTGTTGATATGGCATTTAAACAAAGTGAAAATATTCGATAAAATTTGTCTTATAGATAAAAGTGAAATGTAGCATATTTTATTTTATCAAAAAAAAAAAAAAAAAATGTGTTACTAATTCAGAAAAAAATTTGTTTATTTTGTTCTTAGGAAAATTCTAAAATCATCAAGTGGTTAAATAGCTAATTATTTTTTAGCAATGAGTAAGGGTATTTATTATTGTATTAATATATTTTACCTGTTAAAATATTTAAATAAAATAAAAGTTTTGATCTCTAAATGCAATTCAACATGTTTATGCATACTTTACTATACGAATCTAAACAGTGAACCTACAAAATTCTCAAACTGTCTGAGTGAAACCTGCATATAACGAAATTTTTTTCAAAATCTTTACAGTATCTTTATAAGCAGGTTTTTATGTACAATAACAACCAGTATAGAACACGTTATAATGATCTAAAATACTCAAATATCCCTATACAAAGTAGCCAATCCATAATATCTATAATCGATTCACATGATTTATAACAAGGTATCTAAAAAAGATTCAAGCTATCTTACCACAATGACACCAAAATATTTTGAGTATAACATCCATATCTCACTCTCAACTAGTAATGAAATAGCACTTAACCATCAAGATTCATTGAGATACGATGTAAATTTTTAGCACCAACCGGTATGGTAGGCTGAGGAGCGGACAACCAAGTTTGCATTGCAGGGTGTAAATTCACAGGGTGTTGAAAATAATACAGTTTTTTCTATAACAATGCGAAATCGGTTGACTAGGTGGCAATGACGTATGCAAGTTTATAATTACATTTTAGCCTGGATATATAAAAACTTATAATTGATAGAGTTTTGAAAATAATAGACAGTTTTTTCTACAAACAACGGGCAACAGTTTGTGTAGGTGGCGATGAGGGTATACAAGTTTATATTTTTTCATTCTAATCTGGAGACATGCAAACTTATAAATCATAGGGTGTTGAAAATAATAGACAGTTTTTAATATAAGCAATGAGTAACCGGTTAGATAAGTGGTGATAAGGTTATAAAAAGTGGATTACTTTGCATCCAAAACAATATCTCAAAGTCTGATATATCATAGTAGGATGAAAATATAGGAAACAGTACTGTTTCTAAAAATAATGAGAGGTGATAAATAAAAAACATACTAGCTCCCGTTTTAAAGGTCATTTAAATCTGACATTCATATCTGGGATTTCGATGGATCTCATATTACTGAATCTCAAATACATGCTAACTAGAATTCAATTCGAATTAGAAACTTTAATAAGAAATGGTTTGAATTGCTACATAACTGTCTGACATATGCCATTGGCTATACATTTCGAATTGTATGATGCGTATAATGGGTCTTTTCAGCTTAAGTGCATTTGTCGTTGTCACTCTTTTTCTATTCTAATCTAATCTAAGGAATAGGAAATGGAATGAGTTTTTTTCATCCTTTTCTTTTATTTTCAGTAATATTTTTTTCTGCATTGAACCCACACTCTTTATCAAATTCTACTTTAAGGTAATTAACTAATTGCGTAAAAATGTGATACTAAATTCTATATTATTTGATTTAATAGATTCTTTAAATGAATTAATCTTATTGTTATAAACTCTCATTCATTTTATCACATTTAACTAAAGAATAATTCCTTCCACGCACCAATAGGCTGATTTAATTTTACTGAAATAGTGGTTAAATCTCAAGGGTAAATTTAAGAAAAATAATGTCAATTTTTTCTTTTCACCAATCATATCTTTTGTTAATCTTCACTTTAATTGCATGTCTACATGCATACTTAAACTCTAATAGCCAATAAAGATTTTTTTTAAGGTCAAGTTATATTGAGCAAATACAATATCATCTTGGTACGGTGTTCCTCTGCCAAGCCCCAATGTCAAAGTTAGAGAAAATTTAAGTCTACATTATGTCAATTGAACTCTGATTTGTTTTCGATCTCCCACAAATCCACTCCTACTGTTTGTCTATCTAGAGAAAAGATTAATAGGAAAATAGTTAATCTAGATGATCGTGACTTATTAGAAACAAGACTCATCGATTAAGAATAAAGGTGATGCATACAGGAGATTGACGTTAAAGATTACTTTTGTATATTTCTTTCACCTGGAACCCCTCATTCAAAATGGAGCTGATCATGTTTCCATAGTAACACACAACTCTAGACTAAGTGGCGGAAGCTATTCTTTTGATAGACTCACAGTAAGTAATATATTTTTACTGTGAGTAAAAATATTTTATGATGTTATCTCACTTGTGTACACAAAAAATTACTACATAACTACCTACATTAAATAAGAAGAACCGAGCAAAAAATTTCTTAAAATGATGGAAAACTTAATTTTTCAAACTTGTATTAAAAATCATTGGATATAATTTTTTGTGTGTGTCCTTGAATTAAGAAGTGTTATAAATCCGAACAGAAAAACTCATATTTACAAAATATTTTCAAACTATAAAAGCTTGAGTTTACAGAGTTTTTAGTAATCATCTCAATTCTGCTTAGCTGATGTTTGAGTAAACTAAAAATAATAGTCGCTTCCTCTTTACGGTCAATATTTGAGTTATCACAAGTTTTTATGACAGGCTATTTTTTTTAGAGAAGTTTCAAACAATTCCTATGTTTGTTTGATTTTTATGATTAACTTATTTTATCAAGAGGAATAATGAGTCATCCAACATTCATTTGTTTGCAAACTACGAAAATACATATCTATTTTCAATGTTCAACAAGTGGCCAAATTTTGCATTTTGTCTTCAATAATTCTTGGTCATTTTAATGATTTCAATATGAATAAAGAAGAATTTATTCAAAAAGTTAGTAAATGATCAAAATGGAATTGTTTCACTATTTTTAAAATTTTAAAATAAAGATTTACAAAAAGGAATCAAAATATATAACTGCGAATACATTGAGAGTTAAAGCAAACATTTGGATTTCGATAGCTAAATTATAATAACTTATTTCTTGCAATTATTCGTTATAATTTCATTATAATTATAAAAAAAAATCCTTTTAATATAACTATATAAAAATTTCATTTTAAAATTCATTTAATTTCAAACTTCATTTTAAAATTCATTTTATTTCAAATTTTATTTTAAAATTCATTTAATTTCAAATTTCATTTTGTATAATTATACAAAAATTCTATTTTAATATAGTTATATAAAGTATCAGTTGAATATAATTTAGTACGATAGCAGTGCTAGAAGATATATTCATTCTCCATTTTGCCAAGATTATTATTGTTTACCCAAATTATTGTAGTTTTATCGAGCTGAAAAGTTTTCAAATGGTATATAAATTAGTTATCCAAACTCACGTTGGATACATAGTAAATTTTTTCCAACCTTTTCTGAAGTTTCTGGTAGGTAATATGACACCTTATCTGCATTATGAGGATTGCTGTTCGTAAAGAAATTTCTAATGATCAGTTTGTCTTTTGATAAAAAGTAAAAGTCTCCAAAATTAATTTTCAATGATAACAATTCAGAAAAAAATAATCATTGCGTAATATTAAAACTGCCTCTATAGTAATTACATTATTTATGTAATGTAATACCATAGAAGGTTATGAAATTTAATATATCTTTCAAAATGTAAGGAATGCTTGGTTGGCCGTAACTCTTGAATAGGGCTTGCTTAGCGACGAAATACCAAATCGATTGCCTCAGGTGAATTCTTGATAGTGAACTGGAGCTCTACGATTTTAACAAAAGCTTAGATTTCTTCAGGTAATTTTCATTACAATATTGTGACCCTGTATACCAATTCTTATTTTAAAAGGTATATATGTTAGTTATTTGCTGTAAATATTTTTAAATATAAGATAGGAGTTATTAAATTATTTTTATTTTCGGGCCCTGATATTTAAAAGACATTATTTAATAAAAACACTCAAGTAAATTTAAAAACTAATTGGTTATTGCTGAAACATTGAATGTACATAAACATATATAAAGATATTTTTAATCGTTAATTTAGCGTGTTCAACACTAAATGTGTATGATCACTAAATCACTAAATTTTAATCACTAAATATGTGTGTACTAGTACGTTTTTCAAGATAAATTAAGTTAGTGTTGGTTTAATAAAAAAACAAGAATGTAGGAGAAGACATTTTAAGTATTCCTTACTACCATTGCGTTTTTATTTTAAAATTAAGAAAACTATATTATAACATTCTTTAAATAAAATATTCTTTTTAAGTAAACAATAAATTAAAAAATCGGCCAATTTATTCTAAAGTTTTTTTCTAAATTTCTGTGCTTGCATATTATTAACTCATTAAGAACTTTTAAAGAATGAAAGTATAATTAATATCTCCTACTTTACCTATCTTTCGAACAAAATATTTTTTTAATCTAAAAAGAAAATTCGAGATAAGTAAATTACGCACAACCCCTTGTCTTCATAGATTTACATCTCCAATCGTGTTTCAATAAGTAATTTCCGTAATTATTTTTAACCTTAGGATTCGAAAAAGGAATGACCAGTATTAATCCGATGCAAATTAAAATCATTAATTAAACGGAAATGGTTTCGTTTTTGTGTTTCTAATTATCTTTCACCTTTCTATAAATTATCTGAGAAAAGATTTTGCCTTTCTTGAGACCTTTACGTTTTAATTAAAGTTATTTATTTCTTGGAGATAAGGAAATGGAATCGAAAAGATGCAAAGGATTTTTCTAATTACATTTTAAAATCATACTTTTTGCAACGTTAATCTTTGTTTATCGGTATTGAAGAAGGCCTTTGTTAATTTTTGATTGAACTGAATTCTAAAGGTAGACACGGTCAAAGAGAAGACTCCTTGCTTTGATTTTTAATTGCTTGAGCTATGATTGGGTTTAATTTAATTAATTAATTTCTATGGCTAACTGTCAGCCAATAGTTTGAGGCTATATTTTACTTGACGTTATTCAAAAATACAGTTACAACTGTACATATAAGTTACCACCAGTAATTATAGCCATAAACAAATCTTAGGATGAATTTTTGAAATTTCATCAAGTTTTGGTAAATTTCCAATAGCTAACCATTGATATTCAAGGAATTGCCCTAAATAGAATTCTAATTTTCATTAAAAACTTTATTTGGAAAAGTTTACTTACCCAACAAAAACATCTCTGTACAAAGCAATCAAGTTCTTCGTGCAATAATTATGGCAATGAAAAGTATTGAGATCTAAAGTAGAGCCAAGTTTAAAGCTGTTGTAAATTACGGGCAATGAAAATTAGTAAAATTTTCTTCTCAAAGTCAAAATTCCCTTGCATTAACCTAAATATCTAGCTGTAAAAATATTTGTGAAATTTGGCCATTACGTATTCTGGTTCACTGACGCGTTATAGCAAAGTTAAATAAGTATTTTTTAGTTAGATAATTTGGCCGATGAAGGGGAATTTGACTTTGAGAAGAAAATTTTACTAATTTTCATTGCCCGTAATTACAATAGCTTTGAACTTGGCTCTTCTTTAGATCTCAATACTTTTCACGGCCATAATTATTACATGAAGAACCTGGCGCCTTTTTACAGCGATGTCTTTGTTAAGATTTCACTTCTTTTTTTAAGGTATTAATTTAAAATGTTTGACCTATTTGAACAACAATAACTAATTTAAAAAAAAATTCTGTTCATAATTTTTGACTTGCAAGAAAACTTCCTGGGATTGAAAGGGTTAAGCATACATGTTTTTTTTTGTTACCTACTTATTACACATTTCACCGTTGACAAACTTTTTGCTGGCGACCAACAACGAGAACTGTATAACTAGTCGACTCCTTTATTCTTTTAATTATTATTTGGTTAAAATGTTCACAACAACATCCAATTTGCGGAGAATTACCCGAGATTTTTTTTTTAAAAGTTACATTTATTGGACATGACGTACTTATGCATTCAATATGAATGATCATAATATAAAAGTATCTATATATTTAATAGGCAATACGTTTTTTGGGGTTAGTCCGTCCGCCTAAACTGCTCAACCAATTTCAATGATCAAGGTGTCATTTTAAAGGAAATAAGCTGTAGATTTGCCAAAACGTGCCAAAATAATTTATTAACACTTTATTATTTAGTTAAATTTCAATATTTTTCATCATTAAGCTACTACAAAGCCTCAATGATTTTGAATATATGAATGGCAACATCCTTACGTATGTAAACAACAAATCCGTTGCTAATTTTAAAGCTCTTTTTAAACTCTTCGTTTCAAAATTGATTTTTTCTGTTTTTCTGAAGCATTTTTGTATTAGAGTAATTATTATTTTGAAGTATTTCTATCCAGAAAATGCCTCGCGTTGGACGTCGTTCTCTAACGGGGCGACTTATCAGAATAAATAAAAGATATTGGGACTTCAATGTAAGGGCATAGCTAATGAAGTTTTAAGTCAGAATGTTGGCGGATAGTATATTTAACTTTCTATTATAAAACTGCAATTTGGGTGTTTTCTCTATTAGGCCTTACATTAAATTTATAAAAATTTGGTTACATTTTTTATGGCTGGCAAACCTATTCGAGCGCAGTAAGATGTTTTAACCACAAATTCGAGCGGCAAAGCCGCTCAATCCGAGCGCAGCGAGGCGTTTGGGGGTTGGCGAGCGTTAGCGAGCAGGGGGCGAAGCCCCCTAGTTTTAAATAAATAGCTTATTCAGATTTGCACAAAAAGTTGACAATGAGGAAAAAATTAACAATTGGCGATCATTTCGTAGGCAATAAATTATCGCCAATGGCCGAATTTATAATGCCAGGTACACTTTTTATTATTATTATTATTATTTCTTGATTTTAGAGGATTTCGGCATCTGGCGAGTTTGTCCTCTATATATGCTAAGAGCTACTAGTATTCTAAGTTTTATAATTCTAAGCCCAATAAAAATGTATTAGAATTGAGATTCAAATTTTTCGAAACTTGTCCCTTTTAAGGGATTCGGCTGGGAAAATCTTGAATTTTATCTTAATCTTCCAACCAGTGTAACGACGCACAGTGGGGCAGAATGGCGAAAAAGCTGGCCAAAAGTCAAAAAAATTATTTTTTTTTAATTTGCCTTTTTAAACCACAGGGTTTTGTTTATAAGTATCTTGAGCATCTAGTTCCACCCTTTTCAGCTGCTTATTGAGTTTTTCGGCGCAGCTGTTATGGGTGAAAGATGGAACTTATAGAAACGTTTTCAGTAAAGCGCATATTTTCATCAAACCGACTGTTTTTTCCAGACCCATCTTCAGCTCTTGTTTTTATCCAAGAAGTAAAACATTATCATGGAGCCTATAGCAAGTGGTTAGTAGAACATAACATATTTTTTCTTAATTTTTGGATTAATTTTAATATTTTTTATTTATTTTTGAAAATGCGCCTTAAAAAATTACTGCATTTTTTATGACTTTATACATATATTAGTAAAAAAGTTTGATAAGGTCATCTTGGGTCATCCAACTTTTTATACAGTTTGAAAGAGCATTTAATTATGTATTAGAAACTGTTTACACATCTTGCCTCAACTTGTCGATTTGACAGTAAATCTATTCCAAATGAAACGCAAATAACTTCCACTTATTAATAACTCCATTAAAGATATAAATTAAATAACTAGTTATGCGCGTTGTAACAAATTCCATGAACATAATATAATTATTTTTATGTTAATAGTTATTTAAATATGTAAAGTTGAACTCCTATTTATTAATATTTAATTAAACTATTATTTCAATTCAATTTACTGTAAAATGTATTACGATTTTACATTTGAATAGTTGTGTGCACCGTGTATAAATGTACAAAAAAAAAAAAAAAAAAAAAAAAAAAAAAATTAGGCTGTTTAGCATACCAATAAGTTCCAAACATTAAATGAAATCAAGTTAAGAATATTATTTATAAAATTTTAAAAATCCTGTAGTTAATAAATAAAGTAGTTTTTTTTAAGGTTCAGAAGAAAATTATAAATTTATAAGAAGGAGGATGTTGTTTGATATAATTTCCAACATGCCCGCTTCTATGTGCTTTAATACTAAAATAAAAAACCTGGAACTTGAAATACAAAAAAAATACGGATTGTCCGCATGAATATTCATCTCAAATCCAAGATATTTTGAAACAATTTTTGAACCCTTATAAGAAAAAATGGAAAGCTAGCAATAGAACCAGAAGGACTTTTGAAAATAAAAATAAAGAATGGCTTAATGAAAGTATTTACTTCCCATCGTATTTAAATAAAAGATTAGGTCGACCATCTTCAGACTTTTTGGAAAGCAGCGAAAGATCGAAACGCAGAAAAACGGAACTTATACGTTCAGAAGCAACACCAGATGCATTAGCCTAGGCAGCACAGAGGAATCCGAGAGCTAGTGGAAGAATAGATGCGTACAAACTCGTCAAAGATGCCACATTTACTTCCCCATCAAGAGCATCAAAATATATTAAATCATTTTCAGAAAGTGAAAAATATGTCGGTGATCAAGTTTCAGTGGACGTAGCATTGTCGGTGATTGTTGAAGCAAAATTATCCCGACATCAATATAATATAATTCGAAGTTACTTTGAAAACACTTTTCCTTCTTACTAAACTATACAAAGAGCAAAGAAAAGCTGTTATCCAGGAAATAGTTCCTTACAATGCGAAGAGTTAAAAGTAGAAGTTGCTGTTCAATCTTTACATGATCACACAGCTGGAAGCATTATCGAAAGTAAACTATATGATGTTCAAAAATATTAAAATGAGCAATTGCATAAAGTGAAACTTTTAACCAAATGGGGTTGTGACGGAAGTTCAGGCCAAAGTGCGTATAAGCAGAGGTTTTTATACAGTAGTTCATCGGACTCCCATATCTTTCTTGTGTCATGTGTTCCACTCCAAATGTTTTTTGAAAATGAGGACGATACAAAAACTGTCATATTGAAAAATCCTAGGCCAGCATCTCCTCGCTTCTGTCGCCCAATACTGTTGCAATTTGTTTCTGAATCGGAGGAAACAACACAACAAATTGTAGATCACATCGAAAACCAATTAAAAACCTTTTTCCAACCGTAGTAATAGCTAACAATGCAAATATTAATATTTCTCATACAGTGTAATTCACAGTGGTCGATGGAAAAGTTTGCAATGCTGTCACATCTGCTGTTTCACAACAGTGGTGCTATGTTTGTGGTTTAACTTTAAAACAGTTTAACAAATATTCGAAAGTTATAAAGCAAGAAATTGATTTAGACACATTCCGATTTGGTCACCACTTCATGCTTGGATTAGATTTTTCGAATGTTTACTTTACATATCTTACAGATTGAATATCTGTAAATGGCAGGTTCGTCAGGGAGAGGACAAAAAGAAGTTTCATGAAAACAAGAAATCCAAAGAGAAGTTTAAGTGACAGTCAAATCAAAGAGAAGTTTAGAAGTGACATGTGTGACACAGTATGTCTATATGAATGTGGACACAGTAATGTCTATAACATCTAATTTACCTATTCATATAGTTTTACCAAGGTATAACTTCAAACACGATTTTGCCATTGAATAAAATAAATTGTTGTTTGTTTCCTAATTCGAAATTTTGAGTTAAATGTATTACCATATCAATGTTATCTACAAATTTTATTGTTAAAAACTGTAACTGGAAATTTGTAAGTGATGCCCTACGGTAAAATATTTATATAAATCTGCTTGAAGGAAAATAACAATGCAAATTGAAATTGATTTTAATGTCTATATTTTAAATTTTTATAAGCAATTATGTTAGGTATTGTTTGTAAATTGCTGAAAAATGTAATAAAAATGCTATCAAATATAAAAATATTTTTAATCAATGCACATATATTTATTTCAACAGAAAACTTTAATTAAAAGTTAAATTTTGGTAAGTAATTTTAGGAAAAAAAAAATTCAGATATCGCAATGTAAATATTAATTTTTACCAAAAAATGGTTAAAATTTTTCAATAAAACCAAAATTTGGTGATAGTATATTTTTATAAACTCATTCAAAATTTTACTATCGACATTTGGTTTTAATAAATACACTTGTGAATTTTGGCCAGGTTTTCACCCCTTCTGCCCCACTGTGTGACGACAAGAACTTTTATTTTCTTTGCCTGGCGCTTTTATTTTTTTTGGCGGCGCTTTTGCTGGGCGCTACGAATATAATTAGTGCATGACTGGATTGAAGAATGAGTCAGAGAGGGACGTTGAGGGTCTTGGAAGAAGCTTAAGGGGACTAGGTACTCAACGATTTCATAAAATCAGGAAAATCAAGGCAAGAAAATAATTTGTGTAACATGTTGAATATTGATCAAAATGAAGAAATTTTTTGTACATATGTTGTTCGAACATTTTAAAATTATATTTTGTAAAAAAAATTCATAATAATAGGCTAATAATTTATTAATAATCACTTATTGAAAACTCGTTTAAATTTTTTTTTTTGCAGTGTTGATTTATGGTAAGCTCGTAGAAAAATATTTAATTTAAAATAAAGTTTTTTTTTTCTTTTTATTGCTTAGAAATGTCGATATAATGCATTAAATATCATCTTTGACAAAATACTACCAAATAAGTTTTTTTTTTAATGCAGTTATTTGTTTAACGTATGAAAATTTTCACTTTTTTAAAGTAATGGTAAATAATTAAAAAAATAAATTCCGGAAATTTTAAAAATTTTGTTTTAATTTGTACTTTATATGTTACTTAATCATCATAAAAAATTTCAATTGTATATCTTTCATAGTTTTTTATACGAGTGTACCAAAAGTTGGAAAATTGACGTTTTGAGAAAACGCTAAAAAACTAAAAAAAGTTGGAATAACTTGCATGCTTTTTAAATGCAATGTTCTACACCTCTATATTTTGAAGCATACATCATTACAGATATTTCTGCCTTTTTTTTATAAATTTTTTCCCCCTTTTCTTACATTTTTTTATTTTTTAAATGACCTCTCTATTCTTTGGTTACTCAACGATTAACGAAGCTTTTCAGTGACTGTGATATGTTGTAACCAGGTCCCATCCTCAAATTACACAGATATGTTATTTAATCTACACAATAAATTTCAGCTGTATATCTTGCATAGTTTTTTATACGAGCGTATCAAAATTTTGAAAACCAACGTTTTGAGAAACGCAAGAAAACTAAAAAATCTTTAATTACTTACATGTTTTTCAAATTTAATGTGCTCCACCTCTGTATTCTGAAATAGCCATCATTACAGAAAAACTTTCTGTTTTTAATTTCTTTCCCTTTCTTGCATCTTTTGAGATTTTTTTAAATGCCCTCTCTGCATCGGCTGCTCAAAGATTAACAAAGCGTCGCAGTGGGGGGCATGTTTTAACCAAGTTAAATTCCCAAATGGTGGATAATTAAATTACAACAACTTGATCTATCATTACAATAAGTTTATGTTACCACATAATGTAATCAGAGCATTTTTATATTTTCCAATACAACTCATACACTAAACTACGTTCATGTTTACAGCACGCTTGTTATTTATTGTTGAAGTTGACATGTAAAAAGCAACTTAAAACTGTGAAGCAATCTTAGAAGTCAAACCTTTTCTGCTTAGGATTTACCCACAATAGAATGTCTACTATCCCAATACATATATTTTACAAAATAGTTCTAGTAGGATAGATAATAAGCCGAATTCAACAATATGCAGTTTTTGCTCATGTCAAACTGGGCCAATGACACAATTTACTGTTTCTTAGAAGAACTCCACTCAATTTTATCAGCTAATGAATGAGTATTTTTCAGCATTTAAAATATTTTTATGTTTATTGAGATACGATTGCCCTTTTTCAAATTCCTCTGCTAGCCAGTTTTAATATATTTAAATGATAAATAAATGCGAAAACACAGGCAGTGAAAATTTTCGAAAATTAAATCATAAACTTGCTCAAAAATAAATATTTACTTTAAATTACATGTGGAAAAGATAGCTGCAGTTACAGTAAAAATGTATTGCCTCCACAAATGTATAAAAACATTATAAAATAATTAAAAATTGTAATAACAAAACATTAAATTCAAATAAAAAACCAGAAAATGGAAGCCGAAACTAAAATCAGTAATTGAAATTATTAAAAATAATATAGTTCTTATTCATTTACAACAAAAAGTTATATAGTAAACAATTCAGCGTAGCGTGGAATTGCGTAGAATGGGGATTGTGCTAGAATTTATGCTGTGGTGTTGTCTTCTATGTGAACAATAAATAAATGTTTTCCCTGAAAAAGTATTTAATGAAGCCGTTTCACCAGTTTCCGCATCATTTAACTTTTAATGTTTCTGACACAGACAGCTATCGAAGAGATACTAAATCATTTCTTTTTTTGACCTTTAGGACACTTAATACGAAAAAGAAAACACTAAAACTGATGTCCAAGTATCTATCCGCCAAATCTTATCAATCCTCCTAATAAATACTTCTCTTCGTTGACAGTATCTATCACAAAAGAAATCATCAATTGCATTACAAAAGCACTGATGTCTGTACAATGTATTTCTCTAGAAACATCAAATGAATTTCGCCAAATGCCATCCTTTCTTAACTATGTAACACCGTTAACTTAATTAGAGGAAAGAGCCTTGGCGAAGACTTTTCAAGACTTGTATCTCTTCTGTCTGGTGAATCCAGACGCATCGCTCAGCCTTTTGGTTTGGATGTCATTCCGACGGAAATGTCTTCACTTCGACCTTTGAGTGGCGACAGGAAAGGGATAGTTTCTTTCTGGTCTTTCAAAGTGGGTGACTTAATATCATAGCATCGTGAAGAGTGGATGACTGTTCTGAATAGATACTTGGTAGTGAAAGGGATAGTAAATAGATGGTTACATAATTTGTTGTTGTGTAGTGGTTAGAGTAGTTCAACCCGAGAATGAGTAAGCCAAAGTGGTACTTTCGGGTTCATTGAAAGGACTCAATGGTTTGACTGTCTCTTATGTATTTGATACAATGTTACAGCTACAATTGCAAGATTTGTTCTGAATTCTGAAATAAAAAGATATATGGTGTCATGGATTTGCTATGTTATTCAGTTACATTTTTTATTTTATTTTTTAGTTTCACTTTTGTTGATTTGTATGTGGCAATCCTTATGGAAGTCAGAATTGCACTAGGCCACTATAGCAATTAAATGAAATGCTTATTTTCCCTCCGTATAAGATTTAGCTTAGGTTTCTTGTTTATCTAAAAATAAAAATGAGTTTAATACTAAAGGAGCTTATATTAATAGCGAAAATGGTGACCCGGGGCTGATATGAACCGGAACCTTTTGATTTGAAGAGCGTTGTGTAACAGATATTTGGCAGTAGAGATAGTTATATCAAATTTAATTGATGGTGTTGATTAATTTATTACGATAGGTTTTGTTCATCTATTTTTAGAATGCAGAGAAGGATTTTCAATTGGGAATATTAGGGTTTAGTTGGAAAATACTGTTAATTTATTCTTCAATTTTGACTAGATATTTTTCGTTCTGGAGGTTGTTTAATTTTTCATTCTGGAAAGTATTTCAAATAGAAATATTTATTAGAGAATGAGTGGATACTTAATAGAGAATTTTTTTAGCACTAGTTGTTAATTAATTCATTTAGTTGGTTGCTGTACAATGAGAAGAGTTGTTTAAACTAGTTGTAGCTAAGTCAAGTAGAGGTATTCAGATTTAATTTATACGTTGCTTTACTTAAAGATTTAATATGCACTATCTTTTTTACATTCAAATGCAATTTCTTATAGAGACATCACATGAAAAGGTAGGGTCCGTATACATATTTGGTCTTTAAAGAGTGTAAGGAATAATTAGATTATTTGTTATGATATTTGATGTAAATTGTAGATAGTAGTTCAAATAGTAATGGGTATTTCAAAAAAGAACTTTGGTGTTTTATTGATAGTTCAATTGTTTAACTATTTATTGGTCATTTAAAAGGTATTGTTTAAGGTAGCTCAACATTGAATTTGTAAAACTTTTCTAATAGCAAGAGATAGAGATAATTTGGTATAGTGGAAGTTTGTCACAAAAGTTTTATTATTAGTAGTTGTATTAAACAATTTGACTTTATAGTTATTTTTTATTTTAAAGATAAATTTGACGTTCATAAAAATGATTTCAAAGCAAATTTTTGCATTCAACTTCCCCATAACTCAACTTTTTACTAGAATATTATTTCACCGTGCAGGTTCTTTGAAAATATTTGATTGAAATCGTTCTTGGATATTATAACCCAATGAAGTTTATAAACATTTTCCTTTCATTAAAAATTATATCTATTAATAATATTAGGGTAGAAAAATCAGTAAGAAAATAAAATTAGTAAAAAAAAAAAAATTGTAATGGATACATTACGAATTTACCAGGATCAATAATATACAGATATATAATGTTGTATCTTGGTGGTGGTGACTGAAAAATAAAACTTATTTATTGCTTATTGAAAACAGAGCTCGTATAGATTCTGTCACTGTTGATCAATCAGCATGAACTAATCAATTGTTGAAATCTTTGAGGTATTCAAAAGTTCCTTCGCTGTTTCTCTTATAAATCCTTAATGTACAAGTGTTCCCTGTAAAAAATTTGTTTCGGAAAGACGTTTCTCTTAGACATGGTGAGGATATTGATTGTTATTGCTCCGCAGCGGACGACATCATTACCATGGTTTGGTGCCTTTCCAGACTTCCATCATAATCATAATCATCATCACCGCTTTCATCATTGGAGATGTTATTTTCTACGAAAAGTTATGCTTATTCATTTCAGAGTAATATGAGGTGGGTGGTTTTATGTTTTTTTCTTTCTCAAAAGATTGATTAAAATATTGTCAGGGAATGTCTTGTATGAAAATTCAAAATAGCTTTGTTTGGGATAATGTATTTAAAATGTTCCCAATAGGATCAATTACTTTAAATTACTCCTAAATCAATTAAATTAAATACATTTATCCTAAAAAATTGTGGACTGGGCTTTATGGGGGGGGAGGGGGGAGGGCGATAACTGATCTTTTACTAATTTAACCGTACAGATGTCATAGAAGAAATATTTAAAAAAAAAAAAAAAAAAAACTATTTAACAAAGAACTGATTATATTTTCTATCACAACGTTTACAAATAATCTTACATGAAGTAAAAATGCATGAAGATGATAATTTATTTCTAGTATATTAGTTTACCTCTATATTTGGTTATATGAATAATGCCTTTATAAAACGTAAATCCTGGATTTACTTAATATTTTCCTTTATTTCCTTGTACAAATCCTATAATTAACAATATAAACATTAACTACTTATGTAAATTAATTAAACTGTATACTATATATTGAATTTTTTTTTATTATTTGAAAACACATTTTTAATTTTCTCTTTACCAAATGTAGTTAAAGAGAGGCCGTCAATCTGTCTAAGCCCCAAAATTCTAATTCTAATTTTCAGTCACAATAACATCTGCTGGAATATTGTTTTAAAGCACGAGAATTTTTATTGCAAGTATAAATAATAATAATGAAAATCATTACGAAATTTTAAGGGAAAATAACCGAGTGTTTTCATTAAAATTTGGAAACTATTTGCAAGATAATTAATAACATTCTTTAAAACATTATTATTTAAATCTCTTTGTTATTGTCTCTTCAAATTGTGTTAATTATATATATATATATATATATATATATATATATATATATATATATATATATATATATATATATATATATATATATATAATTTTTTTTTTTACCTGCAATAAAGTTTATGCGCTTTAAAACAATACTTTAGAAGATATTATTGTGGCCAAAAAAAATAAAACATTTGGTTAATTTGGCATGAATAGACTGACAGTACCTATGAATCAAATTCTACAAGAAAAGATTTTTCTCTTTTATAAAAACTTCACATCTAGTAAAACAATTACGAAAACACTCAAAAGTTGTTTTTAAATTTTTGAGTAGAGAATTTAAACAACCTTACAACTCGCATAGTTTTGAATATAAAAATATCAAGTATGTTTAAAGCTGGAAAAGCACATCAAAATTGAAAATCTTCTGCAAAAAGAAAGTCTCAATAGATTTGAAATGTAAGATATCGTGTAGAGAAATCAGTTGAATGAAAAATAATTGACAGAACTGTCAGAGAAGAGGTAAAGTCAAATGAAATCTTCCAACTCTTTGTTCTTTTTGATCCAACTTGTTGAAGAAAGGAAATTGAATTGAAGAGGACGAAAATCAAAATATATTATGAATAGCTCCAAGTCACTTCACGAAAAGAGGTCTTCCAAATTAAAATCCAGTCTCTTGTCAAGGAATATCCGAGAGTGAAAAGAGCAATAAGGGGTTGAAATGACGTTGAACTTTTTACTTTGTTGTTGCTATACACGAGTCTTTTCTGTTTAAAGTATTAGCTATGCAATAAATATTAGTTGAAAGGTGTAAAATTTAGATTTAGTATGAAAAATTGACCGTCGCGTTCTTTTGCAAAAATGTTAAACGTACTTATGGTTTACCCTTATATTTAGAAATTGCTATATTCATCTCTTAACTAATTTATATTATATAATTAAATTTTTAAGAATTTTTATAAGTAGATTTTTACTATTATTTTTTTTTAATCTTTACTTAAAGTGTGTGTGTTCTTTATTAAAACTTTTTAATGCCTTTTGCAGCAAATATTACAATTTTAGTTATTGTAGTAAATTTATTTTTTCGTGTTTAAAAAACACTACAATTGACTTTAGCTCCCAGCTATCAAAAATAAAAATATGTTCTTCTGTTTTAATGATATGTGGGTAATGCTTAGATAAGTGTAATGTTTTATAAACTTCTTTTTCTAAATAATTTTCTTTTTCCACAGTGGATCAAATTTCTGTAATTAAAGGCACGATTCACTTACTATTGTATTTAAACATATACAACTATTTTATTGGCATTAAAAATAAACTAATTGAAGAGTTTAAACTAAAATATTTAAACTTTAGTATTAGACTGTTTGAAAATGTGAGTATGTAGAGTTGATAGTATAAAAAAGAAGTATAAGATTTAAATAGAAAACATAGTAAAATTATGCTTTTTTTTTATATAAAAAGTATTATTAAGCATGAGAAGCTTCCTACAAATAATGGGGAATGATTTCTGTAGACAGTGTTAGTAAATGGAATTTGTATGCTAATTTTTAATGGACATAAATGAACCAATTTTTCAGCACAGAAACACAAGCTAATTAAAAAAAAAATCTCCTTCAAACTTCTTAGTTACAATGGCTTTTTTATTAACATATCACTCTTCACTCCTACAAAACTCCCTAAAAATTAAAACAAATATTACCTTCTTTTCATTCAAATCCATACATCGACATAATTTTTTCCACGACTATCTCATTTTTTTCTTCTCTCTTTCTAATTACGCGAAACAGAAAGCAAAACAATTTCTAGTAATGCATAGCAACAAAATAATTCCAATTCGAGTCGTCCTACTATCGAAAAGAAGCCACACATGATAATGAACGCATCTTCAGTACACAATTCAGCAGCACACACAAAGTACAGGGGCAACTTCATCTCAGCGTAATTACCCTCCTTCTGATGGGCAATTTCGGCCAAGCTACCCCCTTATTACCCCTCTCAGCTATTTTGCCCGAATCCGTGCACTGGTTACTTGTACTCACCGCAACAATAGACATTCCTTTTATTGCAAGAATGGAAAGAATATGAGGGTAAAAAAAACAAAAAAAAACACGTTCTTCTTTCCATCTATCTTGTTCTAGAGATCCAGCATCGTTTACTGTGGATTTTTTTCTCTTATTTTTCTTGTGATAAGGGTTTATGATATGATGTTAAAAATAACGAGATCTTGTCCGGTGGCCAAGTATTATTGTGCGGTGCGGAAGGCTTTCGGGGTACCGGTATCTCAATGAATTTCTTATTGAAGTATTATTAGATACGGAATTAGTTATGTGTGATGAGATTGAAAGAAGGCCGGACTGTAATTGTCCCGATTGCAGCAGGAATTGCGTGATCATAAATTGGATTTTCGACAGAGCCTAATATAGGGGAAGGTCAAGATTGAATCTTGCAAGATTTTGCAATCAAACGAGGATGGCAATAAATTCAAAACATGAAAGGCTGATATATATATAATGTATCTAGTATATTCTCGTACAAGAAAGTAAACAAAACTTACATCAATATTATAGATTGCCGGGAAACTTCATCTAGAATGTAGGTTACTTAAGATTGGCAAAGACGATTTGGGGATTGAATGAGCGTTGTATTAGTGTCAAAACATGGACTGTTCATGTATGTATAGCTTTTCATAAAAGAACGTGTACTTACATGAATATTATGGTTTTTATCACCAGAACAACTTTTTTACAATCAAACTAGTTATAACAAAGGGGCACTAGTCTTTTTGCTTTAATAAAGAATTAATGTGCACAGTTGAGAACTGAGCTTCTCTGAATTAATAACCCTGCAAGACCACAGTATTATAAATTCTTTGTTGGCAAATAAATTATATCGGAATAATGATAAGATTTTTCCACTGATAATATAAAATGAAATATGTTTTGTTATAAAAAGATAACTTACATATTTGTAACTGAAACTCCAATACAAAACCTCAATAATGAAAAATCTAATTCATAAATTTGTCTAATCATAATATATAAGAACCATTACACTTCTATTTTATAAACAACTTAAAGTGATTTGTTTAAGATAAAGCAAATGTTTTATGCAAATGTTATATGAAGGGAAATACTGCAAAATTCTTCAGTGTGATTTCTGAAAATGTGAGAATGAAAACTACAGTCTAAAGATCGTAATAGATTAAATCAATTTAGTTTCCTTAAAAAAGAATATACATAGAATATAAACAATTGAATATAAATAAATTTCTTTAAAATAGAATATAAATAAATTTCTTTAAAATAGAATATAAATAAATTTCTTTAAAATAGAATATAAATAAATTTCTTTAAAATAGAATATAAATATTGACAATACATAAAAGAATATAATCTATGATGTGTTGTCAAAAATGTTAGTATTTTATTACAAACTGGAATTTTGTGTTATGTATATTTAAATTTGAAGGGGATATGCTTGGATTCTGATCGAAATAAAATTATTCATATCATTTCGTATATATACACAAATAAATACTGACATGAAGCACTTCCTTCAGATACGAATGCAATATATAAGTATCCGAAAACAACTTTTTCAGTAAAATACATTGAAAGCATAATAACATACACTTACATATCTATAGCAAATGTCTCCAGAAAATATATTTCTAAATATGCTGTTTTTACACAAATAAAAGACCAATAAATTTCTTTTCAAATCCCGCAATGAAATATTTCTACTGCCATTTCAACATATAGAATTCTACGTATTTATATAGAACTCTACGCATTTAAACTAATCTTTTTTCGAAAATTTTTTCTTGGGGGGGGGGGGGGATAACAGAAAAAAATTCAGTATTTCAATTGGTAATTAAATAAGATTTCAAGTTATTTAAAATACACATACATCTTTTGTAGATATCTTATTCCAAGTTCTAGAAAATATAATGATAGGAATACAGGAAAAGTATAGTTCTCCTAATCTTTTATTTGGTAAAATAGAATCCATACTTTCATTGAGATTTTAAGGAATGTAAATGTGCATTTACGGCTTTCATGTTTTATTTTTAATTATTTGCAACAAAATTATTTGATTACCCCATCCTCTCTTAGTTTTATATTTGCACTAATTTGATAATCATTAAATGAATATTTCACATTCTGCTATTCAGTGTTCTATAACCTAATGGCATATTTTATTTGTTCACCCAAAGATCTCTCTCTGATATCCCTGATATCCAGTTATATTATCCGATTGACTAACAATATAGTGTAATACTTTGGGTTGCTTTCAACTATATGCTTATTGAGTCATAACTTATTCATGCTGATATATAACCCTGAAAAAAAAAATGCAGAATTAATGTTGAAACTAACCATTATCAAGTCGCTTTTTCCCCCTTTTTCTATTCTTACTCAATATAATTCACAAAATTGAAAGCACTCGATAAACAGTAAATTTATATTAGCATGGATGCTCAGTTCAGTTTATGAAATCAGATAAAGATAGTATTTTAAAAGGTACGATCATGTTAAATAAACACAAAAATGTCCTCTAGTTAAAAGTCAAAAATATAAATTTAAAGGGTTGAGAAATATAGCCAGGACAAAATAAAATTTTTTTGTGTAGCAGACAATAGAATTATTTTATATGTGACGCGTCATTTAAGAGCATGAAGTGTATCCCCATTCTTATGAAGTAACGTGTTGTGACGTTCGCTGAACCTAACTTATTCGCTGAATAGTGTAGTTTAGCATTAATATACAATGGGAGTTTAAAGGTGCTCACATCGAAGTTTAATGAGCCTTTATTCAGTGAAAACGCATTTAGTTTCTATTTCCGCCAAGTAGATTGGAAGTGCAGATTGTTTCGAATGTATTTCAATCGGTACCAGTGATCTTGTGTTTTAAGACTTCATTTACAAAATGTTTGTTATTCAAGACGGTTCACAGTGGTGCAGAATGAAGAAAAATCTGTCCAAAAGTGATTTTTTTTTTAATTTTCCTATTTGAACTACAAAGGTTTTTTTTTACAAGTATCTTTAGCATCTGGTACCATCTTTTTCAGTTGCTTTATGAGTTTTTTGGTCCATTTGTGAGAGGTAAAAGTTTGAACTTACAGAAACGTTTTCAATAACGTGCACATTTTCTTCAGAGCGACAGCGTTTTTTAGGACTATCTTCGACTTTTCTTTTTATCTAAGAAGTAAAACTTTGCTATGGATCCTATAGCAAGGGATTAATAGAACGTAACATATTTTTTCTTAATTTTTGGGTTAATTTTAATATTTTTTATTTAATTTCGAAAAAGCATCTTAAATATTAACTGATATACGTTTGATAAGGTCCCCTTGGATCATCCAACTTTATACATAATTTAAAAGAACATTTAATTGTTTATTTGAAACTGTTTACACATTTAGCTAAAATTTGCCGATTTGACTGTAAATCCATTCCAAATAAAACACAAATAACTTCATTTATTAATAACTGCATTGGGGATGTAATCTAAATATCTAGTTTGGTGCATTGTAAACAAATTTAATGAACATAATAAAATTATTTTGAAGTTAATAGTTATTGAAATATGTAAAGTTAAGCTCAAATTTATTATTCATTGAAACTATAATTTCAGTTCAATTTATGGCAAAAAAAATATCATTTTACATTTGAATAGTTGTAAGAACCGTGTATAAATCTATAAAAAAATAGTTTTTTTACATACTAATAAGTTTCAAAAATCACTTACAATCAAAATAAGTCATGTTTACAAATTCTTGAAATCCTTTAGATTCGTATAGTGGTTTCTTGTTTAAGGGTTCAGAAGAAAATTATTAACTTAGAAGAAAGTTGTTTGTAATATTTGCGAATATCCCAGCGTCGATGCTCGTTAAAACTAAATTAAAAAATCTGGAACTTAAAATACAAAAAAAAAAAAAAAAAAAATATGAACTGTCCGAATCAATATTTATCTCGAATCCAATATATTTTGATATAATATTGAAATCCTATTAGAAAAAATTGGAATGCCAGCAACAGAACTGGAAGTGCTTTTCAAATTAAAAATAAAGAATGACTAAATCAAGGTGTTTATTTTCCATTATATTTAAACAGAAAATAAGGTTGACTATTTTCGTATATTTTGGAAAGTAAAAAGACCAAAACGTAAATAGAAACAATTCCAGAACTGTTGGCCTATGCAGCTCAAATAATTCTCATTGATTGTGTAAGATAGATGCGTCCAAAGTATTTAAGGCTTATTGCTTTAAAATGGCAAAATTGTTTATAGAACTCTATCCATGGTTCAATATGCCAACAACCGTACATAAAATATCAGTTTATGGATCAGAAATAGTACAAAATGCGCTTATGCCCATTGAAATGCTTACAGAAGAAGCTCAGGAAGTTCTTAATAAAGACATTAAAAAATATCGTGAAACATTTTCAAGAATATTTTGAGTGAAAAATCTGCAAGATGTTTTCTATCGAGTTTTGTTGGCATCTGATTCAGTAATCTCTAGTTTAAGAAAATTGCCAACAAAGAAGTTAAATACATTTTCTAAAGATGAATTAGAACTCTTATGTTTCTCTCAAATTGAATCTATAAATGAAGTTGAATCTAATTTCGACACAAATTATTCTTCAGATGATTCATTTTCATTGTCAGATCTTTACACTATATTCATATTATATTACAAAACTAATGTTTCATTATTCAGAAGTTCAAATACAGCTTAAATTTTAATGCTTGTGGAAGTTATATTGATATTTCTATTATATTAGTGCATTGTAAATGTACTGTGTTAGATAAAAACAATTATGAGAAGTATTAAGTTTGGACATAGTATGTTTATAACATCTATTTTACCAATTAATATAGTTTTATCAAAGTATAATTTCGAACATACGATTATTTCATTGAAAGAAATTGTCGTGTTTGTTTTCTTATTTGAAAGTTTTGTGTAAAATATATTACCATATCAATTTTATCAACATATTTTATTGTTTATTGTTTAAACAACTGTGAATTTTTAAGTGATACTTTCCATAAATCAACTTGAAGGAACATATAACAATATAATTTAAAGTTAATTTTAATGTTAATATTTGCAATTTTTTTTAATGATTATGTTACGTATTGTTTGTAAATTGCTGCAAAATATAATAAATGTTTTTAAATACAAAAATATTTCAAATACAAAAATATTTTTAAATCAATGCACATAATATATTAATTTTAACATAAATTTTTTATTAAATATATATTTCGTTGTGGTCAAGTTTTAAGTTGTTAAGGTTTGCACAGTGATGCCAATGCTATCCATTATTGGCTCAAAATCTGCCTTTTGTCAACAACTAGTTTTCTTTTAAATTGATCGACTGGATAATTCGTAAGTACACATTTTCATTTTCAGTAACCAGTTGAGTATTGAAGTGGTTTGTAATATAACTAAGTATACCACAACTTCAAAAAAGAAAACCTTCGATAAGAAAAGTGAAAGTTAGATAATATCGATTTTAGATATGATATAATGCTTTAGATATCATAAAAAAATTAAAAAAATGCTTGATTATGTTATAAATAAGTAAGTAAAATGTTTAAGTTTTCCTTAATGATTGAAATATTTTTTAAAATGAAATAGATATTTTGCTCTAAAAGGTTAACTAGATATTTACACAATATCCATGAATATATTAGCTCTTGATATCATAGATAAGGTCCTTTTCGAGGGACACATTTTATCGTTTATATAAATTTATGTACAAAATTCAATAATATTCCTTTATTTGATATTCAACACCACATTTCAACGAATAGCCTTCAAAAGCGAGAACACTCGCGATGCACAACAGAATCAGCCAATGTTGGAAACATGAGTTCTGGAAGATTGGAAAAATTTCGCCAAAAACTAGAACATCGTTCCAAAATACGTTTTTTTTTTTTTTTTTTTTTTTTTTTTAATAACTAAACATGTCAAAAACATCACAATATTTCTTGCCCTCCATCTATTCTTGAAAATAAACTATTTCAGTTTTAAAAATGTACATCAATATTTTAAAACTTCCAGTATATTTTATCTAAAATTGAACGAGATTAGACAATATCTGTAACGGCGGTCGTTTTACTGTGTTCTATATCAGGATTAGCCAATGTGGAGCGATATTTTCCTGCTATGTTGTGCTACTGTGGTAGTTTTTTTTACCGATATTGCACTTAATTAACCTTTTCCAGTGTCCAATTTTTGATATTCAAACAAAATTCATCATCAAACAAAATTTTCATTTAAAAGATTAAATTTTTTCTGCATTTCAACTGCGGATATACAGTTATTCTTGAATTTGATACTTTGATTTTCTCCCATACATGCTGCAAATTTAAACTCCTCCTCTCGCACAGACTACGTTCAATAGTCTAGACCTTAATCTAATGAGGTTCCGAGGCAGCCCTTGGAGCACTTGCACTAAAAATTCTCTAGTACAACATTTAAACAATGCAAAAGCATTAAAATTATAAACTCTTTAAAACTGAGCTACACAGAGTACGGACACTTTAAATTTTAATTTTATGATGAACCCTAAAAAGTTAATTTAAAAATAAACTTAAATGTATTCAAAGTTCTTGAAATTTAATCTGAATTTCATAAGCAAGCTATTCCATGAAAGACCCATCCACTGTCAGTCATCTGAATCTGATCTGGCTGCCACCCAGTCAGTTCTTTTGGTCATGCATGCAGGCGGGTGGCGCCTTGCCCATTGTGCAAATGTCGTCTAGAAGTGGTGGCAGTTTTATCACCCGTAATTGCGCCTTCCACCTTCGCCAACCGCCTCCAAATACAAGGTTTCTTCATGAAGGAGAAGATACTCGTAACTATGGATTACGTCACGAGTTTATTATTTTGAAAGAGCGATACCATTGGTTATGACAGTGTGGTATATATATATTACATATTTCATAGAGAATAATAAAAACTTATTGCGAAAGTTAGGCATAAAGAGTTAGGAAGCGATATTTTGCTTATGGTGGAGTTATTTGGGAAACTTTTTGGAGAAATTAGTAAGTTTATGTTAGATAATCTTCCATCTTTGCCCATACATTTAAGCTCATTGCTTTGAACTTAAGCCTATATCTTAGCTTTTGAGTTTAGATGAAGATAGTATTTATAAGTTAATAATAAAAAAAAAATTCAATAGAAGTATACGAATAAAAAGATGAAAGTATTTTTTTTTAAATCATTAGTTTATTCCACTTTCCCCGCGACTTGTATTTATCTGTACAAACATCTTTGGTTAATTTAGATATGAAGTGGTTAATCTTGTGGTTAATTGATAAAACATATTTTCTTGTGTATGACACTTAACGTTATATTAACTTTACTTCATTTTTCTGGTAATAGTAACAGCAACAATCAATAATGTCTACCCCCTGCTCCTTGAAAAACTTGTATGTTAAATCCAATTATTTCCATATAAAACAAGCATAATAATTTGGATATACTTTTAAACAGAATCATTAATTTTAGATGATAATTAAGATAGTAAGTAACTTTTCTAACATTTAGATTTTATTTTTCCAACAAGAGTTGGGCAGGAATATATATATATATAAAAAAAAATTATTTAATATCATAAAATAAAATACGTCAGAGATAACGTCCTGGATGAGAAATGCAAGTACTTCAGAGTAACGTTCGTCTGCACTAAGTTACACATCAAGACGTGAAAAGTTCAACCGTTAAAAATAACTTTTAGAGATCTCCTTTTCTTGTACATTCCAGCCTTGCTTCAAAGTGCGGGTCGATGGAATGATAACAATGATATCCTTCCATTATTTCTCTCAAAGGAGGTGATGAAAATGTCCCGGAATTACTCCCAAACCTCTAAGTTTTTATTATTGTTCTGATTCCTTTTGATGATTTCCGTCTGGTAATGGTATCATTTGATCATATCTTGGAGTGCTCTGATGACGGGCAGATGGTGGGGACAGAGAGATATTTTTTTAAAGCATGAAAGAGAAGAAAAGAGGTGCTACGATTAATTGAAAAATAAAAATGATCAAATTACTTCATGTTAACCTGAAAGAAAGCGTAGTTAAATACTTACAAAATAACTTGTTTTGTGAACTGAATTTAGTTTTTTCTGAATTATTTTTTAAATATAATAACATTTTAATCAATACTATAACAACTTGCAATAGTTATTAAATGCTATTCAAAGCAAATGAACGCGATTTACATATATATAATACACATTTAAATCTAAACACATATTCAATACATATTTTAATTTATAAAATATATTTAATACTTATTTTAATTTATAAAATATATTCAATACATATTTAAATTTATAACATATATTTAATTCATATTTAAAATTTATAACATATATTTCATTTATATTTAAATTTGTAATGATCGAAAATGACGTATTTAATTCATATTTAATGTTCAACATATATTTAATACATATTTAAATTTATAACATAACTTTAATACACATTTAAATTTCTGACGTATACTTAATACATATTTAGATTTAGAACATATATTGAATATATAATTACATGTAAAGCATATATTATTTAAACATATATTGAGTATATAATTACATGTAAAGCATATATTATTTAAACATATATTGAATATATAATTACATGTAAAGCATATATTATTTAAACATATATTGAATATACAATTACATGTAAAGCATATATTATTTAAATATATATTTAAATTTATAGCATATATTGAATATATATTTAAATGGGCAGCATATATTAAATACATATATAAATGTATAACATACACATCACCTTACTTGAATTAATATCATTTTATAAATAATATAATTAATACTAATACATAAATATTGTAATAAATGCCGATAAATAAATCATAATAAATCAATATTATAATAAATACTTATATAAGTATATCTAATATAAATAATATATACTTATAAATGTATATTTAATATAAATAATAAATACTGTTATAAATAACGTGTGTAACAATACATCAGGTTTGAGAATTTTTAATTCTGGATAGACTTAAACGTAAGCAACGATTGAAACAGATATATTAAGTTGAAGCTGAAAATACAAGAAAATATTAGCATATTTATTTGTGTTAAATGTACTTTGTATAAAGACATCGGTTTTTTTTTTCTTTCTTCGTTTTTTTTTTTTTTTTCGTTTTTTTTTTCTCTCTCCATTTTATTAATTCACGCCTTTTAATTTCTTTGTTTAAACTATTCCTTATTAAGAAATAGTCATTTCATTAAAGCTACCATTAAATAACAGATGAATAAAATAAGGCCATTTATCACATGTTTGTAGTTAAATATATGATGTGTGTATCTCAAAAATAAGTAATAATTTTTGCTTGTTTGAAAAGTACCAAGAACACATCTTAAGAAAACATCTTAAAAAGTCTATTGTAAATTCCATTGCTTTATTTTTATATCTAAATTTTTCATATATTGTACAATTCTCTTCATAATACACTTTTCAGAATATTAAACAAATCTTCCATTAATTATAAAAGTGAGTTGTGCCATTCTGCAATCTCATGTCAATTGATAATAAATTTGTCTCTCTACTCTCCAAAGTTTAATTTAAAAAGCATTCATATTTGATAGTAATTTTAAATATGTCTAGGTATTCGCATTTTAACCATGTAATAAACTTACTGAAGATTTTTCCATATTACACAAAATATACAAATTAGCAATCTGAGGAAAAGAAGAATATGAGAATAATGTAAATGTATGAAATTTTAATGCAGTTTCTAAGCAAAGATAATGGATTTATGTGAATTAAAAAAAAATAAACGTTACCTTTCTTATATGCACGTAAATTTGAAATTATATTTTAGCTACTGTCATGTACAGCTAGAATGGGAAATTTACTTCAGTATAGTTTTTTGAATGCCTAACTTCCATAACAAATTTTATTCCTAATATAAATATTTTTAGAATGCACATAAAATTTAGATTTCACAATAAAAGACATTCGTATTGAAATTCGTGATAAAATAGTTCTAAAGAAAGGAAAATATCCTAATATGTCATGTTTACTAATGGAATAAATTTTATGAACAGTTATTTGAAAGTTCAGTTTCAGAAGAACATGAAAAGAATTTATTGCATCATACTATACATCACAATAGTTATATGATATTGAACATATAAAGTCTTACTTATTGGATTGTTTGAAAGGAAATCCACAAGAAGATATATTTTATAAAAGCTTAAAAATGTATTTCACAAAAAGATTCTCAAAAAGCTTTTTGTATAAAAGTATAACTTAAAATCAATATAGTAGTAATTCCTCTTTCTTAAAATATACAGAATGCTGACAAACACCAGTAGAGAAAAATAATAACAGAATTAAATAACAATTTATTTAACATATGTTTTATGTTTTTTAATATAGTTAATGAATACTATATAGTTGTAAATTACCAATTGTTATCATGAGTCCTAAACTTAACAATACTATATTTTTTTGTTTGTTTAATGATTTTATCGTTTAGATAAGAAATACATGAATAAAAATTTAATATATTTAGTGGCGTTTTAATTTATGTTAGAGATTGTATGGTATAAGTATGTCTATTTTTTTAATGATTCAAAACAAGAAGGTGAAGAATATACTGATAAAATAAAATTATTTTTTTATATTAGAAACTTTCTTAAAAATTCTAAATAATAACACTGAATATCTTTTTGGGTGCTGGTAATTAAATATGATTATTTCGATATATATTTCTGTTTAAGTATTAATCGTAATAGGAGGAAAATTATCGTCATAACTATTCATTGGCAGATATGTTGCTTGCTCAAAATTTTTTACCTTTCAGCTGTTCGAGTGGATACTGGAACTTTATGTTATTTTAAAACGCAGTTCAATGCTGCTTCAATATTATTTTAATGCTATAAGAAAGCAAAGGAAGTGGGGGGGGGGGTCAGGGAGCAGGCATTGATTATTAAAAATACTTGACTAATAACGTTTTTCTTATCTGAACTATAACAATCATTAAACAAACATAAATGGTAATGTTAAGTCAAGAGCTCATAATAACAACTGGTAATTTAGAACTATGTAATACACATTAACGGTATTAAAAAATAAAAAACATATGTTAAACAAATGTAAAATTATTTTCTTCTAATATTTTTTTTTCTTACTGATGTTTATTATCATTCTGTATTTTTTTTAAAAAAAAGAGTAATTAATATTATATTACTTTTAAGCTAAATTTTTATGCAAAAAAAAACCCAAAAAAACTTGAGATTTTTTTTTGTGAAGTACATTTTTTAGGATATGATAAGATGGATCTTCTCATATTGCACATTTTTATTTATATATTTATAATAACTTATATTGCAACATACTTTATTAGTAATTATACAAATAATTTTCGACGTAGTAAGTGTTTTAGAATATAATAATGGCTTAAACTTTAAAAATGCTCATTCCTTCGAATTAAGAGATTCTTTTAAGAATTTTTAAAATCCATTACATAAATTTAATAATTGAGATAAGATTTAATGAAGAACATTTCTTTATATGATTTCTCCCAAAAGAAACACAAACAGAACTTCTTATTTCCATATCATAAATAACACAATAACAATTCACTTAATATATTCTTCTTCTACTCTTATGAAATTTGATATTTGACAGCTTTATTCGGGCACTAATTAACACCTTTCGAATGAAGAAATTGATTGCATTTTCAGCAGATCTTTTATTTATAATATCTTCCACTTTCACTTCCCTTAATTTCCTTCTCACTTTTTTTGTTTTTGTTTTTTGTTCAGGAACAAAACCAAAAATGGAAATTTTTCGCATAATTTATTCATTTTCACACACTCTTGCAAATATAATGCTATAATTCTTACTTCTATAAAATAGTTAGTGGAAAAATAACGTGAAAGAATCGTAATGAAGCTTCATGTTTTTATTTTTTTCATTCACCCGATGATTTCTATTATATAGTGTTAGAAAATTAATTGTATGGATATCTTTTAATATGGTTGAGGGAAAAAATATAATCAATATGTTACTGACAAAATATGAAAGGAAAATATTTACTTTGTGTGTGAAAGAGAGACGTATTATTTTTATTGTTATAAGGAAAACCTTTTTTAAAGAAAAAAACTTAAGAAGCTATTCCTTATAATAACCACATTATTATATTAGCTGAATGATATTTGCATTTTAATAACTGCAACATATGTTGTTTCATTTTTCTGAAAAATATTTTAAGCAAAAACATCTGGAGATATTTTTATCATATCAACCTCATAATAGATAAAAGTATTTTTATGCTACCATATACTTGATATATAGTTAATTACCTTTTTTTAAATAAGTTTTCAATGTAACATGGATTTTATATGAAATATTGAAAAATTAATGACAATAACGAATATGAATCTATGAATCTGTCGGAAGTTATGATCAAAACGCCTACGTAACGTATTTAAAGCGTATTAGTTTTTAAAGAATTTGTATTAACATTTAAAAAAAAAATGTATTTAACTTTTTTTATTTTATACATATGTTATTAAAATACCCCATGCGGGAATGTAGGAACGAAATAAATTGAAAGACATTATTTTGAAGACAAAATAATAGGATATTTAAACTGCATTATAAATGAAAATGCATTCGGCCATAAGGTACTAAAATTAAAATAAATCCACTATGAAAAAGAATTTTTTTTGATAAATCAATCACTCTTTTCAATCTTATCAGATTTGAAAGATATTTTTGTGATAGCTCTATTAAATCTTTAGAAACACTCGGAAGTGACAAAATAATGTATTTTATTTTATAAGTGATTATAGAAAATTAGAAATGAAATATAAAAAGTGTCAAAAGTGACACACACAGTGTCAATTAAGTTTATTATAACAAATAACAAAACAGATAATTTGAGGATATGACTTAAAAATATCATGATACTGACAATACAAATTAAAAGAAAAAAAAAATTATTTTCAAAGTAATGGAACTGTTTCATAATTACATAAGTTTCACTAAAGATAATTAATAAACAAACTTAAAATTTGGATTATTCTAGATTTATGGATTTTTTTTTATTGTAATTGATATGAATAATAGAGATTAACTCTTATAGAAGAAATTAACGTTCAAGTAATTGATAATTTGTTATTAATAATTGTTGTTTTTGAGATTGCTACACTTTACTTTATTGTAATTAATTGCTTTTGAAGCTATATTTTGCAGAATTATAAAAATCTGAAAAAAACTTTTCGGATACTAAATAAATAAACTCCTATGTAGATAGCCTAATTAAAAACATTAGAAATTGGGGAATTATTTTGCAAAATTTGATTAAACGCTCATAATTAAATTATTTTGCTTTATTTTACTTATATGTATTCTTTTATGTATTTCTCATATGTATTTACTTTTTGTATTTTCTTTCAATAAGTCTCTCTTTGTCAAGTTTTAGACATTTACTTTACTAAATATATTGTAACGTTTATTACACTTAAAATTAATGCCATTCATTTTTATTGCGAGTTTTTTGCAAATTTTGTTTTTAATATTTTAGGTTTAAGGTTTCTCAATTAAATAAACTACAGTATTTCTTCCATTTTATGCATATTGAACATTCATTGAACATATGCTATGCTTATTATGACATTTTTTTTTATTTTATATTATGATATATTAATGATTATAAGTAATGCAAAATTTAATATCAATTTCCCAAAGTCAAGTAAATGTTATACATTAAAAACTTAAATTATAATATATAGTCATTATTTTCAGCGTATTAAATCATTGTGTTTCTAAATTGTTTTCATCCTGTCAATAATTCAAAAATACTAAAATGAATAAGTTTGGGTACTATCTTTAACTTTAATATTTTTTATTAAAACGAAATGAGCTTATAAATGCATTTGAAGCGCACTTATATTGCAGAAACGTATATAAAATTAAACAATTTTGATTAGAAATTTTTGTATTAAGCTTTGTTTCCATTGTATATCAAAATTATAAAGAAAATTCCTATAGTTTAGATTCATTCACCTTTTGTTAAAAAGTTCATTTGAGAATAATGACTTTATTTTATAATTTACATTATTTTCGATTGAACCTTGATGACTATTTACATAAGGAAAACAAATTAATTGATAAATTGTACAAAAAATAGGAGCAAGTGATATAGTTTGGTACACACACACACACAAAGATTTTGCCAGTATGGTGAAAAAATTATGTTCTCAATTGATGGTACAAGAATATGGTTAAACATATTCCAGGGAGTTTCTTTATAAGTAGACCTAGAAAAAGCTAACATTGTATCAAACTTGCAATACACTACGCTTATTGATTCTTGTACATAATCTACGGAACAAATTTCTCAGTGTATCATTCACTAAGCAATTTCAATACTGTGTTGGCTTGCAAGTGCGGTAGATGTTTACTTTACCAGAAAAGTATATACAAAATAGAATTATTATTATTTTTTTTTCTTTTACTTATCTCCACTACCATATGTATAATAATTTATTTTTCACCATTGAGTAATTGTAAAACACTACCATTTTATCTATTACCATATATATTTGGCTTAGATCAATTTCAAAAAAGGAATATCTTTTACCATTCAAGTATACATATCTGCTACTACTGCACCAAAGTTGTATGCGAAATATTTAATGCAACGTGATCAGAAAGTGCTTCAACCGAGTGTTGTACTGACATACTGGCATACAATCGCGGCAAATATTTCATTTTAGCAGCAGTAGTGTGGCACATACAAAGTAAACATTTATCTTTCTCGATGGAAGCTAACCGTACTTCAATTAATATCCTCATGACTTAGTACAGATATAAATCTGGACGATAGATGGCGACACTCGATCAAAAAAAGGAATAAAGTAAGCTATATGTGTAGAGCAAGCGATGAAAGGGGAAGCGGGCTGTGTACATTTATCACCCATCAACTCATCTTCAACAGATGAGAGTCCGTGTTATGATCGGGGATAGGAAGCCCCTGTCAGCCAACCTTGGGAATTACGGTCACGAATAAAAATGAGAAACCATAACTCAAACATCCAACTAAGCGGGATCTAATAACAGATCTTGACTTATACCGTACTCTTAGGAATTAAACTTTTTTAACTGTAGGATAGCATCAGATGCTGTTAGATGTAATTCGTTGTTTTTAAATTATTGCCTAATTATGGGTTTTGCTATGCTTGGGTCTAAGCCTCATCGTAAATTATTTATTATTTTCGATAATAAAAGTATTGTTTTTGGTAATTTTTTATTTATTTATATTGTTTTACATTTCTCCACGTTTTAGAGCATCCTGACTTCAAAAAAGTGGTCTTGAAAAAATGTCTGTAAGTCCATGTGTGCGTGGTCAGCATAACTCCCAAACGAATTGACCTACGATGTTCAAATTTAGTCTACAGGTTAGTGGTGACCATGGGACACGTCATTAGGATTTTCGTCAATATTGCGCATGCGCAAAACATGAAAAAAAAAATCATGTTTTTCAGCAAATGCTAAAAAACGGATCGAACGATATTGATCAAAATCGCTATGATAATGCCTTTTAATATGTTCTAAACATCCTCACTTCCGACATTCCCGTAAAAATGTTATAAAGTTGTAAAAAGTTGAAAACGAGTGTTTTTAACACAGTTTTCTCTTCCTTTGAGCATCGCTCATAAGCGACCATTCTTTTATCTCCTTTGTTGCACTTACAAGACAGGATCATGTAAGAATTTTAGCTAATGTAAGAAATGGCCAAATTCGCCCTTTTAACAATATTTTGTTTCCCTTTTGCTCATGTAAGAATTACTGCCAAAAATATCGCCAAACTGGTAAACACTTGGCATAAAAAATAAAAATAAAAATAAAACACTTTCCCACTTAAAACTGTAGTGTAATTGAAAGTTATACGATTTTCCACACCCCTAGTCTTTATCTTATTTCATAAGATTAAAATGTCTTCTTTATAGTTGTCGTCAATATTATTTAAATGGGTTGATAGGAATTTGGTGTGGCATTAATTTATCATACCAATTAAGTAAACCCTGCCATTAAAAGTACGAAGAATTTGTATAATTTTATTCGGGATCAAATGTCTTTTTTATAGCTATAGTAAACATTGTTCAAACTAATTATTAGGAATATGAAATCTGTTAATTTGTAAAAAATCATTATGTTAATCCTGTTATTAAAAATACGATAAAATTATCCAAAAAATCTCAACAAATGATGTTAATTATTTGTCAAGGAAAGCATTCAAGTTGACAAAAATTATAAAATGTTTACAATTTATTACTTTTTAATATTTTTTTTAAATCTTTGAAGTTTGAAACTATTCTTTTGTAATAAAACAGGCTTATATTTAAAACTTGCCACTTTTATAGACTTTCTTAAATATCTTCTAATATTATTAGATATTTCTAATAAAATTCACAAAGCAAATGTCCAAAGTTTAAAAAGCTATTCAAAATACATCCGACATTAATTTAATATTTGTAGCATCTAAGCTTTACGAATTGAAAAGGTTAAGAGCAAAATGTACCAACAAACACGATTCTTGGAGCAAAAAGAGTTGCTCTTTAATGGAAAGCAATGTTCGAATCCAAACTAAATGTGGTGCAATTTCCTAAACGAGTTTTATTTGTTCCTGATGAGAAGGGAGTGAATATCCTGTTTTCCTAAAAAGAAAGCGTTGTTTGCTGAAAGCGATGGAGCCTAAGTGATTTTGATTTAGATTCAATTGATTTCAATGTTAGGAGTTGAAGTAACGACCAACTTTTATGCAATAACATTGAGTATATAGAAGAGTTCTCTTCTTTTAGTATTAAATCGACAAAAGGGAATAAATAATTAAATATTTAAATGTAATACCTTGAGCAAAGTTTTCTAAGGGAGTATTGTAGTTAGTATTTATATTTTATTGGTCCTCTACAAATTAATGAAATATTGTATTTGGTGGTTTAGGATGAAATTTAAAAGAAGTGGAAAGCCTTACTGAAGTTCTAGAAAAATAGTATGTGTCAATGCATATAAAGGTAGGTTGTCATCAAATCGTGTGCATATCGCGGGGGGAAGGGAGGGAGGCGTTGTTGAGATCCTAAGCCTTGAATTCGGATGTTCATAGCTATACGTCCATTTTAAGAAATGATGTTAGCTAGTCAACACTAATTAATTACACCCTCAGTCACTTTACGCTGTTGTCGCAAGTTCAAGTTTTTGCAAGAGTTATTGTAGTTGTGGTGCACCCTTTCTTTGATAAAATATCCAATATTCCATATTTATTTTTTACGTCCAAAGGTCTTTACCATTGTATATATATATGTATATATATATATATATATATATATATATATATATATATATATATATATATATATATATATATATATATATATATATATATATATTACAATTATATAATTCATCACTAATATATATATATATATATATATATATATATATTAGTTGAATTCTCATAAATCTAGTTGATGAGTATTCGTCCGTCTCTTTTTTCATCACTTGTGAATTTACTTAGACTAGAATTGCTAAATTTGTATGTGTAGTTTAATTTGTAGGCCTCATAATATAAGTTTAGATTCAACTTTGTGATAATCAGAATTAAAAGCAAGGTTAACGTTCTATAACATCATTTTTTTCCTGAAAAATTTGTATTGTATTTTTTATAGCACGAAAATCGATTTCCATGTTTAAAGTAATATCTCTATCATTGATTGTTTTCTAATAACTTAACGAAACAGATTTTATTGTAATTTTGAGACAAAAGTGTGGCATAGTGACAAACCTGCTGAATAAATTTATATACTATCAATAATTTATACACATCGAGAACTTAAGGGGAGTAAGTACCTTCTATACCAGTAATGTTAATTTGGCATATTTCATGTACTTTTTTCTTAAAAAGCAATCAACATAGAAGCCTAATTTTTTTCAGTGCATTTAGCAGACACTTGCTATTCTACTAAAGAGTGCTTTTATTTGTAATTCATTTTTTTTTAATGAATTCTCGTGAAAGTCACTTAAATTTGTTAAAAATCACAAGTTTTTTTGCCGAAATAAACCAAAACAAAAAGTATTTTTAAAATAACAACGAAATCTCACTTTAGTATATAGAGATACATAGAAGGAATATGTGGTAAAAATTTTAGGAATATAGTTTGTGCAGTTTCTGAAGAAAAGGTACATGAATAATAAAAAATGTAATTTTGTGAAAAACGCATTTTAAAGAAAACTTTGCCTACACTGATAGTTAGCAATTTATCTTCAAAAAATTATTAAAAATATTTCTAGTTGAGATATTATAACAAAAGAGATATTTTTTAAAGGGGGGGGGGGAGGGGGGTATTAAATTTTGATAAACAATAAAACAATAGTAAACTCAAAATCGATTATTTGTAAATTCTGGGGTACCATCTCTCCTTAAAAGGTAATTGTCCAAAGAAAGATTTTATACAATATCATAAGGAAATGAACATTTCATTCAGTGAATAAAGAAATACAATATATTAAGCTCAGTAACATGAGTTGTTGCTTTTGCTGAAAAAAAGACAGTAAAGGTATTTCTTAATATCAGACATTGGAACATTGGAAGCAATATCCTGTTTCTATACCATGCGTCATGTTGACCATTTATTCGAAAAAATGTTTTGTTTCTTGTGGCAGAAATGTAATCTTTTTTGCTTCCAAATCTCTTATGTGGAATTTTATTTGATGTTATCCACATTATAAACGCATGTAATGTGATGTAAAAGTACATAATTCTCGAAACATAATTAAATGTCTAAAATTTGAACATTAAGAGTATTAGAGTTAACATTTTGGAATTCACGTATTTAAATTTTAGTTACTTTTTATTAGTGTTCTGATTATAAATGAGAAATGTGAAAATACTTACATCTAGGCTTCTTTTTTCTGTCTGTTCTCTCAAGATAAAACGGGAATATATTGTACATGAATTGGAAGTTTTAAGTGTAACTTACTTTACATAAAACATCATGTAGATGAAAACTTCTTTCATATTTCAACCGCAGGAGCTGTTGAAAATTGAAAAAAGCAATAAAAGCCTTACACTGCAGTTAAATTAAATAGTAAAGAAACCATACGGAAACTTCCGAGCGTTTCTAATTATTAAACAAGATGTAGGACTCGATGATACCATGCATAAAAACACCAAGCACTTTCAATATCACGCATTATCATGTGTTGTATTATCGTGTACTGGTGAGCAAATGTTAAGGATATCATAGAACAAATATGAAACACTTCTAACACCACACATCATATGATGTATTATGCACTTGTATTGTGCACTTCTGGAAAAAAAGTTAAGGATATTCGATGATATCATACATCAAAGTACAAACCACTTCTTACCTCACATCATCATGTGATGTATTATTTTGTACTGGTGGGAAAAAGTTAAGGATATTCAATGATACCATACATCAAAGTACAAAACTCTTCTAATGCCACATATCATCATGAGATGTATTATAGAGCACTGGTGGTCAATATTTAAGGATTATCATGATATATTACATCAAAATATCAAGCACTTCTAGTATCACACAGCATCATGTAATGTATTATCGTACACCGGTTGAAAAAAATAAGGGGGCTGGAGGATATCGTAAATCAAAATACCAAGCACTTCCACACATCATCATGTGATGAACACTTATGTCCAAAGGTTTAGAATAGTCGCTGTTTTCTAGTATTTAAAAAAAATATCAGGAATGGAATGAAATTTGGCACACAGTTAAAAATATGTTAAAGAATTAGAATACGAAGAAAAATGGTATACATGATTCTTTTATTCAATTATTAGGATTATCATTTAATCGCGTAAAAAAAAAAAAAAAAAAAAAAAAAGGTTTCCGGAAAAATGGCAAAGAAAAAACGTTTTTCAGTTTCACTGAAAAATAATAATTTAAACGATGGAAATCGGAAAATTAATAGAAGTTTGTGGCGTCCTCTGGCTGCCACACATACTGCACAACGACGCTGCTTTAGGATTCTTCTTATTAAACTTTTGTTTGTTATTTAATTCTAGTTGAAACTACAATTATTACTATTACAATCAATATGAAAGTTATTTATAATAGTCGCAATGGTTGAGTTAATGCACAAAATCCTTAGCTAATTTAATAATATAAATTAGATAAATTAGCTGTTTACATTGGTTGTGTATGTGTATAATAGACATCTACAGTTTTATTCCAATCTTAATGAGTTTAGCTCACTTCGTCACCGAAATAACAAAAAGATCACCGCCTGCATTACTTTTCAAAAAACCATTCCTTTCCACTTTTTCATCCCTTTAGTGGTATAATTATAACTTAAAATCTACAGTTTTAATCCGATCTATATTTAAAATTTCACACTTAATCTTCGAAACAAGTGGAAGTTTACTGGTTACATGAGGTTTTGGAAAAGCACCCTCATTCTCACTCTCCAAATTTTGAAGATGTATGATAATAATTTAAGATCTACTGAACCAAATTGAACTGTTTTTCTTTTCTAATTTTTTTTTTTTTTTAACTAATGCTAGATTATCGGGAAAACAGTTTCATTTCCATGCTTTGTTGCTAAAGCGGCGAAATCAAGAATAAGATATTAAGGCCAGCATGCTCATAACTTGCAATCGACTTAATCAATTTAAAGCTTGGCGTCCACTATCGCTAAGCAGAGCAGATCAGAGTGGAGTGGATTAGAGCCAATTATAAGGCTGTCAACGTCCATTGTAGCTTGAGGCTCGTGATATAGTAGACATTGGCAGCCTTGTAATTGGCTCTAATCCACTTCGCTCTGATCTGCTCTGCTCTGCTTAGCGATAGTGGACGCCAAGCTTAAATCGGACTGTATCCGGAAGTGAGAGGTCACAGTACTTGATTTCTGTGCAACACGAAGCTAGGTGAGCCGCGTTAGCAAAGAGAGCGTCAGCAGCTAAAACTCGTACACAATGAAGAGTCTCTGCAAGCTACGCAGCTAGTTATATAAAAAGTTGTCTTTTCGACATGGTTTTCAAGTATCTGAATTGCTCCGTAGAAAAGTTACGTGGAAAACTGATACTAGCTTAAGAGTTTGTTAGGCACCACTGTATAGTATAGTCTCTAACATTACCCTAGCAAAATGTATCAATCCTATAACATCGTATTTTAATCTAATGCATCATGTATCACAAACAAATACAACAGAACACATTGGACTGGAACTAATTTAACTAGTCATGATATGAAATGTTTATTTGAATATATACTACTCCATTTAATGTCACTAATGGGTTTACTGGATATTTGGCATTTGCATACAACAATGACTAATAAAATTTTAATGGCGCAATGTAATATATATATATATATATATATATATATATATATATATATATATATATATATATATATATATATATATATATATATATAACAATAAGAGACAAAATCATGGCAAAGCCCTTGTTAAAAAGCCATCTTTTTTTTACTGTAAGGTAAACCATACCTCATACTTTTTCTCCTGGTCATTGTTTAAAGTGTGTTATTTAATTTTAAATTAGCAGTTGTTTTTTGCCCCTTTTATTAGTTTTAAAAGTCAGTGAACTCCCCTGAACTACGTTATTTGGTCGCTTTTAAGCAGTTATTAAATTTTCAAGATCTTCAATCCTATTATTTTTTTTTTATCTCGCATACAAAACTTTGACCTTCCAACTACGATCATATTTCCACTTTTTAATTAAAACTCATTAGATTCGATGATCACTCAAATATGTCAATCCACTGTTGAGAATTCATTTTTGTATGGTGTTTTTGAACCCCACAGCATTAATTTTTATCGTGAGAAAGTACTTTATAAATTTTAGAAGATTTCTATCTATATTAAAAAAAAGTTAGGAATGAAATTTTGTGTCTCGTATTTATAAAGAATTTCATTTACACTGTTTTGTTCGGTTCTTTGTTTCGTTTAAACTATTTTCTTAACAAGACCTCTAAATTCTATGTAGTTCATAAAATTATCATATTTATGAAATATGGCAGTCATACAATTACTTTTAGTACTATGTTGTCCTAAACGCAAAAGTCATTGAATCCACTGAGATATAGCGAAGCCACTGTTGATGAGCTATCTCATGTTACTAAAAGTTAATGATCATGCGAGCGTGTTACCTAATTTAGAATTAGAAATTTTGTCCTTGTTTAAACTGTTTCTTGTTCTTATTGTTTACGTGTTCAGTCTATTTAAAAGTAAGTTTGGTGCACAGCAGAACGTCGGCTGACCGTTTCGTTTAAATGTTCATACAAACTCCTTCGAAACTCTTTTACTTTATTGCTCACAAAATTCTTAGACATATGAACTATAATCATTTCCATGTTTTATCTCCTGATTGAAAAAAGTTAGTAATTTTTATGAGACAGCTGACACACGGTCAAGCTACTTCTAAAAAATCGTATCTTGTTACTGGATGCGTATCAACAGTACATTTATTATCTAGCATCCCCATTGTTTTAAGTATGTTATTTGATTTATAATTAGTAATTTTGGTTTAAGCTGTTTTGTAATCTAGTAGTTGATTTAAACATAATCAATTCTTATACTAAGTGATTTAGTTTCACAGCTGGACATCGTGTCAATTGGACACTTCTAGCAACTTATTTCCTATAAACCATTTCACCCTTCTCATTCTTCTATTTCATTCATAAAATTTTCAGATCTTTCAAGATCTTTCCTATGTTATATCTAAAAGGCAAAATGCTTAGGTCTTACGAGCACTGACTCATGGGCAAGATACTGATGAAAAAACTTATCTTATTACTGGATGCTGGCTCACAAAACACGATAATTTTGCATATGTATAGCTTTAAATGTATTAATTTATTTATAATTAGTGCAATTTTTGTTTAAGACGTTTTCCAATTTGGTAGTTACATAAAATCAATTATAATACAATGGGGTCGATAGCTAGAGTAAATTGATTACTTCGTTTAACTTATTTACAATGAACCTTGCCACTCCACTTAGTTCTCTATCTCCCATAAACCCTCAGATTTTGTTACTACGTTCCTTCCTATGTTTCCTCTCCTGAATGCCAAAGTCATTAGATCTTATGAACGCTGACATATAGTCAAGCCACTGTTGAGAAGCCATCTCTTGTTACTGGAGGTTGACCCACACCCACTTCAGTGTCCTTTGTCTGGCGAAGTGATTCACTTTTATGAGGCCTCAGCCGAGATTGCGGCAACCCGGGACATAGATCAGTGCTTTTGAAGGGAAAGGGCTTTTGTGTTCCTTTGTTTAGGTCCCCGGGACTCTAAATCTCGACCTGGTGACAGATTTATTTGTCTCCTTGTTTTCCGGAAGAGATGCTGCCAGCAAAGGTTGGGTGATTTTAGTGGGTGTTTACGGGTAACTTTTTGCTATAAATTAGGTTTATTACCTTGATTTTTTTTTTGCGTGAGTGTGGCAGAGGAGCATGAAAAAGATTAATTAGTAAATGCGTATTCTACTTGACTCGTGTTTAGAAATTTAAATTGTTGGAGTTAGTTGTAGATATTTACTTTGTGTCATTCGTTAAACCCTCTTGGTATGAGTTGAAACTTCGTGATTTTTTGTCAATTGAAATATTTTTTATAAGTACAAACATTCCAGTATAGAATTATCTAAAAAAATTGAAATCATTTACACTTTTTTTTTTATGTTATCATATTAATTGTAACGAGTTTTGCCCCTTTCGATGTCAATGTAATTTATTTATTAACCTTTGGCATTGTAAATATATATCAACCAGGGGGACGCCCCCTGCTTGCTAACGCTGGCCAACCCCCGGGATTGTTACGCAATTCCCCATGGTTCGCTTCGCTCGCTTTAAAGGGAGGAATTTAAAATATGCCCTAGCAATAAGCTATTTCAGTTTCATAATCAAGAAAATTCTTGAAGAATGATATTGTGCCATAAAACTGAAAAAATTGGATTATTTATGATGAGCTACAATACTTGTAAATCATAACCTGAATGAATATTATCATAAATAGTTATTTTTTAAAAAATTGTGGTTTATCCAAAATGCTGAAATTCTTATTCAATCTACTGTAAATTTTCAGCACATAAACCTTAATATTCTTAATGGAAATTCTGTGCTCAGTTGTTAATGGTATATATATTCGGAAAACGTTTGCATATAAATATGGATGAAACTTTAAGGTACGGTACGGATTCTGTTTACATAAAACAACGCCAAATTATGGCAACCGTAGTCAATTCACTTGTTACTAAAGAAAGGGCGTCGGCGGACATTTGTTAGCAAAATTCTTGGCGTAGAATCCGTACCCGACTTGGAATTTAAACAAACAATTTTTCGAAAAAATCTGGTTAATATAGAATTTTAATCCAAAAGAAGCGTACACATCTTGCATCTATTTATTCCGGCATCAACGTAAATATTAAATCAATATGATTTAAATAGGCAATAATTTGTATCAGTAAAAAGAAAACAAAATATAGCGAATACAATTTGTTGGTTACTACCAGAAGTTATATTTCAAAAGATGTATTTGGATTGGCTGGATTGCTGAATTCGGAAACTCGTGTATAAAGCACATTTAAAAGATTTGTGATTGGTTGTTTGAAGTCGTTGCTATTCTGCTCACAGAAATACTGCCGAATTTGGGCGGCACGCAAGACAATTATGTATATAGATGGTTACCATATAAAATCATTAAAAAGCGTTTCTAATCATGTTAAATTTTGAATACAACTTAAATGTTAAAATTGCGAATAGTATTTTGTTTTTAAGCGTCTAAAAAATGTCAACGTGAAAATTGAAATCAGAAAAAATGGCAAAAGTAAAAAGCAATGAATGTGGTGTAGGTGAATTTATTCTTCCAGAAAAAAATAAATATTCATGATAAAAGATCAATTATGCAGATAACTAAGAAAATCAGTTTAGGAACAACCAGTTCTTTATGTTAAATATTTGAAAATATTATAAATTAAGGGGGATCGGTAGGCCCTATATCACTACTGTTCAAAGACTAATTTTCTATATACTTTTTCTAAGTAACTAAAGTACTGATACTTTTGAAATTTTTCCTGATTACTATTTGAACCTTCTTTTTTAATCTGTGGTTAACATTAAGAGAGTATATCTGCTTAGTTTTATTTTTAAAAATTATGAAATGATAAAACACCAAAAATCTCGGAAAGTCGTATTTTTTTTTTTATGGTCAAAATAGTTTTTTAAAAATAAATAATCAATATTTTTTTAAAACGTTAACCTCAGATTAATATTTGATGAAAGGCAAATATAGGGAAAACATTTTATAAAGAAACTGGAAGACGTTTATTTAAAAAGGTACATAGAAGTTTGAAAAGTGACATTTTGAGATAAATGTTTTATAACGTTAGACAATAACGTTTTTTTAAACTAACTTTTCTCCGGAACTAGAAGAAGTACTGGCCAAAACTATATCTTAAAAGAAGCAGGATAGTTTGAAATTTAAAGATATGCAAAAATCACGAAATCGATCATTTTGAAATTTAAGCCTACTTAATTTACCTACTTAATCTGTCTATTCCTAAGTAGATGTCTATCCCATCTACTACTAAAGCCTACTTAATTACTACTTTTATTAATACTCCCCCTTAATTTATTTTCAGACCATTGACTCATGTAGGCACACAGTACGACTTATAGAATTATAATTTTAAAATGAACCTACACTTTTCATTATCGTAATAAAGTGAAACAATATCTATGCATTTACGTACCACCGTAAAATTTCTCTATTAACTTCCGAAAGTGAGTTTGCAATCCCTTTGTATCTCAATAAAATTATTAATGTGTTATGAATCGAATAACTAATGACTAATTTCTAAGTACTGACGAAATTCCAAAGTTATTTTCATATGCGATTTAATTAAGATAAAACGACTGTATGAAAGACTGTTTTGTATATGACTTTTTAACAATGAATTAAACTTTTACCTCACTCCTCCTTCAATACATTTCCCCATCCATATACTTCAATTTGATTGAAACAGCTCGTCCTAAAAATACCACCATGAAACATTCACGTAAAGAACATCCTTTCCATCTCATCATCTGTGTCCGAGGATAAAGCCACCTTCCGAGGCTTTTAGCCTAACAATTCTGTGGGAATGAGGTATGGGACCAGCAAACATTTCTCCGCTTTCAGTGTGTGCGTAATCTATTGACAGGAGGAATAACCAGGTTTGACCGGAAGTTGCCAGGACCTCAGGTGCTTCTTGCAGGCTTCCTTCCCTTGTCATTTGTTGGGCGGACGAAGAATTGATCCGTGGATTCATGCTCTAAACCAGTTATATTTTTGTTCCATTTCTTAGTTGAAGATGCAGGGATAAATATGAGAGTGGGTTTGTTGAATATATCGGTTTACAACAGTTGTTGAGATTTGTGTTTGAAAAACCTATGACATTGTTCATATATACCTTGTATGGATTGATTACATTAACGAAATTCTTCCAATGTCTTTTGATATTTAAGAGAAAGGAAAATAAGATAGAAATGCAGAATGAGAGGATAACTTTTCTAGTTGCAACAATTTTCTTTTGAATCGTGATTTTATACTGCTAAAATAAGTTTTGAAAAGAACTTTAGAATTATTTGTGCCAAAAAGTAAACTCAAATAATCTGCAAGTGAAAGTACAGAATACTTTTTTAATTCATTAATTGTGATCACTACATGCGTACTCCCAGAAACTTTAATTTTTTTCTCACACCACGAGCCCATACATTAAAATATCAACTTTTACAGTGACTTTTCATTTAATACATATAATACATAGAATTAAAATTGTAAAAAACTGTGAGCTCCAAATCTAAATTGTAGAAAGAGGAATTAATATTCTGATTGATATTCTAAACTAGTGATACACTTCTTTGTGCGCCAAGATAAACTTTATTCTGAAATGAAATAACAATTTATTTAAATAAAAATGTATAAAAATTAAATTGTGTTAATATAAAGCATGTATGGTGGCGCATGGTGTCAAACCATCATCTAGATTCAATGATTCATGTAAGAGTCTGACACATTTGTAAATATGCGCGATTACCTAAGGAACCATGGAGGTACAATAAACCCCTTTGCGATCCCTCTTACAAAAGAAAGTTCTACAATGCAAACATCGCCTCTTTCATTGATTTAACCCTTGCGAAAAGTAGAAACATTAATTTGAGCAAATTGTTTTGTTTGTTAGCACTGATATGGCTGTCTATTTCTGCCACTATCAAGTGCTTAAAACAAATACACGCACCTCGCAATGTTGAGCTACGAGAAAGCTACGAGGTTGAAGCATTCCCATGCAAACTTCTTTCTCCAACCCCACTGCACCACACCAACAAGAGGACTTTGAGGCGACGACCTGTTTATAGTGTTCACTAGCCCCCTTTGTCATATGCACCAGTATTTAGCGGGTCAGGACCAAACTATGAGTTGAGTAAATTAATATAATTATAATTGAGCATTTTAATATATCTTATACTCTACCAAAACATTCAATTTGCTTTTCGTTATAGATATAATTTGGAATACAAATATAACAGATAGAATGTGATAAATAACATATTTAAGGACAGAGGTGCATAACGACAAACATTCTATCTTCACTAGTGCATGCATAATAAATTGACATAGATGATAATTTGGTTTGACTGTATGTGTCTTGGTTTTAATTGCTTCTAACATGCTCTTTTCAATTTCCATATAAAGAAGAAGGATTGTTGTATAATTTCACGCTTTAAGAAATTTATATATTTTTTTTTTTTTTTTTTTTTTTTGCCAATGGTTTACAATAAAACATTATGTCCAGCATATATGTTTGAAAATTATTTTAATGGTATTCAAGAATTTGTTGAGACATATATGTATGTATTTAATAATAGTCTACGTTACTTAGAAAATTAGAAGTAAAATGGCAGTGAAAGGCAGTTACACTGTTAAGAAGAGTTCGTTTCACGAAGTGTTATAAATGCATTAATTGGTTGAAATTAAAATGTGAAAAAAAAAATGGAAATAAAGTGTTCCGAAAATAAAATAATTATAAAACATTACAGTTACAGTGAATTTACAGTAAACAACTGTTGCAGAACTATTTAAATCTTTGAAATAAACATACCTAAACTGCCTACTTAGGCAGACCGGAAACAGACGATGTTTTGTTTGGCCGTCACCTAACGTCGTATATATACTTTTTTTATATCAAAATACAACATGCGTCTAATTTGAGTAGTAACTTAATAATACATCAATGGAAACTCAGAAAAACACCGAACAATATGAAACAAAACACCCAAAATCATTTTCTTTTTTTGGCTACCGAGTCCCTTAAATAATAGTCACATCTCATCTGTTCGAAATAAATGATAATAAAGTTTACCACTCTTAATCTTAATATATTAATATGTTTATAAACGCACTTTGTGTTTAAGGAACGAATTCTAAGCTACTATAAAAGAGGCTAAGTAAGTGTTTCGATCTAGGCGAATTCTTAAGCCATGTCTTAGAATAAATAAGAATAATTCCGTTTGGACTGGGGAGTGAAAACTGTTAGGAAATTCAAATCCCAGATCTCGTTTGAATAATCTCCGCCGCGACACCGAAGCTAAATCAAACAACGACAATGAAATGGCCGGGTAACAAAGATTGACTGTTTACAAATTGTTCGTTCACGGGCAGACCCGAACCTTTTAATCAACTTCCTTTTCTTAGGGAGTTGCTCTTCTTATTTAATTTTCTCCCGAGATTCCCTAGAAGGTGATAAATAACCAGGAGAAGAGACATTAAAAAAAAAAAAAAAGAAGCAAAACTATCTGCTGCAAGTAATCGGAAAAACTGAAAAAAAGTGTTCAGAAACCTCCGCTTGTATACCCGCACTTTTATTACTTATTCGAATGCAGTAGTAAAACAGGGTACTGGGGTAATTGAGTCAAAGATAAATGTTTAAGTTATTTATACTCTGGGAGAGGTGGTGGTGTTATCTAAAGAGTTGCGGTTTCTTCTTTACTGGTGTTTTAGGAAGAGAAAATTTTGTTAGTGTTATTTATAAGCATTTTTAATAGAGTAGGCTTAAAAGGGATTTTGTATGGTAGGGAGAAAACTCGTCTTATAATCTTTAGAGCGTAATGAATTTTAATTTCTTCAAAGAGAATAATTTGTTTTTCATCCTTTTTTATTAAAATATATCGGTTTATGTGAGCTTTTTATACTCGGAGAATTATATCAAATTTAAATAAATTAGGTCATCATTCTACGTGCTGAAAACTATAAATGGTTTCAAATCTTGTTTATTTAATTTAATTCATAAATCTTTTTAAATCGGTTTAGGTATTAGTTTAGAAAATTAAATGTTTTGATCTTCAAAGAGTGTCTCTAGAAGAAAACTCTAGCAAAATAATTGGAGCTTAAGATCTTTTCCTTTTTCATATATGTATTAACATAATTGAATTACTTTTGCTGTTATTGAAATTATCATGTGAATATATCTAGAAAAAATTAAATTTATCATGATTTCTCTCTCAAAATCTCATCCATGCATCTAACTTAGTAAACGGCAATGCTAATCACTTCATATTCGGGAGATTATCAAAATGTGGGAGCAATGAATGTTATCTATAATAAATGTTTTTAAAAAAAATCCAATTTAACAACAATTTTTTTTACTGTGTAGTTTTTCATGCTAGAATACATTATGTAAACATTCAAAGACAGAAAGTGTTCTTTAATATTACTAAATAAAGCATTTAATAAACTGATCTGAAGGTTACAGATATTAGACATTGCTGTCCTGTAGGTTACATAATTTGGACATTAATGTTCTGTAGGTTCACAATTTTGAACATTGTTGTCCTATAGGTTACACAGTTTTGGAAAAAGTAGTATTGAGAGTAATTGATACATTAATTGCTTTTAGCAAGAGATTAAGCATATATAAAATTAATACTCCACTTATTTATCTGATATATAGAAAACTGTTTTAATTTACATAATAACATAAAAATTTTCTTGGAATGTATTTTTAAAATATTAAATCATCTTTAATAAGTTTGATAATTTTAACATATGCATTACAAATTGCATGTCTATCTGCTCACAATTTTTACTATCATCTTTATATGTTAACAATCTCATTTTACCTTAACCCTTAGAAAATGTAATTTATAAATTAAAAAAGGAAAAAGATAGATTATTTTTATTCGAGACTCACTTTCACATTTTTTTTTTTTTTTTTAAATTTACAAGCCGAATTACAAGGTCAATTTTAATGGACTTTTCAATTGTTTCCATAGCAAAAGAAAAGTCTCACCATGATGTTACAGGATGAGTCGGTGATGGCGATTTGAGAAGTATAGCTTCATAGTTTAATGTTGCACGATTGTGTTTTTCTAGATAGCGAAACCTATTGGAATTAATGTCTCCTTGAAAAGTCAAAAAATTTACTGTAAACATATTTACATCTTTAATGATGCGGATGCCATTTTGTTCCGATCTTACACATACTTGGACATGTTTTTAGTAAGGATTTTAAAATTTTACGGCCTACATAAAATTGTTTTCTGCACAAAAAAACACCTCCTGGTTAACAAAGGTAACATTATAATTAATACTTTATTTCAAGTTTTAAGACAATAGACTTTAAGTAACAATGCCTTTATTAAGAAGATTATCGGCGTTTCTATCGTTACGTGATTTAAATACTGCGTTTTAACAAATAATAAAATTACATTTACAAGAAAGAAATTGCACAAAAAGACACAAAAGCACTTGAAAATATTTAAAATTTATTTTAAAGGCAAATAAATGAGTTTAATGTACTTTCTTCATATATTTCGTATTCAAATACAGCGTTGTTTTTGATCTTTACTTTTGGACATAACAAAACGTGGAATCTTTATTTCAAGAACAATCCTTTCATCTCACAAAATTATTTAACCAGTTCTGCCAAATATTCTCCTAAATTGAAAGTATTTATCTCTTTCTCTATTCATTCATTATATTTCTTTTAAAATTCCTTGAAACAAGTTATAACCCTTTTTTTTTTTTTTTTTTTTAGTAACACTGAATCAGTTAACAATTTAGATGTCCAAAATGAGCCAGTTTTAAGTAAAAAAAATAATTTATTAAAATATTTAGAATATCTTTTGGAAATAAAATATACTAATTCTTGTCTTGAAACAGAATTATAAACTCAGTGAGAAAAATAATTTTAGCTATTGTAGTTAATTGTTCTTGCTGTCAGAGCTAAAAATTATGAAGTGTGTCAAGCTCCCGCCTTTTGAAAACTATTCATTCGCATACATTTTATAATGAAATATTTGTATGTAGAAAGCTTAATTTGTCTGATACCAAAAAGATACGTGAAGAAATATATTTGAGAGTTAATAGTTTCTGGTCATTAAGGTCCCTAAAAATTAAAAAAAAATCGTTTTGGGTGTTTTTATTTCATGTTGATCTATGTTTCATTGCCTTTCTATTGACCTATTACTTTTACTTTAACTCACATTAGAAGCATGTTATATTTTGTTTTAAAAAAGCAAATTACCAATGTTAACTATCTCAGCCTTTTAGCTTTAACTTTGATTTTCGTTAAATGTGATACTTTAAACTTCAAAGTACCTTTTATAACTAACTAGTATACCTTAATTTTTTAATTAAATTGTAGTGCATAACCTACAGATTAAACGGAGGTTAAAAATGTCCTGTTATCTTCTTAATTATTCTTTAAATGCCGAATTTTAGTAAGAAAAGGGTCGTTCTCGGAAAAAATTAAGAAAATTGATTAAAATTTAACAAGCAAAATTCTTATCATTGATCACATTCTTTTACCAAACTTTTAATTTCACTTTAATTTGTCTATTATGTACCACAATTTCATAAAAAATTAATGATATATATCTACTAGTTAGAAAAGCTGCACTGAAGGTTTAAAATATCACGATTAGAGAAAATCAAAGTTAAAGGTAAAAGATTTATAAAATTAAAGTTGATAATAAGTTTTTTTTTAAAAAAACAAAATATACCATACTTCTAATTTGAGTAAAAACAAAAGTAATACATCAGTAGAAAGACAAAAATGCATAGAGTTACACGAAATAAAAATCTTAAAATGATTTTTTTAAGGTACTGAGTTCCCTATGCTCTCCTAATTACTTAATAAATGTGTTCATTGTATTTATATAATTACACTTCAATTAAGGGAACTTGGTACGTTTAAAAATAATTTTTTAATTTAAGCCTTTAAAATTATAGTTATTACATATTTGGAAGTAGTATTAGGCCAAAACAAAATTTTATTTAAAAAAAATTCACATAGAGCTCCAAATTTTAAAAATTAAAAAATTTATAAAAAAATTAATAAAGTTTCAAGTCATATCTTCTTTTTAATTTTTAAATATTTTTTCATAATTATTTTTTAAAAAAATATTCTTACTAAAATATTCTAAACTTCTAGGCATTGGGTTTTTAATAAGTAAAATAGTTTCGATGAAAAACAATAAAAAACTATACCCATAGGTAAAAAAATCGTTAAAAAAAGATATTTTTCAACATTTAAAATTGTAATTTTTCTTTTTTTACATTTTACTATAAAATCCATGCCTATTTTTGTTAAATATATCCTTGGAATGACACAAAAAAATTTCAAGTCATTTCATTTTTATTTGCTGAAGTTTTAGCATTTTGTGTAAGGTGAGAATTCTAAAAAACCCTCAGCGTATTTGAACTGAGAAAAATGTGTTCGAAATATCGAAGGAGGTATTGCAACTATGGTAAATTCTACAAAAAAAAAGTTAAAATTTTTATGCAATTGTGGTTATCGGATCAGCTGAAACACTTTCCAGAAAAAGGAGATGCCAAAGATTATAAACACGCAAAAAATAGAAAATCGATATTTTTATAATTTTTTGTGAAAACAAGGGGTACCAAGTCCCCTTAAAAATAATAGATTTGACGTTAATAGGTTTTCATGTCGCTAATATTTCTATACTCTTGAAACTTACATATGATTTCCAAAATTACCATTCTTATCAGTTATTTATTCTTGTAAACAAAATCGTTTAATTTTACTTGGTCAATCTTTTAAAATGAGTAGTATATTTTTAAAATGAGTGAAAATTAAAGTAACTGAAATAAAGTACAAATCAGTTCATATGTTTTGGGCAGTCAAAAAAACAAAAAATCCCCTTTAGGTGTCGATTGATTAAAAGTTACCTTTCATAAAGTATTTAAGTGTGTAAATGCGCATAGTCAAATAAAAAAATCCATAAATTGAACTACCCATAATATTCCTAAAGGGATCTTAACAGATAATAAAAAAACCACGTCAAATTCACCCAACCCCTAAAACGATATTCCCCACCAATGACATCGCAATTGACCAGGTGTTGTCCACATTCCAAACATTTGTGGTTGAGACCCCCTCACCAATCCTTCATTCAATATCCCTCGATTGAGAAGTTGCTATATAGGAAGAAACACCCCCCAAAAAAAACCTTTCTGTCGAGTTGGTTTGAGGGAGAAAGCAGGCCGATTATTCAAGCAGCAGACTTTTCCTATCCAAAAGGGAAAACGGATCCATATTTCATGCTGCAGTGACAGCTTGTGGAGTTGCGTGGGTGGTGGGTCCTTGGATATTGCAGGATAGACACTGCCTGTGGGTGACTTAGCTCGATTATCCGGAGTGTATCCTTCTCGTTAGAGGGTCGCATTGTTTTTGTTTTTTTGAGGGGTCGCTTCTTGGTCTGGGGCAGAAGTGATTGGATTCGGAAAAGAAGATTTTTTTCCCTCGATTTGTTTTGTTTTCATATTATGTACTTGGTGAAATGTGAATATGGTTTGAGGTGAGTATTCTTCATGGTAGCCATTCGATTATGCGGTGTGTATCCTTCTCGTTAAAAGGTCGCGTTTTTTGTTTTTTTTTTTGTTTTTTTTTTGATGGGTCGCTTCTTGGTCTGGGGTAGAAGTGATTGGATTCGAGGAAGAAGATTTTTTCCCTTGATTTGTTTTGTTTTCATATTATGTACATAGTGAAATGTGAATATGGTTTGAGGTGAGTATTCTTCATGTTAGCCATTCGATTATGCGGTGTGTATCCTTCTCGTTAAAAGGTCGCGTTTTTTTTTTTTTTTTTTTTTTGTGATGGGTCGCTTCTTGGTCTGGGGTAGAAGTGATTGGATTCGAGGAAGAAGATTTTTTCCCTTGATTTGTTTTGTTTTCATATTATGTACATAGTGAAATGTGAATATGGTTTTAGGTGAGTATTCTTCATAGTAGCCATTAGATTATGCGGTGTATATTCTTCTCGTTAAAAGGTCGCATTGTTGTTTTAGGAGTCGCTTCTTAGTCTGGGGTTGAAGTGATTGGATTCGGGGAAGAAGATTTTTTCCCCCCTCGATTTGTTTTGTTTTCATATTATGTACCTGCGGAAATGTGAATATGATTTGAGGTGAATATTATTCACGGTGGCCAATGAGAGAGTACGGTGGACGCACGCTTTGAAGAGATCATATATCCAATTCCATTGAAAGTGGAATTGGATATATGATCACACATATGACACACGCTCGTTCTGGGGAGATCATATATCCAATTGTCATGGGTGTCTAACCATCTCGTAGAGGGTCGCATTGTTTTTAGAGGGGTCGCTTTTGGTCTGGAGAAAGAGTACTTGGTAGAAATTGAATATGGTTTGAGGTGAATATTCTTCATGGTAGTCATTGAACACTGTTGATAAGGTCGTTATACTGCACCATAGAATATCCCTTAGGGAATCAGTTTTTTTTTTTTCATTGGAGAATCGTTGTTAGTGTAAAGTAGAGTATTTTTACTGGAAAAACAGTTTTGTCAATCAAATATTAGTATGAGTTTTTAGATTATGTTCTTTGTGATCTCTTCACTATTTTTGTATTTGTTTTTGATCTTTGCTTATCTGATAGTCATATTACTTACGGTACATTTGCAGTCATATAATTGATTAACCGAAGTGTATCTCTTTAGTTAGAGGGTCACATTGTTTTCTACGGGCTAGTTGTTGGTGTACAGTATAATGACTGTAGATAACCCTATAGCCCTTCCAAAGTCCTACTAATTGCCTCATCGTGGTGGGAGGGTGACCCTGGGCGGCATGGGCGAAGTACGTCGGGAGTTTACTCCTTGTAGGGCCATCCTAGGCGTGAAGACCATTCCGTATTCTCAGCTAAAATCAGAAGGCGAAGGAGCCAAGACAGTTTTCTACCTCCTGGTGTTCCGGTCTTTGGACTTAACAGAAGCTGCACATCCCCTCCTCCTTATGACTTCGTTGACTCAAGAGTTTCTTAGAGTCAACGGACTTGTGGATCTCTTCTGACTCTGTCAGACATGAAGGATAAGCAACAACAGCAACAGATAACACTGATTTTTCCTTTCAACTTATTGTTGGTTTAACATATGGGTTCTTGGTGATAAACTTATGTTTTCAGTAATTTTCATGACAATCTTTGCCACTGTAGACCATGTTATATTTCATATCGCTCCAGGGATATTTATAAATCACATGGAATTACCTACTATTTTCATTTGTTAATTCAGCTAAAAAAATACTTTATGTCAGTAGGTTTTTTGTTGGTTAGATTTGGCCGAGATTACATTAGATAGAAATGTAAACGTAGCTTTTCAAGAAATATCCGCGAGAAAAGTTAATTTCCAGCAATGAGGTGCTAAAGCTTTTTATAAGGAATATTTTGCTTTGCGCGGTATTATATTGTTACACATCTGCCATGGTATCGTATTCACATATATAATAATAAACAAAATAATGCTTTCTTAAAAGCCATAACTCATTTGAAATGGTGGCGATTTTTGTGTGGTTAGAAGTGTTACTCTTGCTAGATGGCTGATTTATGATTAAATTATTGTGTTGTGTTAATAATGGAAATCAGCAAAAATTATAAGAGCTAACCTATGACTAAACTGTGAACAGGAATTCATCAACTAAATATCTGGTTATACACTCTATGACTGTCACATCATCCGAGTACCACTTTTCATTTAAATTCAATGATCACACTTTTTAAGAAATTACTAATCACTATATTGCACTTTTTAAATAATCACTTTTAATATTGACAAATCTAACAAATACAAATTTGTTAGATATGATCTAACAAATCATATCTAACAAATACATTGACTATATCATATCTGTGCAGGGGGGGGGGGGATATTATAAATTATCTGATGAATTTAAATATAAAACATATAAGAAAGGAACCATTATTTAAATTAACACTTACAAATTTAGACTTTTTTGATTCGTGATAATATAATAAATTTATATTAATTTTCACCTATAATATATATTAAATATGAAGTACTCGTAAGAAAATTAACTCTTTTAAATCGAAAAACAAACGGTTTGATTTTCTATCTTAATACAATCAATACCACCATCCGACAACAAACAACCACTATCTATGAATTCTCTAATATCAATACATCCCATCCACTAACACCTTCAGAAAACCAGCTTAAGCCGAAAAGCAATATCAACTCTCCAATTAAGAACAAAATCTCTCATTCCAACAATGTCAGTTGCCCATGATCCAGTAAAAGATGAAATATAAGTAATTCCCCAGAAAACGGGAAGATGTACAACGGTATCCATTTACGTGACCTTCATAAATATATCCCTTTCCTCAAAATACCCCGGGCCGTCATCTCAATCTCCTTGGCTTGTCTCCAGCTACCATTATCACTCAGGTCGATCGCGACGGACTTCGAAGTGGGCTTTCATGAATGGCGGCTCATCTGCATATACCGTGGCCTTCATGGGCCGCAGTAAAATTTCTCTGGGTTTAATACATCGTTGGGTGGGACTAATTAATGTGGAGCTGTTCCTTCAGCGACCCTTTTCGAGGAGGGAGTTGCAATGGTGTAATTAAAGGTGTGAGTTCTGAGTTGAAGGGAGGAGGAGATTTTTGTGGAAATACTTATGGTGAAACTTACCTTAAAGTGTGTGATGAGGGAAAATTATAGTTTCTTATTGGACAATAAAAAATCAATATTACGTTTCTATTTAAGTTGCATTTAACTAAAAGAGCTTAGTTTAAAATGTGTTTGACTCTTGCTTTTTAGATGCTTTAAGAGTGATTGTCACTTTTTATCTGAGAAAGATCTATTTTTACGAAATTGTTATTTAAATTTCAGAAAAATTATCGTAATTCGTTTTTTTAGAATTTTTGGAAATATAAATATATTTGCATTTGCTATGGTATATCAATATAACAAAAACAGTTTTCATATGCATATGAGTTTGAATAAATAATTGCAATTAAAAAATATTTCATTCACAACACAGGGAAAAACTTTGCACTCTTTTAAAACTAGTCATATAACGCCATTGCATTATTTATAAATATATTTTTCCTTTAAAATAGAAGCTTGTAATGTTTATGATTTTTGATTGGAAAAACTGCCGTTTTTTTTAAATATTGTTTTTATTTGCATTTTTCGTTAGCAGTTCCAAGAAAAAAATCCGAAATCTTTTTCATAGAACTAAAAGTAATCTAATAGGAAACACACGTGAATTGATAAAAAAAAAATAACCTGTTTAAATAGCTATATTTGACTTTTTACTTTGTCTTGAGTATCGAAATGCTCTTCCTTAATCAAATTAAACGAAAAAAATAAAAAAAATAAACATAGCAAAGATCTTTTATAAATTACGCAACTATTGAACAATATAAAAAAAAGAAAAGATTGTCTGGAAAACAAAGAAATAAAAGGATGTTGGCTGTAAGGCACTGAACTTCAAAGGACAAAAAAAAAAAAAAAAAAAAAAAACACCTTTGTTTTTCTTTAACCAATGAGTTTTAAGGAAGTTTGATTGAAGGATGAAAAATTTTACTGACAACAAAGTTCCTCTGGCTTCATTTGTTGTTCGTTTCTTACGAGTGGAAGGAATCGAATGATGTCTTTATTATTTTGCTCCCTAACTGTAACGACGTCCGCTGTAGCTAGTTTGTCTTTTTCTTGAACTTTCATTGTTTCGTCCTTTTATCTTAGGTTTGAAAAAATAATGAAAGTTTTTATTTTTAAAAGCATTGTGGTGTGATTTTGTTTAATGAAAAGGCATTGTAACTTGCTTTATCCTCATTTGTGTAATGGATTCGCCGGAGTCTGTTGATGTCAGGAAATGAATTGAATAAAAAAAAAAGCGGAAAAAGTAAATTTGTATCGCTTGTTAATGATAGGCTGTGTAATTTTAGTTTACTTGCTGCGATTAAAAGGCTATGAAGTGTTTGCTGTTAATTCTTGTTCTTGTGAATGTTAAAACTTAACCTGGTTCACCTTTAGTATTGAAACAGTAAACTATCATAAAATAGTTTTAAGATTTTATTTTTTTAAGAATGCTGAAAATTGAAAAAATATTATTATGCATATATCTTAAAAAAATCCAAAACAAATAGCTTTACTAATTGAGCACTATTTTTATTTAACTAAGAAAATAACGTAATAAATTATTTTATTTTGCAATTCCAATGATTCTGCAGGACTAAATTAAAGCAAAACTAAGTTATTGAAGGTATTTGTTAAATTTGTAAAGTTTTTAAATTTGAATAAAAATGGAAAATGTTAGCCTCTGACATAAAAACAATTTTATAAAAAAGTATATTTTACAAAAAATTATAGATGTTTTTTTGCAAAAAAAGTGTTAGTGATATTATACAATAGTATTAATGATAGCATTAAAGTTTTTTTTTTTATAAAACACACCGCATGTACGAGCAATACTGAGATACTTTCAACCACCATCAACATAATCAACACCAGATAAGAGTTTATTCCGCAAGCAATTCAAGTAGCTTCATATACTTCAACGAATGCAAATCAGAGTATACTCTCATCCCCAACCTTATTATATTGAAGCCACGAAGTCTTCATCAACCTCTTTTCCACGGAGTAAATTTACAACAGCAGGACTCCCCCGTTTTCCCCGCCGTTGCTTGTAGCAGCCGAAAAGGTCACGTGACCACTCTTAATGAAGCACGGTCGCATTAATCAGGGGCCCTTGTCCAGAATTTGGGGCTGTCAGTCGTTCGTCCACTTGTGAAGTAGCCTCGCTGTTGTTACACAATAATCACGCTGTTCAAGTGGTAGTCTCGTGGGGACTGGGCTCTTTCCAAACGTTAATGGATAGTTGGAATAATGGATGGAACAAGAAAGGTTGTCGTAATGGACGTTGGAATATTCTAATTCAATTGTAAATTTCATTTTTTTTTTTAAAGCTTTGAACACATTTGTATAGAAGTTGTATAAGTTGTATTTGAAGAAACTAGTGATGTGGAACATCGCATAACTTTTAATTACACAATTACTGGCCACTACATTTAAATTTGATGTGGAGTAGTATTAATACTATTTTCATATTTTCAGTCATTTGAAACTTAAATGTTTTACGATATTTTTGGCAATAATTCTTGCATAATCTTTTCTTGTAAGTGAAACAGAGAAGAGGAGAAAAAATGTCGTTGATGAGCTATACTGAAGGGAAGAGAATTCTGTGTAGAAGATATTCGTTTTTCAATGTTTAACGCCTTTATAGCATTTTTACCGAAATTTCGAAGATGGGGATGTTTAGAACACTTTTACTACAGAGATTTTGATCAAAATCGTTTGAGCCGTTTATTAGCAGTTACTGAAAAACATGTTTTTTCAATGGCAACTACTTTGTGCACATGTGCAATTTTGACGAAAACCTTAATGGTAGGTCCCATGTCCACCACTAACATGTACACTAAATTTGAACATTGAAGGGGAATTCGCTCGAGAGTTAAACTGACCACGTACTCACACTCAGAATTTTTTTTCTGGACCACATTTCCTGAAGTCGGAATGTTCTAAAACGTGAAAGGGGGGGGGGGGGACATGATTTTCTTTTACCGAAATCAATATTTTCATTGCCCTAAGTAAACATATGAGTAATTGAAAGTAAAAAGTATCTATTATCCTATGACCCCCCCCCCCCCACTCCCTCTTATTACCAAACACTATTACAGGGTTGTTTTACTTTGCCTTCTCATAATCCAAACCCAGTGAATAAAACAATTGCATTTTGTATCTGATACTGGTGGATCTTCAAAGAAAACTGAAAACCAGTAACCTGAAGTCTGATTTTTCCAAAAAATTGTGAAAAAACTTTCCTACTCTTCTTTCAAAAAAGGGAATTTTTTCCCTTTAAGGACTGACGCGCTTCCTTTAAGAGGGACTCCCATAAGGACTTGTGTTGCTTGGATGGAACATTCGATACAAATTGGACGGAAGGAAGAAGGAAATGGTTCTAGGCCCTTAAATCCGAACCATCGGGATTTCTAGTTCGGCCCTCTCTGCGAACAAGATTTTTGGAAGCTAGTAGAATGTAAACAGGTGGCTTTGTACTATCATTGAGGAATGGAAAGACGAATATGATGTTTCATAGGCAGACGATAATTATTGTAATATTTTGACCGTATGTGGGAATTCAGGTAATTGGAGACAATATCGGGTGAAGTTAGGAAATTGGGAATGAAATTATTTGCTGGTAGTTCAATATTTTAATGGGTTTCGTAGTTTCGACTTCTGTTTTAAAATAAAAGTTATTAGAGTTTGATAAAATAAACTATAAGACTTATTCAAAAAGTAAGCGCTTTGGAAAAGTTAATATAACTTCTGCTTCTGCAAGTCCCAATGGCCTTTTCTAAATGAGGTTAAAGCGTCAAAGAACATTTTGTACTTGTTTATATAATAAAATTTACACAATATTAAAATATATCAATGATTTCATTTAATGAGATGTTTCATAAATGAAGGCAGGACAGTACTCCAATTAGTCTAATTTAGTAAAATTGCAGTTTATCAAAACTCAGCGTCATATTTCATCATTTCTATTACGTAACTTTAATTTCCTCATGAATTTTAACACTTTAATAATTAAGGAAGCTTTTGATGTTTAACTTCGGTAGATGAATAAACTTAAATCCATGTTTCTCTGTAACTAATCTTTCAACTGATAGACAACGAATTAATAAGAAGTATATATTTTTTATTTTCTTTACTAATTTCAAACATATTAGTATATCTTAAGAGAATAATTATAATGTTTCAATTACAAAATAGAAAGATGGTAAAAATTAGCTTTTCCTCTCTTGGTAGTATCGAATTTGAAAATTGACAGGTGTCGGTAGTTTATTAGAGTTTAGGTATCTAGAGTTCAAGATTTTTATTATTTTCTGATTGTTATATTTCCTGTCTCACCTCAAATTCTGCTTCTTTTTTATGAAAACTGAAAAAATTAAAATCTATTATTTTATCGTAATGCATTATTTGCAAGTTAAATGTATGATGAAGTCTAATGTATGTAATATAACCTTAAATGTATGATGAGTTAACTACATTGTAATGCTCATAAAGCTTACGGTTTAACATAAATATAAACCTAAATGATTTCAGAGAATTCTGAACTATTGCAACAAATTTGAATGAGAGGGGGGGGGGGGGGGGATGAAATTTAAATACTTAAAATTAGGTAATTACCAGTATACAATTTCGAGAAAATAAAAATTACAGAATTTAGCTTCTCATTGATTAAAATTTTAACTATTATTAATAATATGAAGCAGCAACTAGTGTTAGCTTATAACAGTAATCCAGTTGTACTAAATTGTGAACTTACTCTGTACATTCATATGTAATAAGTCAATTTGTTCCTCAATTGTGTATTTGGGTCATTCTCCCGTAATGTCCAGCTAAGCTTCGAAGTTTAAAACATTTCAAGATTTCATTTATGATAAACAATCCTAAATAAGATATATAAATGTATTCCCAAGTAAAATTGTTATTCTACAGCTCTAAAATGGCTGTTGCTCCTATAGTAATTTGCCCACCTGATGGTTTCGGGCTATGGCCTTGCATGCCTAAGGTGTCGGATTTAAATCTTGGGTTAGGCACGCATGTTCGTTGTGGTTCGGAATCCACGTCAAGCTGTAGGTCCTTTCATTGTCCTAATAAGCCGTCAATGTGCAAAAAATAAGTCGTTGAGCGTACAAACAAACCAAACCCATAGTATGTTGATTGAATCAATAGTGCCATTTAGTGGGGTGTAAAAACTATTGAATTGGTAAAATGGCACAAAAAGCAAGTGACCAGGTAAAAAGTCACTGTAGTATTTTTTAAAATACTTTTTAAAGGAAAGATGTTTTCTGTGAATTGATGGAAAAGAACTATGTATATTACACATCGAACATGAAGGATCAAATTTGTGAAAAGGGACAGTGTATGGTAATTACATTTCAGTAGTAATTATGAGGTGTTTTAAAAATATTATGGAAAAAAAACCCTATTAAATACATTTTATTTGTCTATCGAAAGATGTCAAGGGATACTAAAAAAATATAGTCAAAATGTTTTGTGGTGGATTTGTAGAGATGGTACAGCGAAGTGAACTTTTTGGTAGAATTATCCAGTTTTAATATTCATACAATGAAATATAAAAACAACTAATTAATAATAAATGTAATTCTTATCCATTATTTATATTTCCAATTCTAGGATGATGCCATTAACTAACGCATTTTATATATTAAATACAGGAATTCTTATCAAACAGTTTTCTCCTATAAGACATATAATATTTTATTTTCTCCCTAACAATCCAATTTTTCCATAGACTCGCCATGCATTTCAATTCTCTCATAGAATATATCCTTCTCCGTCTCTTCTTATCTTCCGCATCCTTCCTCGGGAACATCCGAATTGCCCAATTCTGAAAGAAATCGCGTCTTTTATCGCACCTTAACAATATATCCGTTACAGCCAAGGATACCGTTACACACGTGATCGGTGGAGATTTCGAAAGAAATATGTTATGTTACAAGTGAGATTCCATGGGATGTGATATTTATGCGATGATCGTCTTTTTGCTTCTCCTATTGAATAAAAGAATTTCCAGACGTTCACCGAGTCAAGGATAAAGTTGGGGATTTTTCCCACCTCTTTTTACATATATGTTACTTATATATATGATACAATGTTGTTAAGTGTAGTTACTTATATATAACCACAATTGTATGAAGGATTTTTGTAGTTCAAGTTAACCAGAAATTCTGTTCAGAAAGTGGATTTTTTTTAAATCGATTTAACAATTAAACTACATACTTTTATGAATGCATAATTGTTTTTTCACGAGGTACGCTATACTTCACTGCTGGCGTAGCCAGAATGTGGTTGGCTTTACTATAAAATATAGTAGTATTTACGAGTACTTTTTGCAAGGTAGAATTAGTCTGCTGAAAAGTTGTTCAGATTTCTAAAGGGTATACATTATTTAACCTATAACTAACAATAATCTAGATATGCATAAATTAATTTGATAATTACATATTATCCCGTTGACGAGACAAAAAGTACGCAAAACTTAGTTCGTCGAAACGGTCAGTCTAGATAAATGAACGGTTTTCTGCTCAAATGAAGTATTCTGTAGGAAAGCTACGACGCTTGTTGGGTTTGAACTTTTAGTCAGAAAAAGTTGAAAAGTACTAAGCAAGTGCAATTAATTTGAATTCAAATATAAGATTCCAGTGCAGAATATGAGCTTGGAATTTAGAACTCATTACAAAATTTAAAGAATAGTATTATGCCTTTGACAAATATTTAGAATACAGAGTTTGTACAGTTTTTGAAAAGTAAAATATAAGTAGTTTTTAGGACTTTAATGACTTTTTAAATCTTTTGAGAACTACTTTAAAAATTTGTAAAGACAAAAACTTATCGTTTTCTTGCAAATAAATTCAAAACATTGCATTATAAAAAATAAAAATATACAATAATTTAAATAAAATTTTATTTATAACTCTGGTAACATTTTTTTCTCTGTAGAACGTAACTCTAGTCACACTTGTATTAAAAAGAAGTGATAATCCTAGGAATCAGCGATTCCAATCAACTTTTATAGGATAAAATTGCTCTCTCCAATAAAAGATGGGTTTAAACGCGTAGAAGAGTGAAGTAGAAAGATCGAAAATTTTTAAGCTTTCTCAAATTTGAAGGAAAACAGTGTCTCAATTAAGGTCTCAAGATGAAAAATAAGGACTTTAAGGGTTCTTATGTAAGGATCTATCAAAATAAGTAGTTCTTAAGGACTTTTAAGGAAAATGCCAACCCTGAGAGCAATACAAGTCTCCAAAACTTATTATTTAAATTTTAGTTTCAGAAATACTAAAAAAATTTCACTGCATTACCTTAACTTTTATAAATTTCATAAAAAGCAGTTTTATGCCATATTTGTTCAAAAGCCGCCAAAATTGCCTATTCAAGCACTCTGCAAAGTGGCATAGTGCCAGTCGAAAATAGCACCCACTATCACCCCACCCCCGCCCCTCTCCCTTCATTTTCCTTTCCAAACCTTTTTGACTCTTCTATCGTCTTGAGGTGCTAATGTTCCCGGTTTCTGTTAAAATGTCTTTGACTTCCTTCCCAAGAGAAGATAAAGACACAAAATAGAAAACGGAAGAAAAATTATCCACCAAACAATAAATAAAAAAAAAGTTTTGAAAACTTTTCTACTATCGTCGTCGTCGTCATACACTGCAAGCCCCCTTAATTCGCTGTTAGATTGTTTCATTCGCTTTTTTTTTTTTTTTTGTTCTTCCTGTTTGTGTTTTGTAGTCTCAACCCACGTTCTATCTCTCTCTCTCTCTTTTTTTTTTTTTTTTTTTAAAGTTGGCTTCCTTATTTGTCAGGAAGACGGAATAGAGTTGGCACTTACTATTGTACCATGAAAGAATTCTTAATGATAAATGCTCTTTTAGAAGAAATTTGTGTTTTGTTGAGAATGGAGCTTTTCACTGGAAGCGCTGCACGTCATTCATTTGCAAAAGGACAAAAAAAAATATATATATATATATATAACTCAGATTTAAAGGAATTTGGGTACTTCATGTTATTTTTTTATGTTTAGCGTCTCTGAGAGCTTATTTAATAAGTTTCTAGAATATCCTCTTTAATATTTTAATTTTGTACGACACAATACGTTTTCATCGCAAAGCTTGAATTCTAAGAAGATTCCTAGGGATCCTTTGATATTAAATTCCGAGATATTTACCTCCTGTATTTTTATATCTTTAGTAGAATGTAAAGTTGAAAAAAAAAAAAAAAAAAAAAAAAAAAAATGAAATCATTCTAGTTGCCTTTTGTCTAGATATAAAGTAAGTAGTGATTTATGATTCATGCAGAGCTACATTTTCCTTGTAATAATTCAAACTCCACTCAAAATTATGTAGTTTAACTTTTGAATTTGTTTTAGAAATATAGAAGAAAATATAATTATTTGAAATAATGTGATATCGAGCTTATGTTTTTCTGTTGTATTTACTAACTGAAAGACTCTTAATGTTCTTAATTCCACAGTATTGATCAGATGGTTTTCTGATGTGTGTATTTCAGATGTTATGTAATAAAATCCATTTTATAAAAATATATTATTAACATTTTTAACTACTCTTTTTTTTTTTAAAGTTTCCTACCCATCCATGTTAGTCTTTAACTACATCATATGTTTTAAATGTTTTTACATTCTACTATTTAATTGATTTTATGTAAAATCTCCAATTTAAATTTATATTATTCAATGTAAAATCTCCAATCTAAATTTTAATCTACAATAAAGCACGTTACATTATCAAATTCGTTAAAATAAATCTACATATCTTCCAATATTTCATTTATCATCAAATAACAAATGATTTATTTACATAAAAATAAAATATGTAATCATCACCTCATAATAAATAGTTGAATGAGAAATGCACTTTCCTGGAAGCAAATTTATGTCATTATATGGCAAAATATATTCACAATAGCAAAATAGATTTTTAATAAAATTTTGAAATTTTTTATGAACGTTTAGTAAAAATTGTGGTACTAGGGAGTACTATATGAAATTATTACGATTGTACCCTTAAGGAAAAGTGCATTTTTATCTTTTGCCAACAAGTGTGCGATACGTAAAAATAGTAAGTTAAAATAAAGATTTTACCACTTAAAATCATCGGATTTCAAAAATTCAAAAGCGAAATTAAAGCTAGTGACGTCAGCTAGTTCTATAAAACGAAAACGAAAGACGTCATTTTTGTTGATTTCAGTGTCCCACGTCCCCTTAATAGCATATATAATCTTCTAGTTTGGCTACAATACGGGGAAAATCGAAGTTAAATTAGTAGTTAATTTATAAACTAAAAGTTCACTTGAGGTGGACTTTTTACGCTGCAGTGTTCGTAGTGATGCTGCAGTCTGACTTAAGAACGATGCATGTTCTTCCGAGAAGCATAGCACAAATAACTCATGTTAAAGCTGATGAACCTACCAGTATATGTTATTTCGACCAAGCTCAAGTGGGTTTTAAGCAACAACTCATAGCTCCTTTTCTTTCATTACTAGAATTCTGATTTTTGCCATCCTCTTGTACCACGTGTGTAGATGAAAGAGAACAAAATATTGCTCCACGTTGAAGAAGGCAACGAGGCAAAATATATTTTTGAAAATCATCGATTTCATAATAATTTATCTCTTGTGCTTCTGGATCATAGGGAGAAAGGAGAAAAGGGGGGGGGGGGGGAAAACAACTAACGTAGGAAAATTGTTTTCTTTATATTAAAAGTTAACCTTGTTAAAAATGTGCATCATTTAATTTTTTTTTATTCTTTAGAAATTCAGTATTTAAGAATGAGCTTCAATTTAATTAGTTTATAAATAACTTAATGCATAAGAAAAATAAATATGCATCTAATTAAATACAACGTTTGTTGGGTGACATGATGTTAAAAGGTTTTTTTAAATATTTTTTTTTGGAAATCAGTTTTTAACCACAGATAACCTCATTTTTGCGATTAAAATTCGACATAGAATTTTCCTTTTTAGAAGTTATTTTTGCAAAACTTTTGAATAAATTTAAAGATTTATCATTCCCAGTTTTTCAACATAATTTATTCAAGGAATTTGATGGAAAAGTTATTTAGTCAGTTGTTAAATACGCTACATAAATTTGAAGTTCGATAAATTATTCTTTTAATATTACTATACCTTTGAGATACATATGAGTTTCTATTAATAAAACTTTTACTCTTAAGGACAAAAGCAGTTTATGCATTCGACACGGTGGATCTATTATCGATAAACTAACATCCGTTATTGATAAATTAATAGCAAATTAATAATTACAAAATAATCAATTTTAAAATCATATATTGAAAACCATTTCATCCACTTAGCCCTAAAAACCCATTCTATCTAATCCTACGCATATATCAGTCAAACCCGCAGCTTCACCCTAACTTTCCACTCGTTTAAAACCACCCTCCAAGGAATAACCCTTTTCGACTTTAAGGGTACGATTTCCCTACGGAAACAAAATAGAATTTTCCACCTGAGTAGTTTTAATTCTGAGCGCCCGTGCACTTCGTTGAAAATCGAAAGTTTTACCGACGTCACGATTCGACTTCGTGGCGACGTTTCTTAAATATGTCATTGATCTACTGCAATGAGGCGATGTTATAAGTCTTGTTATGGTGGTAGCAAAGCTATTCTTAAGTAGATGAGGAAGCAGTGGATGACTATGAGAGGAACTTAGTAATCAAGTTGATGGATTGTGTGAGGAAGGTGTGCTTCGTGAGGTGGTAGAGGAACTATTAATAATCCAGGAGTGGAAATTTATTCTAAGTGTTTTGGAAACTGTATAAATTTATACCTAAAAGGTGTGTGAATGTCTACTACATGTTAAAGAGTTGTATCTATCAATTATCTTAGGGGAAGCGTTATAATTAAAATCAGTGGTGCAGTTTAAAGTAAAAATTTAGAGGAATGGACAATTCCCGCATTTTTTGAAAACGAGTAAAATTAGTACATATTTATGAAGAATTTCTTTCTGATTCCAAATATTTAAACAAAACTTCTTTAAAAAAATTACGTTATTTAAATATTAAAAAAAGAAAATGCTCCAAAACTCAGCCAAAACCAGTCCGATCAAAACAGTTAACAAAATTCGTGACGTAAAGAATTCCCTGCTTTTCTATGTTTATCGTGAGGTTTCTGCCAAATAGCTATAGTTAAAATAGTATAGGCACATTAGGGTTGGAGAAGGAAATAATTATTAGAAAGCTGATTCCTGTTGAAATGGGTTCTTTAGGCCTCCCTGAACTTCTCCAGAAAAGTCCCAAACAATCCTCTTTGGGCAACATTCTTAAATTTTGAATTTATGTCCGCCATCTTGGATTTTTTAATAAAACGCTATAACTCAGCAATGCACAATCATAAACAGGTTCTGTTGGTGTCAAACGTTTCTTTTTAGCAAGAAGAACTTGTTACTGCAATAAATAGTCTAAAATAGAGAGTTAATATAATTTCATTAATTTAAAATCGGATTGAAAACGTTAAAAACAGTAGTTTCTAGACATTATTTTACAACAAAAGTTGTTTGGAAACTTATTTTTTAGGAGAATTCGTTTAAAAGATTTAGAAATGAGTATGTATAAATAAACATAGATAGTGGTCAATATATTTGAAAAATATGTGTCTTTCATTAAACTCGTTTACGCTTTGCCCTAATTTCTCTGGTTGAAACTCAGGTAAGAAATAAATTTTTTTCTTCAAATCACTGGTATCTCGAGTCTGCCACGATCTTGACAAAGACAATTGCTGGTCGGAGGATTCACCTGTCACTCCTGCGAAAACATCTACTGCTTCCTTCGCTTGGAGACTTCCTGGCATTAAGCAATCCAACGCGCTATGACACTATAAGACATACTTCGCCCTTGTGTCAAGCCACCGCTAATCTTCATAGGTCGCATTAGAACCTGCTCTATAGTCTCGTCCGTCCAATCGCCGCTCCAAAACTTATCCGATCGCCGAATAGTGAAATAACCCTGACTGATGAAACATTCAAATTCTTTATCCGACAAAGTAGTCTCGATTTTAGCCATATTCTAATGAATATGTCCAGCTACATGGAGGTAAACTAACATGCGTTGAGAAAAGATGAAGATACCAGTCACCTGTTATTTCTGCTTTCATGAAATCATGTATTATAGAAACTTGCTTGATGTACTGCAGCCATAATTTAGCTGCACGGCTTCTTTTTTCCACCGTCTTCATCGCGTCGGATACAATCCTCGGTAATGGTTTGACTTTGCATCGAGAAGATTCTTCGGAGGAAGATAAGTTTATCACCTCGTTATGAGTTTCCCTGAGAGATTCGACCTCAAAAGCGATTAAAAATCTGTCTTCCTCACAACTTTCCAAAATCAGATGAGCTATAGCTACCTGAGAAAGTGAATGAACTTGTAAAGCTCTTGAATAAGCATGTCCATTAACCATGTGGACAACGCATTCTTAACAAATACCTCACTTCACATTTCTTCAGTACCACTGCCATCCATGATTTTGCCTACGGCCCCCATGAAACTCATAAGCAGATGAAATCCACCTAGTCTTACGATTACCTTGGATAGCTCATTAGTTTTATTAGCCTGAGAGACTAAATCTATAGCTTCAACGAAAAGCAGCTGATCAAATGCTAAAATACACTTTTGTTGTTGCTTCCTACATTCTTCAGCTGTAAAACGAAGACAGGTGTAAATTGAGGTGGGGTTAGAAGGTTAAAGATTGACGAAGGGCAAGGTATCACTGCTGACTTTTCGTAGCATTTTTTTTCCCTGCGGCAATCTCCATGAAACTACTCCATCCCGTATGGAACGTTCAGCTTACTTGGGACCCGCCATCCAAATCCAGTGGTATATGTCTCCGATTTCGGCATCCACGGACCTCAATTTCAGGAAAAAGACGTCTTCCAAAACTAGTCTCTTAAGTCGGTCGTGAGTAATGATCGGGATGAATCCAAACTTTCCAACAACAGTAGTCGTTGATAGATTCTTTGGTCATGGAATAAGTGAATTGGTTTGAACAGTTGAAGAAGGCGTCGCACACTGTACTCCTTCCATCACGTGGAAAGTCCAATATCAATCCACAGTTCGAGTGTGGTGATCTGCATTATCAAAGACATACTGCACAAATCCATTATCCTGAACTTCTCTTGAAGTATTCACTGTTACGGAAGTTTCATACTTACAAATCTCTGTGTAGAAAACAGACCAGCCAAAATTGTATAGAAGGTTAATTGGTGTCTTGAACGAAACGCCTCTGAAGAGACACTCTAATTCCAACCTGCACAGCTGACACAATGATCAGGGACGCACTGAAGAAATGCTAGAGTGCGCAACACTCAACACCTTCTGATTACAAGGCAAACTTTTTGCTGGTTTCATTATACCAGAAAGCAGATGAATAAGCATCTCACCAACTTCATTTTATCACCCCTTTTGATATTTCTTCGCAGGTTGGAAATGCCGAGCAAACAAAAACTTGAGACCTTATTTCTTCCTGAAGGTTGCTAATAGCCGCATCTATGATCCTTTTCTTTTCATCAGAGGCGTCTTTTTTTAGCGTACCAATTTTCCACCAAAATCTTTAATGCAACTGGCCTAAAAGAAATAACTGTCCCGAAACACTTCATGCTAGCTGAAATAAGAACGGTACTGCCGTAGCGTGCTATTAAAAGATCCCTCAGACGCTTTTCACTGTATAACTTGGCACTTTCAGTATTAAAATTTGAGAGCATCTCCATAAGATCGGATAGCAGATACTGGCAGTCCTTGTTGGTATCTAGAAAATTGCATAATTTATTGAAAGCATCTAACTGCGACTCACCAACAGGTTTTGAGACCTCACTTTCAGATTGCTCGCCTGGCATGCTTGAGCCAACGATTGAAAACCATGCATCACAGTTTTTATGCTTCAACCGTTATCATATCACATTCGCTGTCAATGCAATTTAAAACTAATTTCTCGCAAATATCACACCTCTTTTCACACCTACTCCAAATACTTGACATTTTTGGGACACTTCCCACTTGATAAATGTTTGGGTAACGATGTGGGTTCTTCTTGTAAGGTCCCATATCAACTGTCTCCCCTCAAAAAAAGGCAGCATGTTTTGAAATTGAAGGGATATAGATCACTTCTGAAAAGGGTTTTGTTGCATTTACTCCTCCAGGTAAGAGCTGCTGAAATGTAACTCCCATGTCTGGTTTAATTTTTTCTACACTGTACATGCGCTCGTGCATGATTAACGTCTTCGATTTTTTTCACAATCCAATCTCTTCTATTTATACTGATATTCCTTAAATTCTCCACACCTCTTATTACATTAACACTGTTGTTGTCTATCATTCCGCCTTCACCCCAGAAAACGCAATTTTCTTCAATTTTTATTCAGCTTTCCAAACCAGTAAACGATCAATAATAGTTACATAAAAAAAACTTAATAGAAATAGTAGTGATACCTGTTTTTTTTCGAAAACGAAAGATTTCAATCGAATAAATTTTAAATTTTACAAACCTTTCGTGGAAAAATACATTTTTTCAGGTTTTAAACCTGTTTTATGTTAATAAAATTATATCAACTCTCTATTTTAGAATATTTATTGCAATAATAAGTTCTTCTTGCTAAAAAGAAACGTTTGACACCAATAGAACCTATTTATGATTGTGCATTGCTGAGCAATAGCGTTTTTTAAAAAATCCAAGATGGCGGACTTAAACTCAAAATTTAAGAATGTTGCCCAAGGAGGATTTTTTGGGACATTTCTGGAGAAGTGTAGGTGGGTCTAAAGAACCTATTTCAGAAGAATTCAGCTTTCTAATAGTTATTTCCGTCTTGACCCAAATTTGGGTCTAATTTGCCTATACTAAAAAAAAGTTGGCGTTAGTAGACCATTGCCACATTCCGTACAAGTTATTGCGTGATTTGCGAGAAACTTACAAATCTAGTTTCTGTTGCTGCATTTCAAGCCAAGATGTTTGAGATATCTTTACGACACGTTCAATGCCAACGAAATGAGCCGTTTTCTCGCTAACCTCTAACAAGGTAATTTTGATCGCAAATTTAAAAAAAAAAAAAAAAAAAAAAAAAAAAAAAAAAGCGCATTGAGCAGACATTTTTGTGTTTAAGGTCTTTTCGAAACATAAATGAATATAATAATAATAAAAAAAAAATGCGGGAATGGTCCATTAAAATGAATTTCATAATTCAATACAGAAACCGAATTTGTGTTAACCGTCTAAAAACTTTTTTTCTATCTAATTAATGCAGATTTAAATTACCAGCTATATGTGTATCTAATACCACAGATTTTTTTTTAGAAACATTTACATTTTTCATAGCAAGGCACAACACAAACCGCTTATTTTAAATCGTTGACAGTGTTGTGGGCAATTCCATACTTGATCGCAATTTTTTGCTTTTTTTTTAAGCGATTTATCATTAATTTCAATTAAAATTTTTGCTTTGTTTCTAACGATAACGATTGCTGCTTCCGATTCATATTGACAAGATTGAAACTACGAATGCAACAGAGTTTAGTTTCTAAATCTACTGTTGGATACAGGAGGGACTCATGATGTCACAGAATCAGTTTATGGAGGGATACCACCCAAATTCATGGCAAAATCAGCTAATTTCACAGAGATTTTCTTCAAATTTTATCACGGGCATTTTTCTTGTTTTATAGGGTTTCAACTTGAAGAATGATTTCGTAAGACTTTTGAATTTCGTTTCAAAGAATGAAAAATACCTCATCCAAAAAAACTGGTTTAAGGAATTTTTTTCTTCGTAAGCGAGATTTCAGATGAACGATTTCGTATTAATTGAATAAATTGACGTTAAGTTTAAGCTTCATCTTACTGAAAACTGCTTTTATTTTGCATTAAACGGGATTTCGTGTTAAGCGATATCGCTTGAACGAGATTTGACTGATAACATTCTGACTGGAACAAGACTTCTGACTAATTGTTTACTCTTTTCCCCGTTGGTTTGTAATATTTTGAAGTTAGAATTTATTCAATTTCTCAACTTAAAAGCTGCGTTCTCAAATTCGTATCCCGAATCACTGTTTAGGTATAATATTACATTCGAATATAGTTTTTTTTTGTTCCATATTTAAATTATTTGAGAATTTATTGGGTTTTCTTAAAACATAAATAATTTGATGAACCCAGAACAAAAAATATAATTTTTTTCAAAAAGTAATCTCCAATCATAAATGAAATGAAAATCATCAGCTATTATTTTTTTAGACCAGGGCTGTTTTTTTTTTTTTTTTTTTTTTTTTCTTTTTCATTATTTCTGTCATTAGTTGAAAATCATTAAATATATGCTTGTACTTTGTTTAATATTATTGAAATTTATACTAACCAATGTTTTCTTTCAAATTACAAAATTGTTATTTATAGTTAAAAATAATGATTTATTATAGAAGTTCGGTTACAGTTTGTTTTTAGGGAATTTTATTATATACCTAGTATTTAAACTTCAAATAAGGTTATATAAATAAGGCAACTCACATTGTTTGTTTAACTAAATGTTATTTTATACCCAATTATAATTAGAAGAGATTTTAATTTTTCAAAAAAAACTACCGCCTTCATTATTTATTATTATAATTCCGAAAGGAAACTTTTTAATGAACTAATTTCAAACCATAAATGGCACACTCGGACTAAAAAAAAAAAAAAAAAAACTAAATATTTATCTTCAAACCCTGAAAGAATTGCTCTTGCAAAAAAATCCTTCCGCAGAGCTAACCACATTAAAACGCAAGGATAAAAGAGAGTAACTTTTTCAAACCACAATCCTTTCAAAAACAGAGCAAAAACTTCTTTTGTTAAACGAGCACCCGTGTGTCTGATTATTTCGATAATTATCTTAGCAAAAGAAAAAGTGCACGGTGCTTTAAGAAGAATATAATTCTTTTGTTCTTTTCTTGAATAATCTCAACAAACTAACGACATAGTTTCTCATTTTGCATATAATTGTTAACACGTCTCACTGTAGTTTTTTTTTTTAAATCCAATTAAACAACTCGTTAGGGTGGGGTGTAATTTACGCTTTCTTGAAACGTTATTTTGTGGAAATAAAAATGATTATTTCATAAGAGTTGCAATTGTGCAGCTTTATTCTTCCTAAATTTCTGCAAATTGAAAATAAAAATTTCTTTTTAAAACCGATATCTTTGCTCTTGTGTTTTTACGTGAGTTTTGATATAATGGTCACAGGGATTTACGAGATACTCATAATGTAAATTATGTATACGAAAATAACATTAAATGGTGACTATAAAAAGTAATTTCATCAAGGAATGCAAAAGTGTTTTTTATTATTAAATAAGTAATCTCAATTTTTTTTATAATGACTTTTGTAATATTTTTTTTCATGCAGGTGAAAGTCACAAATTTTTATTGTATTATATATATTTGAAATGCTTTGTTTAAAAATCACAGATTTCATATGTATTTTCTTTAAAGTTGTACATGAATTCTAAGTAAAAGAAGTTGTTTTTAAAAACAAAAAAATTAACATTCTGAAATCTCTTGGTTACTTCGAGATCTCAAATATGATTTAAAAAACATTCCCGACAACATCATTCAGTCTTGAACCAACACCTTCAATGATAGCTTGGGTTAGGTATTTTCATTTTCATCTGGAAAGAGACTCTTATTACTTTGATAGCTAAACCTGGCAAAGATCCCACCCTCCCTGCTAGTTACAAATCAATTAGTCTGATCCCTCGTATAGGAAAAATTTTCGAGAAAATTATTTTAAATCATTTTATTCCGTTTCTTTCTCATATTCCAGTTGAACAATTTGGTTTTATGAAAGGAAGATCCCCTACCAGACATTTGGTTAGAATTATCGAATTTGTTAGTGGAGCTATACTCGGCAAAGAGAGTTCTGAGAACCATTAATGCCATTTTTATGCTTGATTTTGCAAAACCTTTTGATCGAACTTTTGATTCTAGTGTCATATTCAAATTTCTTTCTCTTAATATTTCAAATGGTATTGTTCCCCTAATTTGGAGCTACCTCGATAGCATCTTTCGGAGTTAGAGATGGTAAGGCCATTTCCTCCTCTAGAGTTACCAAAGATGGGTTCCGCAAGTCTTGGGGCCTATGCAACCCTTACTCGTCTGACTTCCGAACTTTCACAAATGATAGAAATTGCCTCAGTGCATTTTATGCAGATTATATTGCAATAATTTCTAAATATTTAAACGCCCTAACTGCTATTGACAAACTTCAACAAAAAAATCCTTGATATTGAAGATTGGTGTTACAAACGGAAAATAAGCATCAATGCAAACAAATATCAAGTACTATGCATTGAGGTCAAGCAGAAAAATAAAAACTCTGAGTAATGAGGTTAAATGAGGTCATTCCCACTTTTATAAAAGCTAAATACCTTGGGGTAATCATTAATGTCAAACACTTCTGGTTAATTTAACTTGCCAAACTTTATCAAAGCAGTCTCCACTACTACTATCAACACTACCAATAAACTATGGCCACTATCCACTTTTCAGAACTTTTTCTCTAAATCATAAAAGGAAGATTTATCTTAGCTCTGTCCGACCAATTTTTATATATACTTTCTTGTGTTCAGATTACTTACAAATACAATGACATTCTAAAACTTCAAAGAATTCAAAGCCAAACTCTCAGGGATATAGTTAATGCTCCCAGATTTGTGAGAAGTGATCTTAATTACAATCTCCGTATTGATTCTGTTGCTCAATACCTGACATAGCTTAAAATGTATTTCTTTTAAAAAGGCCATAATTAATAAGTGTTTGGATCATGACATTCTTAAAGGGTATTCTATCATCCGACCTTACGCTGAATTTATATTATCAGATGCAATGCTTACAAACAGATAGAGATAACCTACTGAAATTTAAGTATTTTACCTTTCCTTCTTATTTTATTGGATTGATCTGGATATGTTTTGTTGCATATACTTGCATATGCATTGTACTTTTTCTTCCACGCTTTTTCATTTTTATTGCTCGTCCTGTTCTATCCCGTCCGTCCATTTTTTTTAAATTAATCATTTAGATTTACTCCACTTAAATATCACCCTTCGGGATCCTATGAGATGTGGTATAGTCCTTTCGGGCTAGAACAACAACATTTTTTTTTTTTTAGAAATAGATATTTTTAAATATTTATTAGTGATGTGAATTAATGACATAATTTACATTCGATTCGTGTTTCAAATAATTTATTCATGTTTGGTGAAAGAATAAATGAATATATGATGAATGTTACATTTATCGATGTATGCTTTATGATCACTTTCATTTGGATGCTTTTATTCAAACATAAGGTGTCTCATGTAGGTATCAAGGATGAATCTTAACCTACAATATGTTTTATAAAGCTGTTAATTTTATATACATTACTTGAATTATCAAATTAAAAATTTAATTTAGTTTAGTTTTTATTCTATGACTTCCAAATAAGAAAGAAGAAAAAAGAAAAAAAAAACAAAAAAAAAAAAAAAACTGCAACTAATTTTAAACTATTTAAAACTCTTTAGGACATTATTCTCATATATCACCCACTTATAGATATGCATCATTAGAAGAACAATCCAATTTCACAAGACGAATTAGTTAACTAATTAGGTGAATCTTAATACCCAAAACAAAACCCTTGACCCACAAGAAAAGCCACTTTCCAAGATTTGGCAGCCGTCCAAATCTTGATCTATTTCACTCCAAGGTATCAACAGTCACAAGTTCCAAAATAGGAAAAGCCGCTACCTCAAAACGTAAAATTCTTAAGATTTCCGAAGAAAATTACCTCTCGTCATTAAAAGAAGGATTCTAATTAAACTTCCCCTTTAACAATCTGACTTTTCAGAACGTTCTCCAATTAACTCCCCCTCCTTCCCCTACATATGTTCCATGTTCCATTGTTACGTTCCACCGTCAAGTGAGGCAATTTCCTTGAAGCGAGTTGGCAATTAAGTTGCATCTATGTTACCGGATAAACCTGGATATTCTTTTCAAGAGATCGAATTTATCAAAAGGACGGGAATCAGTAAATGAAATATTCCGATTGCTGAACTGTAGAATAGACTAAATCGGAGATGATGAAAATGGCGCAATAGAAATAGGAGGTACAGAAGATCGTGGACGTCTTTCAATGTAGAAATCTGACTAATTAACTGACATCCTTCTGAAGGTAAACCTCAATATTCCGTTCAAGGGATCGAATTCCTTAAAAGGATTGGTAATTGAATATTCTGATTGTCCTGCAAAGCTTGCGTAGTATAAACTAAATTGGAGGTGATGGAAATGGCGAATTAGGAAGAGGTGGTCAGAGATCATGTACGGCTTTCATCGTAGCAATATTGTCGTTGTGGTTGGTTTTAATAATGGTGTGGTGGCTACATGAAGATGATTTTTTACTGGTGAGCAGTTCCATATTTACTTGTAGTAAGTATATATAACGGTACCTTGGATGTTGACCGTTATAAGTAAACAATCGTGGATGAGTAAAAACAAAAGTTTATTTCCAAGAGAGGGGAGAAGACGAGATGACGTTTGGATAGCTCCAAGAGTTGATTATATCAAAAGGCGGGGCAGGCCGAAATACGAAGTTTTTATAGGTTTACTAGTGACAGTCGATTATTCAAGGCATCTCTCGCTAACACAGGAAAATACAAGCGAATTTTAAATCGGTAGTTGAAGATTCCAATGAGAATACATTACATATATTAATCTTTTGGGACCTAAAGTGACTAAAATCGCCTTGTTGAAACAATAATTTATAGATGCCTTCGAGTCAGGTGCATAGATAGGTGTTTCCCCAACTTCTTTCCAGCTTTCTTTGTTCTTCTTAAGGGGAGTTAGTACACTCTATACCGGTAATGATAATTTGGCATATTTCATGTACCTTTTCTCAGAAAGTAATTGACATATAAACCTAATTTTTTTCAGTGAATTTACAGACACTTGTTATACTACTGAAGTTAGCTATTGATTTTAATTTATTTACTTTTTTTTTAAATGAATTTTCGTTAAAGTCACTTAAATTTGTTATGAATAACAAATTTTTTTTGCCGAAATAAGTCAAAACAAAAAAATATTTTTAAAATAACAACAACATCTCACTTCAGTATATAGAGATACATAAAAGAAGTATGTGGTAACATTTCTAAGAAGATGGCTTGTGCAGTTTCTGAGAAAAAGGTACATGAATAATGAAAAATGTAGTTTTGAGAAAAACGAATTTTAAAGAAAACTTTACTTACACAAATAGTTAGCAATTTTATCTTCAAAAAATTATTAAAAATACTTCTAGTTGAGGTATTATTACAAATGAGGTATCCTTTTAAAGGGGAAAATTTAAATATTTATAAACAATAATAAACCTAAAATCGATTATTTTTAAATTTTAGGGTACCAATTCCCCTTAAGGGATTTGAAGTCTGAATTTTTTTTCCCATATCTGTAGAGTGTAGAATGACTTCTTGACAAATGATGTTGTTGTGCTATGTTTTCTTGAGCATAATTATTTAATAAAAATCATATCTGTAAAGAGAAAAATTCATTCTCATATATATTTTATGATGCGAAACATAATGGTATACTTAAAAGTGAATTTACCACGTGGGTAAAATGACTCTTTTTAAATTTTAAGTAACTACTTTAATTAACCATTTAAACGAAGTAGCGATAAATAAGATGATCAGTTACGATCTTTCTTCAAATCGCCTAAACTTTTACACTACTACTTTAAATATGTTACATAAAAAAGGCGTTTACACGATCCTTCAAATGCCTTCGATAAATCTTATTTTTATAAAGAGTATAGCAATTCAAAGCATATGAAAAATTTAGTAATTGATAATAATGATATAGAAGTTATATAATTTAATTGCTTAACGGCACTAACTAATACATATTCTCAAAGGGTGGGCATTGATGCAGTTTACGGGAAAGTTTGAATTTTAACAAACTTCTGGGCATTTTCCAAGTTTTCATTTCTATTTTAAAAAATCCCAAAAGCAAACAATATTTCCACCTGGTTATCAATTATTATTTGTATATTGTGTTTTTTTCATAAGGCTACATGATACTATAGGATGATAGAAACGTATCTTCATAAAAAGTTCAACCGTTTCATGACAAGTATTTTTTTAAAAATACAATATGAAAAGTATACAACTTTTATTTAAAGCATAGTAATGAATGCATGTACTAATACACTTTTTTTTTTTAACTCCCTGCATTAATATCACACAGTTCAAATTTCCTAGTTTTATTCGCGTTTAGAAATATTTTTCACATCCCAATTGATATATAATGTTACATTATTCCTTATATAAATAAGTATTATAAATATGTTAAATAAACATTTTAGTTAAGTAAGATATAAGCGTTGAACATTAATAGGAAATGAAAGCCACAAAATAATTTAATTAAGACTGCAAAAGAGTTGCAAAAATAAATATGTTCTGTCTTATACTAAGTTTTGGTCGAATCAACAGAATACTATACATTTTATCAAGTATTTTTGTCAAAAAATATCTTCAAGATATTTCATGAAATGAATACTTGAAGTCAATAAAACAAAGACTATTTTGTCAATTGTAATTGCATTTTTTCCACGATCAAATTTTTTATATCTCTTTTATATAAACATCTTACTTTGTTAAGGTTTTTTTTTTTTTTTTTATTACTATTTTAAAGTTATGCATGCTAAATTTATGAGAACTTACTCACATATTTTTTAAACTTAAAAACTTAAATATACGATATTGCTTACATATTTTCTGAATTTACTTTTCTTATGTCCGAAATTCTTTTTTAAAATATTATTTTATGACGTTTGAAAGGTCACGACAAATTAATTTCAGGAAAAGGAGAGTTAAATATTTAAAAAGTAACTGTCAATGAAACATTGACTATTCAAAATAGTCTATGGAACTTATGCATGACAATTTGTTTATCTATAAACACTGAATTTATATACAAATACATTTAATAGTAAATTGATTAAATTAATTTCAATTCAAACTAACACAAAATTTATATTAGCTTTGAATTTTAATATTTATTAAACTTAATAGTATTGAACACCGGTCTTAAAGTTTATGAGTTTACGTTTAAGAGGATTTTGCCCATAAGTATTGACTTTTGCTGAAATAGTAAACGTTAAAATTAATGCTATTAATGACATATGGATCATGCAATAAGATAATTAATTGATTTCGTTCTTACCATGAAGCCATTCATAAAATACACCAACACACACGAAATTTGAGTTTACCTAATAGAATAATGTCATAATTAAACATTTCAGATTTCAATTTTGTTTTCTTAACTTATATATTTATAAATTAAATCAACAAGAAGTAACCGATATCATATTTCAATATATTCTGTTTTAAGAAGCAAGTTCGACAATATTTGAAGTATTATGTTTGTCAATATATATGATATACAGGTGCCCTAATTATATTGACTCTTTACCACAATCTGTTGCTTGTAAATATTAGCATTCCTTAATACAACTTTACATGAGTGCTACTAATATCATGCGTAATTAATCTAAAATAAGAAAAAAATATGTAAATATCTTAAAAATGTGTATTTTATCGCATACGTTTTAAGGACTAATTATGTAGCAGATATTCACAACACACATTTATTGTATTGTTTTATTTTCGATTTAAAATTTAATTTACAACTTTCTGGATTAGATTCAGTTTTCTAAATTTAATTTCCTTTTAAGTTATCAAGATAATATATTTCAATCTGAAGGTACAAATTTTATATGAAGTTATTTTTCATTCTGATACATTATCCCAATGCAAGTTCTTTTTTACATCTTTGGTCTTATTGTTTTAAGGTATAGATTTTCTTATGATAGGATTTTTTTTTCATGATAGTGATTAAGTGAAAAGATATTACGTTGAATCCTCTAAATTTCTTTAACAAAGAATGCAAATTATATAAAGTGTTGATGTTTCCTGAAGCATCAAAGTAATAAAATTCCCATAGGTCAAAAATAAGAAGAAGAAAAAAAAAAAGAAAAGAAAAAAAAAAAAAAAAAAAGCATTTATTTTTACCCATCATGTTAACACCCATTAGCAAAATTAAGTACTTTTTAAACACAAATACTTTTCGTACTGATATTTAGAGAAGTGTTAAATTATTTTTAATTAAAAAAAACTAATTAAAGTACTTTCAATTAATTTTTCATTAAATAATTGTGCAATATACTGTTTATTTGATCATTTGATTAGATAGTCAGATAAACGGACGTGTATATGAGCATATTTTCTTAATTTCAGTTCGGTTTCAGTAATCTAATGGTTTTATTTGTTAGTTATATTATGAATCGAATATTACAGAACAAAATTACAAAGTTATTTTCTAGGATTAATTAATATCGTCTTTTATTTACAATGCCATGTATTTGATAAATGAGTTTTACATTAATGAGTTTCAAGGAACAAAAATTGAAAGCAAAATGTTTTGGATACCTCTTAACAATAAGGTTTTGGTGGAAATAATCTATTAGAGGCTTTTACTCATTTTTGATAATTTCAGTTCCACACCGTTCTCTTATGTAAATATGAGATTTGTACGACAGGCTCTACGTTCTATCATAGAGAGTTGGAGGGAGACTTATGAAGTGATATCACGAACAATGCCACATTTAGATAGTAAACACGAGTGATGCCAGATTCTTATATCTATAGTTTTGATATCTTATTTCCCTTCTCAGTTCTGGTAATGGTATCTAATAACGATTTACTACTTATTCAAGTTTCTATTCTCTCTATATATAAATCCATGTTTATTGCTTATTTCTGATTTGAAAATAAACTATTTGTATAGTTTTAACTTTTGTAATCTTAATTATTAACTTTCAAACAAAATAGAATCAATAATTTCCTTAATAACGTTCCTAATATAGTTATACTCAGTTAATGGATTTTTAAGGGAAACAAAAATAACTTCAAATTTACTTTCTCTAATTAAAATTTGTTATAACAATTTACATCGGACAATCAGTCCTTTTAAGAAAAGTATTTTTGAAAAAAATATATATTCATTCACGTTAAACTCTTAAAGTTAAAATTAAGATTATACAAAGATAAAAAAAAAAAAAAAAATTAAATTCAGAGCTGAACTTTTTCTCCCCAAATTAATAAGCAAAAAATATATTAATTTCTATTGTGATGCGATTGTTTTAATTCTGCTCTCTATTTTTTTATTCTCATTTTTATCAATTTACTGATCTGTCAAACAGAAATACATATATACCCCGAGTATTGGATTTGTACATCTTTAACAATCCTTGATACTGATCAATATTTTAATTAAAGGGAAATGTTTCTGTGTTTTGTGTTTCTAATTATCGGGTTCTTAATATCGGAGAGCAACTTCAACTCAAAATTTGAAGTGCACTTCTTTGAGGAAAATATTATGATCCTAGTGACAGAACTTTTTATTTTTTGTTTATTGATCAAACTGTTCCTGCAAAATTTTGAAGTTGAGGGTATTTTATAAGGGAGAGCATACTTAATTAAAAGGGAATCGAAAATTAGTATATTAAAAAGCAACCTATCTTATATTGTTTTAATATGTTTTAAAAAATAATTCTGAAATTTAAAAATATTTGCTCTTTGTGTATTCGTATATTACAGAATACCAGAGTTAGAAACTTCATGTATAATTATTTTATGTAAATTTATTTAAATTATGCAAAAGAATAGAATATAGAATAGAAGAATATTGAGATAGAATCTAATATCGTAAATATAAACATATGAATTGAGGTGAGTCAAATTCAAATATTTCAGAAGAGTTGATTGGTTTCTATACACATTTAAAAAACTTATCACGTTTTTATTTGCATTTGAATTCATACTTTGCTTCAAGAGCGTTATATATCAGTACTTTTAAGCTGAAATGAAGATTTATATATTAATTTCAAATTTTAATCTAATTTAAATTTGAAATTAAGGTTAGTTTCAAGTACTGCTAAAAATTCCAGTATAGTTGTCAGGACATATGATTTAGATGAGATTCGGAGCTTTAAAGATAAACTGTTATCAATTTTAGACAATGGCAATAAATATATTAATTACCCTTTAATTCAAAATTACTGAATTCACTAAACTAAATATCTAACACTCTTATTTTATGATTAATAATGATAAAATGAAAATAATTAAATAGTACTTACATTTAATTGTATTTAATGCGATTCACATTTTCTCTCAAAACGTGCAATTTAGGGCTATTTCTAGGAAAACTTCTAAAATACAAATGTGAACGATAAAAATACAAATTTGTAATGGGCCTCTTTAAAAACTAATTCGATTTCCAATTCAATAAGTCACTCATGGGCCAACGCTTCGATGCACCCGGAACCTCATCAGAATTCGCAATTAAATGCAAATTTCTACCCCCCCCCCCTTCTCCTTACTTTCTAAAAATCCTAAAAATCTTCCCTTGAAGAAAAACCTTTTAACAAATACATAAAAAAAGGAACTCAGAAGCTCAAAACTCCTCTCAAAATAAAACTTAAAAAAAAAAAAAAAAAAAAAAAAAGACCAGTAAAGAATACCAGGTGGGCATGATCGCTCTTTTGTGTTACAATAGCCGAAACTGATAAACTGCGAAGCAATAATGAGATAGCAGAAGAAAGTTGAAGATTGGCGGAGGGATGGTAAAATTAAAATCAAATGTACAGAGGTGAAAGAAAAGGGGAGAGGGGGCTAAAAAAAATGGCTACTTCGCACTTGGGTGCTTCGTACGAGGAGTGCATGTGTAATTATATACATGGAAAGGGACGGGGGGGGGGGGGCGTTTTGGCCGATCATTAATTCAAACGCGTCTGAAGAAATTTCCGCCTTAACAATCATCCACTCCCTTTTTTTGCATTATCTCTTTTGAGTAATAATTTTGCATGCGATAATGTTTTTTTATTGCTTCACGTGCGCTAAACGGAGCTAAAGATATTTTAGATTAACATACGTCGAAATTTGTTTATTTTTGACTTTTGTTTTGCGTGTTGGACAAGAAAATTTCGAGTTTTTTTTTTTATATGCATAAATAAAAGTTCTGGGAAGCATGGGGGGGGGGGGGGGTGTAAAAAGATTATGCGTGTCCGGATGAAATTGAAATGTTGTTTGGGGACTTATTATTGTTAGATAGAATCTCCTACTTGTTAGTTGGAATAAATATGCCGTGAAAATAAAGTTGCATTTTCTGGCTATATTGATTCTTTTTTTTTTCTTTCTTTTTTTGTATAAATAGGACTTTTTAAGCGTTTTTCATTTTTGTGATTTTTCTAAAGCTCTTATGATTTTGAAAGCATTATTTCCAAGTAAATTACTTGAGAGCATTAAAACAAAAAGACTTATATGTTTTAACTTTGTTACCTACATTATTTCAACTGTTGATTCTTTAAATGCATTATCAACTATTTTTTAGTTAATTTTTTGGTGCTGAAATGTTACACTGATTCTGAATAATTCCTAGTTCATATATTCATGAAAAATGAAAATTACAATGAACTGTTTTGAGAATTAATTACATTATAACAGAAAAGTTTATACGTTTCAACTTTATAACTAACATAAATATAGAATCATCTTTTGGATAATTAAACATTGTATCAAAGGTTTTTGGTTGAAAATATCCTTATTTGAATGGTACTACATTAATTTAACTAATATTCTGATACATATAATGGAAGAAGAAATACAGTTTTAACATGATAATAAACAGTTTTCCAAATCATTTTGCTTCAATGTAAATAAATCTGAAAAATGTCCATAATCCAATAATAACTGTCATCTTTCATAATTCTGTTTCAATATAACTATGAAAAGGTATAGTTTTAATAGGATTACGACTGTTTCCATACTTACTTTGAAACCAAATGATAAGTAGGCTTCAACTCTGTTACTGACATAAATAGAAAACTATGTATAAATTATGTATTATGTATGTAAATATTTTGTAACTTAATTTAGATTGAATTTGCTATAGTTTAAATGGTAAGGATATAATAAGTAGCTTAAATCAGTCATATGTATGTTTACAAACATTCATTTTTAATTTATGAAATTTAACGAAGCAAAGATTCCTCCATAAATGTTGTTCGCTAATTACCATTTCAATCTAGAACTGACGAACTTAAATACACATTTTTGAAAATGTTTGTTGAATAGCATACATACAAACTAAGCTTAAATTCTGATACAGATATTTTTCGAAACAGACTGTTTGAATTGTTGCAATTTAAATATTTGTTGAAGCAAGAGGGATTAACTCAAAATTGTTATTAAGGAATAATTGCCGGCTTTAAAGACACATCCCTTAAAGAAAAATACTTTCAAATTAGTACCTCATAACTCCTTTTGAAGTAGTTCCTCATTCACAGACACTAATTGTTTTCACGCTATAGTCCTGATTCCTGATTTTATTTTTAGTATATCCGTTTCTACAAACGTTTGAATTCCAAGCCAGAACTTCCAGTTCAGCAACAAAACACATTAGTTAGTTCGATGCCGAAAACAATTCACCTACTTTTCAATTCTTCCACGATTCCAATTAATTTCGGTACGAGAAACACTTTCTCTCCTTTTCATTCACTTCACAGTTCTAATTCAGCAAGAGAAGGAAACATATAAGGAGCCAGGATATATAAGGAAAGAGTAAAAGACGACGCACTCTTCATAAAACTTTCTTTCTGGGTAGTTGATATGGAGAAACACGTGGCGCCGATAGTGGAATAGTTTTGTTCTTTGCCACGGAGAACAATTCGTGATCCTGCAACGCGAACTGGAACTATTGACGTCATGTCACGTGACAATAGTCTTTTCTTTGTGTGTTTTTTTTTAGTTGGAATGTGTAGGAATAACGTGCGAGAATACTTTTGGATGAATATTATTTCTATTGTTTAAAGTATTAATAAAGTATAAAGTATTAATAAAGTATAAAGTATTAATAAAGTATAAAGTATTAATAAAGTATAAAGTATTAATAAAGTATAAAGTATTAATAAAGTATAAAGTATTAATAAAGTATAAAGTATTAATAAAGTATAAAGTATTAATAAAGTATAAAGTATTAATAAAGTAGTAATATAAAAGTAGCATATTCAAGGATAGAGTAAAAGACGGCACACTCTTTATAAAACTTTCTTTTTAGAGAGTTGATATGGAAGAAATACGTGGCTCCGATAGTCGCATAGTTTTGTTCTTTGCTAATTCGCGATCCTGCAAAGCGAACCGGAACCATTGACATCACTCCACGTGACAGTAGTCCTTTTTTTTTTATTGGAATGTGTAGGAATAACGTGCGAGGATGCATTGGATGAATATTATTTCTATTGTTTTAACTATTAATATACACATAGAAATGCAATTTGTGTGCTTAATGAATATTGTGATATTGAACAAGATGATGTTTTTAATGTAATGTGTTATAAACGCTTATAAAAATATATAAATAAAATAATTGTTACTCGTACATAATATATAGAAAAAATAGATTAAATAATAACTAAGTTTTTATTAGTATGCTTTTGTTAGTATAATAACAATATTAACTATTTTATTTTAATTTTATTTTGGTAGCAATTTTTTTTTCATGAATTTTTGCTATAGGACATTTTAGTGTAGGTTTTTCCTAAATTATCTTACTAATTGAAAGCCCAATAGGCAGACAACCAAGTTCATGAATTTGGGCATTTGGATATATAAATAAAATTGAACATAGTTAATAACTATACCGAACAATTTCTATACTTAACTTAATTTTAATCCATTAGGATAATGTTAATTTTTTAAATAGTTTCAACTAAAAAAAAAAAAAAAAAAAAAAAAAAAATCAAGATTTTAATGCATCCATCTGTTATGGGATTATTCTATAGTTAATGCATTGTATTTATTTTTAATGACAATACTTGAAATTTTTTATTTTGCATATCTTTTTCCAAGAGACTTCGAAGAAAAAGGACATTATTTCCAAGTTTCTTAAATTTGCAGAAGAAATTATCGAAATTTCAAAACTATTTTTTCTATCGCGCTATTATTGCTGACCAAACGGTATAGTGGTTAGCGTGCTGGCTTCTAGACCGCGAGGTTGCGGGTTCGAGTCCCGTGTTGGCATGGGTGTTTGTAAATGTATGTTGGCTTGTCTAATGACGAAATGTTTCGGCGCATTATAGCCCTCGTGTTGCTGACGGCGCCAAATAATCTGAATACAACCAATCTATCGCGCTATTTCTATTGCTCTAAAATTGGCATTTTTGTTATAAGACCTTACATAACATTTATGACATTATATACTTATTCACTTTATATACTATTCACTTTAGAAAGAACATTAAATGCATATATCATTGAAATCATAAACTTAAATATAAAAAATGCAGATTGAGCTTATTGTCTCTTTACTAGATAATTTTAGTGTATAATTTTTAAAACTTATTATACTGAAAGAATTCAAATTTGAATTTTGATTAAAAAATAAACTCTCAATATTGTTTACTTCAAGGTAATTACTAATAAAATACATTTGAAATTATTAGCACAAAAACAAGCTTACCTCTAAAAGTCCGAATTCTCAACTTTCACTTCCTGAAATACCAATACACATTGAATAATTTCACTAAAAAAAACAAGGACAGAATAAAAATAACTATAAAAAACTTTGAGTATGCTTAAAAATAAATGATTTAATGTAAAAAAAATATGATTAAATTTTGTGCACAGCTTTGATGGAAATTTTCCATAAAAAACTCATTTAAACCCACCTTAAACTCACTTTCTTAGCAACACTGTTTCTACAAACCATCTCTTCACCTGAAAAGCAAATGCAATTTACTTCCAATTTCCTTGAGGAGACACCTCTATCTTTGCATTCTCAGGAGGTTCCCAAATTTAAACTCATCACTCCCAAATTCCAAGTATGTAAACAAAGCATGTCAATGTCTTCCAACGGGACAATTTCTCCTGAAGATTCTTCCTCTAAAATAAGAAGAAAAAAATGTCTCCGGAGATCTCGATTTTGTGTGGCGACATCTCAAGAGGGATTCTTTCCTTCTAAGAGAACTTCATCTGTCTTTCTCACCAAGAAAAAAAAAAAAAAAAAAGTCCGAAGAAAAGAAGATTTTTTTTATTCCACTATCCCCTATCCTTATCGACAAAGCGAAGTGAAAAAGAAGAATAGTATCATGCCCTATTCTTCTTGGAAGCGATTCATTGTTTCATGTGTTCTCTTTCTTCGCTTAACTATGCTTAAATGAAGATTCCAGTTTTTCAGAATTTTCCAGAAAGTCCTGAAGAGTTTTTAGAATATAAACGGTGAAAAAAAACACACACATTCAATCTCCCTTTTTAGGAGTTTCAATGGAATGTATTCCTGCCAAATTTTATTCACAATCTTACATTCTATCCTTCACTATCTTTAAAAACGCGCTATTGTTCATGATTTTCATGTACGATTTCATGAGTACATTATTAATATATTTTATTTCAGTTTATTAAAAAAAACATTTATGAAAATAACATGTCTTGGAAATATTTGTCTTATTTTTACAAATATATATATATATAAATATATATATATATTTTGTAGTTAATGTATGCAATTTTATCAGGTTTATTTTTCTCTTTGTTGAAAGGGATTATGTTTTTATTTATATTAAATACTTTTAGTATGATATCATTGTGATTCAATTAAATTATGTTTTATAATTTGTTATGCTACTGCTTTCTTTTAAACAAGTTTATATTTGTTTTAAATGTTACTATAAAATTTTCTAGTTCTCTTGCAAGCTTAACTCAACATATATTAAAAACAAAGAAGTATTTTACTGTTTCGATTGTATACTCACATAAATTTAAATATCTTACGTAACAAGATTTATTTCATTTTAAACACAATGGAATAGATGGTAAGATAATATTTAAAATAATAAATTAATAATTAAAACTGCTTAAAATCTTATAGTAGAGTTTTCTAGAATAAAAAGCAGAAAAATTCAAAATTCTTGTTAGATAATCTTTGGTAACTTTGACATTTTTTGTCTAATTATTTTTAAAGAGGAAGGTAGTCTTGAGTAATTAATCAATTGTTATCATATCCATATCCAATTAGATAATTAAATACACAATTGTTTTAATAACATTCAAAGGACTACGAAATTCATTTTTGTAAATTATATAATTATAAAAATTTAGTATAAAGGCTATTGAAAAAAACCCTTTAATTTTACGGGTAAAATAGCAAATTCCATGTTCATAAAAATTAAAAGTTACATTGTCTAAGTCTGTAATATTTTTAATTTTATGATAATTATAAGTTATTTATCACCAAACCACATAATATGAATAATATTCTTTAACTAAACACAAATGATTTTATTTAAAATATACAAATAATTGTTAAATAAAATATAAACTGATGAATGTTGACGTTATATATACAAAGTATTTCTGTACTCAGTTAGATAACCTCTCAAAAGTATATCTTTATAATTTTAAAATATAAATATCCGTGCTCGGGCAAGTCATGTGAATTAACAAAAATATGTATAATTACTTTCATGTAGGCTAATTATTTGATTACAAGTAAATTTGATTTTTCAAATGTTATTTATTACAATTTTCATACAAACTTGGTGCATTTAGATTTACACTCTCAGAAGTTTTTTTATACTTCAGTTTTTAAGAAAAATACACATAGAACCTCGAAATTCTAAATATTAACATTTTATATTTCTATATTAGTTATAAAAGGATTTTTCTGATGATATTTTAAAGATACTATACAATTATGTTCATAAACTTTGACGATTCCCCAAAAATTATTTAAATATGAAAATTGTAAATAACTCAAAAGACTATGAATTACAAATAATAACAACAACTTTGAAATCAAAAACATCTGCTTTATTTATATTTTAATCCATAAATAAAATACATTATTTAATATTTAAAATAACAAATTCTTGTATTCGGCTATTAATCAAAGTTTTTCAATATAAATTCATAAACTTAAGTAACAAAGACATCAGGACCATTTAAATTAATATTGTTGGTAAGATAAAACTCCAAAAGGTAGTATTACACTTCCCGGTATCAGGTAAAAAATAAATTTCATATAATTTAAAAATCGGATTCCGCTTTTGAAGGAAAACATAACATAGATTACTACAAATACTATTCAATTAACTGCCAAGTAACATTTCAACTGAATATATAATTAATTGAAAAATTATTCAAAATAAAGCAAAAGGAACCACCATTGCAAAATAATAGTCAACGTCACTTGTGTTATATCCAAACAAATTGTATTTAGTTTATTAAACACGATTCTTAACTACTCTTGTATCTAGTTTAGGTCATATACATGAAACCCAATAAAATTGTATTTAACTTACTGTACATGCCTAATTCCCAAACAAAATATATTTAGTTTACGTTACATGCTTCATAACTAATCAAGTTGTATTTTGTTTTCGTTATATACATGAGATCCAATACAGTTGCATTAAGTTGCTACATTTCCAAACAAATTTTATTTAGTTCATGGTACATGCCTACTACCTAATTAAATCGTATTTATTATACGTCACATGTCTAAACCCAATACAATTGAATTTTGTTATGCAATTACATCACACGTTTCAATTTGATTTAGTTTACGTCACATGCCTCATACCCAAAGAAATTTTATTTAGTTGACGTCAAATGCCCTATAACTAATCAAGTTGTATTTTATTTAAGTTATATATATATATATATGAGGACCAATACAATTGCATTTATTTACCTCATTTCCCCACCAAAAAAAAAAGTTTATGTTACATGCCTTGTACCCAAATAAATCGTATTTAGTTTACGTCACATATCTAAACCCAATAAAATCGCATTTAGTTTACGTCTCATGCCTTTTAACCAAACAAATAACTGCTTCCAACTACGTCACTTGACTCATACCCAATAAGCTGCACTTTTTACAAACGTGACCTCTTTCGTTTCCTTGTTAAGAAGTCCGCACCAAACCTCAGCCAGTCCAATCTCATTTTCCTCAAGACAACGAGTCTCTGATGGTCTGGCAAAAAGTCGGTTTGATCTCCCAATAGGGCACCGGAAAAATGCAGTAGTTATCCCTTGGGAACAATTTCGAAAAGTGTGATGGTTTCGATAAAGAAGCGAATTGTTTTTGGTGATATCTTAATTTTAGATGCCTGGTATATAAACGGGCATTGGAAGCTCTTTTTGCTTCTTCTATAACTGTTATTTTTATCTAAAGATTTAGTTTTATATACCAACTGTTTCGAGGTAGAAACTCAATGTATTGATAGGTATATGTTACTTTTTTTTAGTTATGTGAGATATATATATGCGGCTATATTTTATATTTTAGCCAATGATTATTTTATTAAAATGATTAATATCAAACAGTATTCGTAAAAAAAAAAGGAATTAAACTGGCACCCTACATTATATGATTATTTCATTAATGGAACTGATATAATTTGAAATAATATTAGTAGGATTTAAAAAATCTGGTACGCTTCTTCGTACCCTAATGTTTAAGTGATTACTTTAGATTTTGGAAGTTACAATAAGTGAAGGGATTTCAAGATAAAAGTATATGGAATTTGTATGTACTTTTAAGTGTTACTTTGGTTACCAAACAAAGTTATGCGCTTTTTACTAAAAGTATTGTGAAAAACATTAAACTTTTTTCTATTGAAGTGAATGTAAATAAGCTTTCAACAAACCCTAAATTGTAAGAAATTATTAAGAATGTAAGTATAATTAAAATATTGGCAATTAAATAAATTACATATCTGTAATAAAGACACAAAATGATTTTTTTTTTAAATTCAATCTAAAATTATAAGATCATGAAAACTGTTGCTAATAAACTCTCATATACGCTGATAATCATTAATACGCAGCATAAAATGATGTTGAAAACATAAGAAATATGATAAATTTTCAATTGAAATTACAACACATCATATTTCAGTATAAGTGTATAAATTGCTTCATAAACATTAATTCTTCTCCTTCTCACATACAGTAGAAACATAAAAACAATGTTTAAAATTCCACCTTCCAAGTTCCCCAGCACCAAACACCTCAACTCTTAACGTGACATTCACGCCCCGCTGATCTTCGGTCTTCTTCAGAACTAAGATCGAACATCCAACACCCTCCCCCTATCCCCTCCACAAAGATGTTGCAATGGCGGTAAACGACTAAAAGATTACCAAGACACTGGCTTCGTATGTATTCCTTCCCATCCTCCACATCTTTTCCTGCCTCTTAGCATCCCTGTTTCTCCGCTGGCGTCCAACAGCAATTTATCTGATGCAGATGCTTTTTTTTCTCTCCCTATGAGGTGGAAGTTTTAAACTGACGTTAGGACGACAGATATATTGTCGCGCATCTTATGATCGGACTTGGTGCTCGGACCATTAAGTTTTTATATGCAAATGCGATTATGGAGGGAAGATTTAGTTTGGTAGCTGAATTTTATGAAGGTGTTTTTGTTAGGATTGATGCGTTTGCTTTGATATTTCTTTGATTATGGATAGCTTATGTAATTGATGATGAGGAGGATTGTGTTAATAAAATAAATTTGCTTGATAAATCATGGTATTTTAAAATATTCGAATTATAATTATTTATCAAAAGAAAATAGATATTTTCAATTATTGGTAATGTTTTGGATTTAGAAAAAAAGTCAATCAAAAAAGAGGTTTTAAATTGCAGTTTTTCAATACTTTGATATTGCTTGTATACATATTTGGTGTTGGACTCTTTTATTCTGAGCATATTTTAGATAAATATTTACATTAAGTAGCTATATTAAATGTGCTAATATATAACTCTTCGTATATACAACATAATTCTGTTGTTTAAATGTAGCATCAACTACGTGATAATTTAAATTTATTTGTTCTTAATAAAAATTCCCAACTTGATAGTTTATTATTGTGGTAATAATCAACTACGGGATAATTTATCTTTACTTTTTCATAACAAAAATAACCACTTATTAATACTTGATTAAGCTATACTTTAATCCCAAATATTTCACTGATAAAATTATCACTATTAAACTGAATCTAAAATAGAATTTAGTCCAATTGCCATACTATAAAATATAATAAAATATACTAAAAGAAAAATATTACGATTTAAGTATAATTATGATTACTTTAGAAAAATGCGCAGGAATTTTAAACATTCGGAAACATGATTTCAAATTTAGTTAACACACTCTATCCTCAATTTAAATACTCCTACTCTCTCCCCCAAGCGTCACCGTCACTTGCGTATTCATTCCGCACGCAGGAACTTGACACATCCCTTAAAATGAGATGCAAATAGATGACAACAGTGTTGTAGAGGAAACGAAACAATCTTGGCTGCTCTCGGATTTCATAATTACAAATTCCTCACACAGGGATCTGGTAATTATTGGCGAAACAGAAGTGGCTGTAGGGAGAGACTCGAGTTATGCAGTCGACGAAACCGCTTTCGTCTTGGTAAATGCACTTTAAAATACTCTTTCGCATTTCTGGCTCTTTTCATAGCTCGTTTAATCTGAGATAAGCGTTTGTGTTCTTTAAGGAGGATGTGTTTGTTGGCGTTCTGTTAAATTGGTAAGGGACTTTGAATTCACGCATTTTAAATGCATTCTTTAGGACTTTTAAAAATGTAATGATACTTTTGTAACAAATTCAAGTTATTAAAGTGACAATAAAAATATTTTTATGAAATGTATTTGTTTATTTTGATAAATTGGAACTGGACTGAAATTTTAAAATAAAATGAACGCATAGGCATTTTTAATTCTGCAACGAACACTTTTAAGTTAACTCAATAATAATTAGTTTGAATATGATTTTTATATTTATTTTTAAATTCTTTGTAAATGAAAAAACAAGACAAGATGTTTGTAATTGTGTCTGGTGATTTTGTTTCATTATGAATATTCTTAACTGATTTGCTTAGAAGAAATCACTAAGTTCATAAAATGGATAGTTTTAATTATATATAGAGAAACAAATAAGGAAGTTAAACATTAAACAGTTAAGCTTATGTTTCAGGGGCACATGTTGCATTTTATTACAGTTCAGTCAAATCTGAGGCTGTATGTCGATCAAATATTTTCATTTCCAATTTTGTATTTTTAGCACTCCTTATTCAGTCTTTACATTTAATAACCAGAGAGTTTTATTTAAATGTGATCAATGCGCCATTTAAATCAAAACATTTTAAATTTAAACAATGTACTTGGTACGTTCCTCCTACGTTTTTACATCCCAACGATCGCAATTATAGTCATGGATAATCCAAAGCATTTTCTTTTGCTTTTTCCGTTTTATAGGATAAGTATGCGAAACATCTTATAATAAGTCTAATTTAAATATACTGTGTTATATCTATGTTTGGCATTTCATATATTCAGCATGCTGGATAAAATTAATTTAAAGAATATTTATTTTGTTTTTAAGTTTAGAATAATGATTTGTGGCATGCTATTCAAAAGGTAGTGGTAATATAAACCAGGGATAAGAATTCTAAATACTCAAATTATCTTGAGATAAAACAGTTTTAAACAGTATCTGCCTGATTATAAAATTATTATTCATACAAATCCATCTCTATTAATAATTAATAGTTTAAAAAACTAAAAAACACGCTTTAACAGAAAAATGAACAAAAAAGTAGAAAATATTTTAAAATAAGTTTGAAATAAGAATAGAGTGATTAACAAGAAATATTTATTTTATCGGGAAAAAAAGCGCGGGTTGCTTTTTAAGATATTTTCATAATGGCTCTACTTTTACCGATATCTGCCATTAAATATTTACAACAATTAACATCAAGCACCCCACGCTTTTTTACGATAAAATAAATATTTCTTGATAATCACTCTATTCTTATTTCAAACTTATTTAAAATTATTTTCTACTTTTCAGTTTGGTTTTCTATTAAAGCGTGTTTTTTAGTTTTTTAAACTATTAATTATTTTTTCTGTAAACTATAATTTTTTTTTAATTAATTTTTTTAGTTAAGTGTACAAAACTCTCCAGTTGTTCCTGCCAATAGTCACATGCTTGTCTCAAATTTAAATCATGTGTATGCTTTAGTACACGCCGTATTACTTGGCACAAAACACTACCGTGTCTCTGAATATGAAAAATCACTAATCCTGAAGATCCTGATAAGGATAATGCGAATAAAAAAACGACAACCCTCGTGCCCACGACAAATCTTTCAAATGTCTGCTTTATCAACTGTCGATGATAGGTTCTGGGATTACTAGGATTGTAACGGGTAACGGCACACCAGGGTTCGATTTCGGAGAAGTTTGGTTGGTTGGAATTTAACGGCGCAATGGCAACACGAGCTAATCCTTGTGATAAAGAGACAAACTTAATGAATTATTGTATTGTCATCGGTCTTTGACAAGTGTACAAAGTTTGAATCAAATCTGATCACTCAAAGTAGGGTAAAATCGAGCCCAAAAGAGTCGGTTACAAGCAAACATACAGGTGAAACTAATAAAAGCGTGTTAAAAAAGAACCTTCCTTAAGAAAAATATTTAGAACTTTAAATCCTTTTGACCTATTCATTCCCCTAAATAAAATAAAAACTGGTTTTAAAAATCGTTTCCTTCAAGTTGAAAGAAAACTGCAACCCTCATAGCATAAGCTATTTTTAAGTACGTAACCCTAAATTAGTTCATTTTATTTTTGAGTCTATTCCGTTATGTAAATCTAGGAATTCGCAAAATAATATTTTTATGTTAAATTTATATATATGGCATTCAAAATTCTATTTCTGTATTATATTTATAACATATGTATCTTTTATAACTCTCTCTTAGCTAACAAACTCCATACTTCATGAGAGCCCCATACTGAAAACAAAAATATCACTTATCACAAATAAACTTTTTTTCAGACATAAATTTAATGGAGTAGGGTTTGAATTCTGGGAACGAAGTAAATGTTAGTTGTGAATCGGAATCCACGTTAAGCTTTAGTGGCCTTATTGGCCATAATTGCGAAACAAATATATATGATTGAGTGAAAAAATTAACCAATCAAATAGCCAGACACAAAACCACACTCTATTCCATAGTCTATTCCAAACCAGTCCTTTCAACTCAACCACTATTGTTAAGTTAAAAAAAAAATTAAAATTGAATTTTACTAGTGCATTACTTTTAAAATCGAACGATCATCCTTTTATGTAAGAAAACCTTCTTACGAATCATTTTCAAAACTGGAGACAAAATATCATTTTCTCACAATTAGCCTTTTTCCAGACACGGAACATTCCAAAGTGTCATTAAAATCCATTCCATCCCACAAACCCAGGAATTCAGACACTTCATGTTTCTTCCATTAGGACTACAACGAAGACTCACAAACCCATTCCAGAAGATAATGGAATACGAAACATCTATCAAGAAACACTTAAAAATCTAGAGCATCTCGCAAAGAACCCTACCACACGACATATCAGACACTCGCTCAAAAGACAAAGAGCTTCTTTATTAAAGGAGGGAACGATTTCAAGGTTCCAAGGAAGTGTTCCAAAGGACCCTTTGCTTGTTCTTGGTGATGGATGGACTGAGAAGGAAGTAGGTGGTAAGGGGGTGTCCTAGGGATGAAACGTTCAAGGTGAAAAGAAAGTCATTTCAACATGATGGCTGAAAGAAACAGGGGGCTATTCTGTGGTGGAAGAGAACAAAGTAAAATTGATTGGTGCGGGAGATATAGGAGACACAAAGGACTCCTGGAAGTGTTCTGGAGAGAGAGAGATGAGCAACAGGAAGTTCTAGAGTGTTTTTTTTTATTATTTGTGACAAAAATTGTGGTTGGAGAGTGGGGTGAAGGATGGTGAGTTTATGGAAGATCAATTGGGACATGTGTTCTGGAATGTTGTGGGTTGTTGAGGGGGATAGAGGGAGGTTGAGTTGTTTGAAAGATTTTTGTTTTGCTTAGAAGTGTTTTAAATTTTGAATAATTTGCTTATGCCGATTGGATTGTGAAAATGTGACTTGATTGAATATCCATATAGTTAGAAATAAATTGATAGGTAATTTTATTGGCATTGTTTAGAAGCAAATTTAAATATACTGTGTCATATCTATATTTAGCATTTAAATATTCACTTGCTAGATGCATTTAGTTAAGAGATTATTTTTTATATTTAAGTTTAGAATACTGAACTGCGACATGCATTTTAAAAGACAGTGGTAATATAATCCAAAGATAAGAATTCAAGATTCTAAAATTATCTTGATTATTTTGATTTTTTTTATCTCTGGATGCGTGTTAGTATTTAAAGTGTTACTGTTATAGATCTATGATTCAAAGAATCGAATACAGTTAATGGCAGCGTTTTTCAGCTTTTTTGTATTTGGAACTTATGAATATGTATTTTTTTAACAAGTAAAAACATTTTAGGTGTTCAGGCATTTTAAATAAACTGTAATGTTTTATAACCTATATAAGAAATAAACTAAAACTTAACCTAAAGATTAATAAGATAAAACGTATAAATATTCTCTACGAAATTTAGGAAAAATCTAAAATTAGGGATTAATCATTTATTTGGTTTTCATGTCAAATAAAAAAAATTCTGAATAATGCTTTATTCTAAATAAAAAGACTCAAATAAATGAATGTCTGTACTAAAATTTAAACAAATGCAAATGAAGTCCTTTATTCTTTGTACAGAATGTAATTGCAGCAAACATATGAGACTCAGACAAAATGAGAGAACTTTCAACGAAAATACTGTACATAAAAAGAAAATAAGTTAATACGGAGACTATTTTTACTTTTGAAAATTTCACATATTGCGTCTAATTTAGACTTCTGGATATAAATTTGGCAACAAGATTTTGCCCGTTTGTACTTGTTAGACTTTATTTTAATGAAATAGTTCAACAATTCTGAGCAATATTTAAGTTACTAAATGCCATATATTTTAGTATTTCCAAAATCATAGCGATATCAAAGTACTCAATAAGCATCTTTGTGAAAGAAATGTAAACCAAAACGCTAAACAAATGAATTTTGTGGAATAAAAAGGAGTATACAAGTTATCAAAAGAAATTTTTTTAAAATAACAAATAATTCACAAAGACAAAATTTCAAATTTACATGTATTAATAAAATATAAACATACTCTTAACAGTTACGATCGATTTTATGTAACGGTTTAAAATATAACAGTCATTATTAAATTTTTAAAGTGCGTATACATACTTGCATTCATACTTTTTTAATTATTATTTTAAAAATCTGTTTTTTATTTAAAAGAAAATAACTAGAAATAATATTTATATTAAAAAAAAATTACTTTTACTCAAAAATAAATGAGCTAATTTGCATTTAACTTGTTAATTAGCATATTTTTGAACAATAATCACTCAAATTTCATTAGGTCAAGAAAAAAAAATATGGTTGGAAATAGTTTGTGATACTCTTCTTAATGTTTTCACCTTCCATCAAGTTTCTAGAACAAATACTTTTTTTATCATAATTTTTGTAACTATACTAAAAGACTATGTAAGTATAAAAAATCACAATGTTTGTAAAAACTTTTGTTTTTAAAAATCTGACAAGATTTATTTTCTTTTCCAATATATTTGACTGAGGTTCAAAGCATCTAATAGTTAATGAATATTTTAATACTAAAACAATTTTTAAAAAAAATTAAATTAAGCCTCAATTATCACTTTTTAAATGAAGTTTAACGTGTCAAAAACACTCTTCTACTGATAATGAATTTAAAATGTATTATTTTATGAATACACTAGAAGTTACAGTTGTTTTATTAGTACATCAAACTAATAAAATTACTCATTAGCTGTGATATTCTACCATTATATTGCAAAAATTCTTAATAGAGGTTATTTTAAAGCAATATCTAAATCACTATAAACTAAAACCACTATTATGCTTAATTTACGATATTTGGAATGTGTATGTATATCTTATTCTATTGGTTTGATACTTCTACTACACCTTAGTGTTAACATTTTAGCTATTGCATTGGTCATGAAAACCTTATATTTATTATTTTTAAGTATTATTATTTCAATAGAACTTTATCAAACTTTTAATATTCAGTTTACGCAATATCTTTTATTCTGTATGTCTAGAAATCTTACTACTTCATTCATCCTATTGTTGTGACAGATGGAAAATAGGACTTAAAGAAAGTTCGAATTCCATAGCATTTGCAATGGTAAATTTCACTGAAAGAAAACTCTTTCTCATTCAAGATAAATGCAAGAGAAAAAAAAATTCATGAAAGTGGTCCTTCCTTCAAATGATGAATAGTTGGTACTTTTTTTAAATGTATACTTCTTTAGAAATTTTCGAAATGATATATTTAAAAGTATTTTCCATCTTTATACAACTAGGATGGATTAAATTGTGTGTTCCACGTAATTTTAAATTCTAAACTTTGTTAATCAGGTAATTTAATTACTATTTTTGAAAAGAACTTCTCCATTTAATTTATAAATTCATTTTATAGCCGTAAAATTTTTTAGATTTTTTGACATAATTGTAGGTTTAAAGTTAACTAACAATTATTTATGAGAACTTTACTAAATGCCACTTGATTATAAATTCTAAGATAGATTTATGAATTACAATTTTGCTGGAATTAAAAGTCAATAAGAAATTTCTTCGAATACTGAACACATGAACTTAATTTAACAATTAAATCTAACAATGAGATAAAATGGTAAGAGTTGACAAAAGTACAATAAAAGAAATGTAGATTTTAACATGTTTGAAATTGTTTAGTTTGTCATTTTATAATTCAAATAAACAATGTTACTTCGAAAATTTCAACAAATCGTGTAGGGCTTTCAAATTTTTACTGAGTATCTATTAATTTGGGGATCGTATATAAGAGGCATGCAGGCTTGGACTTCAACAACCAGTAGACATTTGGATCGTTAGATACAGTTCATCTGGCAGGTGTTTTTGGCTTTCTGAAAAATCATAACTATTCTGTCATAATAATTTCAAGGGTATTTTATCCAAGTTTTAAAATTATATAAATTTGTGCTAGTTGATTTTTTATTAATCTTAAAAATATATATTTATTATTATGGATTGGTTTGAATAGAATAGGACAAATAATTCTAAATTAAAAAAAATTATCTAGATCAAAAATGCATTGCGAAAACATCTTTAGGACTTTATACGTAATAAGTGCAGAGTTATCAGTAAAAATTTTACTAAAACATTCTTTCTTCTTTAATTTTAAATTTGTATTTGAAGTCCAAATGTTACTGCACTTAACATTATCATTGTAATTTCTTACTCTATCATTAGATTATCAATATGTATGCTTTACATTAACAGTATATTTTAATTACATTATCGGTATGTATGTCATTCATTAAGATCATGCAGGTACAGGGTCTTTCAAAAAGAAAAACATAACTTCGTAGCACTGAGATACAGAAACAAGAGACAAGTGGTATATTGGTTAAACAGGTATGGAATTTTAAATTAACAATTTTGCAAAATTGATTGATGGGTGTACATTTGATGACGGCTACGTATGTTTTAACGAGGCAGCTTATTTTCTCTTGAATTTTTCATTTTCAATAAATAAAACTACCCAATATGGATTATAGAAAACTCATGTGTTTGTCTTGTAAAAATACTGCATTCTTCAAAAGTGATCGTCTGGGATAATCTATTCAGTAAAGGTATAATATGCCCTTTTTTATGAGAGAAACGATAAACTTTCTTCGATATATTTTTTTTTTCTGAGTTTCAATACTATAACACATTTTGCAAACCTATGGTTTAAAAATTCCATGCCTTTCTTTTCAACTTATCACTTGCCTCTTCTTTATGACTTCCACTATTTTGTAGTTATCTTATTTCACAGTTAGGTATTCATTCCTGAAATACCCAGTATGTAATACATTATGGTCATGAAGATACTTGTTCTAGATAGCCATTATCTTAAAGCTTATTCAATTCAAGCAACCAGAGTTACAAATTATAATACCTACTGAATTACGTGCGAAATCTAGAACTTCCACGCCATTTCTTGCCTCAAATGCACTAGAATTCAACTCAGCGCTTCGATATGATTAAATTCCGGTGATAATCACAACGCTTATAACTTCATCTTTGGAAATGAATATTAGGAACTTCGAGCTACTAATGTGCCCAGGTCACGTGTCTTATGACGGTGTCTAAATTGAGGATTAGGACGTGAGTTCTTTATCAAAACAGGATTCTTTCCCCTTTTGCGGTGATGAATTTTCCTGCCGCTTAAAGATCGCTCTGGCAAGTTTTTAAATTCGAGTCTTTAGCGGGAATAGAATCGATTTATCTTGAGGAAAGGATCCAATTATAATGCAGCTAAATGGGTGATGGTTTGTAAAGGTTTCAGTTTGGTTTATTTAGTATTAGTGTTAGTGGAATTTAATCAAACGTGGATGAAATGAAAGCACGTGTGTCTGGAATTATGTTTTTCGATTTAAAAAGAAATTGGTGTAGAATCAGAGAAATGTGCATGGGATCAAACAAGGTTGTATAGAATTAAATAATTTTGTGTATAGTTGTAACAAGTGTATATAGCTCTCTATATTAAAAAAAAAAGTAAGCAAGCGTTGCACTGTGTCGCATTTTTTCTCTTTTTGGAGGAAGGAGAGGCATGGAGAACTGTGAAAATTTTAGCGCAAGCAGATTGCACGCTGTATTAGTTGTAAAATAATTCAAAATGTCGAATTTTTAATTAGTTTTTTAATTCAGTTTTAAATAGCCTTGAACCTTAAATAGCCTCCAACTCTCGATAATCTTGACAGACAATCAGACAAGCAACTGATGTGTTTTAAAAGCGTGTAAGCTGAAGTATAAATATGTATAACGGGGGGGTTGGGGAGTGTTAGCGATCAGACAACGGAGCCCTCTAGTTATTGTAAAAAAAAAATGTATTTGACACTATGATATAAAATTGTTGTGTTTGTTTAAAAAAATCTAAGGCTATTGGACTTGGATGTTAAAAAGTTTCTATAATTTAAATTTTTAATTAGAAAAAATACTCAAATTTTTTTGGGTATAAGCTTTTAAAAGCTTTTAATACACATTATAATCTTCATACAAGACGCATCTTTTATAAAATGCATCATAATATATTTTAAGTTTGTGCTTTCACCAGCAGAAAAAATTGTTTTTTAAAAGCATTTAGATACTGATTAAAGTAGAGAAAAACATCTTTAATCCCATAAATATTTTTACAATCATCTTTATCAGCATTCTTTACAAAGTGAATATTGTTACTAGTTTCCAACAAATTACCTTTCAAAATGACAAAAAGTTTCGCACTCATTGTAATGATCTAAATATTTCAAGATATTCGACTAAAATTCATTTTTTTTATCTTCTTCATTTTTATTTTAAAGCACTATAATTTAGAGAAAAAAAACTTTAAAACTACCTCCTATACTCTAAAAGAAAAATTATTTTCGATTATGAGGTGAATAAATCAAAACATAAATACGTAATACTGTTTCTTAAAAGTTTTTACAGACTACTTAATAATCTAAGAGATAAAATTTGTGCACTGAAAGTAATTTTTTTTTTCTGCACTTTATACAGCGAAATATTTCTTAAAATACGACATAATTACTAGTCTTTAAGAAAAGCTAAACAACTCGGAAAACTTATCTCTCATTGTAGTAGGGTTAAGTACTGGGAAAATATGGGAAATTACTTTTAAAGAATATCACTTTTCGTTGAAGTTAATAGCAACCCTCATAAAAAAAATTAGGATTCTGAAAGAAAAAAAATTGTAATTTAAGGCACTTTAGGAAAAAATGACAAAGCAATTATGTTGAGTTTCCTACAGGGAATTAGAAGATTTTTTTATAAGAATTTCGTAGGTTGTGACAAAAGCGAAGTTTAAACTGTATGCTTTCTTAAAAAAAGAAACCACTGAAATCCTTAACTGAACTTATTCCTAGCACATAAATATGAGATTTATGTTTCCGAGATAATTGTTCTGTAAATATTTTTAACAACTTATGTTCGTATTTTTGTTAATTTATTTACTATTTAAGATGGACTATTGTTTCCTGTAGATGTTGTAAATAATTCTAGCAATTATACATTTTTGGTTTACAAATAAATGGCTAATGCTTAGATTACTTACTTAATTACTTACAGAATACAATTTCATAAATACTTTTTTGTTTGTTTAAACTTTAAAACCTTCAATCTTGCAGTTGAAAAACATTCTTAGACGTTAATTTTCCTAATAAAAGCAATTAAATGTCAGAGTTAGTACTAAGTATATACTTTGTGAAGTTTTTTCAGTGTTACTTTGTAATTATTTAACTTTGCACACACACACACACACACACACACACACACACACACACACACACACACACACACACACACACACACACACACACACACACACACACACACACACGGTTCAACTTATTAATGTCCTCTAGAGACCAAACGTCCACTTAAATTAACATACTTTTGAATTTTTTGCGCAATAATTTTTTTTTTTAATGTGAGTTATTTTTATGTTATTTGATATCTAAAAAAGAAGAAAACATACAAAAAAAAATCTCCTTGCAAGCTTAGATATCTAGAGGATATGTAGCGTTAAAAAGTACTGTTACCTCACATTTGAAAATTGGTTAGTCATTGTTCAACAAAGCTTTATTTTTATATTTTATTCTTAAAACTTTTATTTATTAAAGCAAAAAGTTAAGAAAATCTATATGTTTTCATAAAGTATAGATTGGAATGGGTTCAGTAATTCATAAAGCATGAGGATTTTATATATATATATATATATATATATATATATATAATCTTGTTTTTAGTTTTCTAGTCCTTCTTAATTTTTTCAACTAACTCCAACATTATGTAGGACCTTCTCTTATTAGATAATATACATTTTATTTGTAAAAATCAGTTTTTCTTAAAGTTAATGTTCTATTTTGTTAGAGGATTGTTTAAAGAAAACTCTTCTAATGCTAACAATACGATCAGATTTAATACTTTTAAGAATACATAGATTTCGAAAACTTGTTCATTCACCAAACTTTATAGATTATGTTTCAAATAAATGATTCCATTAGTGAGTCAGTTTTTATATTGGGTCGTTTCTTTATTTTATCGTACTATGTTTAATATGCTAGATAAAAACTGGAGGCTTAATATGTCGAAACTTTATCACCAAAATAAAGAATATAAGTCTTTAAATCTAACTATGTTTGTTTGGTTTATTTTTAAGTGTACGTTTTTCTCATCAAAAGGGATACATTTTGAAAAATTTCTATTCAATAAAAAGTATTTACATACACTACTTAGTGTAAATACCTTAATGTATAACTTTAAAGCAAAAGTAAAATAGCATGCGTAACGTTTTCTTTTGAAGTTTGTTTCGTTGTACAGTTAATGTATTTATTCGAAGTCATTTACTTTTTAATAAGATTATATTAGTATTTGTAACTACGAGTTTTAAACCGATTACTCCACTAAGTAATACGAGTTTAAAAAATATTCGTATTGAAATCTGTGCTTTTTGGGGGAATTAGTAGGTATATTTATTTTTCTGCATTTAATTCTACAATTATACTACTTAAAATACTTGCACACGCCCAAAATAATAATAATAATAAAATAATAATAAAAAAATAAAAAAATAAAATAAAAAAAAACATGAACTTTTTTCATTACATTTAAGGAAATAAACCATTTTTAAATTATGAAAGATTTTGATAAGTTTTCATTTCTAAGTATTTTAAGATATATAAATAAACAGAAAATAACTCAAATAAATCTAAACGTACAATAATTTTGAATACAAACAGTTTGGTAATTTTAGATATATAGTTTAAGCTAAAGTTAAAAAAGACCATCACGTCATTATTTTCGAGATATCGCTTTGACTAATTTAACATTTTCTCCTCATTTTAATATTTTTTTTTTTTGCAGTTTAAATTGTCATTTAAATAATTTTTACTCCATTCTTTATAGTTTGTACATGTATTCAATATACAGGTAACGTGATACCATCCCAATTTTAAAACTCAAAATATATAGGCATGCTTTCTGATGAATTTAATTTATAATACAATGTGTTTAGAAAGTACTTGACCAGATCATCCGCCATTTTTAAAGAAGTGTCCCTTAAAATTTTCAGGAGCAAAGATAACAATTTCTGGCTTTAATTTCTTTTAAAATTAGTCAATCATGATCATGTATCTTTAAATTATCTTAATTTGAGAGAAAGCTAGTAACTGTAAAAAATTGGTTAATTAGTGATGAAATACATGGTTCATTATTAGCGTGAATAATAACGAAGTGTATGTTTCATTAGTAGCGAGATTTTATTTTTTTGCCGGTTATAAGGCATAAACGTTTCACATATTGAGTTTATATGCAGCATACTAACTATTATGTAATTTAATAATTAATGATGTATTTATTTTTGGTATAGTAGTGGTATCACGAATGAAAAATTTACTTAAAAATGAGTTTATTCGCCCCCCATGTTTAGTTGTAGGTAATTTTGTATAAAATTCATTGAAACTCAATACTCAAAAACTGTTCTTCGGTAGAACCATTAATATAGATAAACAACTGGATAGACTGCTTAACTCTGAGGAAACGAGCCATTGCCACCGCAGAAGCTAGATTCTTGGATGGAGGAATTTGTATTGCCGATGTGGATTTTCTTCGATCTTTATGGTATATTCGCTTTACTTTTGATATTTGGCAAGCAAAAAAAAAAAAAAAAAAAAAAAAATGAGAATAAAACATATTTGAAGAAAATAGTTTAACCAATAAATAAAACTGATCAAAATTATTCGAAGTATTGGATTTATATATTTGGAATAAAAATTTGAGATTAGTTACTGTTGATATCTGTAAACGTGTTTTATCTTTATTGATTTGAATTTAAATCTTCAAATTTTAAGTTTCATAAATTAAATGTTTTAAAAATAAAATATTATCTACAAGTTATGACAATACAGTAAGCAAATAAAAATAGACTTTAAAAGTATATTTATTTTAGAAGTAGAAATTAAAGATAATTGAAGAAATACAGTAAACCAGTTGAAAATAAGTAGTAATAAGATTGCAAAATACAAATTCATTTATACCATAACTAATGTAATACAAAAACAAACAATCTAATTTTTGAAGGCAAACTGTATTATATTAATTTATCATACTCAATATTATTATATAACTTATGAATTTAAAGATACAGGTTTTGAAACTTGTTTATTGCAAGTCAAATACACATATTTGATCCATTAATTCTGAAGTGTGTCTCTGAAAAAATCTTGATTGTAGTACATTAATTAATAAAAATTGAGATTTCTTATAAAATAAAATTGACCAACTAGATTATTTTTGGTATCATTTTAGCTTAAAAACTAAATCAAAATTATTTGTCAATGAAACAAAGTTAATCAGTTTAACATTTACTCTATAAATTCGTCTAATATACAACAATTCATTTAAACAAGTATAGAGTAAAATCCAAATGCGTTTTAAAATAAATAATAATGTGTATTCTAAGAGATGAAATTTGAGAATTAGAAAACTATGAAGAAACTCGTGCCTTCCTGACACATAAACACTTCACTTTTCACTAATTTAATAAAAACATTTAAATGAATTAAAATAAAGTAAACTTATTTAATTTAGTACAAGCATTTTAAATGATTGCAAGAGGAGAGACAGTTTCTCTCTAAAATTCAAGGGTTACTATTTTAAAAAGAAATAAAACTGAAATATAAATTGCTTTCGACAGTTTGGTGGGACTTCGAATTCCAACAAACAGTTAAAAAAGACTTAGTTTTTAAAATAAATACGTAAGTAATAAAGAAACTGATAAACTGTGCCGTTTGCAGTCCGCAGTTTCATTATTAAATAAATTTAGAATAGAACACTAGCATTTTAAGTTATTGTTTCAATTTCCATTCAATCCCCCCACCCTTTTTTTTTAATTCAATTATTAATTGTTCATGAAAACGTATAGAAGCATAGATTAAATAAAACATATCGAAAACAAATTATCCAGTTATAAATAAACTAAGTAATTATTTTAATTATTAAATGAGTGCACAAGAAGAGTTTTAATTTCGTTTTCACCTCCAAGGATTGGATTTTGTCAATCTGTCGTTCAGATTGAAATATGCCGGTAGAGAAAATTGTACGTATATTTTAATCATCACTGTCATACGAACTGACCACTTTTTATTGGTAATGACTTTTACTACAATCCATTATACTCACTGCATAATACACTTTTCTATCCAAAATTGAAAATACAAAATGCTTATGTCATCAGAAAATATTGGTAACTTAAACTAGGGGTGTGGAACATCGCATAAAACTTTCAATTATAGGCCAGTATGGCGATATTCTTGCATGGGTCTTTAATATATATCTATATATATATATACAAAATTGTGATTTTGGCGATGTACTTTTTGATAATCCTTATATTATTCTATATTATAAGTGAAACTGAGGGGAAAAGAAAATACGATCGTTGATGAGGTATGCTCAAGGAAAGAAAACTCATTGTTGAAGGCATTTGTTTTTCAACTTTTTACGCCTTAAAGCATTTTTACGTGAATTTCGGAGGTGGGGATGTTCACTTTAAGAGGCATTAGCATAGCGATTTTTTCAAAATTGTTGGAGCCATTTTTTAGCAATCATTGAAAAACATGATTTTTTCAATGGCAGTTATCTTATGCGCATGCGCGATTTTGACGAAAACCTTAATGGTAGGTCCCATGGCCGCATACCAAATTCGAACATATTAGGTCAATTTGTTCGGGAGTAATGCTGACCACAGACACACATACACACACAGACATACATTTTTTCTAGATCACTTTTTTGAAATCAGGATGTTCTAAAACGTGGAGAAATGACAAAAAAATCGAATTTTTTTTTTTTTTGACCGAATGCTATACTTTCATTACCCTGTGTAATGTACATATGGGTAATTGAAAGTAAAAAATTTGAACACAAATGTCCCTCCAAAGTAAACCCAACTCATATTTTAAACACAATTGCAAAAAATAGACCACCTCCAAGGATTAGATTTTATCAATCTGTTTCAGAATGAAATATGCCAGTCGAGAAAATTATATGTATATTTTAATTATCACTGTCAAATTAAATGACCCCTTTTTCTTTACTTCTGCAACAATTCATTATATTATTTTGCATAAAACACTTTTCTACTCAACATTAAAAAAATAAAATGCTAATGCCTTCATAAAATATTGGCAACATAAAAAAAAAAAAAAAAAAAAAAAAAAAAACCCACAAACATCCATCCAGAGAAAAATCCAACTCATATTTTAAACACAATCACAAAAAATAGACCACCTCCAAGGATTGGATTTTATCAATCTGTCTTACAGATTGAAATATGTCCCCACGACTCCCCTTTTGATGCGTTGTTTATTTTTACGCAGCATCATATCCAGTGAGAAGAGAAAAAAAACAAGTAAATCAATCCGAAAAAGTTCGTAACGACTCTTCCTCACTTTGAAGGATGCTTCTCTTTTCAGAGTCCGTTGATGCGAGGAACAGCGTTTCACACTGCGATGAACTCGGCGTAACAACGAACACTTAATTACCACATTAGAAACGCCGAGTTTGTCAGGGGGTCTTTTAATCGAGTTCACCCTTTCCGGGAGTTAGTTTTTTTTTCTTTCTTAATAATAATAATATCTATCGGATAACTTAATACTTCCAGATCGCGGTTCAAGAGTTTCGTAAATATTGGGTCACAGAAGGAAAATTTGAATTGGGAGAGGTGTTATTGACATAATTAATTCATTGCCGTGTTAAGTAAGAGAGTTAGTTTTCCTGGAGTTGGTTTTTAAATATCTAGGATGCGCGACACGTTATCGCTATGTTTTAAAGGAATTGATTTTGAAGACTGCAGATCATTAAAGTATTTGAGCATACAAAACATTTGTATGTGTGTGTATGTGTGTCTGTGGTCAGCATAACTCCCGAACAAATTGACCTACGATGTTCAAATTTGGTATGAGTGTTAGTGGCGGTCATGGGACCTACCATTAAGGTTTTCGTCAAAATCGCGCATGCGCATAAGATAGCTCCTATTGAAAAAAAATCATGTTTTTCAATGATTGCTAACAAACGGCTCTAAAGATTTTGATAAAAATCGCTGTGGTAATGCCTCTTAAGGTGTTCTAAACATCACCACCTCCGAAATCCCCGTAAAAATGTTTAATGGTGTGAAAACTTGGAAAATTAATGCCTTCAACACACAGTTCTCTTTCCTGAAGCATAACCTTATCAACGATCGTTTTTTCTTCTCCCCTCAGTTTCGCTTGTAATAAAGGATAATATAAGGATTATCGAAAGTATATCACCAAAATCCCCTTTTTGGCGGAGTTTTTTTTTTTTTTTTTTTTTTTTTTTTAAATAAATAAAAAATAATAAATAAAAATCATTTTATAATCTGAGAAAATACCTAAAAAAAGTGTCTGTAAAGCCCACCACAAAGTGTCATTTCTAAATTGTTTACATTAAAACTTTTAAGTGTACAAACAAATGATAAATAATAATTTTATACAATGTCTACAATATTATAGCAATCGAAAATAAAACTTTCCTTTGTCCATTAAAATATAGGAGGTTCAAATGAGGTTTATGCTTACTTTAAAATTAATGTGTAAAAATATAAATACAAAAATCCGCATATTACATTTTAGATTTTTGAGATAACCCATGGACACTTCTAGAAAATGATAGTTTATATTCTACAGCTAGAGAATGTTTTTATTTTATTTTCGTGTTCGTGTTAAAACTATACATTCAATGCAAATGGCTCGTAAAAGGCTGTGGTACAACGTCATTTTCCAATGCACAAAGTTACCTCGTTTGACGAAATTTTCAATAGTTAATCCTACTTTAAGTAATAAATCCATTTTAATTAATAATTAAATGTTTTGTTATAGTTTTTGGGATGTTAAAAATTCCTACTTCTTAAATAATAAATTAATGACAACAGATTTAACAAAGTAAATTAACAACAACTTTTAATATTTAAAATCTAATAAAACATTTGAAAATATATTAATTAGTTCACCAAACTTATAATATGAGGTCCAATTGAAAGAACATTAAATAAATTCCTGATCTTTATTCATTATGACGTTACAACAAATCTTTTGTTTATAATTTTGAATTAAAAAATAACTTTTTAATTTGTTTATATGAATAAACTGACAATATTATTTCTTAGTTTCAATTACTAATGTTACAAATTGTAGATAAGAGTTTGATGAAATTCTAGCCTTTAAAAAAAATGCCCGTCAGCAGAAAATAATAAAAGTAAATACTTATGATTTATTTAAGGAAATTAAAGCATTAATTTTAATGTCACTGCATAAAATAATTTAGATTCATCTTTATAGAGGCAATTTTGGTAAAAGCATTTCTAACGCAAGCTCCCTTAAGATTTTTACGATGTGCGATTAATTCTTCGGTGTATCAAAACTGAATATTTTAGAAGTAACATCCCATCATTTATAAATTGATTAACTTTCAAATCTTCCTATTTTATGCAGAATTAATTTTAAATTACAACACGAAGAATTTCAATAAAATTGTACTGGGGTTTTACACAAACCACTAAGGACAAATTTGGTTAATTTTACTTTATTGTATATTCTAAAATTAATGCATAATAAAATGGCTAAAGTTTGTTAACATCTTGATGTTTAAGATAAAGTCTTATATACGAATAATTACTATATTTTATACAAGTTTTAACAAATGAAAACTGAAAACAGAAAGTTTTATATTTCTAAGAAAATTTTTTAACTTTTACATGCAAAAAAAAAAGTGTAATAATAGAAAAATGAAGTGTAAAGTTTAAATCATCTCCTAGTTCATTACTTATTAACGTCCTAAACATTACTTAATTTTCTGAAAAATACTGATAATTCTGATTTAAATTTCAAATAATGTTGGAAAATATATAACATGCCATTATTTTTAGAATATTGCAGTTCTGAGTAGTAAATTAAAGTAATCAAACTTTTTTAGACAGACATCATGACTGGTTATCAAAATATTGATACATAATTTCATAATTGAACTTAATGCCAGATTAAATGGGAAAATATCAACATCGATAAATTTAATTGAAATTATTCTATATACTATTTATATTCTGTACTGAGACTGATAATCGGAATGCATAAATATTTTTTGACATTTAAATGTAATTGATAACATTATTTAAGTGAATTTAAAATAAACAAATATCATAAAGTTGTGGGGGGATTTTTTTATCCTTTAATTTATTTGCACCTTGTCATTGAAATGATTCATTTCATACTTTATTTCAAGTGTTATATATCTAAAACTTATATTATGTTCAAGTAATGTTAACAATACTACAACAGACATTGAAAGAACTAAAGCAAAAACAAATTCTGCCGCCGCTTTATTTGCAGAACATAGTTACAGACGAAATCTGAAGTCCCCTTACATAAATGCCTAAATGTTGAAGCTGAAACCTCTTAGCTACAATGAACCAGTGCAATCTCTCTGTTGCAATTGATACTAGAAGTCCCAAAACAATAGAAAAGAAGCTGAAAAAATACACAGATAAAACAGAGTTGGGTTGCCATAAAAAAACTTCCCTAACCTCGTTATTTCAAAAACAACCCTGGAAGACACAGAGAAAATTAAATTTAGGGTACCATTTTCCCTTTTTTATATCCAGATTTATTTTTCTTCTTCGGGATTAACCTAATATTTTCCTTGCTCAACCCTCGGTCTTGATTGTAGGCCGATCCTATTTTTGTTTCTCGAATGTTCTAGAAAGCCGCCCCTTAACTAGAAATTAAAGGGAATTAATTCCGCTGCATTGGTTAACAGGAGGGAAAAAGGGATGAGTTATATCTAGGGTGGATTTCAGAACTGGGATTGCACGGCAACATCCAAGCAGACGATAAAAAAATTCAAATAAAATAGAAGGTTTCAGTTTTTTTCCAACGATTGGATTATTTCGCGTGAGTTCTTTTTCTCGGGAAAGATTTCTTTTCGAGTTCTACGTTGCATGATGTAAATAAGTTCAATGATAAATCACCTTATAAAATATAATTAAACGCTGGACTTCATTTGCATTTGGTTGTTTAGTTTTCATCAAGTAAGAAGACGGATTGAACGAGATTCCTAGGCTCTTGCTTTGACAGTAATTAGTACAGTTTTCTCTCTTACATCGATTTTTTTTTATGTTTTGAAAGCTTATTGGATGTAATGAGCTCCGTTGGTGGTTACAATACTTCTATTTGTGAACATTTGAAAGTGTAAGTCTGATGTATAAAGTTTAAATAATATCTTTTGTAGTTTAAAGTCTATAGAAACTATTTAATTTATGTTTCATAATAAAATTTCCAACGAGTTACCTAATTAATATGTTAATTTTTTAATAATTTTGAGGAGACAATTTTTATTTTGTGTTACTCACTTGTTCAATGAGTTTCATGAGTTCCTTGAAACTTTGAAAGTTGTATAAATTAATACAAAATTTTAATTTGACAAATTTAATTTTTTAAAGCAATTTTTAAAATTATTTGTATTAACTGATCCCATATTACTTTTAATCCAATAACCTTACATACGCGTTTTACATTTTTGAACAATCATTATCAAATTAAAAAGTACGAGTTCAATTTTAATATATTAAAGAAATAACATATATAACCTTTCAGTTGAAAAACAATATCACCATATACTCAACAACACTTCTAAAAAAAACTTTCAATATCTCTAAATATTGCAATATAATATACATATATAAAAAAAAAAAACTTTAGAAACTCGCTAATGTAGAAATCTCACAAGCTTAATACATTTTGGTCTCTGAACTAAACTAATTCGAGTTTCAGTACTGGGTCACCAGCAATCCAATCAGTTGCGTAATTTATCACTTTAATGTCTGTAAGCGTGAGTCAATCAGTTTCCATTTAATTGCCCTCGTAGCTGTTTCCTGAAACGGAACATGGAGTCCTACTACATCCGGGAACTGTTCAGGGGCACTTGGGTTCACAGTGATACTCATTAGGGATTCAATCTGAAATTCTAAACTGTGTTTATGCATCTCTATTTGGTGCATCTATTTGGTAATTGATTTCAAATTTATATACTACATAATAATTTAGCATCTATGCTTTCTGGTGTTTGGTTGTCTATGGTATATTAAAACTATATGAAAACACCTGCTTCGTTGAGAAATGTTATTAATTTTTAGCTTTCTGGCTTTACGAAAAGTAGGACATTGGTGTATTTTCCATTAGGAACGTTTGAAAACTTTTTAGACCCTTCAGAGGTGGTTAATTGAAATTAGGATGTCTTAGGTTTGCTACATAAAGAAACGATAATACATCCTTCAACATCCTATCTTTATGGGAGATGTGGCAATAATATTTGACCCATTTGGAATATTATCTTTATGGGAAATTTGAAAATATAACATTGGATCCATTTGGAATATTATCTTCATGGTAGGTAAAATAATGTAAAGGTAACATTTGACCCTTTTGAAACATTATCTGTATGAGAGATATGACGATGTAATATTTGATTCATCCGGAATATTTTCTTTATGGGAGATATGATAATATTTGACACTTTGGAACATTATCTTTATGGGAAATATTTAATATTGGACCCATTTGGAATACTATCTTTATGGGAGGTATAATACCGTAAAGGTAACATTCGACTCTTTTGAAACATCATCTGTGTGAGAGAAATGCCAATCTAACATTTGACACATTTAGAACATTATCTTTACGGGAGATATGGTTATGTAATGTACGACCCAGTTGGAATATTTTCTTTATGGGAGATATTAAAAAGTAGCACTTGACCGTTTTGGAATATCATCTTTATGGGAGTTCTGACATTGCAACATTAAGCTCATTTTGACCATTATGGGAGATAATGTAGTATTTTAAACATAATAATGTTAATGAGAAACATGAATTATTAACAGTTAATCCATTTTGAACATTATTATCACGACACATATGACAATGTACATTAGGTTGATTTTAAGTTGGTTAATTGGTTATATGATATCTTGTTTGTCTTTTTTGGCATTTGTAAAAAATTTGGCGGCAAAATATTTCTTTTAAATTCCACAAATTTCTTAGAGCTAACACCAAACATTCAAATAATGTGTTAGAATTTTCTCAAGTAAAACTCATTCAGAAATATTAAGAGCAATGAGACAGCTCAGATAAGCTGAATTAGTCTTATTTATGCATGAATAGAGTAAAAATATTAAAAGTAGGTTTTTAAGTCATTATCTTTGGCGTCAAAAAATGGATGAGTGTAATATTACGAAAGCCATAGTTCCATAGCATAGTTAATGCTACTTTTTCAACACTCAAAATCTAAAGGGTCAAACATCACTCCATGTAGTACTTTATGTAAGTTTAATTAGTTTTCAATTTTCAATTAATAGTTCAACATCAATAAAAATACAATTTGGAAAGAGCAATTGTAATAATATGCTAAAAGTTATTAACAACAACTGTTTTTCCATTCAATATTTGACATTAACTAAAAAACTCAAAATCAGGAAACTTTTGGAGGTTTTTGCGAATAATGCCAATTTTTAAAAAAACACATTTTAAAGGTTTTTAATACTAAATAAAATGCACAAAATAAAGTTACTCATAGATTTTGTTCAGTGGAATCCACTCTTTTAAAAGTTAAAGGGTAAAGTAATTTCGTTTTTTTGGGGGAACATGAAAGACAATTTTCGTATAATGAATAGATATTTTATTAAATTATATATTGGCCATTCTGGTCCAACACCTTTTGCCATCTTTCTGGCAGTAACATGAGTTTTGGTCCTTGCTGGCAAAAAACTGATTCAGGTGGTTTTTGACATCTTCATTTGAGGTAAAGGTTTTACCATCCAAAAAATTTTGCAGGGACCGGAACAAATAATAATCGGAAGGCGCCAGATCTGGAGAATATGGTGGGTGTTGCAGTATGTCCCATCCAAGCTGTAAAAGCTTTTGGCGAGTGACCAAACTTGTATGAGGCCTCGCGTTGTCTTGGTGGAACACTACACCCTTCCTGTTGGTTAATTCTGACCTCTTCTGTTTAAGCTCATCATTCAATTTGTCCAGCTGATGACAATAGACTTCCGAATTAATAGTTGTATTGTCCGGTAAAAGCTTAAAAAAAAAAAAAAAAAAAAAAACGATTCCTTTGAAATCCCACCAAACGGACAGCATCACCTTTTTTTGGTGAATGTTGGCTTTTGAAACGCTTTGAGCCGGTTCGTCTTTTCTGCTCCATGACCTCTTGCGTTTCACATTGTTGTATACGACCCATTTTTCGTCCCCAGTAATAATCCGCTTCAAAAATGGATCATTTTCCTGACGTTAGAGGAGCGAATCACACACGTCAACGCGACGACACAAATTTCGCTCCGTAAGAACATGGGGCACCCATACATTGAGCTTCGAGGTTAAGCCCAGGCCTTTCAAGTGGCCATAAACAGTCGAATTCGACAAATTTAACCTCTCACCGATCTCTCGTGTGGTTATTCGCCGATTTGCATCAACTAATGCCTTTATCTTGTCTTTATCAGCTTCAACTGGCCTTCCCGAACTTGGTGCATCTTCGACATCAAAATTGCCGGATCGAAACTTTGCAAACCAGTTCTGGCACTGGCGTACTGTTAACATGCCTTCTCCATACACATCCGTCAATTTTTTTCTCGCTTGGACAGCATTTTTATCTTTTCTATAGTAAAAAAGTAAAATATGACGAAAATGCTGCTTATTGCTCTCCATATTTAAAAGGGCACCAACCAAAAACTACTGCGTAGAATTAATAGAACTTTTTCACACACCAGCCTTGCAATATCAGCTTTCAAGACATATAATGGTTATGCGGCTTAAATGTGAAGTTGGTTTCGAAAAAATGTAATTAAGTCCTCTGACGGAAAAAAACGAAATTACTTTCCAAACAACCCAATAAATTTTAAAAACGTTTAATATGTTTATTCAGTATGTATATTTTTCCAATAGTGTTACGAACTGATAAGACTGGGCGATAAACGCTTAGTATACGATAAAAACTGATAAACACTTAGTATGCAGATAAAAACTTGGGAGGGTGGAATGCAACCATGTTTCCAGACAAGGGAACAGAAGCAGTACATGACCCTATTGGCGACTTTTCCCTGTTTGAACTGGTCGGAACAAAGCGCCAAATTAAATTATAACCACCAAAACTGCAAGAGTTGCCAGATTAAAACCCACGGGACATCGTGTAGGAAGGAGGGGTAGCCAGAAGTGTAAAAAAGTGCAAATCCGACTTGTTCAAACCGGGAAAAGTCGCTAATGGGGTCCTATACTGCTTCTATACCTAGACAAGTACAGTTACTTTATGTGTAGTTTCAAATTTATTTATTATTTAAAAAAAAAAAAAAAAAAAAAAAAAAAAAAATGTATGATAATTTGGTTTCTAAATTGTATGGGTCGGTTTTGGCTTTATTCTCAAACAAATTTACATTGTTCTCACTTAATAGCAGTAACAGATAATTGATATTTGTCTATTACATTTGATGTTAAAACATTTCAGGATAATACTGGATTGTAATATGCCATTTAAGCTGTATGCTGGTTCGTCGTAATATAGTCTATATTATATAACCGTCTATTTGATAAACGATGTACAATCTGATTGCGATGTGCATTCTCAAATTTATACATTGTTGGCTGAAACTGCGTTGTTACATATTGTTTAAACTGAATTAATACTTCTGTATCCAGTATATTAAGATAGTTTTAGTTAAATAAACAATACATCTGCATATAATTCTAAAGTAAGTTTCATGTTTTATGAAACTATAATGTATTTTCCCGTTTAAATAATGTTTACTTAATATTTTAATGTTGATTTTTAGATACATATTTTTATTGGATTAAATTGAAGGGTTGTTTGTTTTAGAAAAATCTGTTTTCGTTATTTTCAATTTGTTATTTGAATGATATGTTTTCATAGCATTAAACATTTGGAGTAACACGAAAACCATTTCAAACCAAATCAAAACAAAAATACAATTACTACTTAAAGAGTTACATTAATATTTTTTAAGAAAATTTTTGGTTCATTAAGAAAACAATTCATTGTATGGTGGGATCATAAACATGAACATTTATTTTCAAACTATACTTTAATTATATTCGTCGATTCTTGTTCTAAAAATTAATTTTTATTTGAAACAAATTTTAATGTTCAGTATAATATTTACTTTTCTTACAGACTTGTTTAAAATGCAATTCTTTTACTTTTCGTTTATTTCTTTCTAGAATGTTACTCTTTTGTTTTTAATCAGGCTTGTTTAAAATGTTACTCTTTTAGTTTTTAAAAAATAGTATTGTTGAATCTTACCCACTGGTAATACTTTATTAATATTTCTGAATTTTATAGAGCAGTTCAACTCGTGTCCAAATAGTCCGCCTTTTTTGCAAAGTATCATGATGAAACTTTAAATCGATGTTATCACGCACGGTTGCATTTAATTACAAGATAACAAATTGCACAAACAAATATCTACAGAAAAAGCATGTTTGTCGTAAATTAAATTTGAAGTAAAAAAGAATTATTTATTTTCTATCATTGTAAGCCATAATTATATTTCTAAAATTGTTACAGTTAATTAAAAAAAATACAAATGATCTTTTAAGAAATGGAAAAATATAGCTACGGATTTTTCAAAGGAGAATGAAAAACTTACTAATAATTGAAACTTTGTTGAGTTTCACGTTATGAAACAATGTATGAATTATAAAAAAAAAAAAATAATAATAATAATAATAATAATTAAATTACTGTAGAGCAATATCTGAGTCATGAGAAATTAAAATTTTCCTTAGCTAGCATACAAATTCAATTGAGTATGCTGTTTTTGCACCTCTTAAATCACAAACAAAATTGCTCGTAGCCGAAGTATAATACCATTTAATTGAAAGCAAAATGTATTGTAAATATGTTTCTGCAATGAGTTTTAGTTTATTGTTAGAATGAAATAAACTAGTATTGTACTTTTGTTGATAAAAATGTAATCTTATATTTTTGTTATTTTGTAAATTATCAGCACTTTTAAAGTAAAGTTTATATTTTATTAAAAAAAAAAATTGAATTGCTTAAGAGTAAAATGGGCAACCATTCATTATTTACATGAATAAAGTTCGATATCATATCTTTAAAGAAGTAGTATATGTCATCAAATTGCGTACTAATAGAAATAAAAAAAATTAAATTTTCTTTGAATTCCCTGGACGAATTGAAACGCCGATGCATATATATATATATATATATATATATATATATTTTCTCATAATTGAAAAAGTCGAAATTGGTTGATTCTTAGCATATATAGCAGTTAGAAGTTTATGCATCGACGTTTCAATTCGTCCAGGGAATTCAAAGAAAATTTTAATTTTATATTTCTATTAGTTCAAATATTAGAAATAAACAAGCTGAGCATTTTGGCATCACATTTGATATTTTTAAATAAAAAATTGGAGATTCATTGTAAAAAATACAAAAGCAAATAATCCAAGTAAGTTACTGCGTTTACATTTCCTAATTTTTCTCTACATAAATTTATCTGTTTAAATCATGTTTTAATTGAAAAACCCATGATTTGTTATCGTGTTCAATCACTAGTAATATCTATAATAAAGCTTTGAAACTTATTTAAATCAGTCTAGATTACGTTAAGATACATTTTAATCCCAGATGCATAATCAGCATCTGAAATTCACACCCTTTTCTAATTCTGATCAGTATCTAGAGTAACGTAGTCTAATGCCGAATACTCGGCAGAATCAATGCTTGAAAGATTAATCAGTTCGGAATTTGAATCCAAGACGAATAGTTTCTGGCAGCGAGAATTGAAAACCAGTTGATCTTCTAAGGCGAGTAAATATTCCCAGTAAATGAAATAAAGTTTTTGGTGTTGTTTGTTTATTATGTTTCAAATTGAGAAATGAAGATCAATAGAACTTATTCTCAATGAAGATTTTTCTAAAACGTGGAGGTTTTCTTAAAGAGTTTTAAGTGAAGTATTTATTTCATTTATCAAAATTAACCCATTAAAGGTGACTATGAAATCGATAAAACGTTATTGTTTTTTAATCTTTTATCTTGTTTATTTAGATCATTTAAAGTGTATTTTGAATTTTTCAGATTTTTCGGAAAATTATTTTATAATTTAAAAAAAAAAAAAAAAAAAAAAAAAAAAAAAAACTGAGTTAAACCATTGTTTCAATTTATTAGCAAAGTAAAAGCTAAAATGTCGATTGGCAAATTTGGTTGCCAACCGTCGTTAAGGGGTTAATGGAGTCGTTGGATTAATTTGGAATTGTATTAGTACTGATTGTTTGAGTTTTTATTACCTTACCGTTGAGTGACTTATTTTTTTTTAATTAATTATGTCTGATCGTTTCCGCTTGGATATCAATAAGTGTATATTACACTAAGTTATAGTGGCGATGTATAGAAAGATTATGATTGTAAGAATTTCAGTAACAACACAGTGCAGTTTTCATTTTGACATAAAAATATCCAAAAAGACTGATCACAACCGTGATTAACTGTTGTAGAAAATCATTGGCCAGCATCTTTTAAACATCTTAGAAATTACACCAGTAAGTTATTTGATCTTTCTTTTTATATGACAACACAGGTAAACGGGCTCAGTCATTTTTTGAATATATAATTAAATTTCCCAGTTAGATAGTTCTAATTTATTAACAACAATAAGCAAAATTACGTAAATATAATGAAGTAAACGACTAACACATTTGTGTTAAATGTTTTTTTTACAGTTACGTGAATATAAACATTAGTAAAAGAGTTGTTGATTTAAAGATGGCTAAATAAAAAAAATCCTATGAAACTAACAACGGAAAACAAACGAAAATATCTTTAGCTGAATAACACTAAGATTATAAAATACTCTTATTCAGTGCCCTTTTATGACGTTAAAGAAAAAAGAAAAATTACAAGACAGAAATTTCCATTCCTCTTCTAAGAGTAAGAAAAAGTTAATGTATTTAAGTAAAAACTACAGCGTGATAAAAGAAAACGAAAACTTCCCATCTATTCTGAGTAAGTGAAATTAATGGTTTAATTTAATTAACAACTGCGAAGGCTACTGTTTCTGAACTCGAGACAAGTAATAAAAAACAGAGTTGTACATTACTCCCTACAATTACGATTAATCGATTCTTACTAAAGTGATTTCCACTTGTCAAGGTAATTACGTATTGGCAGAAAGAAAATCGATTGAAATTTTCTGGCAAGTTTCGACCCACTTGATAAATATTTTCATTTTCTGAATATCCTGGTTTAATTGAGAGGGGTTATGCTTTTGACAGGGAGTTATAATCCAAAAGATGAATTTTGTAAGAGGTAATATTGATTTCCAGGACTTGTTTTTAGTTTTTTATTGATTGTGATGTGCTTAGTATTTCATTTCAGAAAGCGGTTTTGAGTGTGAAATTTTAAAAAGTAATTCTTGTTTCTAATTTATATTGAAAAGTTGTAAGTAAATATTATATCTGACAGTAATCAAAGTTTGAAATATCGGCGATTTAAAAAAAATATTATTTAGGTAAGATAATTAGTAATAAGTTTTTATGTTAAACAAGGACTGATATTTTCCGGAAATGTATTTTAAATTAAGAGTTAAAATTAGTTTTTAAATTCAAATAATTTAAATTTATCAATATTTCAGGTTTGATAAATTTTAGATTATAATGATGTAGAAAAATGGCAGACATTTTAAAGTCATAAATGCTTGTTAAGTTTTATAAATGCATAGCTATAAATAATGAACTGAATAGAATTAATGTATTTTTATGCAACATTTTTGAATATATTGCTATTGAAGATATTATATCTTTAATATTTAGGTATCAAGGTAAACATATTACTTATTGATGAATACATGCATACATATTCCATAAAGTTACTATGACAGCGCAATTACAGTGAAAATCTCAAGCACATTGCTTTTTTTTTTCATCATGCTCCACAAATCTTATAATTTCGTAGGAATCTTGTGTGCACGTACAATCTTTGAACTGTTTGAAATTAAGGGATTAAGATTCCGCTTAGAAACGGATTTCTAGTAACAATTTGTGGAGTTTACAACTTAATTTTAGTATCGTTTACCTATTACCTTTTTGAAAAATACTGGGTTCAAGTACGACATTATTTTCCTGGTAGCATTTTTATAGATTGAATACTTCAGAAATAGATTTGTCAAACTTTAAAAGATATTATTACATGATAAAGCTATATCTATATGAGTGGAGTATACTAGATATTGTTATTCTCTGTTATTCTTACCTCAAAAACACTACAACTTCCCACCCACACTATATACTAAAGGTTCCTAAATTTCAATGAAATTCTTTATATTTTGAGGTTTACGGAAACTCCAAAGGTGTTCAATGTACCACACATAACACTTTCCAAGAAACTATAATAACAAACCTTGAATAAAATGTTGAGGTATGAAATCCAATAATACGTGATGTAAAAATATCAAGAAAGTCCATATATCTGATGTCGAGAAATAATATAACAATTTGAACAGTAGTGTATTGCATGCAAAGTATCAATATTTTTATATATTTTTGATACGTTTCGTATTTTTTCTACTAGTAAATTTCAGAAGTCATCGTAGTGTGAATAGAGTTTCCTATGCATTTGATTTAAAGTATTTTAAAGATACAGTAAGCAAAAAAAATCAGAACGATGGCTATATCTTGTGCTCTAATTGTTGAAATAACAAACAAAAGGCACCGTTGTAAATCGTGGAAAATTTTTAATAATTGCATATAGTTTTTTTTTTTTTTTTTTTTTTTCATGAGGGTTCATCTACATATTAAAACAGAACCAAACTTTAAAAAGTTCAATGGCAACCTCATAATATTATCCCACATTTGGATTCATCATCCAAAAAAAAATGTCGAAATACAAAACTTATAATTTTCCAATGAATGGTTTATAATTTAAATCATAAAAAGAAAACGATAAATTAATGTTAAATAAAAAAGTTGTTTTTTTTGGCCATAAATACTTAAATAATTAATATATTTCAGTAATTTTTGTTTCTAAAGATAGTTTATAAATGGCCAAACATAAATAGCAATTAATTTTTGCATCATTTTTTTTAATAATTAATTATTAATTAATAAAACAAATTTTTAAATTTTTTGAATAGAAACATAATTTTTTTTTTTTTTGCTTTCATTAGATTTACCATGGTCTAAATCCCCCCTCCCCACACTTTTGACTTTTAGTTCTCGATTTTTTAGTGAAAATGTAAAAAACGCTCACTTTAAGGGACCGTATAGTAAACGAAATTTGAAAACAATAAAATATTAATTCAAGAAAAACTACAAAATCGCACAACGTTCAAGTACACTATAATATATGGTCCTTGCATTAAAATTTGATGTGGTGTTATTTCTTTGGTAACAGTTTCTACAGAGGCGGAAAAAAAAAAAAAAAAAAAAAAAATGGCGTTGGTATTTACACATTACAATGTTTTTTCTTAGGCATGAAACAAGAAAAAAAAATTCAATCGTTGTCGGGTGATGCTCAAGGACAGATAGCTCTATGTTAAACACACTCGTTTTTAAACTTCATACGCTTGCATCGTATATCTACGGGAATTTCAGAGGTGGGAACGACTTAAGGAAACGAACTTAAGAGGCATTAGCACGGAAATTTTAATCAAAATCGTAAGAGTTGTTTTTTTTAGAAATTGTTGAAAAACATGAGTTTTTCATGATTTCAACCTTAGGCGCATTTCCAATTTTGAGGAAAACCAGTTCCCATGGCCACCACCATCCCATACATCAAATTTGAACATCGCAAGTCATTTATTCGGGAATTACGCTCATGGAAAATTTGTGATCATTATGGAAAGCCAGGATTGATTTTTCCTGTGTGCAATCAATTGCAGAACTATGGAGAGCTCTTGGAAATCCTTACGGGCTGATCCGGACATCAAATATCAAATTCAGTTTGATGGATTCAGTGTACCGATGGATGCAACAAGTTATCGACCACGATTGGTACTATACAGCTTACTTATTTTTTTAAAAAAATTACTTTCTTGAAATTACATTAATTTAAAACAATATTTTTTAAGCAATTTCAATAAGTTATCTTTTAAAATTTTACTGAATTATGTGATTTTTTCATTTTAAAAATAATTTCAACGATCATGTTACATTTGTGTTTACAGTGAAATACTTCTGTAAAATAAATAATCACGCTTTGCTGAATACTTTTTACTAATGCCTACATTTTATATTTATCAATTTTCTAATCATCAGTAGTATACGTTATACTTCTGCAATTACAGTTTTCGATATTTTATTTATTTCGTGTGAAGAATGCACATCTTTAATCTTGTAAATAAATTATGTTAATTTTGCGTTTACTTGCTATTTTTGTATTAATCTTAAACATGACACTATAAATCCAAATAGTTTGTATGCAATTTTAGACTAATATTGATATTTTTTAACGTCGGTGAAACACTCCGCACTGAACTGTGGAGTAGATTCTTAAAAATACCTTTCGATTTATGGAAATTCTCCCTGAGGATCGGTCAAAACATAATCTAAACATTTTCACTCATAGGTGACGTGTTTTTCAACATAATGAATTGAAATTTGGTATATAGAGTAAATGATGTAATCTAAAGCGAATGTATCTCACCGTGCCTGGAATGAAATTATAAAAAATAGGGGTTCGTATTGAAATTTTCGAAGATAGCGTTACATTTACTTAGTAAACGGCCCCTTAAGAAACAAAAATTACATCAAATATATTGAAAATCGTAAGAAAAACATTTTGGTGCAAACCGCAAGATTCTACGATATTTAGAACCGAAGATATAGCTATCGTTTAGATTTTTGATTTTTTTTACCTACTGTACAACATATTACGTGAAAACTATTATAATTTTGAAACATTATTTGTTTTGTACATCTTGCAATTGTCAAATTTCTAAACTTACTATACTTTATTTCCATTTTGCAAAAACATATTTAAAATTGTGAGTTCAACAAATTTATTAATTTGAGATAAAAACCATCAATAAATGAATTTAATTAGGAGCCATTAGAAAATTAATTTGCGTTCTATATATAGCTGGAATCCATTAATATATACAAATTACCTCTTTGCAAACTCTACCCTTGAAGTTGCATCCGTTCCATTCAAATCCATTTTTTTTTATTAAAAAACAGTAGTCAAATTTCGAAACGTTTATTTAATTTTTTCCCTTTTACTAAAAAACATCTAAAGTAAAAATGCATCTAAAGTACAAATTTGTGTGCATGCTAGTTTTCATGCATTCTTAACTAGAACAATCAATAAGTGAATTTGATTTATCATCTTAGCTTCAATCAATTAATTGCAAAATGAAATTGATATGAATCCTCTTTTTAAACTCTTCCCTTAAAGTTTCATCCATTCTATGCATTTCTTAGTTTTTTTTAAATTTAAAAACAGAAGTCAAATTTTTAAACATATTATTTTTTTATTTTTTATTTTCCTTTTATAAAACACATCTAAAATTTAAATTTTTTACTACACCACATTTTATGAATTTGAGTTAAATATCATCAATAAGTGAATTTGATTTTTAATATTACCATGAATCGATTAACAGCTAAATAGATGAAAGATTACTATGCCTTTGAAGTGTCATTCTTTTTGGTTCATATGCAATTTTAAAAATGTTAAAATTTCCACGTGAATTATATTTCATTTCCTTTTTTACTAAAGCGCATCTAAAATTAAAAATTGTGAGAATACCACCTTTTATGTATTTGAGTTAGGAATCAGCAATAAATGAATTTGATTCTTAATCTTAGCTTGGATTGATTATTAGATAAATAAAATAGATGGAATCCCTTTTTGAATAGTAATAAGAAACATCTGGAACTAAAACATTTTCTTCCAATCACGCATTTTCCCACAAACTAATTAACAGTCCTGATTATTATGGAAAATAGTTTTTTTTTTGCCCTCAAATAGTTTTTATTCATCTCAAAAGGTCTGATATATTTCTGCTTCTTTCAGATTTTACTTTCATTTCTCACATTCTATTACACTTTTTGAAGCCTCTAAAAAGAAAATGTTTTTTTTTTTTCCTAAAGAAAATAAAAGAATATTATATATTTATCCATCGTAATTATTTTTTCATAATTTTTTATCAATTTTCAAATAGCAACGCAGTGTTTTAATAAAAATAACATTTATTTGAAAAGTTCTTATCTTCTAAGAGAAAGAAAAATCTGATCTTCAAATTCTTTCACTAGTTTTAACATTTTCTTTGCGTCATCTTTTAATTATTGTAGTAATATTTTTCATGTCTTATAATCGTTTTAATTTTATTTTAAAACGCGCAGAATATTTTATTTTTTCTTGATGTTTTTATTCCGTTGGAGTTTTTTTTTTCTGTTCGGGGGTAATGCTTTTCGTTGAATGCTATTTTTAAAAAAGCAATTACGAAATCATAGGATTCTTATTTTTGTTTAAAATAGTTATTATTAAGCTTTTTTACATTGCCATTTGAAAAATATGTTTACACTTCATTTTACAACTTGTAATTTAATTATTTTAGATGGATTTCAGTATAAACATATTTTAAAAGTTATTTTGTGTTGTTATTTCTTTAAATATGCATGCTTTAAGTTTCTCAAGAATTTCGAATACAAAGTTTTCTAATTTGATATTTTTGTTAATGTTTAAATATTAAAGGATATTTTTCCTGTATACTTGCATTTAACATTATTACTTATATGCTAAACATTTTTTTTTTAAATTTCTTTTATCGAATAGTATTATATATTACTTTTTACAACTCAAAAAAGAGTAATCGATATTAATGTAGTTAGTTTTAAAACACACACTAGGGAAAATACTTTTATTACTTACGTCTGTGCATAGCTCATACAATTTTAAAATAGATTCACAGAGTTGGTTATTGTTAAATAAAAAAACCTTAAATTAGAGTTTTTCTTCTATTATTAAAATTTGTAATTTTTAAGACATTATTCTAATTTCAAAGTATATATTAATAACGTTGTGAGTCGTCGTAATTTAAGTAAATAAGTTAATAATATGATATTTTTTACAATCAACTAAAGTTTAAAATTTATTTTAAATTTTTAATTAGTGAAACTTAATTCAAATTAAGCAAGTTTCATATAAAAAAAAATATTCAAAGAAGTAATAAATGTTTTCATTTGCCTGACTCTGAATGGCTGTGTAACAATATCCCAAAAACTCCAGTTATTTAAATAACAGTGATTTAAGATATTTAAATTACAATGAATTAAACAACTGCCTATTTTCATTTTCAAAAACCCATCAATGATATTTCAATAAAAATTAGTGCTCATGGTTTTAGATTAATGCTTCATAAAGTTGAACAAAATCATCAAGATTTTAATTAATTTTGTTTAAATTTAATCATATTTGTATAAATTATGTGATTCTAAATATTTCGAATGAATATTTATTTTTGAATAACTTTTACGTATATTTTCTTGTTAAAAATATAATTATTTGAATTTAGTTGAAATTTATTTTACTCGAAAATTAGTAAATGAAATTTAAACTGCTATGATAATTACTATAAGTCTCACTGACTGACTGTGATACTGTAAGATAGCGTTAGCATCACAAAATTTTTACATTGATTATGGAACAGCTTGTATAGAATTTTTAAGAGAAAAAATAATTTATTATGCAATCACAATAATTTATTATGCTATAACCAACGCCAAAATACGAGAACTTTTCTGTATGTTATGGCAAAAGCCTAAATTATATATGTTACCCAAAATTCTGGTTCCATCAAGGTTTGATAGTAAAGAGCATTAGAAGTACAATAAGAAAAGCACACTAAAACATAAATAAAAATTCAATTCGAATGTAAAGAAACTTGTAGAAATTCAACTAACCGCATTTTAAAAATGGTTACACTAATTGAAGGCTTGTCCTAAAATTAACAAACTAAAATATCATTAGAAAGCACTCTGCACCATCTGTTGGTCTGAAATTAAATCCTCAGACGATTTGCCAATATTAAAAAAAAATATTCCAAAATTATTCTTATTTAAACTAATCTTAAAATAGTTGCAGACTTCTTTAAAATCTTGCACATTATTACAAATCCTTTTAATTCTGGTAAACCGATTAAAGAAAATGTTATATCTTTCTATTCAGATTACTGTGGAAATTAGTGAAAGAAACGACCTCACATTTAAAGTCTGATCTTTTATCATATATTCCAGTGAAAATATCATATATCGTGTGATATATATATACTTATCGTGTGATTAAAATATATATTTCCAATATTGATATAATAGATATTTAATAACTACTAAATATGATGTAATTTCAATAACTACTAATTTTGGTGTGTGGCTTTAGTGCCAATAACTTAGTCGGTTGGTTTAAACTTAAATTTGATTACAGAGGCAATTTTTTTTTCACTTTGAATTTCGATTAATTTGTCATGCAATCACAATGATATAGTTTATATTCCCAGGATTTATCTAGGTCTAATCAACACAACATTCCCTTTCATATTCAAACACCGCCATTTTCCATTAATTCCTGCGTACGCTATTAAAATAAGTAAACAAGTCTCAACTCCAGTCATTTGATCTATTTAGCATCGATTTGGAGACCGCAGTAATTTCACACGGCCAACTGTTTTTGTCTTTGTCACGATCAAGTGCTGCAAGTCAAGTGAAGGTGTATATTGAATCGAATACACATCAAAGAGAATTATTGCATGAAATTATCATGTGCACCATATTAAAAGAAATTGAGTTTTTAATAATGATTTCGTCAATATTAATTTAAAGTTTTTGTTACATTCATAATTTTTCATAGGGTGCCTTACAACTAATTCTAAAATACAAATTTTCCATGAACTTGTGTTTTTGCATGTTACTATACTCTCCAGTAATGCCTAGATTCTTAAAAATTCCAAACTCCAATTGATGCGAAGCGCCCCCGTCTGTTTAAAGAGAGATTCATCTGTCCCTGAGTTACCTCCCTGTCAAAGAATAAGCCACAGAAGTGTTTACAGAGAACAGGAGAAAATCCCTCTTTGATCTCAACTAATCTCTTCAAAGCGTCTATCTCGGAGTAAATCGAATTAAAAGCTCAAATCAAATCCCCGTCCATTCCACTGTCCGATATCTAATATCCCCGCGGATACTTCTCTTGATGGACACGACGCATGAGACAAGGGGGATATCCGTGAAAGAGGCGCGCATTCAAAACAAAGGGCATTGTTTGCGTTCTCACTTTAAAGCGGAGATCGTGAAAGGTTCTTGGTTTCACTAGGGATGGGATGTATGTTTGGGAATAAGGACAGAGGCAATTTAAATATAGAGTAATAAAGTTGAAAATTTCATTTTGCGTTCATTGGGCTGTGTTCTCTATTAAAATTTACATTGATAAAACATATAAAAGGACACCTACGATGTAATCTATTGATTCTAAAATTATTTTGTGAAACAATTTAGGCTCTTTTTAACATTAATTGTATAAACTCTAATATTTAACACTCTATTCTTACTTAGAATTAGTAAAATTTACCAGAAAAAGAATTTGCAGAGTTTTGAAAATAAAGATGTTTGATGATCAAGAACACAATTTAAAGTGTTGTCAATTATTTAAATATGCAGAACATAATGATTTTTATTGAATACATTATTTTTTAATGAGATACAAATTTTAAAAGTGAAATTTTATCATGCGTTTGGAAAACATTTTAAATGATTAAACATAACCGATACCGATAATTTAAAAATTTTATTTAGAAAAAGTAACTATTAAACGCCTGATAAAATATCCCGTATAAAATTTTTATCTCATAACAAAAATTGCATCCATTCAAAAATTATAATGTTCTTTAGCTCATCACTACTATGACTTTCCTCAGTATGTTTATAGAATAAGAGTTTTATGATGAAAAGAATTGAATACATTCCTTTTTATTCCTCGGCATATTGTACCTAAATTTGTTCAAACATCTGCGAAGTATATAAATCCTTCAATCCATTAGATTGTATTTCCTCGTCTAATGTTTCGTTGTGTAAAACTAATCAGAGGCACTAAATCTTTTAATGGAAATGTCTTCAAATTTTTTAATCTTTCAGTCAAATCCAACTATGCATATTTTAAATAAAATCCGCCTCAATAACTATTTATGCATACCACTAAATCCACTAAATGAAGATTTAAATCTGTCCAAATGCAATTCCTGGCAACATTCGAATATAATTTACACAACATAGATTCAAATGGTAATAAGCGTAGCCCTCTTACCAATAATGGAACGTAACAAGAATGAGTAATAGGTATTCTTCATAAAATGAATACTTCCCACGGGACCCATAAATACAACTCTTAGAAAACTTAATTTATTATTTGATTTTAGTTTTGTAAACTATCCTGTCTCAAACCCCGGGATTCTGTCTTCTTTTACATTGTGATACAATACATATATGGATTGTATTACATCAGAGGGATTATATCATAATATTAGGGTAGCATAGTAATTAGTATTTCAATAATTACTATTTGCATCGAACTCAAACTTATTTAAACTATTATTCAAACTACTTAATAACCAATGAGACGTATTCCTACAAGCACACGAAATGATGATTTAGAACTCTTATACCCATCCGCAACATTACAATAACTTTACGCAACATGGGTTTAAATAGTAATTAGTGCAACCCTCTTGTCACTAATGGAAGCAAACCAGAATGAGGAATTGATCTCCCGAACATTACTTCTCTACGGTCCCATAGATGCTACGCTGTTTGCCTAAGACAATTTTATTGACTTAGGGGACTCGTTTTCTGGATCTAAGCGGTTTCCGATAGAGGTCGCCCTGGCGACACGTTGCTCCAGGTTAAGGCTTCAGCCCCATCAAGTGGGATCTGGATAAAGCCCCAGAATTTGATTTGCCCCATGCATCAAAGCTCTGGAGTTAGAGATCCTCAATTGCGATACGCGGTATTTACCCTTGAGCAATAGTGTGTGCCGCATTTGGGTATAAATCGTCCTTGAGGCAATGGGGTATGGGTGTTTGTGCAAGAAATGGTTCTTGACGCTGCAAATCTAGGGTGAAATTGATTGGTCGCGGCTCATTGATGTTTAATAAAGTGATTTTTCTCAGCTATGGTTCAATCGTATGGGAAGTAAGCTGCACTCAGTAGTCTTGTTCCAGAATATGGTCGTTTTCAAAGATGGTGGTTTAAATTGGTTTAATTTAAAAGTGCTTCAATGTGGCTTCTTTATTTTATAGGTTTTCTTTTGGTTTTAGTTTAATTCCCTTATGAATAATTGTTGTAGAGAGCATCAGATATCTCTCTTCATAGCTAAATTTTAATATTTTAAGTGATTTTTAAATGCACAATCTAAGAAGTATTATAACTTCAGCTATACAGTTAGTTCATTTTTGCTCATATTCGCATTTATATACTACGTCACTAAGTTGATGTCATTCGTAATTTTGAGATTTCTTGTAGCATTCAAGATTTTTTAAATAAGTACATACCACAATACTACTTGATAGAAAAATAAAAGATTGTAACTTTAATTTTGTGTTAGTTAGAATTTTTTTTAATTCTTTAGATATATCTATAGATGCATTAAAGTGATGAGTTGAATATTTAACTCTTGATATTGTTATTATCAGTTCAATATATAACCTGCTAATTTATCGTTCCAAATTTTTATTGGTTGCAAAATTTTGGTTGTAAATTTCAATTTCTTTTTGTAAAATTTTAGTTGGTTATATTAAATTAGCGTACAGAAACTCGTCTTTCTTGAAAGAATAAGGATTGAAAAAATTAGTTTATAAATACTCAAAGAACGATATTATACCAATAAAAGTGAAACAACTGAAATGTTGAGTACTTTTATACAAATTTTGGGAAAATGAGTGCTGGTTTGGCATCATATATCTAGTTATTTTAAAGTAATTGCCGATAGTTTATTAAAGGTATTTGTTCTCTAATAAGACACATAACTTAAACCGACAATGGGTGTGAACTCATGGACAAGTTTGAAACTCGATACAACACTCCTATACACTCACTATCTTCACGCTTTACTCCTGTTAAAGTCGTTCTTAGAAGAAGTCTCCTCATACTACGTGACAACGTCAATACGCTCCTTAAAGGAAGATAAATGTCCCTCGTCTTACTTGATGGATGTCACAGGCCTCATATCTCATCACTCAACCCCATCGATTTACGGAAAAAGGGGGGAAATGCACCTTCCATTACAAGAACATGCCACTGAGATGGCTCGTAAATTCAACCTCGGTTATAAGAAAATGCAATCTAAACGGAATTCAATGAGTCGTGGCTTGATTTATGCTCGACCCATCTCTGGTTTTATTTAGTTTTTTTTATAACCAAGTTTTATATTGAGGTCTGGGGCAAATATTGAGATCGCCGGATGAACACATCACCTGGTCGATTAGCAGGAAACAGGGACCAAGAGCAATCGCTTGAACCTTGTTGAAGGTATTTAGTTTAATGGATGCGTTAAAAGAGGCGTGCGTGTGGGCGGGTCGATGGATTTGATACCGGGGAGGGATGTATCATTAGGGGGATAATTTTGAAAGGTGAAATTCACGCGGATGGTAATGGTGTGTTCGGAGGAAATGTTGTAATGAATGAAGAATGTAGATTTGTAAAAACTGAGAGAAATTTGGGTAATAGTTACTGTGATGTACTTTCCTGGTGTATTTTTAGTATTGGTTGAAGTAATGTGATAAAACGCAGAATGAACTAATAGTTGCATAAGTTTTGACGGATATATAAGTCAGGTATATTTTGGCGAAGTTAAATGCAGTTATATTGAAATGTTAAGGAAAATGATATTTTTTCTTTACGAAGTAAAAAATAGTTCGTTTTTTAATTAACAGAGGTCGCTTTATATATTACATTCTTTATGATTCACCTTCCATCTCAACTTACGCCTAGAAATCGCCACAGAACTAAATACTGATGAAAAAAAAAAAAAAAAAAGCTGTGTGTGTATAGAAACTATAAAGCCGGTTTTCATCTGAGCATTTTTGTTGAAATATCTTACCTCCATATGTTTGCTAATTTATCGAGTTTTTCAGAAATACTAATCTTTCCGATCTTGAACATTTTATAATTTACTTTCTTTTAAAAGTGCAATTAGTTGTGGTTCTATATCAAAAATTAAAATTCTAGTTTATATTTATAGTAACTTTATTTAAAAGTAACACATTTCTTTTACTGCACATTTGACAAGCGAAGCGCGATAAATGGCATTCCTTGTAAAATGTATACTTTTTTGTATTGAAATTTTATGGAAAGCAGTGCAAGGTCAATGAAGGACATTTTAAACTGTGTTACCGATTGTGTACGAATGCATGAAGGACATAAATTGTAACAATTTAAATGCTCATAATTCATGAGCAAAATCTAAATATGAGCAGACTTTATAATGTACTTTATCATAATGCTCCTGTATTGCATTATAAAATGAAACGCCTATACTAGGGGATCCAAAAAGGTTGGTACGAAATGTATTTGTTTTTCTAACAGAGATTGGATATTTGAGTAAATTTTCCTAAGGCTCAGAGTGAAAATAAGAAAAAATATGAGAGATAAATCATAGGTAATTTACATAGGAAGTTACAGAATTAGATTTTCGTACAGTCATTGTAGATATAAAAGATTAATTACAAAAGTATTCCTGGGTACAAATAATGTTAATTAAATAAATTAAGATACCTTTTTTAAAACTGACCGAAATTAAACTATTTTAAAATTAAGAGGGTTATATATTTGCCTCGAAGAGTAATTCTTACTTTGAAGTCTTTAGAATACTTTAGATCTGAAAAATTAAATTCTGAATTTTGTTAGCTTCTATAATTTACTTCACCAGAGAAGTCTTAAGAAATCGGCATTTTAGAATCAAGCCATCTTAAATGACTATTGGATAACTAATCAGAAGGAAGAAAGACTGAATCCTGCTCCTAATATAAATATGTGGGAGAAAGAAATTTATATATATTGTTTTTTTGTTACACATGAAATTCACGCTGTTATGATTTTTTGCTTTATTTTAAATATTTTTGCATTTATGCAGCAATTACATGATCTTTAATAGCAGAAAATATAATAATAAATAAACCAACCCCGTAACACAATTTTTAAGAAAATTCTGTATGGTAACCACGAATTCACTTTCTTTTCAAATATTGCATTATCTTAATTAAGTAATGAAACGTATGATTAGCATGTTAAAAAGAAAGTCCTATCTTGCATATTTCTATACATATATTATATTTTCCTTTCTAGTACAAATTAGTATAATTAAATATTCATCTTTTTTCTCAATATGTCAGCGAATGTTTTTCTCTGAATAACCCTATTGTTGTAAAATGCATACATTGTTTCTTATCTTTTATTACAAGTTGTACGAAGTTATACATTTTTACAATATGTATTTCTTAAGATAGTCACGAATTATTATATTAAGTTGGCTACAATTTTATGTATTAACAATACACATCATGAATATCTAAACAACTATTTTTACAATAATATAAGTAGTACTCGATTCTTCTATAGCTATGCTTGGCTATTTTGGTATACTGATATTATAGGGGTACTTAAAAAATTGCTTTAGTTAAAATTTCATAAAGTTCCATTAACTTTAAGGATTACATAGTATGGCAACAACATTTTTCTCCTTTGTTTAATCAAAACAAAGGTCATTTCATAATATGTGTATATTATTTATATTATTATTGTTCTATATTAGAATATAATTGGTTTGAATTTTGTAACAATATTTCTATACTTATATCAATCAAATCTTATAGTTCTTGTGTCTTTGGGTGAATGATAAGGTACTGACTGTTTATCAGAAGAATGCTCCTGCCAGAAAAACTAAACAGTGAGAGTCGTTATTGAAACAAGACTCGTCAATATAGAATAGGGGTTTTGAATAAACATACTATATAGCCTAAATGGTTACAATAAGGCATTAGAATTGGTGATGAGATACCATTTACTTGAATCAATATATTTTATAATCTTTGAAGTTTTGGCAGTACGCCATCAGGATTTTCAACCAGACAATGGTGTTGTTATTCGTATGGAATCTTGAGTATTGATAATTTGTAGTGGTGTTCAGTTATACATAATGTTTCGAAAAATTTTGACACTTTTTTTTTTTTTAACTTTCTTATAAGAATTATTGTTTTATGTCTTAATTTTTTGCTTTTTTTATTGAGTGATGAGATGGTGATTTATTTATTGGAGTTTATTTTGATATTTTTGTGTGATTTACTTTGATGACAAGTTTTATGTTAAGTAAATGGAAGTTAATCTCTATGAGGTTTTGTATGGCATTTAATGAAAATTATGGCTTGTTTTTTGCATACTAAATATATTTTACAATTTTGGCACAGAGTTACAAAAAATGTCTGTAAACTTGCGAGCTAGTTAAATAATAAATATCAGTTTACTGTATACTGTACACGATATTGATAAAAAAAAATTCATTATGATATCTTGATGTCTCAGTTCATTTTTCAATTTCCAGGATTTAAAAATTGATTGATAAATGTACTTTTTAAAGTTATGGGGTGGAAAATTAATTTTAACTGAACTCATTATTAACGTGTGTGAAAAGACGTAAAAATACCCTTTTTGTACATACTTAATCTCATAAAAAATCTTTTGTTTAATATGTTTCCATATAAAAGAACACTAATATTAATTGAATTAAGTATAAAAAAGGTATGAATTCAATATAAAATACATCAAAGAAAAGTATTTTATTAAACATTTTTTTAGATAGCCGTATTAGGAATTATTTTACGACACAAAAACCGTACTTGAGTTGTAGATGTATGCATACTAAATTTATAAGGGTGAAAAATACTAAAAAGCTTATTATTGATATTTTTTTCAATGTTTGTTAGTTTTCTATAAATATATAGTTATAATCCGCTCAATTTTCTTGGCACTAAGGCATGTGTACTCACTATTGACTCAACCGAACTATACACAGCTCAAACATGTAAATGGACTTTATATTCCAATAATTACTTTTGCAATTACAGTTAATTACTTCGAGGCTTTGTTGCGAATGCAACTACAGATTCACTTAGTTTCATCGAAACTCTAAACCCATTCTCTCCGTGATTATTACTCTGGTATTAAAGGAGGCTTTGGGCTTGAATTTGTCAAAGAGCTCCGGTTTCCCGACAGTAGATTATATTTGACTTTCAACAAACGCATTCGCCAACTGAAAGAATTTAATAGGATAAGATATACTAATCTGTGGGAAGCTTTTCCATGGAGTTTTGATGAATTCGATTAAAAATAAATTAAAATACGGTAATCGAGATATTTTTTTTTTAGATAACAAGCCTTTAATCTTTATCATACAGATTTACCATAAATTGTATGATCATAGAATCTGGGAATGTTAGGCTTGTTTAAAGAATTATTCATTGCGAAATTCTCTGGTGTATACACGGGCCACTTTGTCCTACCTGGTGATTGTGTGGTTAGCGCTCTGGCTTCGCATGTTAAGGGTGGCGGGTTCGAATCCCGGGTTAGGCATGGATGTTCCTTGTGGTTCGGCATCCACATTAAGCTGTTGGTCAAGGGATGATAAGCCGTTACTTTGCACAAGTATAGATCGTTTTAGCGTACCAACCAACCAAGGAACACTTAGCCTTTTTTTCCTGCACGTAAATATATCCGTGTCACATATATTTATAAATACGAATCGGACTTAGTAAAAATTATTATTTTCTATACAACCTTTCCATTAAATAATACTATCTAAAAATAACATAGCTACTCATCATAATTTTACAATTCTAATTTATTTAAGAGTAGAAAATATAACACAATGTCCCACGTGTCAGCTCCAGAGAATTCTCTCCTTGTTATTAGAAAAAGTATTATTGATCAGAAGATAGATCCATATTTAACACAGTTTATCCAATAAGTACTTTTATAACATTTAAGTTCTTTTCCATTGGGGCTCTCATAAATTTAAAGTGGAATACGCTGGTTGGTCATCTTTAAAGCCAACTTTTATTTAATGTACAATGAACACGTTCGCTCAATTTTCTTTAACCAAACTGGTGGTAAAACGACATGACCCCTAACTCGACAACACCCCCTCATACAAAATATAATAGTTCTAGCATAAGTTTCTTAAAAGTGGTGTACTGTCTTTGCATTTTCAATGCAAATGTTTTAAGATGTAAAAGGATTTTTGTACAATTTTATCCCTGCAGACTCATTCAAGATACAATGTAGCATCTAAGATAAATATTTTGATAATTTTGCAATTAATCAGTAATAATTTTATAACAAATGTGTAGCAATTTTACGATTAATGTGTAGTAACTTTATAATTAGTAAGTTATAATTGTCATTGAATTTGCAGTAATTTGTTCTAATTCTTTCAATTTTTTATAGTGGTTTATTTATTGTGTATTAGTTTTGCAGTTTACATACAGTAATTTTCAATTACAGTCCTGCACGAAAGTTTAGACACAACACAAAATTGGTGTTTTTTAAAACAGTATCAAGACAGAATATTTAATCTTTATATCACTTAATAATATGCACGTGTTACATTAAAAATAGAAATTTGAAAATAAAAACAAATCTGTAGTGAATTAGTCGAAAAAATAACAAAAACGACAAAAAAATCCTTTGCACATTAGTTTAGGCACAAATTAAAAATTTTAATTTTTATAAGCAAGCGAAAAGTTTTAGCAATCAATTAAGCTTTCACGATGTTTTATCAAATTAAAAACATGGTTTTTCATTAAAAACACTAGCTTTTGCAAGGTTTCAGGCTTGATTCCATACCACGCCTTTTCAATGGCTTCTTTAATTTCAAAAATGGTGGAATACTGCCCTCCAAAGGTATAAAATTTTTGTAGAAATTCCTCATACATTTTAGATAGGATTACAGTCATGACTATTAGCAGGCCAATCGAGAACCATGATTGTTTTGGCTTTAAACCACTTTTTCGTTGACCTGGATGTGTGGATGGAGACATTGTCTTGTTGAAATTTGGCAATTTGTTGAAATTGTCTTGTTAAGACTGGCAACGCATACAATTTTATAATTGTAAAGATTTTTACCCGAAATATATATTTGCACGTGAATAATAATTAATAACTTTGACTACAACAAAAAATGCACTAAAAACTGATTTATATACATTTACTATTCTTTAAACCTATACTTTCATATTTTGACAAAAGCGTAGCATACTGTTTTTAAACAATTAAAACTAATTAGACAACATTACAGGTATTCGTAACTCTACGAGTCCTAAATAATATATCAATGTGCATGTATATCTTCTAATCTAGTTGGTTTTACTTTTGAATAATTGATTATGTTTCTTTTGGCATAGTTCTTGTCAATCATATTTAAAAGTTTAAAAAAGTTCATTACCTTTGGAAATTACAGTATACTTCAAAGATAAGAATTTTCAAAACTTCAATTTATTTCAAATTTGGAAATCTTTTGTGAAAAGTTTTTCAACTTTATAAAAGCCTTTTGAAAATAAAAATTTTTTGAGCTCTAAGTGTCTTCAAAACTACATTAATTTAAAAAGACACTTGGCATCAATTCATTTGTTCAATACAGCAATTTGTGAAACCGGATGAACGATTTACAAATTAATTGTGCTCAACGTTAAAACCCATGAATTCACTTACACAATTCCAAGTCCATAAAATTAACTACGGATAATTAAAAAAGGAACTTAAAAAGTATTTTTTTTTTAAGGAAATCTCTTCTCTTAAAAGGATCCTGCATATTTTAAGGATTTAATTAATTTCTCACCTAATCTCCACAAAGTGTTTTTCTTCCCAGAAAATGTGAGACCCTCTTTTATGATAGTGCAATATTGATTAGATATGTTGCCTAAAGTGAAATTAAATCCACCGAGCTCATTTTACATTCTCAAAATGAAGCAATTTAAATTCACTTGTCAAGAAAAATAAAATTAACTTTATTCACAAATCGTTCATTTTTCTTCGATAAATGGAAAAGTTTTCTTTTTTCTTAACAAGGTGTATTAAAAATTATGCAGCTCAAATTCTTCGAATATATTTCTCTTTTGAAATGATGTTGAATTAATGTAGAAGAGTGGTTTGGTACAATCAGTGCAATCTGAAGACAATTTATATCTTCATCTGGTAGTGTCATAACTTTGAAGGGATAATTACTTATATTTTTTTTTTTCATTTTGTTTCAAGAGGGCGATGTTAAATAAAAATGTGATATTAAAATAAAAATGTGATATTAAAATCAAAATGTGATATTAAAATCAAAATGAGGATGGGGATTGTAATAGATGTTTCGATTTGAAATTCGTAATTACTTTTATGTAAGTATTGAGTACTTGTTAAAGAACATTTTAGAAATTGGAAAATTTGTTTTTTATTATCACTCTACAAATTTGAAACTAATTTCCTTGATATTCTTAAATAATCTTAGATATAAATATCAGAAATTGTGCCTCGCTTATTGTTTTTATATTTCATAATTTTAAAATGAAAATAGTCTTCTGTAACGCACCAATATTGATAAATAAACCATAATTTTGAACTCTATCAGTAAGAATTCATACTTTCAAACATAATTATATAGTGAAATCAAATTATAGGTCTAGGTTTATGTAGTTTTTCTTAAGCGAAACTTTAAAACTATTATACATGCATTTATATACAAATATATATGATATTGATACGTAAACATATATGTATTATAATAATAATTTCTTTGATAGTTTTAGAAAAGTTTAGATGTGAATACAAGATATTTTGCATTTTGTATATCAGTTTCATTTTATTACTTAAAAATATTAATAAATATTCTCATGTAATACATAAAATAAATGAGGATGAATTAACCATAATTTTGACAGCCTCATTTAGAATCTATATAAAAATTTTTGGAACCACTTTTAAAAAACATAACATATATATAATAATATTAAAATCTCTCTCTCTGTATATATATATAGCATTACAGCCTAGTGCAGGTCAAGGCTTTCGCAATTTGCATCCTCCAGGCATGATATACATATATGCATTATACATATGCATCTATGGTCTCAAAGAAAAATCTAGCTATACTTAGCCCAAAATTAGTTCGACCTCTACCTAAGTTTCTGGACAAAATTTGTCTATATTAAGGTATGACTTATATCATTTTTATATTTCTAGTTGTCATTTTTCTTATGACAGAACAATATCATTATATCAACACAATATAAATGCAATGCAAAATAAGGCTTTACTCAATAATAGTTTTCACCGGCAAGATAAAATACAACAAAATTCTTTGTCAGTTTTTTAATTGAGAGTATTCAATTAACTACAGAAAAGAGATAATACGCTCTTTGGGATATTTTTCATTTGAAAGGGCTTTCTGATTTCACTCGTATACTCAACATGCTTCAAATAATTGACCAAGTAATTATTCAAAACCCCATACCACAATTATCTTTTTATTAATGGGAAGTGTAGACAAGATTAAACGCTGGGCATTCAAATCTTTACGCTACGTGTATATTACGACGAATAATAAAAGAGATTGTGAAAGTAAATACGTTAACAAAAAAGTTGAACAATTAATTTAAAGATCATAAATAATGATATGTGTTGAGGGAAACTTTTAATTAGGTACCATTAACTAAATATAGAGTACAGTGCTGTGGCAGAATTTTTTGGGGCTTATTGTGACAAAGCAATAGATATCTAAACGTTAACTATTCAAGAATTAATATTAGTGTTATTTATTGGATTTTGAGTTATTTTAATTTCAAGTAAGTAACATGTATATCAAAATAAGTTTAATAGACTTAATAGATTTCATTTGCCTCTAGTTAACTTATTTTTTTACCTTAAGCAAACTGAGTTGAGGTTTGGTTTTTTTCTAACTATCACTTTTGATACTGAAAATTTGCTCAAAGTTAAGATCTAGAAGAATCGTACAAATATGGTATATAGTCAATATATACCATAGTCAGTTCATCAATTGTTACTCTTGCATGTTTAGTTTTAGTTAATTTTAATTTTCCCTTCGACTGTACCCTCCTTTTCCTAGTAAAAAGGTTTAAATTTACTGCTTGAATGTCACAATATTTCTGCTTCTGGAAAGGAAAGTTATTGTACATATTTTATGGGCCTTAGAATAAGGGTACAAAATAACTTGAGAATAGAAAGGCGAAAATAAGTAGGTGAATATGAATGTGTACTAATGAGAAATTCTTTCAGTACGAAATGTTAACATAATTGGACATAAAAATATTTTACAGAACCGAAATTATCATCAGAACATACTTTAAATTAAAAATGTATCCAAGCAGAAGAAGCCAGATCACATTATTTTACAAAATGCAAAACCACAAATGAATGTTTGACTTCAATGTAGAATTTTGAAATTTTATGTTTCTTTAGATTGAAAATATTTTTTATTTTTATCACAAAAACATCATCGTTATTACATGATGAAATGTTACATCGATACACAAATTCTATTTGGCGTCGTAGATACATCCATAATTGAGGAATTCAAATTATCTCAGGGCTTTATCTTTAAGGGTAGTTGATACTCTAAAATTTATAAAAAAATCAATTTTGAGTGCATCATTGTTTATTAAAATCTAAATTCTTTCCTTTAAATATCATTTGTAATAATGCCTCATTTAAAAGAATTTTTATAATTTTTTCAAGATAAAATTGATAATTCAAAACTACATTTTCCATTACTCAAGTACCTTTTTATCAGAAAATGCACAAACCATCTCCCTAAAACTTTTATCACACACTCCTTTTATGTATCTGTATATACTGAAGTAAGATTTTGTTGTTAATTTTGAAATATTTTTTCTTCTGAATTATTTCGCCAAAAAACTTGTAATTTTTACCAAATTCGAGTGACTCTCTCGGTAATTCATTTTAATAAAAAGTAAGTGAATTAAAATTAAATCCAACTTTAGATAAATACGAAGTGTCTGCGAAATGCATTGAAAAAAAATTAAGTTTCTATAGAAAGTACTTTTTGAGAAAAAGTACATGAAATATGTCAAAATAACAATACCGGTGTAGAGGGTAGACTCCCCTTAAAATAGTAAAATTACTAGTAATTAATAGTAAAATTACTTAGAGAAATTTCTCTTTGACTCTTCCCCAGATTTAGATAATGTATTATATTTTGCTGAGTAATATAAGATACCTTATATTTTTTTAATGGACTTAAATTGCAATTTTCTCCTTTCTATACCACTGCCATCTACTGCAACTATCACAATTTATCAATTTTGGGACTATTTTTGAATTTTTGAATCTCAAATATTTAAACAAATAACACAATGTGTGATTATAAATAAGTTATTCATCGGAAGAGAGGGTCTTAATCTTGAAATTGGCATATCATTTATTAATGCATGTTTTACTCAAAAAGAGAAAAAGGGATTGGCCCCAACCACCATCCAGTAATATTATATAGCATATAATATATTATATTATATGTTATATATAATATTATATATTATATAGAAATATTATATAACATTATGTAACATCGTGATACAATTTATCGTTAAAAAAATTCAATCAATTATTGCAAACAATTTTAACAACACAATGGCGCACACTACAATTAAAATATTCATATGAATTCTAGCCCATGATAAATGTTGTTTTCAGGAATCTAACTTGTGATATGTTTATACAAAAGGAAAACATATAAATTTAGTATTCCACTGGTACAAATGCCATGTTTGGATTCTTAAAGTGACTCCATACTCCAAACATACATTATTCATCTCTGCCTGGTCATACCCTATGATATAATACCCTGGGTCAGGCACCTCGGTTATCCGATATATCAACCACTAATCCTGAGGTCTCGAGGCTCCTCCGACTGTTGCCATCCGTCTGGTGACAAATATTAACCTCTAATTAGAAGTACATGCATTCGGCAATGCGGAGATAATTAAAATAAATCCGGGGTGGGAATTCAGAATTTATTGAAACAAGGGAAGGGGAGAGTTGGTTAATTACGCAACTTACGTTGTACTTGGTGAGTTATCGTTTGGTGCATGTTAAGGTTTTGGGAAAGGGCTTAGACACTACATATTGTAAGGTTCGTCGTAGAACTTTGTACTTTCAAGCTACTGGATATAAATAAAAAAAAGCCTGCGTTATTTTCCTTTTGACATTGGATGTTAGGCATACACTCAGTCAGATTAATATAAGTTAAATAGTTTGGGAAACCTTTTTTTTTTTTTTTTTTTGGCAGAATAGTTTGGAATATAGCGGCAATGAATATCAAAAAAAAAAAAAAAAAATAATAATAATAATAATACGACTCATTATGATTACAGGGAAATTAAACGCTTATCCATTGTCCTAAACACAAAATATCCTAATATTAGAGCATTGAACTTTTGACTCTTGAGTATAAAATAATTATATAAGTTTTCAAAATCATAATTGACTTGTTTATTGGGTGAAATATATTTATATACAGCATTATATTGTATGATAACTTACAAAAATATTTAAAAACTGTTTTATATTTAAAATATTGCAGGAAACGATATAAAAAAGGAACTAGTCTAAGACATGATATTTTACTTAATCGTGTATTATAGTTAAGTAGATAAAATTTATTCTTTAAACTTTAAAAATATTCTTTAATTACGATTGATAATTTTCATCAATATAATAAAGAAAAGTGTTGCTTTGTAACCTAAGTTAAAATAAAGAAATATATTTTAAAATTATAAAATTATTAGAACCCGAATTCATACAAAATTATGATTCAGGATAGAAAAAATCTTTTCAAAATTTATCAAAGCTCATTAATTACAAAAAAATTTGCATATTAAAAAACAAGCAAAAAAAAAAAAAACACGCTCCCATCTTTTTTAAAATTATTTTTACTGTGCTATTTTTTTAATTTTGGAAAATAAACTATGCTATTAATCAGATGGATAGACAAAGAGTATTTTGTTTAATTTTTTATATAAAATACTATTTCAAGAACTGATAAATTTATAACAAAACACATTTTATAACTTTTACTAAAGCTGTTTCGACGAAATACTTTGTGTAGACGAACATAACTTTATTGAAAAAAATTCAACGAAAATTAAAAATAAATCATTTAGCACTGGTAAATAAGACACGATAAAAATGTACTAAAATAAAATTACTTACAAAATAGAATTACCGTTTAACTTCTGTGGAAGTGTAATTCAATTTAAAGAAATATTCATTTTAGAATGAATATTTAATTGACTTTTACTGAAAAGTCTTCATTATTTTTTACACTGAAAAAAATATTCGTTCGTAACCATTAGCGTTCGCTTCAAAACGTAAAATATTCGGAAAACACATATAAGAAGGTGCACATTCTTTTAAAATCACAAGGTAAAAATGCTTTGTGTGAAAGTAAATTGAATTTCAGATGTTTCTTATGGCTGTTTTTGAAAATAAATGTGAGTCCTTTATTTTTCAATACATTAGTTCCCAATGTAGTTGAAAAGAACAAATAACTTAAGAATTATACCTCGTTAACGACAACGCTCGCAAAAATTTATTTCCTTTATTATACTTCCCTGGTTATTATTTAATACAATAGTGAATATTTATACGAAAGCCAACACATTTAATGGAATATTATTATTTAGTACAAATTTTCAGTTGTTTTTAGTAGTTGATTCCATTTTTGAATATCTAAGTATTTCTTCTAATAGATATGTCTATAAGTTAATAATTTAGCTATATGTTGTTCTGATCTAAGTATTGAGTTGGTTATCTTTTCATTTTATTGATATTCTATTTTTGATTTATTTGTTTTTGTATGTTTATTTTAACGTATTAAATTAAAGAACGTGATTAATTATGTTTCTTAATAAAAATGTTCCTTATGTACGCAATTTTTTTTTATAAAACTTTAGTCCAGACATAAATCCTTTAGATTAATTTAGCTTAGGATATGCCTTAATTCTGTAACCTTGTTAACTATATTCTAAATTTGAATATATTGTTGTTATCGTAATATGTTTGCAGATAAAATCAGTATTCATAATTTTAAATATTTCTGAATAATAAGATTTAATATCACAAAGTTTTGTGTTAACTATACCATACAAATAGGATTCTAATAAATTTTAAATTAATCATGCAAATATATTTAACAACGATAATTTTTGCTTAGTACACAAAAAACAATTACCAATTGTTATTACATTGAATTTCCTAGACATTAGGAACAAATATAACTGAATTCTATGCTTAATAAATTATAATATTGTTTACATTTGACAAATTAGTGTAGTTCTTAGATTGAACGTATAGTCACTCAAATAGTAAGACTTTTTCACAAATGTAAATATTTTTCTTAAAAGATTTAACAAAAAATCTTATAAAATGTCATCAGTAACCAACCATACAACTAAGTGACGGAAAGAACTTTAACAATTATTTACAACACAATCTCGATAAATTTATAATCAATTGTTGATTATTAATTGATTCACTTGGAATAATATATCGAATTGTAATGATTTTCGAAATCAGTGTAACTAAATTCTCTACTTAAGAAATTATTATATTCTTATAAACGATAATTAGTAAATAATTGTACATAAGTGAATAGTTGGTAAATTATAATTCGATGTTATTTCTGTTATAATTTTTAATTATAGTGTTTTATTAATGCTAAAATTGTAAATAGTATGGGAAATAAAAGTTTTAAAGTAGTGGCAACGGTTAGGTTTATACAGATATTTCTAGAATTTTGGAGAATCTTGCCAATTTATAAAACGATCGCTCGAGAATTTATCAGACTCGGTGTAGTCTAGTTCCGTCTGTGGTTGTTTTCGAAATGAAACTGCCGTGGAAGAAGCTTATGGCCAACGTGATGGCTGTGGGTTAGCGCTCTGGCCTCGCAGGCCAAAGGTGCCTGGTTCGAATCCTGGGTTAGGCATTGATGTTCGTTGTGGTTCGGAATCCACGTTAAGCTGTAGGTCCCAGCCTTATTAGCCGTTATTGTGCACAAAAAATAGGTCGTTGTGCATACAAACAAACCAAGCGGAAGAGTGGCGGTACGGTACTTTAACAGATACAGTGACTCATCTATACCACTCAACTCTGGACGGGCAGCGTCGACCAAGCCACGCCCCTCCAGAGTTGTATAAAAAGCCGAAGACAGTCTCTCAATGTTAGCTTCGTATCTCGAGAATATAATTATGATTATGTTTTAAGTTATTTTAATTCTTAAATGTTAAGTTTGGATTATTAAAGAGTTTACATTGTTATCAAACTTGGAGTCAGATTTAATCAACATAAACAGCATGCACCTACCTCTAAAGAAGCTTGTGTTTTCGCTGCTGTTGAGTCGGGGTGACTGGAAGTACTAGTATGAGCTTGAATGTATTCTGCTGCTACTATTTAAATAACTCTACATTTCTTTGTAAATAATCAAAAGATTTATTTTTATAATCCAGTATTATCATTCCCCTGAGAAGAAAAATCGCAATAATATTATTTACATTTAGCAAATTGGTGAATTTTTAGACTGAACTTACCATGACTCAAAGAGTAAGATTTTTTTAATCGAATTTGAGAACGATTTATTTTATTGGTTAAACTAAACTAAATTATAAGATGTCATCAGCAACCAGCCATACAAGGAAATAATGTTTTAAAATTATTCACAATAAGATCTCGATGAATTTGCATGAAAGAAAGGAGCAAACGGGTCATCTATTTGCATTCCACACCACCATCATGTCTTAACTCATTCATCAATATTCCAAACACGAAGAATCTTAGCAGATTATTAGAGGCTTTAAATGTATAAACTTGTTTTATTCCATCATTAAATATTTGAAATTTGCATACGCTCGCTGCGTACACAGTCCGATCGGTCGTAAATAATTGCAGTATGAAAATTCAATTCACCGATAGCTAACAAACTTGTTCCATCTTCCCGCGTCACCATAGCAACAGATGGAATGTGTAATTTAGTAACGCGTAGTTTCCTTTTATCGAATTATCGTACACATTTTGTGCTTTTCGAGTAAATGGAATAACTTCCCAATTAATTAGTCAGTTTTGGATAAATTTCGAATAGAGTAACTTAGATGCTTGACTTCTGTCGAGAAGTACATGGTATGTATGGAATCAATTGGACGATTTTTTTTTTAGAGTAAATTGAAATGTTGCTTCAGCAAAATAATTTATTGATAGAAAAACTGATTTGCTTGTCTGAGTTGCACAGCATTTAAGATTACTTAGAGCAGCGTTTCTCAATATGTGGTACATGTACCGAAAACGTGAAGTAGTCTATGGAGGTATGTAGAAAAAATATTTAATGGTGGACATTGATAGATACTTTGAAATTAAGAAAAAGATCAAATGCAGTTGTATAATCTGGCTTTTTCAATCTAAATTGTGTTTCATTTGTAAAAATCAAAGTATTACAATGGAATCCGAAATAGTTTGAAAGTTCATAAGAGTTAGACATTTTATTCTATTTCTGAGAGAAATAAGGTTCATTAGGTTTTCTCAATGTGCTTAAATTGTTATTTTCTTCTTTCTACAGGACTAAAATTTATTAGAACAACTTCCACTATTTTTAGACTATTTCTGATTTTTATTTATTTCTATTTTTAGACAACAAAAAAACAAAGTACAATTATTCATTAATTTGTTTTCTGTATAAATGGAGAAAAAGATATTCGTTAAACCATTCAGAAACAACACATATGACAAATGTCTTTAAAATTATCCATAACACACAATCATAACTTAGTTTACGTTTTTCATTTATTTTTCTTTGCTACATAACAATTATGCATCGACTTTCAATATTCAATAACGAAATAAAAACTCATTTATTAATGTAATAAATGACTGATATATATTGAATAAAACATTTTCAATTTCATGTGACTCTTAAAAAAATATTAATTCCTATTTCTCGTCCCAATAAAAATAACACGGATCATCAATTTCAAAAGAGCTCCGGAATTAATCGACAACTGACAACAGCAAAAGACTCATATTTGAAAGAAGAAAAGATCCATCCATATTCACTTATCCTATAGAAAATGAGATAAGAACTCTTGAACCCCCCTCGACCTATCTCTCTCCCTTAACCTGCTACTCTAAATGGAAATACAATATCCATATTGCGATCTCTTACCGCACAAAGGCATCAAAGTAACTTTGCTAAAAGCTCTTTCCTGTTTCAACCTCTTGTAAAAGGGATAATATTTTTAAAGTCAATACCCGAATTTCGCGTTTTTCTTTTCTTTTTCCGAGACAAACGTAATAAAATAAAGGATGGAACATGAACGGGCGCGTTTCTGGTTTATACCGGTTTTGGAATTTGACTCCCGAAATGGCAAACGACAGAAAGTGGCAAGTTTATTCTTCGAAAAGAAATGTTCTTGCCTTCTAAAGAACGAACGGGATGGTGGATGATAACCAGATATCCAAAAATAAATTCTATTCTTTTCTATTTTTTCGGAGATGCAGGTTCATGTTTTTTTTTCTCCCTAACCCTTGGTATATTCGGTAAACTTTTCTTTGAAGAATTCCATTTCTACATCAATCGCCCGTGACTGTAACTGATATTCGGCAACATCGGTTTGTCTTGTTATGACACTGATCAGGACAGATTTGCCCTGCAGTATTTTTTTTCCTTTTTATATTCTGGAAAATTGCGTTTGTAAAGGTAGCTAAAGAAAGTCTGAATCGAAAAATATGGTAGATTTCACAATTTTTGAACTATCTATAAACTGCGTTTTTCTCGATTCTATTTAAAATATTGTTTATTTTGTTGATATCTAAATTTTAAAATGGTAATCTTTGTTTGATGAATGTATTTGAATTTAGTAATGGTACAGACAAAGGTAGATATTAAATGAAATGTTACACACATTTTGTATGAAACAGATAAAAAAAAATACTTTATTACTTCCCTTATATTTGCAGTTCAGAGTTATTTCTCTAGTCAAAAAGAATGATGTCCTAAGTTAAGACGACAGAATAATATGTATATGTTTAATAATGCAATTGATCCTGACTGCCAGCAGAGCACTGACTGTATTAATAAGTATCAAAGGTAGAAGAAGCCAATAAATTGACCATAACATATTTTAGTCACGTGTCAATTATAATATTGCCAGAGATTGAATAAAATTGAAAATAGTAATTGGCAACTGAGGGATTTGTACGTTTTGACGAACTGTCATTGTTGTTTAGTTATTACCATGGTGAATGATATTAGATAATTAAAAATATATATCCATGATTAAATAGTTATATACATGTAATAGACAATTACATATGCAGTAGATTGTCTTAAGCAGATAAGAAGGAAAGACTTACGAGGCCTTAGGAAGGCCTCGTAACTTCTGGTAGTTAACTAGAGAGCTTAGAACAACAACATAGTGTAAGAACATGTCCATAATAGTATTTGTATGAGAATAATCTGATATACTTAATTTTGTACAACGTGCAACATTATAATATGTACATTTATTTCGAAAGGTGTCTTAAATATTCCATCTGATTTTGGTTTGGTTTGTAAGCTCAACGACCTATTTTAAGGGGACTTGGTACCCCTTGTTTTCACAAAATATAATAAAAATATAAATTTTCTATTTTTTTGCGTGTTTATAATTTTTTTGAAACCTTCTCCTTATTCAGGAAAATTTTTGAGCTGATCCAATAACTGCAATTGCAGAAAAACTATATTTTTATGAAGTATTTAGCATTGCTGTAATAGCACCTTCGATATTTTGAGCGCATTTTTCTCAGTTCATGATTTTTGAAATTCCCACCTTACACAAAATGCTAAAACTTCAGCAAATATGAATGAAATGACTTGAAATTTTTTTTGTGTCATTCTTAATATCTATTTGACAAAAAAAGGCATGGATTTTTGTAAGAACTTACTTGATTATACTTGATTTATACTTGAAAATAAGAAATTTCAAATAAAATATGACAAAAGTAGAAGTATTTTAATTAAAACTCAGTATTAATAAAACAACAATAATGTAACTTCAAAAGCATTTCTATAACATTATTCTCCTTTCACAGACTTTTAGCTGTACTTAAATTTAGATATCTCTAATTTTGATCATTAGAGTAAAGGAAAATGCACAAAAGAAGATTACTTTACCGATTACACTATTACTTACCGACCATATAAAAATTAATTAAAAACCTAAAGCCTTCGCCCATAACACGTCTTCTTCTATATAATATAACCACGAACGTTTTTAAAAACTAGTAAGTTATTTTTTTCACCTATCACCATTTCCACACACAAAATAAATCAATTCCAAGTATCCAACATCGATTACAAATTTATTCTCCTTTTCCAACTCGTAACTTTCTATCAAGTTTACAATTAACTCGCTCAGAGACTTCCAGAAACATCCAAGCAATTTAATAAACTTCTTTTCTGTGCAAGTTTTTTGTTTGTTACCTTCTTCTCATCCCCCAACTTCTATAAAAAAATTTTTTTTTTTTTTTTTTTGCTGTTGTTGTTTTCGATTTACACTTTAAAGAAGAGGTTCTTTCTCTAAAGGGGATGTTGACACTCGATGCGAGGGCGAGATAAGAATGTTAAAGGGGTTGGAAGGAATCGGAAATCACTCTAAAAGGATAAAGTGAAGTGAGAGAGGGTCTGGCACTTGTCCAGATGCAGCATTTACAACTATGCAAGACAGCGCGCGCTTCGCCTTAAGGCGATCTGCAGCCTGGCGTTGTCTGAATGAGAATGGAAGCAAATTGGAACTTTATGACTTTTGTGAAGTGCTGTAGAATTCAAAGGCGGAAGTCATTGTATGAGCATAAAATATTCGCTTTATGTTAAAAGATTGAATAATTAGTTTCATATGGTGATGTTTCTGAATTTTTATGGAGATTTTGCAGCTGAATAATGAAGGCGCGCATTTTTCGAAATGTTTACTAACTTCGTAAAATATCAGATTACTTGGCGAATTTATCAGATCATATTAGTCATAGTCGGGAATCTGGAAACTTTTTTCTTTAAATGCTTAAATAATTTTTATCGAATGGTATATTTTAGGATAGCCTAACTACTTAGTAAAAGAATTGAACAAAGCTTAAAGTTCTGGTCATTGCCGCAGTTACCATGAAAACAACTGATTTTCTAATAACTGTCTAGTTCAAAAACTGATTAAACATAAATATTTGACTTTAAGAGACATGAGTAGTTAAGACACATAAGCAGTTAAAAGACATAAGAGATTTAGACAGTTAATTTAGAAAAGAAAGTTTAAACTCCTCTAGTGTAAAATTAACAGTTATCTTGGTATGTTAATGAATATCATACTTAAAATAGCTCTCCGATTATTTTGAAATAGAAAGTAAAACTTCAATAATGATTTATGATCCGAAAATTACATCTTAAAAATATATGGTTCTTATTTTTGTATAAAAATAAAGTTCTTCTTGAATTTGTCTTGAATTTTTGCTAAACACAACGTATAAAAGATACTGATTTCAATCAAATAGCCAGTACATTGTTGACAGGTTATAAAAACTTTGGATATAAAAGTAAAGAATTAAAAACTGCAACATTCACATATTAGAGACAAATATAGTAATTTTTATACGATAACATTCCTCCAAAAGTTAGCTACAAAAATTTAACTTCACAAATTTTTGATAATCATTTCACTTCAAGAATTGTCCAGAAATGTTTAATTTCTAGATTATTTTAGATGAAATTTTCTGTTCCGCGCAGTGCCGAATAAATAAAAATGCTTTAAATAATTGTATAAAGGAAGGCTGCTTATAAGTGTCTTATAAATAGAAGCCCTTTTAAAAAATGCTATAAATTAGTCCTACCTTCAACTTAAGAAAATGTTATACATTCATCTTGTAAAATATTCCTCAAAATAATTAGATAATCACGAGTTTTATTATAATGAATTTTTTTTTAATTTAGAAGTTTTTCCGGCTATTTTACTGAGAAAATCTGGGTTGGTAAACATTGCAAACGATTGTATAAAGAACATTTCAAACATAGTCATTTAATCTTTTGGTGTTGTATTCAATTTTAATGCATTTTTAAAGTGAATTCTAATAAAAGAATTGTTAAAGGATTTAAAAATTTTAAATGTTTAATCCACGATAAGTGGTCAGTATAAAAATATTACCAATTATAAGCAAAGTTAAATATTAAACTAGGAAAAATTGCATTTTACTTTTTATTGAGAAAATCTGAGTTGGTAAACATAGAAAACTATTGTATAAAGAACATTTCCAACATAGTAATTTATTTTTTTTTGAATTTTTAAACTTAATCATAATAAATTTTTTTTTAAATATTTCATCCAAGATAGATGGTCTGCATAAAAATATTACCCATTATAAACAAACTTAAATATTAACCTAGGAAAAATTGTATTTAACGAAATCAACTTTGAAATATGTTAAAAAAAGAAAAATAGCTTTTCAACCAATTTCGAAGATACAAAGTAAGAGCCAAATAAATTATAAAACTTCAGATATTAACATCTGTTACACAAGGCTAAGCAATTCAATAACTAATACGATAATTGCAAGGTTTTGCGAACAAAATATTTTACATCAGGTAAATAGTTTCTCGTCAATGGTAACTTGAAAATATGCCTAAAAATATTTGCTCTGCTAGGTGAAAACAAATATAAGACATAGCATTTAAAAGTAATTTTAGAAGTTAAATAAAGATGAATATTTGCAATATTGCATATACCTTGTTTTTAGTTTAAATAATACGATCCAATATGATAATAAAAGCATCGGAATTTTATTTATATATGATAGAAAACATTTGCAGACATTTCTCAGAAAAGTACGATTTAATCCAGAGTTTTTAGAATTTCAAATAACATATTTCATTTTCAAAATGTTTCCATGAGAAAATTGATAACTTTCACTCCAAATAAGTAATAAACAAATACTTCTCCCGCGATAAATAAATACAATTCTTTGAAAAGATCTCAGATAAGGGAAAACAACCTATATATATTTTTTTTCTCCCATCTAAGTTTTTCTCAAATTTACGTTTTTCACGAACTTTTTACACAGAGGCATTTACTCCCAAGCATGTAAATTTTAAAACCCTTTCAGCCGCAATTTTTTTCTCTTTCTATATCCCTCTTGATACGACTGCCTCCGAAATTGTATGCAACAGCAAGAATAAATAAGAACCTCGAAATAATTCCTTCATAAAACCGAATTCGAATATAAAAGAAGAGGGACAGGCATTCCAAAAATGCGAAAATGAGTTAGATGGAGTTATTTTTGCTGAAAAAGAAAAACGAAGCACAAAGAAACTAACTCGGTTCCTGCCTGTCAACTGCTCAGACTTGGATAGATACTGTGTAAAAGAGAGAGAAACAGAATAAAAAAAAAAATATCCAGGAGTTTATTGCTTTTGCATGTTATTTTTCCTGAGGCGTGTTATTGCACAGGCGTTTATTTTGTTTCCCTATAAACTCCTGGATATTTTTTTTTGTCTAACACAATGCACTGTCTTAACACGATTTTGACTAGAGATAAGTTAAGAAAGAAAATGTACCCTGCAGCATGTTGATCGTTAAGTGCTAAATATGTAGTTTCTGTACCGAAGTTTTTGCACATATTGATGTACATATTTAGCATTACATTTTTTACGCACATGGATCTGAAGCATTTTTTAAATTCTCTGGAGAAATGAATAACCAGAAAAAATACAAATGCTACTATAGTAATTTGAATCAACTGAAACCTTCTTTAGATTTCAAAAGAGCTGGAAAATGCTGTTTACAAATTTTGTCTTAGAAAGGGAAATTTGCATAGGCATTTTTACTACACCTAATGCCAATTGTAAATTACGTTTTTATGTACAGTGTAATTCAATAGTAACAAGAAATTTGAAATATTTATAAAAAAGTTTGTGATTGCGCAGAATAACACAAACATCGTTTTTTTTCACAGGAGAGATGGGGCTTTACATCAAAATCTTATGACTACAACCCTTCAGCTTAATTAGCATAAAGAACTAGCTCACAGATACTTATACTACCATCTGTTATTGAGAAAACTAACTAGTTTTTCTTTTTAAGGAAATCCCCCTATCTTCCTTAACATTTCCTTGAAAATCATACCGTTGTACATCTAAAAATTTATAAATTAACGAATTTTCAAATGTCATGTTACTTTGGTATCTAACATGTACGATTTTTAGTTAATATCTAATGTCATTTTCCCTCAAATATAATATTTCATGATTAAACTCGTAAGTATGATACCAGAAACAAATCCATATGTTTGTTAAAAATCACTATAAATAAAATCCAACATTTTCCTTAATATCTGACTAACTTCAAGATATTCACAGATAATAAAACATAGGAAGACTGTTTTCAGAGGTAATATACATCATGTCATTCACTCGTGCAAACCATCTTTACATTTTTATTTGTAAAATTTAAATGAAGTATCACAGTTATATTCCACAGCACTATATACTAGTTTAATTCTATTCTTCATTGAATGTTTAAATCATTGCCAGTCTATATGCTTCTCCCCCTAGAATTCTATGTTAAACTTTCCGAACAATCGAATTTTAAATTTTCTACTCGGCTTTTACGAAGTCTTATATAATTAAGATTTTATTCGTAAGTAAAGTATTCTTCTTAGAATGAATGAATTAAAATGATTTATATAATTCGTAGAGAGGGTTATACTGTAAATGAACTTTTATTGATCAAAATAACATTTACCTTTGCGTTGAAATGTATACTGCTGAATTTCAGTTTCATTTAACTATATTGATAAAAATTTAATTTATGGAGAATTAGATGATAAAATAAGTAAATTCTAATTAGATGATAAAATAAGTAAAAATGAGAAAAAGCTGTATTATGAAAATAATTAAGACATAATGCATTGTATTTAGGTTCAATAAGTTTTCACGCGTATTATTAAGTGATAGAAAGATATAAATGAAATGTGTGCTAATTGTTCAAAACTAGTTTGTTTCAATTATCACACACAAGTGAGGATATTTTCAAATTAAAGAAGTATAAAAAAAGTGTTTGTATGTTTTGTAAATGAATGCTTCCTGTTCTTAAGTTACGCTACATTAAGTGAATTAATTTCACACTGATTTCTCCACAAATCAGTATTTATAAAAATAATTTATTTTGGTAAATAAATAGTTAACTGATTAAGTACATTTACGCCAGAGCTTAATGTACTTTATTAAATTAAGAATTTAATCATCAATTTATTTTAAACTTTATTATAAAATATATCATTAACTATTGCCACTTTTTCTCATCTTGAATTTAATTAAAAAAAATATTGAATTAATTTTCCCTAGTAAAAATACTTGTTTTGAAATAACTAATTCATTGTACATCATAAATGTATTTGTTAGTTACTTGCACTGTTTTTAAAAATGTTAAAGCCTTAAAGACAAAGTGACTTGGAAAATTCGAGGAGGTTTTTCTACCTCTTATTTTTTAACAACAATTCCATAAAGGGATTTTCAGTAAGTGTTACATATACTAAGAGAAAATATTAGGCACTTTACTAGCACCAGGTATTACAAAGATAAAATTTATTTCAAAACATCAGAAAATGTTATTGCTATTTTTAATTTTTATTAATGGTGCATAAATTTAAAGAAGTACATATGAAATAGAGCATAATCAACTATTATATGCAAAAAAATTCAATGAAATTTATTTTTTCCTCAAAAATAAGGGTAGGAGAGAAAAACGCTTGGCGTCCTCCAGATTTTCAGAAAATATAATAAAATGACCTTTGTATTTTCTTCTGAGATATGAAATTTCATTCTCACTATAATAACAAACTTGTAAATTGAGTACTAAAATCCCAAGAATTTCACAAATACCTTGTATAACTGAAAACTTGCATAATTTTTATTTTATTTATTTTCTTCCTTTGTTTGGGTTAGTAGAATCATCCTCATAAAAGGTCTAATTGTTCTCATTCCTGTTTTATTTCTGTCTGATCAAACAACCGTAATGATTTATTCAAATTATTATTAATGTTTCATGGTAATAGTAATACGTAAATTGTTTTATAAAGATATTGATGTATTGTTTCATAGAGAAAGTATTGAAAAATTAACTTTTTTCATTATATTAATATTCCGTCAGCAAAGCACTTTCTATTGCGAATTATTTTACTTCGACGATATTGCTTGTCCTTCTCAATTAATTATCTGAATAAGCATAATTTTACAATCAAAACTTATGAGTGTATTCCAGAAATCAACATCCATATTGAATGAATTAGATGTACAGGAGAATTTAAATGCAAGCCATTTATTATATAACGTTTTGTTTAGTGTGTAAAGAATACAATGGCGTGTTAAGCGTATAATTCGTACTTGCAACAGAACTCAGAATGAGAAATGGTGGTTTAAAGTTTAAAAATTCATTTATGCTAACTTATTATTAATTTAAAAAAAAAAAAAATATTTCCTGTGCTGATATAAAAAAGTTCTCCACTATGTTGAGCAAATTACAAATGACCATTTGGTAACTATAACTCAGGTATACAAATACAAAAATGTTCAATTTAACCTTTCTGAACAATTCCCGAGTATAGATGCAGCTGTCTTTTAAAACTGTTGACCCCGGTTCCAATATCCGATGTGGTCCGGCAGATTGTTCCTCTTATCAATCACTATTGTAAAAGTAATGTTTCCTATTCTCCAAGTTGAAATGTGCTTTAAATAGTTTTTAGGCATGATCGCATGTCCTGTCCCCTGTATTGAGCTCCAAACCATTAAAATCACCCTTTTTGATAAATTTAAACAAATGAATCAAATCCTCGCCAGATCTTCTTTCTTCCAATGTATACATATTAAAGTTCCCCGATCTTGCACCATAATTTAATGTCGGGTTTCTCTGTACCATTAGGTCAAAATCTGCAGATAAGATCTCTGTGCTTAACACGGTAGTCTAGTTCTAAAGTAACTTTTACCCAATTTTAAATCTTTAAAGGAAAAAAAAGAAAAAGAGGTTTGGGATTGGGTGAGATGTATTTTAAACGAGTAAATCACCATATTTGTAACAATTCCAATTAAGTTAGTCCTTCAACAAAATCCCCTTTTCACTTATTATTCTAATCACTCCCATACAAACCATTATTTTCAGCCTAGAAAACTTGATATATAATTTAATGGATTCCTCCCACCATCTCGCGAAGCGATAACACGATCTCTTTAAGCCTAATGAATCGTGTTTAGTTCTTTAAATCGCGTCACCTCTTCGTACCATCCAGAAAATTAACGCACCCAGTTCGAATATCCTTCGAGCCATCTGTTACCTTCCGTCCATTGCATGGTATCACGTGACCCAAACGTCTGCTACATCTGTCGTCGCCGCACATCCGGGACAGATAGAAGAATATCTCGTCGTGCTTTTCGATTATCCGATAACCGATGGCGGAATGGACATTATCTTTTCGGGGAAAAGAAGAAAAGCAAAATATTTAATGACAGTCGACACGCCCATGCAACTTTGTCGATGAGGTGAGGGGGGGAGAGAGAGATCGAAAACGGTGCGGATAATTATGATAACTATTCATAATCGATTTGATGGCATAGATGCGACGTCTTGAGATGCAGCTCTGCTATAGTTGGATTCTGAAGAGAAAGTCGATTTGTATTTAACTCCACGTTTGATAAAACGGTCAAATGTTCTTATTATTTTATTGCATTGTATTAAATATTTTTTTTTATTATTATGGAAAGACCGTAAATGACTTTATAAACAAAGTTAAAACATAATTTCCTGGAATAAGGAAAAGTCGTTTTCAATTTCATGTATGTCATGTACATTGTATATTTAAATACTTTATCATAAAGATGAATACAAAATATTCATATGTTTGCGTTATAAATAGAGCTGCTGTAGAAAAATCTTAAATAAAAACATTCAAAACAAGCTAAAATCAACCCTAAGGTATGCTACTACTGCCGTCAGACAAATGCGAGCGCTGTTTCCTGTTTGAAGTTTGTTAGTTTTAAAGTTACATCCGTATGTTCAACCTGCAATAAAAATCGTATAAAGGTGGCGCCATCTTTTGATATTTGAGAAAGCTTCATTACTAAACTCATGCGTTTGAATTAAAAAGGTAACTGACTAAGTACATAGACGCCGCCAGAAGGGTGCAAGGGGGTGCACTTACACTCCCCTGGATTTTTAAAATTAAAATATCTAAAAAATCTAAACCTAAAAAAAGTCTTTTAACTTTATTGCTTTCGTTGTAACGTGCTACACAGCATAATAAATAGAGTATTAATTTACTTTATTGTAATTTAAACTTTGTTTGTGGAGTAAAGTATTATTTTTTTAATTAATATCTCTTAGATATCGCAAATTATCTACTTTCTTTTTGAATAAGAAATTGAATCTTCCATTCCAACATTGATTCTAGTTAGGTAGCATTTCTTTTTGCTTTGCATATTTTCAGTATTTCCTGAATTGAATTCTTTTTTTGTCGTGAGAAGGAATTAGTTATATCGTTTGCGTCGACCTTCGGTCTATTAAAAAAAAAAAAAAAAAAAAGGAAGAAAAAAAAAAAAAAAAAAAACCAATAGGAAAAGCATAAGTTACCATATTTATACTTAGAAAGCTTAGGGAAATAAAGGGGAGTTAAAGTACTAAATCATTGATTAGTAGGATGATATTTTGAAATTATTGATCTTCTGAAGTTATTTCCGCTTGTAAATTCTCAGAAATATATTGCTTTTGGAAATGATCGAGATTCTGAATTTTATTTTTAGAAACTGTTGAGCACTTTGTAGGGTTGTGCTACGCATTTAATAACATGACTTTACACGAACAGATATAACAAGAGTAAACTGTGAAAGCAAATAATAATAATAATTTTCACATAAAAAAAGTGTCTTCGTCACGGATTTAATATGAAAATGTGTCCGAATCGGACTCTCGAACGTTTTTGCCACTTTAATACAGCCCAGGTTTATTAATCAGTAGTTCATTTTCACCGTCACAAATATATTGACATAACATTTTAAAACACCAAGAAATAATTACTTCGGAAAAAAGAGGTAAGCTTTAATTTTTACACCTAAGAAATAAAGCTATTTTCCATTTCAAAGTTTATCTATGTAAATATGTTCTAAATTTACATTGTTTGCAATTTTTAGAGCTAAAACTTTTTTTTCTCTAACGACATCCAAAATACTCTTTAAATGCAATACTTTATTCAGTTTCTGAACCAATAGTTTTAGTTTTAAAAGTTTGAATTATTAATTTTAATTAAAATGTTTTAGATTTTAAACAATTCTTCCTTCAATTAAAAATTTTTAAAAACTAATCAATTAATTAATTTATGTCATTATATATAGTCGACGAAAAGTTGACTAGCACTGAATAGAATGAATCAGCACCCCCTGCAAATAATCCTGCCGGCGCCCATGAATAAATAAAAATTTTTAGTACATTCTTGGGCCTGCAATATTTCATTTTCTTATAGTTAAATATGTCTGATAATTCGCTCTGGACTGGCAAGAAAGCTGACGGCAATATTGTTGACATTGAATAAATTAAAATATATTCTTAAAATCTGTTTCTTAAAATCCTTGTATTGGTATCCTTGTACAAATTGGAATCCTTGTACATGACGGCTGCAGATAAAATCTTGTTTAATGACAGTGGTTCCACCTTTTGTGCTTTTACAAAAGCTTGAATTATACTTATTTTGTTAATATCTAAAAATAGGTCCTTAAATATTCCCAATTGGTAAAATTTAGGGACTTATTGTTAAGGAACTATGTTTAATAGATGCTTAAGAGGGGGTTGATTTTAGTATTATTTGGTAACATCAGTTAAAAAAATGTATTGTTGGTTCCATTAATTAAAATCTTTGATTATTTCTCTTAAATAATTTATTTGATCCAAATCGTAATGAACATATTAAAAAAAAAACCTAGGAAATATTTGATGTTTTTAACCATTTTAACCACTATGCATTTTATGTATATCGAAGAAATAGAATAGAATTTTATAAAACACAGTAGTATATAAAAGTAAGAATGCTGAAGAGAAAAATTTAACTGTGAAATATGAAAATCTCAGAAAACCTTAGTTGATTAAGTTTTCCCAAATATCATAACAGATTTTCTAAACGCATTCACCCAAAAAATATTATGTACTTAAGTTTACTATGTGAAGTTTGCGTTTAAAGTTGGTATAACTATAAAATGTTTAGTTAAGCTTTTTTAAAAAAAAAAAAAAAAAAAAAAAAAACTTTTTTAATGCGTTTGGGGTATTTTCACTTTGTGATGTGTACTTTAAAATTAAATTGAAGAATTAAATGGAATTTACTTCTCTGTAAAAATATTTGTTCTTTAAGAAAATTGTATATTTGCCCTTTTAATTCAATTTTTTATAATAAACTTCCATTTTTCCTGAGTGGAAAATTCTTCTTACTTTTTTGTTTTCTTAGTTGGTGTAAAATGAATTTTCGTTTGAAATTACCAGCAATGAAAGACTTTGATTAAGGTTTGCTTTGTAATTGAAATACCCCTCATTTTCTGAGACATTTCTGTAATTTAAAAAGTAAAGTTTCATTTTTTTTATAATTGAGACGAGAGATAATTAAGTTTTTCCAAAAAATTATATTTTTGTGAATATGAATTTTGAATAAAATAATTACGTGATTATGCATTCTATACCAAATCAACGGTTGATTTCGAATATGCAATTTTAATAAATATAATAATTTGCATATGTATATATTCAACGAAGTCGATTTAATAACGTAAATTGGCAAGATCACTATTTCAAATTTAAAGGTAATTTTTCAAATACATATTTTGTTTATTGCTTGAAGATAACTGATTTTTGCTATGCATAATTCGTTGAAAGTTATTTTATTACAAGTATATTGATTAAGCAATATAATATATAAGGTAGGTTTAACAAATGAGGCTATAGCTAGCTCTCTATTATAACATCTCTAAAGAAAAAGTAAGTTTATGTAAAACAGTTATACACATGAAATATATATAAATAAAAAATATACAAAAAAAAATATGTAACAAATTCACTATTAGGGTGATTCTGAAAATAAGGGGAATTTGAGGAGGTAAAAAAACATAAAAATAAAAATAGATAACAAAATTGAAATTTTATTCTTAGAATTTTATTAACAAAATCAATACATTTACCACTTCAAGAAAGGTAAAGGAAAAATATATTTGGATGCTATAATACAACCCATGGATGCTATAATTAAGTAGATTTTTACGCTTAAAGCCTAGCCTAAAAGACTGAGGATGCACTGGCATCCTCAATCTTTCTTGCATTTAGAGAAAAAAAATTGGCTATTCGATAAAAGTTAACGCCAAAAGTATGCTTAATACTATAAGGAATAACATTACTGAACATGGAGGTTGCAAGAACAAAAATAACTCACTTGATTTTTGAGGATTGCAACAATATAAATCGAACAATATAAACACACAAGCGTCGGATCACAATCAGTATAAAAGTATGCACATCCAACAATATCACCAGACAAAATGGTAGACTTAAGCTTCACTTCATCTCTGGTAAAGAAAACTGTACGGATATTTAGTAGAATTCTAATTAAGTTCAAGATATTCCATGGAGGTTACCTCAGCACTCCAGGAACAACTTACGTGCTTAAAATAAAGTGGTGAAATAAATTAAAACTTATATTTCTTTGGGATTAGTTAATAAATACTTAATAGTATATTTGTGGAAAAATATGGGTTAATCAGATTTATTTCTTCAGCTATCACTAAAAACACAAGAGTAGGGACATTCTATAGAGATTACATTTCCCATACTTTGGATTTAATGAAAAAGAAAAAGAAAAAAAATGTAAAATAAAGACTGAAAAGATTAAATGTAAACTTTTTTCTACTTACTTAAACTTCTACCAATTTCCTCACTTAAAGAAATAAATATTAAGCCAGTAAAAGCGCGGGGACGGTTGGTTGTTTTCAGATTATCTGGCGCCGTTAGCAACACGAGGGCTATAATGCCCCTAAACATTCGTCATTAGACAAACCAACATACATTTACAAACATCCATGCATAACACGGGACTCGAATCCGCAACCTCGCGGTCTAGAAGCTGGCACGCTAACCATTATACCGTTTGGTCGGCGCGCCGGGACGGAAATGTCCCCTTAATTTCAGAGTAACTTTTAAATTGTCTATGATATTTTAAACTATTTACGGATTCTTATTTAGAAATACTGGATTTTAAATAAATGTGGTATGATATTGTGTGAGAGAGCAAATACTGCAAAATTAGGTTAAATTATATTAATAAAATATTTTCCATCTGTTACTTCATTATTTTTTCCCTGCCTTCTTAAAAATTACGGTACAGTTACCGTTCCATACTTCTTTAAGAATATGAGTTGATTTTGCTTACGTAGTCCCATTTAAAGGATCACACGTAAAGTTTAAACTCCTTCTATGTTTTATAAAAATATGTTTTATGTTACATAAACTCCAAATTCACTCATAACAAAAACTTATTTTAAAAACAATATTTATTAAATGATAGTCTTTGGTTCCTTCGGTTTTATTTAAAAATCAAATATAAGTAATTGATTCGATTGACTTTAAGAAATATCATGGTAACAAATCAGATTTTCAGTTTAATTACTAATTTTACTAATAAGTTTATAAATCATTAATTAAATATGTATCTTAATTATCTTTAAATTAACTTTTGTTTTTGCGTCTGCAATTGAATTAAGTGTCGAGACAGAATTTAAAGCCTCTGAATGCATTGCTCTAAGCCGTTTACTAGATATCTGAATGTATTCTTTATTAAAGCAAAATCACATTATTAAAAATAAATTCATGGCTGTGTAAATAATAGATTATTCTTTAAAGAGTGGGATATAAAAAAAACTTTTGAGAATAAAATGTCAAAAAATATACGAAATCTTTTATTGTTGCCTGATCTTTTTTTTTTTTTTTTTTAAATAAAAATATTTTTATTAGAAATTTTCTTCATGGATTGTTTATTATAAATGAATGTATATTTTACAATGCACTCTAGATTATTTGAATTCATGGGATAAGCTTTCAAGAATATGAAGTATAGTTTGAAACAAATTGTGTTCGTTATTTCCTCATTAAAACTCTTATTTTTTATATTTATGCTGAAAATTAAAAAGGTCAACTATGCTTCAATAAGATATTTAGTCAGTAGTGGTTTCGATAATAATGTATTATGTGTGTACTTTAAACACAAAATTATACCCAGCAAACTTTTAATACTATCTAACTGGAATTTTTTTTTATTATTAAAACTGTGAAAAGTAAAAATTATATAATTTTGAGGAAGCAATATGCAGTCAAAAAATAATTTTAAATTTGTATGTAAGAGTTGTTCTTCTGTCGGTCAAGGGAATAGGACAAATTCTACATTTATTTTCTCTCAATAATTTTAAAATTATATTTCTAATTGAAATGTATAATTTTTTGAAATAATTTTTTATTAATTTTGTTTTAGGTAATATATAAACTATCATCCTAATAAAAAAATATATATAAAAATATATATATATATATTTTAAATTTTATTTATAAATTTAAAAATACTGTGTATTGCTGGGAAAACTATGGATCAAAGGACTCATATACATGCATGACCGTCAGTTGGTTAAACAAATTAGCATGTCATAGATAACTATAGATTAGAGCATATATGCAAAGTATAAATTTTAATAATCATTCACCTTATACGGACATAAAATAGGAAAGAAAATGGATAACCTGGAAAAATATGTTAAAAAAACACCATTTGAAAAATCAAATATAATATTTTATTTTAGCTTAATTCAAACTTTCTTGTGATTTTTCAAATATCGGTCATGACAACCCCTTATTTTAATTCTATTTTGACTAGTAATAGCTGTTATATGTCCTAATTTCCAACACAGTTTCATTTTAAAATCATCAGTTTCAATGCTAAGTGGCAATCCAAATATATTTTGGTGTAAAAAGATAAGATGCAATTCAGTGTTAACCATTAATTTTTCTTAAATATCACATTTTATCTCGGTAATATTACAAATACAATTATTTAAAGAAACCTTTGTTATAATTAAGAGTTTACCGGCACAAATACATTCCTTTTAAGTGATTTATATCATATTTTAGTTGTAACTAGTTATGAATTTTAAAATACTTCAATACATTTAGTTTTCAAAATGAGAGCTTTAAAAAAAGAAACATATTTAAACACATCCTACTTTTAATTAATTTCTATCATGTTTTATTTATAACTTATTAAACTAATAACTAATTTTAAATAACTAATTAATAAATAATTTTAAATAACTAATAAATAAATAATTTTAAATAACTAATAAATAAATAATTTTAAATTACTAATTTTAATTAATAACTAATTTTTAAATTTGTCAATACATTTAGTTTTCAAAATGAGAACTTAGTGAGAAATTAAACGTTTTAACACATCCTACTATAAATAATTTCTATCATGTTTTAATAGTAATTAGTTACTAGTTTTAAAATATTTCAATACATTTAGTTTTTTAAATTAGAATATGAGAAGAAAAATAAGGATGAAGGAAAATAAAAATTTAAACTCATCCAAACAAATCTTGTTTTTCATCAACCATCTATTTTCCATCCGTTTTTCAAAGCCATCCTATTTTGAAATATTTCCCAATTTTTTTTTTTAGAATTTAATATTCCAGTTCCCCAAAGAAGGAAGAACTACCACAAATATATTAATAAAGGTCAGAAAACCTTATTAGACTCACTTATTTTACGTTACTTTGCCGATAGACTCAAGAATGAAAATAATTACTATGAACCGGATAAACTGATGCAAAGAAATCTCTCTCTCTCTCACCATATCAAAAACATATAAACCCTATCTACCCCTAATGATGCTACTTATTTGCCCAAATCGTGTCTTTCTAACTAAGAAGGGGGGTTTTTAACATTATATTTTTTCATCCCATCATCAGAAAAGAAGTAAGAGATAGATGGAAGAGAGAAGAAAGAACATAGTCAACCCGCGCTACCTCAATCGGTGCAAGAGATCCTACTTTTTTTTTTTTTTTTTTTTTTTTTTTTTTTTTGCTCTCCATCTTCCGTGGAATATTCTCTTCACTATTAGCGCAGAAAATAAAAAGAAATAGTCATTTTTTACATACTTTTACCCTTTGAGAGCACTTACACATATTCGTATTGGTTTGAGAAAAAGATTTTACTGGGAGAAACTGATTCCCCCCAAGCGGAAGTTTGTCCGGGAAAAAAAACTGGATTTGGGAGGAAAAATAAAATTTTGTGCATGTCTCTCACTCTTAAACGATCCCGTTTATCTGTTTTATGGAACTATTTTCTTTGCCAATGACACACTCGTATTTTTACAACTGTACAAACCATGTGCATATAACTTATTGAAATAGTTACATTTTCATTTGTTAGGACATTTTGATTTTCTTAATTAAGGAAAGATATATATTTTCTTAAAAAGCTTTAGCTGCAAAAAATATGTAATTGTGCTATAAATCTATAAAATAAATAAATATAATATTCTACAACAAGACATGGGGGTTCTATTTTTTTTTTTTTTTTTTGTGAAATTCTCGTTACTATTTATGACTATTCTCTTTTAAATATGTTTGATTCTCATAAGGCGATATATAAAGCGCATCGATAAGGTTTGCCATCCAAAAGTCCTTTTAAACACAAATAATGTTAACTTTACCACACAGTAGCAAGTTTCTTAATATTAGAAACATCATCGATAGTCCCTCTAATTTTCCCTGGCATTTTTTCTTACCATGCTTTTTTTTTTTTTGCTACTGACAAAAGTGACTTATTTTGATTTTTTACTTTTATCTTGTTCTATTAGATAGTTATAAATTGCGCAATAAACAGCACTGTGTTTAAATAAAAAAAAGAAATAATAATAATAATAAATAAATAAAAAAATGATCATCAGTTATTAATTGTAATACAATATCCATTTGGCGTAGCCATGCAATAAATAACGTAAGGGTTTTAACCTGTTAATTGTAGTATTTTTCCGCGATTTAAGAAGTATGTTGTACAGAGAGGGAGTAAATTTAAATACACTGATTTGTAAACTTATTGATGGGAGTAAATTTAATGTCGGCTGCATGCGATTTACTAAGGTGGGATTCTTTTTTTTATTTGGTTGTATTTGTCAATAAAAAAATCGTGAATAAAGGTTACAAAAATTTCTAATGTGCACCTTGAAAAAATATTTCATTTTGAAAATATGATTTTTTAGCTGAACTATCTAAAAAAAAAGTCATACTGCACTTTTCATGAAGGAAACGATGAACTTATTCATCTATTTTCAAATTCTACAACAATTTGTTGCCGCATTTCCATAGTGTAGTTAATTTTTCAAATTGGTGTCTTTAAATTTCCCATGTACCATTTTTCGTTCTGTTACGGTTTAATTATTTTAAAGTTAGATATTTCTTTTTTATGGATCTTGTATATACTATAAACTAAGAGTATATATAATATAAATTTGAAGTTTGAGATTTCTCGTCTATATATAGTATGTGTGTATATTTATTAGAAAACCCAACATTATGATTTTTAAACTCTAAGGTATTAATCAATTAATAAACAGTTATATTTGAATAAAACTCAAGTGCAAATTTAATTTCAGTTGGACGTGAACCAACCAAGTTGCCCGTTATGGTATTTATCCACGGTGAATCCTACGATTGGAACTCTGGGAATCCTTACGATGGAAGCGTCTTGGCCAGTTACGGAGGCGTTGTTGTGGTTACAATTAACTATAGGCTAGGAGTTTTAGGTAAGATATATTTATAACATTTTCTTTTATACTTTATCTTTTTTAGTGTTTTAAATATTTATCGTGTGACACATGGATGGGAATAAAACACTAGTACTTTTTGATTGAAGTTAGATAAAATTGGATAATAAACAGGAACTACTATTTGGATATAATTCAAATTAGACTCTTTTTTTTTCTTCGGTTAATCTTTAAAAAATTCTCATAATTTGATCTCAAGTCAATCTGCTTTATCTCAATAAAGAAATTAAAATTGAAGTGTTAGTTGATTGACTAGAGTTTTTTAAACTAAAATTTCAGAATTGAACTACAAAAAGAAAAATATGTATTTGTATGATATATAGTTTTGTTTTAAATGCTTTTGTAGTGTAAGTACTTATATTCTTCCAAAGTCTCCAGGTAAGTCAACGTCTGAGCGTGTATGGATCAAATAATAAAGATTTATACATTCAAAGCGGAGTTGGGTGAGGAAGGGTGTAGTTGAAATTAATTAATTCAAGAATGGAGTTAATGTATGATGGTATGGCAAGTAATTAGCGGTTCAAGCGCTGATTTATTGTAGTACTGTTCTAATGTAGAGTCTGCCCAAAAATTGGAAATCAACCAATTAGCTTTCTACCTTACAATCTTGAAATAAGATAATTTGATTATTTTTAAAATGTCTATTACAACTTCACTATAATAATATCAATAATATACAAATGGAATTAAATTATATAATTTACAATCTCCATTAACTATAATCTCACTAAATATTTCTAACTAATTAATAAGCATTCAATAATAACATCATAACTATTTATGTAATAATACCAGAACTTGTATAGTTACTAATTAAGCTAGAATAATATTGACCTACTCCATTTACCATTAATATTCGGGAAACATATTATTTATAAAGATGAACACGCCACAATTTAATGAATCTGACAAAACTAGCATTACAAAAACAACATAATCATAGCATGGAATTCCAAATAAATCCAACTAATAAAGTATATTCCACATACTACTTAATTAACTATTTTTATTTTTATCCCTTTCTCCAATGCTTTGTTGGAATTTCCATTTTTTTCTATTGCCCTTGTTAATTACGCATAGACCAATCAATAACAATACATTCTCGAGCATATTTCAGATATTTTTTCCTCTCTTTTCATCTGTATCGGCCTTTTTATTTATTTTTCTTTCTAAAAAAATATCAGAGACAAAAGAGAAAAAAAGCGGAGACATCTGCTGCAAAGGAACATTTTCCTTTTTGATTTCGTTTTTCGACGAAACGTTCTGATTCAGAACGTATGAATTTCGTCCGAAGTTAATCTAAAATCGATGTGTTCGCATTCCTTGGTATCTTTTGTCGTTTAATGCTGTTTGGGGGTGATGTGCAATGTACTTCATTTTTGAATGTCACCTCCTTTCGTAATTTTTCGGATGAATGAGACAAAAAAAAAATGAAGTAACAACTGCAGTAGCAAACAAGGAGTGGCACTCCTTCTGTCTCTTAAATGACTCCAGTGTGCTTTTTTGTTATGGTTTTGTATCTTTTGCTGTTTCCGCATTAGCGATCGGTAACGATTCTCTTTTCTTACTTATTTCGTCAAAGATATGGGAAAAAGTGAAACTACAAGAAGGAGATTACACTTTAAACTCTGCACATATTGTGTTTTAAATTTCTAGTTTTAAAGAGTGTAGTTTTTTTTTTTTTTTTTTTTTTTAAAGATTTCTAGGTTTTTTTTTAGTGCTTAATAACTGCTTTTATAAAGAACTAATTCAAGAACTGCTATTTTGTGATATTTTATAAATATTTTACAACAAGAGCTATTTCAACAAGGATTTTTGTTAACTTTGGGACCATTTTTTGTCAATGCAACTAAAGGTATAAACTTACTTATGTGGGTTGGTTCGTACGCTCAACGACCTGTTTCTTATTCAATGATGGCAAATCAGACTGGGATCTACAGCTCTAGACACACCGAACATTCATGTCTAGCCCAGGATTTTATCCCGGCACCTTTGGCATGTAAGATCAGAGAGCTAATCCAACAGCCTTTAGGTGAGTCTTGCTTATGTCGGAATTTGGAAATTGGGAAAATTCCTCCCAAAAACTTATAATTTGTTTTTTTAGTTTTGAGCAGTGAAATATATTTTTCTACCAGAAGTGAGTAAATAGTATTGTATTTTAAATCGAAGGTCCAACTTTAACGACAATGCGTTATTTTGTTAAATATTAAACTTTTTCTATTTCAGATCGTAATTATTTTTTTATCTGAAAAATTCAATGATCATCAAACTTTTTCCTTCTTTTTAGAAATGTGTTAATCGGTTTATACATAACACGATGAATACACAGTATCTTTTTTTTTTTTTTGTAATTTTAATGGAACTTGGATACAAAGATCTAGTATCTTGATCAAGCTTAATTTAATAGAATTTAAAAATACAATACATGTTTAGAAATGCTGTTGAATTGTTTCTTAGTCGTTGCACTATATTTTAGTTGTTTTTTTCTTGATCCAAGAAAATCCATTGAGAAGTATATCCTGCTATTTTACTTTCTTTATACGGGTATACATTGAATAGTTTATTCCCAGCAAACGAATAAAAATAGATGTCTTTTAATAGTATGTAAATAGCTATTTCTTAGAAAAAATAATCAAAATTAATGTTTGTATGGGAACATGCAAAAAACAACTTTAAAATAACCATATTATTTTTTAAATAATTATACTACTAGTTATTTGTTTACGTGCACCAAAAAAGAATATATTCAAATGAAAAAAAGAAAATATTTAATATGTTTACCAAACTTGTTATCCGAAAATTCTATTTCAGGAAAATACGAAAGTTTTATATAATATTTTACTTTTTACTAAGAACTTTTTACGTCATGTTTTATTTTGAAAAATTTATACTTTCATTCAAACAGCATAGTGTAAAGGATATTCTTCAAAACAGGATTTTCATCTATATTTTTATTGATATAAAGTATTTTTAGTGTTTACCTTAGCTATAAAAGTTATAAAAAAAAAAAAAAAAAAAAAAACTTTTGTATATTTGTTTTCGCTTTCACGATATTTTTTCCTTGGCTTGAAAGAGGGAGCTTGTTCCTTCTTTGCTTACGGTTAAATAAATTTATATTTCATTATTATTAAATTCGATACTCAACATATCTATTCAATTAGAGCAATTAAATACATTTTAGCTTTAATTAGCATGACATTTTAAATAGTGATTAAAGAGTAAAAATATACTCGAATACTTAATATTATCATGAATTGAAAATATTGATAATTTTTTTTTTAAATAAGAAACTTAATGAAAATTTGCAGTTATGACTAATACTTTTCGTTTTAAAACTAGTAGATTTTAGAATTTTTTAAGGATGAATATCATTGTAGCTTTTTTTTTATATTAAAGTTTAAAAACTAACATTTATAAAATCAGCTATTTGGTGGTCAATTATAACCGACACATAAATATATCTGCATGGCTTGAACTTTGATTATTATACATTAATCAAATTCGGCACATACATTTTGTGCTTACTCAGAACGAGACACACATACCACCTAAAATATCGATCATAAGTATTGTAAAAGTCATAAGATATTAAAATGATCAGTAATGGAGAAGTTGCGTATTTTTTAAAAATGGTAAAAAGCAATAAATTTTAATAAAGAAAGCAAAGCTGATCCCGAATATGTAAGTTATATTGCGGATAAAAATTTATTTAATTAAATATCGAAAGAAAGAAAATCTTAAAAACAGTGGAATCGTGACGTAACCACAAAACGTTTCATCATTAGCTGGTTAGCTTTGACGTCATAATCCGACGATGGAAAATTTTCTCCTTCATTTTGTTTACCTACGACTACCTACGAATTTAATAGGAGCTGATATTCGTAAAGTAAAATCTGAAATTTATGTACCCATTTTACAAACAGTTTTTCATTTGTCTTTAACTTGATTGAATATGACTTATTTTTATTGTAAGTTTTTATTTTCAATTATCATTCCAAAATTATTATTCGAAACAAAAAACTTATTCACCAAGAAACTGTATATTCGATTAAAATTCACGTTCAAGAATCTTCATTTTATTCTTGTATAAGTCATTCTTATACAAGTTAATTTGATTCTTGTACAAGAACCAAATGACTTTTTCATTGTTCATAAATGTTTTGGCGCTATTTCGAAAACTTTTAAGTCCGTTTTTCAACATCTCTTCACTCCTAAGAAAGTTATAAAAACACTAGTTTTCCATAGTACAGTTGAATCCAGTATTATTTTTAAAATCAAATTTTCAAATAATAGAAGTTTCCACATTGTTTACTAATAAGTGAATTGTCTGTAACTTGGCATGTTATGTAAACAACTGCCATGAAAATACAATAAAGTAAAAAAAGAAGTTTGCCAATATTTTCAATGTAGCATTTTTTTTTTTTTTTTTTTTTTTCAGTTTAATTTATATTACTCTTGAAATTTTATTTTCTTATTTTCAAGAACACTTGTTACCTCTTTGAACAACTTTTACATCTGTTATTCACAAAGTTGGCGACATTTATTACTAAAAAAAATAAAATGGATCCGTTTTAACAAATTCTTCCAAATTGTCAAAGCAGAATAGAAACCAAATATAATTCAATTTTGTTTATACATTTAATTTAACTGTGTTTGTATATTCCTGTTCAATTCAAAGGCTGATAGAATTTTCTCTTAACTACTTTTTAAAAAGATAATTTTAGTTTAGTAAGAACAGTCGGGTGGCGATGTTCGTAAACAGTCTGCTAGGACGAACTTTTATTAACTTGAAAAGCTTCAAAAGCTTCTATTTATTATTATTTTTTCTCATATTTATTTCATGCTCTGCTATATACCTGTAGATGTATTTTTATTTTGCATTCGGCTTCAACAAATTACATATTATCAAGTTCACATGTACAGTCAATGCTTTAGTTTCTGGTGAACTAATTTTGCTTCTGCCATTACATAGTTAATACAATATTTATATTTTATTCGGGATAATTTTAAATAACAAATGGATTATAAGAATTGTAAAATCAAATATTACAGACAATCGATTTTTTACATGTTTCCACAATGCAAAAATTAAAAAAAAAAAAGAGTCAGAAAATAATTCTATTACTGTGAATTTATCAGAAAATGTAAAGTCGAACAAACACCATTGTGAACATCATTTTTTCTTTAGCTCTATGAATTTATAGTTTCACAAAAACAAAACTATTCAACACTTCTTTTAAGTATTAGGTTTCATTCAGAATTAATATAAAACAAATATAGGAATTAATATCTAAATTCAATTCCAAACTTAAGAACTACTTTTTCTACACATTTTTAAACTGTACGAACACTTTTGGGAACCACTGTATATCATAGAATTTCAAAATAATTAGGTTATTATATAAAAACAAGAGTAATAGGTGTGCTATTATCATATCAAAATGATCTTCATAAACGTGTCGAGAACTTTTTGCAGAAACATTGTCTCGTTTCATGACTTTACACCACTTCTTGAGGATATCTGCGTGTTTAGCAACACTGATATATAATTTAGCAGCGTTGGAAATAGAAGAAGTCTTACAAATCGGGATGGGGCAATGTTTGTACGCTGAATTTGAGGACATATTTTAAATCGATTAAAAGAATACAAGATTAAAAGGGGGAGGGGGGGAATGCGCTATAGCAATGCGAATAAATTCACGATACTTTCAAAGATCGCGCGAAGCCAAAGTCGGATTATGACGTAGGAAGACGTTACAGCTAGGCTAGTCTCGTTTTTGCCGCGCTTTTAAAAGTGGGAAATTGAAACGGGTATAACCCGAGAAATATTGAACGGATTTCAAAACTTTTTCTAGTTTTGGTTGTCTCTTAATAAAAAAAAAAAAAAAAAAAAAAAAAAAAAAAAAAATAGCTTAACATGTCCATTATAACGATATCAGAAGAATTTAGAAAGTCCAAGTTCAAATTTGCTTTTACAACTCTATCAATTAAAGTAAATAACAAACATGTTTAACTTTTGTCGATGTTATAATCAAGTTGTTTATAATATACAGGGTGGTCATAAAAAAAATGTGCCTGTATATGGATCACTGGCTTCCGTTCCGTTCAACCTATCGAGATGAGATTTTAGGTATAGTTATTCAGAGCTATGAGCTCGGAATTCTGTGAATGGCAAAAAAAAAAAAAAAATGGCGCTCACGGTTACAATTATAGTTTCAGAAATTCGAAATTTTCGAATGGCAGCACCCATTTTTCCCTATCGCAAAATGTTCAGTGCATGTGAAAACAATAAAGAGCTTTGGAACGGTACGTGTATCTCAAAAAACGAACACGTTATGCCCGCACAAAAAAAAGCTGCTAACAGAAACACGATTGTGGCACACAGAGGCCGTTCGCCAAATATTCGTCGCAGAAAGCAGAAAAAAATTCCTGTGTTGGCACCCATGTGGACTTTGGCCTCTGTCATATGCAAATTTCCACCTTTCGCTCCAATCGTGCTTTTGTTGGCCATTCACAGAGCTGTTTTTTGTGTGTGCATAACATGTCCGTTTTTTATGATACGTGTACCGTTCCAATGCTCTCTAGGGCTTTTGCGAGCTGAGAATTTTGTGACAGGAAAAAGTAAGTGTTGCCATTCGAAAATTTGGAGTTTCTGTAAGTATAACCGTAACCATGAGTGCCATTTTGTTGCCATTCACAGAATCCCGAGCTCATGTCTCTGAATAACTGTACATGAAATCTCATCTCGATTGGTTGAATAGAACGGAAGCTAGTGGTCCATATATCTTCAAAGTTTTTTTTATGGCCACCCTGTATTAAGAACTACTCAAAAAGAAGCACTGTAACAGTTTTCATCATTAACATAATTATGTGTTTTTTTAAATTCCTTTTTTTTAATGTTTTTAATTAATTATGACAAAATTATCACGCAGGGAGAAATATTACTCTAACTTTTTACACTTAAACCGTTTTGATTATTTTATTGTTGAACTTAACTCAATATTTTGATAAATTATCAAAACGCTATTACTGAACTTAGGCGTAAGGAATCGCAATGTATTCAGTAGCCCATGATTGAATGGGTTCCAAAATCTTATTTTATTACAAGAAGATTGAAATAATAAACTGCTAAATAATTCATCATATATTTTCCTTCATACATTCCACCAAAAGTATTTATTCGCGTTACGTAAATATTTGATTCTAAATTTTCGGAATTAAATTCTAATATGACATACAATGAAAATTAATATAACGAAAATAAAATATCATGTCCTTACGTTACAAGAAAGTAAATTTCAAAATTGCGCCTGAAACCTAAAGGACATCTGAAAACAGAAATGACAAATAGGAACATTTCCTCTGTGATTTATCAAAAAAAATCTTTGAAAAATGTACTGTTCTCTTTTCGATTTCACACAATGCGTTTAAAAGTACGTTATGCTTTCTCATTTGAAAAGTAAAAATAAATAAAGCGAAAATCTTAGTATAAGGGCCATAGGGTTTAATACAGGAACGCGTTGGGCGTTAAGGAATGGAAATTCTGGGCATAGTTCCAACAAGACTTTGAAGAGGCATCTATTTTCTAAGTTTTTGAGTAAGAATGTAAATAGCTTCCTGAAAGTAAGAAACGTTGCCACAAAATCGTTACTTGTCGCAAATGTTCCAAGGACGATTTTTCTTCCAAAATCGGTTGAGATACACAGAAGAGACCAAATTTTATCGTATATTTTTCTTTGGGAAATATTTGTGAATACATAAACAACGCATTCTTAGAATTTTATATGATTTATTGATAGATAATTGGATGCTCATTAATTAGATGGCATCTTATTATTTCTAGATGGTGTTTTTTCTCCCTTTATAGAAAATTAAAATTTATAAATAATATTCCAATTAAAAGGCTTAAGATCTCATCCTTAAGAGTAGTTTATTTCCAATTGCCCAATGTGCTGTATGTTTGAAAGTCGAAGTTCTCTTTTTTTTTTTTTAAATATGAAATTCCATACTCTCATATAGTATTCTCTACATAGAATCTGCCACTCGCTGTCTTTTTCCTTAAACAGAACAATACAAACTCATCAAGTTTAAAAACAATTTGTCATCTTACTTTATTTTAAAGCGATTTTTTTTTTTATGTTGTAACCTTCTTCTCTTTAATTTTCAACGATTAAGAGTGCAAACGATATTTATTCTCCAGCAAAATATACTTCCATATTTCAAAAAGTTAACCAAGTTGGCGATAAATATTACGCCACTGATGAAAGTAATACTTATTGCCAACTTGGTTGACTTTTAAAAGATTAAATATTTAAACACCAGGAAAGACAAATCATTTGCAACCTGTTTAATTGAAAATTAAAGAGTGTTAGGTTACTCGACAAACTAGGGTGTGGAACATCGCACAACTTTCTATTGCACTTTATTACTGATGTGGATTTGTGTCATTTACCGTTTTTAAATTTCCATCATTAATTTAGAAAAAATGACCAGTTTGGCGATATTTTTTGCGATAAATATAACATAGGACTTTAAAAAAAATAAAAAAATAATCACTTTTGCCAAAATGAAAATTTTGGCGATATACTTTTTGATAATTCTTATATTATCCTTTCTTATAAGTGAAACTGAGAGGAGGAGAAAAAAGGATCGTTTATAGCTATGTTCAAGCAAAGAGAACTCTGTTAAAGGCATTCGTTTTTCCGCTTTTTACCCCATTGAAGCATTTTTACGGGAATTTCGGAGGTGGGGAGGTAGAACACCTTAAGAGGCATTAGCACAGCGATTTTTATCAAAATCGTTAGAGCCGTTTTTTAGCAATCATTGAAAAACATGATTTTTTCAATGGCAGCTACCTAATGCGCATGCGTGATTTTTACGAAAACCTTCATGGTAAGTCCTTGGGCTATCACCAACCTGCTCACCAAATTTGAACATCGTAGGTCAACTTGTTCGGGAGTTATGCTAACCACGTACACACAGACACACAGACAGAAATTTTTTCTAGATCACTTTTTTTAAATCAGGATGTTCCAAAACGTGGAGAAATGCAAAAAAATATAAAAAAATTATATATATTTTTTTGACCGAATGCTATACTTTCATTACCCTATGTATACATATGGGTAATTGAAAGTAAAAAGGATGTTCATTATTTGGTAATTTATAATATATTTGACAATCGGATTTATTTCTACTCATTCAGAGTCTATTTATGAACAGTTTCGGTCATGTTTGCTCCGGCAGACCAGTGGAGGCATGATCTACTAACATTTCTCCATATTCTATAGAAAAAAAATTCAGAATGATGTTCGATGAGTTACTTAAATTTACAGTCGCCTTGTAGTCTTTAATGAATCATGACAGAAACTTTGCAGAGTCGTTTCTCAATGAGTTCCACAATATCCTCTGCATAGAGTCCCATCAGTCAGAGAGTTCCTAAACTAAAACGTTTTAACTTCGGTTTTCAAACCAAAAGCACAGTGTACAATTTAAAGAAACTATTCATCTGAGGCAGAGGTCTTAGTCTTTAAATAACTTAACGCACCTAATGCAACTTGTTCGGTTATAAATAAATTAAGCATTGATATTTATCAGTCACTACAGTCCCGTCAATATATAAAGAGTTAAATGTACTGAATTCACTTAAAAGCTAAGTTCACGTGTTATTAACGCATATTTTATTTACAAACAATAGCGCATTGGGATATTTGTTTTTCAAAAAAAACAGAAATAGTTAAAAAAAAAATAACGATCTTGTGACTGATAAATATCAATGCTTAATTTATTTATACCCGAACACGTTGCATCAAGTGATTTATGTTTATGTTATTGTTCACGATTTAAACTTAAAATGTAAGAACCTGAATGGATAAAATTCTATTATTGGAAAACTTCTTTTTATATATAAACGTATTTAAAAGCTTATACCTTTAATAAATTATGGAAACTTTCTACTCTACACGTCAAATATTCTGACAAATCGCTTCCAAAAGAAAGAATAATAATAAAAAAAAAAAAAAAACATCCTTAAAATGTTGCGCATGAATATTTGTAGGATTCTAACAAATTGAACAGTTAATTTCAGAGAAAAAATTCAATCAAACACGAAACATGACTGACTGAATGAAACGAACAGTAAACGATGTCGAATTATCTTATGAAAATCAATAGAATGCATTTCGCTCTAGATATGGCATTTTTACAGTAGTTTTATTCGCGCGCATCTTATCTTGAAGATAATTTATCACAGACGGAAGAAAGCCGTAGCATTTTTCCACGGTTTTAAAATTCCGATGCAATTTACAGAATGCATTTGGTAAATAGATTTATAATGATCAGACTGAACTATCTTTTTAATATACAATTTTTCTTTTGATCCTTTTTCGTTTCTTTAATGCACGTTCAACTATTTTTAAGTTTTGTAAAATACTATCGCTAATATGTTAAAGGGGAAAAAAAATTTATTCCTCTAACAATTTTCTTGAGAATTATTTCCTTTCTCGCATGCATAAATATTTGCAGGAAACCTAATTAAATTTCTCCTTGCCTTTGTAAGACGCTGAATTTCGTCGTCCTAAGGATTAAATACAGCCCAGACGTTTCTATGGTAATAAGTTCTGCAAAGGGTAAATGTGGTGCGTGCTGTAGATAGGGAAAAGTAACTAAAGGCTTTTCTTTGTGTTACTTTTTTATTATTTGCTGCCTGAACGCGTTGTTTTCAATTCTTTTGTTTGAGAGTATTTAGTCCGTTTCTTTTTCTGTAATTTGCTGCTTTATTTTACAGAAGTTTTGCGTGCGTCATAATTTATACTGTCCTTTTTTCTTAAATAAGACTTATATCGAGAAATTTTAATTCAAGAATGATAAATTAGAAAGTCTTTGAGTGCACTAGATATTTGCTATCAGCGTAAAAGTTGTTTGATAAAATAGTATCTCTGAATATGAAGGCTCGTTTTCTAATACGTTATATGTATAATCTTTTTTTTAATTTTTTGTCTGTTTTATGTTCAAGTAATATATTATACTTACATTGGCACCAAGTGGTATGATTAACGTGAAATTGATGAATATCAATGATTTCAAATGTTAAATGAATAAGAAATTTAACACATAGTATTGAGTAAATTTTATCGGGTTAGTCAACTAAAAAATTTAAACAAAAACAAAAATTTAACTGTCTCCTCCCCCCTCCCCCCCTAAAGTGGTTTTGAAAAAAATTCGGCCGGAATCCATGTATATTTACCTCGCTAATTATTCATAGGCAGTAGGGTGGCTCGAAAAAAAAAATATTTTTGAAACGCACGAAGTGAAAAAAATTGATACACATCTTGATAAGAAAAACTGTAAAAAAAAAAAATTTGAACAAATATATATATATATATATATATATATATATATATATATATATATATATATATATATATATATATATACCTTCCGATCGCGCATTCACCTCAAAGTTTGAAGAAAATACAAAAAGTAACTATTTTTCCTAAATTTTTTAAAATTTCTAAACGTTGTATATTTGAAAGGCATAGTTTGCAATGTGTAGTGAAATAGTGGAATAACACAGGAAAACACTATTTTATGCATTTTTAAAACTTATATTAATAATTAAAAATATTCAAAATAACATTTTTGGTAAGAAATAAGGATTTTTCTTTAAAATGGGTACTAAATGTCATTTCTTACATTTAAAAAAAACCAAAAAAAAAAAAAAAAAAAAAAAAAAAAAAAAAAAAAAAACCATGCTATTATTTATTTGGTTTACTTTCTTCTCGAGCTTTCTACCCCAGTGATGCACTTTGAAGGAAACTTTTGTAGAAAAGTCGGACAATATGGATCTTTACAAAAGAAAAAGTGTAGTCCAAACGTGTTTTGCGTAAACGCCACCCACTTTTTCTCTTGTCTCTCTTCATAAGCGTTCCACAGCTTGTGAGTGACAAGGAAATGAATTGAAGTCTGATTTCAGTGGTCCTTAGTAGCACAGATACGCTGGCCAATTTCGCCAGACATAGGCCCACCCCGACGTTGTGAATCGATCGTTGGAAACAATATTAGCCAATCTCGTCCAATTCTGGATGAAATATAGAATAGGTTTTGATACACTGATGTACAGTTTTAAACTTGGGATATTGTATTTATGAGAAACAAAACTATGTGGTGGTTTTGACTTATTTGTTTTTTTGTTAAAAAATCGTATATTTTGGAACTATGCTCGGTCAGACCAGCCAATTTTCCAGTCTTCCCCTGTTTCGTCCAACACATCTGTGTTACCTCGGAGGCGCCAGTCTTGACTAACTAACTTTCGTTTGTTACTCTTAACAAAGGAGATATCCTATTACAAGCATTCCAATTAATTATGTGCAAGTAATCAGTGGCAATAAAGTTAAGTTTAGCTGTCTTGAAATGCCTGATAGTCTTTTTCTAGAAAGGTTCTCGAGATTTCAGAACCTATAGTCTCAGTTCTCTTACATCTCTCCTTGCGTACAAAATCATTGCCGAAATCAATTTTTTTTGTGTCAGGGAAGGAAGCATTTCGTCCAATAACTGAGTTTAAAACTTCCAGTAAATATTCAGGGAGGTATCAAGACAATCGAAATGCCACATATATGTTGTTAAGTCTTTCAGAAAATTAACTTCTTTTTTTTTAAATTGGAAATCAATGTGGCATGTAACAATTTAAAATAAAGAATACTACTTGCTTGAGTTCATCCGATGGTTTACATTCACTCGCATATACTCTAAGTAACTCTGCTTTCTGTTGTTAGCCATCTGGAGCGTGAAAGGGGTTTGGGTTTTCGAGCTGCTAAGTCATTGGCCTGATCTAATCGCTGCAAAAATATCAAGAAGATAGAACTGATCGGTGCTCAGTACTTTCATCTCAGCTTGAGAAATTGAACATTGAACACGTAAAAATTCAATCGAGGGAAATTTTTCACAGTTCTTCAATTTTTTTATCTAACTGAAAGATGTTGTAGTACTATCTACATGTTTAAATAGGCGTCTGAATGGTAGTTCATTGGAGTATAGGAGTCATATATCCCAACGTAGTGGTCTCCCAAAGTGCAATTTGATCAGTCAGATTATTTCCAGCTAGTATTCATGGCAGTCCCAATCACAGCCACATGCGTTATGATCCAATGAATAAGCAAGTAAGTTTATGAGCTTAAAAGGAAAGAAGGCACCACGAGAAAAAGGCCACACAGATTGAAACCCGCTAAAACACAGTTTTTATCAATATTTCAAAGGTTATGCGCAAACGATTATTATTGAATAATTACTAATTTGATTTTTTTCCAAGTTCTATCTACTTCTTTCCACACAATACCAACTAATGAACCTCGATAATTTAATGATTGGTGTATTCTACAAATTGATGGAAAAAGGGTATTTTTTACATTTATTCAAAAGTTTGAAGTGAATGCTTGAAGTAAATAAAACAATTTTAACAAAAATATGTTAAAAATAACGTTAGTATTAATTTTATAAAAAAAAAACAAAAGAAAAACAACATTTTTTAACAAAAAAAAACTATTTTTTAATATTTTTAATTATTAATATACGTCTTAAAATATATAGAAGAGTGTTTTTCTGTGTTATACCACCCCTTAACTACTCATCTTTTCAAATATATAACGTTTAGAAATTTAAAAAAATTTAGGAAAAAGTTATTTTTTGTATTTTCTCCAAACTTTAAAGTGAATGCGCGATCGGAAGATATTATTTTTTGTTCAACTTTTTTTACAGTTTTTTTTATCAAGACGTGTATCAACTTTTTTCACCTCATGCGTTTCAAATATATATATATATATATTTTTTAAAAACCACCCTAATAGGCAGGTAGATTTCTGATGTTTTCATTAACTACCATTTTCAGCAAGAATATGTCGCGATTGCAATATCGTTCATAGTTTTTGAATCATGCATAAAGCATTTGTTTATTTTCATTCAATAGTGACATCTGTTGGTGTACTTTGTAACTATTTTTAAAAATTGATTAATAAAATTCCGTAGTTTTCCCAAGTAAAATAGAAATTCCAAGTAGAATGGTTTCTATCGTCTTCTGGTTTGCTAATTTATACTTCAAATGTATCAGTCTCTTATGGTACAAACTGTATCTTAACAGTAATTCATTCTGACCCATCAGATAGCGAACGCAAACACTAGTTTTGAACTATTAGAAGATACGAATCGGTACCAAAAAAAAAAATCTCTTTATTCCAGTTTCTCCAGTGTCGCCGTTTCCTGAATATATATTTCCCTTATGTTTATAACCTTTTGTTAACTTCCCTTTCCACAGTAAGTCTTCCAGAAGGTCACTCTCGAAAAACGCACATTTCAGTTTCAATTTTCTTTTTCGGCTGCTTCTGACGGCGAAGATGGATATTCCTCGAGTAATCTATCTCTCTCCCAAGCTGCCTCATTTCTTGGGCCACACTCTGTTTCATTTCCGAGATTTATTCATTTTCTTCTACTCCCTCTCCCATTATGCTGGAGAGCTTATACCAGTGCCTGCGTCTTTTCCGGAATATTCAACTTTTACTGCTTGACCGTCTGGAGTTGGATTTCTTTTTTCACTTTTGAGATTTGTAGCTTGAGAGCTTTGCAGAAATAGTTTATTTCTGAGTTGGGAGAAGTTTGGTTTTGTTGATATGAAAGAATTTCTGGGAAGTTTTGTTTCTGCAATCGTAATTTTGAATGAGAAAAGGGACATCTAATTAAACACACATCTTTTGAAACTGTATATAATTCAAGTGAATGTAACGTATTTATATGTTCGAACAAAAAATAATTAATGTATTACAAATAATTTATAATTACATTAAAAATTTGCATGCATAATTCCTTCGAACATATTGATTGAAATTTTTATTTCAAGTTCCATCAAATTATGAGAAAATAAATTTGAATTTTTAGCATTTTGTGTAAATTGTTAAATTTTATATTTATAAATATTTCTCCTAAAAGTGAATATCAAATATCGAGAAATTAGTAATTCCATATATATTGGATGATATAAAATCCGTTGATGAAAACAAAATACTGTTTAATCTTAGGTGGTAGTTACTTAGAATTATTTTTAGGAAAAACATTTGTAAATATAAAGTTTTACAACTTACCTAAAATGTTAAAAATAAAAGTTTATATTCTGATAACTTGATGGACATTGGAATAAAGATTTCAATAAAATGGACATTGTTAATGTAATAATATAAATACAGCATTAATACAAATTTTAAATTTTTTAGGACTAATAATTAAGTTCTCTACCAGTATTGGTAGTTAAAGTGATCAAACAAATATACAATGCAGATCCCTCTCATCTCCTCTTGCTCTCTCATAACAGCACAATTTTTTAAAATGTTAAATGAACATAGGAGAATTTAATATTATTATAATAACGATTCCCTTGACACAAACGATTTATAAAAACATAATTCAAAAGCATTCCTTATTTTTATATAAATCAAATGTTTAAGATTCAACTCTTAAAACACTGACAGTGGTTCCAGAAGAAAAGAAAAAAAAAATCCTTATCATTGAAATGACATAACGTTGGAAAAGTAAGAGACTGAAAAAATAACAAGTTGAAAATGTGGGAGCGATTTATCAATAAACAGTACTGGTGAGTATGGAGTAAGAAAACCCGTATATGTGTTTTGTAAAACCTCTTCTTCTACATCAGCACTACAGCCTAGTACAGGCCAAGGCTTCCTCAAATTGCTTCCTCCAGGCAGGACGACTTGCTGCTAGATTTGCCTATTCACCCTTTCAATTTCTTCTCTACACTGCCCAACCACCTCGTCACCCTCTTCTCCTTGTGTCTTCAATCTTTGAAAACGTCAATTTTTTAACTGGATCCAAATCTGCATGTCGAAAAACGTGCCCCAGCCATCTGATCCTGTAGGACTTAATAACTCTAAAAATGTTAGGCTGTCTGTATTTACATGGGCACCCCCAGGAATATTTGAAAGGGGGTGCAAGACTAGACTTTTTTCAAAATCATTAATTTTTTTTAGAAATGTTAATTAATAATTATGCATATAAATCATACTCTTTGGTAATAGTAAAAAATTCATGGTACATATTTTTGAAAGCGCAACTTTGTTAAACAGAAAAAAAAATCGTAAAATTATTAAAATATAGATTTTTAACGATTTTTTTTATCATCTAACTCATGGCATTTAAGAGATAGTATTTAAAATAGAGGATCTCGAAGATGCAAAAATACAGAAGAGTAAAATTTTTTTATTTCTTCCAAGTTTCAAATTTAATAAAAAAAAAAAAAAAAAAAAAAAAAAAAATTAAACACGAAGGCAGTATTGGAATATGTTCCATTGAATTCTAAAAATCGATTTCAAGATTGTATGTTTGATGGCTTAAAAAACAAAAAAATTTCCTTGAATTTTGAGAACTGCACTAGAAATGATTGTAAAATAAAAGGAATAAATACTTCTGCTCATCAGCCTCTAATAATCATAGACAACAAGCTCCAGAAAATCGTCACACAAGTAGCTATTAAAACGGCATAGAAAAGAAACAAAAGACTAAATTAATAGAAGGAAAAAAAATGCTCATTTTTTTTTATCTTGGAATTTCCATCTTTTCCCTCATTTTTGTAAAAAAATTTCAAAAGCCAGGGGTGCAAGTGCACCTCCTTGCACCCTCCTGGGGGAGCCCATGTGTATTTATTGTATATTTCATACTTTTACAAACTTTTCCATGCATTATTTTCTTTGACTTTTGTAAAACCACAGCATATTGCAAAAGTGACCGTTTGGACTGCACTATCCAGTATAGGGATCATGGAGCCCTTTTTCAAGAGGGAAACAGTAAACTCTTTACGCTATATTCAGATTTCATAACAATTTGTTGTCACATTTTAATATTGTAATATTGTAACTAATTTCGGAAAACCTTTGTATTTAAAATTCCATGCATGTCTATTCAACTTAAAACTGGTCTCTTTTTTTGTCTCTCACTGTGTCGCCATGTCAGTGTCATTCCAAAGTTAGGGAGTTCTTTCTGATACATCAGATTTATACAAAAAAAAAAAAAAAAAAAAAAAAATCTTCCCATTAACTCGAAGATAAAAAAAAAAATAGTACCTGCGCAACAAACACCTGCTTATTTCTTCAATCCCACTTGACAACGTCTTCTTTTAAAAGAAACTGTCGAAAAGAAGTTTCTTTTTTATAATAAATAGTTCGACACGCGCTTCATAAAGAAGTATACACATTTAGATAGAAAAAGAAAAGCCCCTAAAATGGATGATCGGGGCGCATTTCTCAGAACTTCTTGAAAAAGAAGTTACAAACATAAACTCCATTTTTTCCCCTCTCTGTTAAGTCTTTCTCCAGTCGATGGTTTAAAAAGTGCGAAAGAATCGTCGAAATAACACAAGCTCTGATATCATAATCTCAATTTCGTGGACACCAGTAATCCTCCAATTCCAGTATTCAATGGAGCATGGTTGTACACAGTTATATGCTCCGTTTTAAAAGTAATATATTTTATATTGAGATGGAAAATATCTTCTTCACACTTTCAATGACGATAAGAAAAGTTCTATATTTATTTTGTTTGGTTTCTTTTTCTTAACTTGATTAACTGTATAGGATTTAATATAATTTTACAACTATTTTAAATTATATTTCATAATAATTTCGTAGCATTAATTTGAGTACACATGTATTTTATTTCGAAGCTAATTTCGTACACTTGCCTTTAAACCACCTATTATGTATTGCTAAAACATTATTTAATGTAATGTAGTATTTGTACAAATTATACTTCTAATGCAATTTTTAAATACTTAATTTGTTTGGAATAATTTAAATACACGATAAAACAATGCCGTAAAACGCAAAATTTATGAATTTATTTTTTGTAACTATGTTTTTTAAACCCCGTGTAAAACGGGAAAAGTTAGTTGCCCTACACAGATTGTTAATGTGCAAAATGCTACTTTATATAATACAAGTTAAAACATTAATGAAATAAGATTTATAATTTGGAAAGTTAAACTCAGGGTATTATTCAGATTGTCCTCAACGTCTCTGGAATTTTGAAACATCAGACTTTACCCAATTCCAATGTGAACTGTGGTAGGCTGGTCTTGGTTAAGGATCTTGGTCAATCTTCCTTTTTGTGATGTCTTTGAAACGTTTAAATTTCTAAAAAAAATCGTGTATTTTGGGACGATGCTCGAGTTTCAGTCAGGAGGGGCCAATCGTTTTAGAACCTCTGTTTCCGACATTGGCCGATACCGTTTTGCTACCTGAGATCGTAACCCAAATATAAATAATTTATTTTGTTATAGGTTATTTTTATATAGAGAGACAAGTCAATCGTAGGAAAAAATACCTTGTCAGCCCCAGAAAAAGCAATGCAGCACTTCAACCATTTAAACAATTTCTTATGTGAGCCTAACACTGCAGGATTTCCTGAGGTTTATAAGTCTCCTTAAAGCTGCTTTTTGTACACTGCGTTGCATAATAATAGAACCACGATGTAATGTTAGCAATTTAATAATTAGAAAAAAATAATTGATATTAACGTTTTTATTGAAAACATACAAAATACGAATGCAAGTAACAAAATAAAAACATAATACATGTTTATCTTTTCATGTAATTATATATAAGAAGAAAAAAAAAGAAGGAAAAATATTACGTTGCAAAATGATAGAACCAGTCACATTTAGTACCTTGTAAATTAACCCTATTGTGTTAAAACTTCAAAAATTCGATCAGGCATGCTTTCGATTAGACATTTGAGTAAATATGAGTTAATATTATCTCATTCTGTTTTAATTGAATCCTTCAATTCTTGAACAGTTGTATATTGCCGTACGTTTGTGTATACGGCTCTGCTTAGGATATCCGAGACGTTGTCTATGGGATTCAAACTAGGAGAAGAAGCTGGTCAGTTGATTATCTGCACTCCGTTATCCAGGAAACATTCCCAAGACGATTTGGCAGCATGAATATTTGCGATGTCCTGTTGGAATTTCCAAAATAGACCCTCAATTTTTCTCCATTCCGCAACAAATTGTTTTCCAACGTGTCTTGGTAATCGTCTGATTTCATTCGACCAGTAGGGAAGACAAGATTTGTTAGCCCTGCACAAACTTAAACCATTATCTATCCTCCCGCACACTGTCTCTTAGATAAAATACTTTCTTCATTTCCCGAGATCCCTCCAATAGTACGTCCATCCGTTAGGACCATCTAGATTGAATTTTTTTAACATCACTGAGACTACTTGAAGCCACTGTTCCTTCCAAATCATATGCTCTGTACCCCATTGGATTCTTTTTCGCTTGTAAAGCTCTGTAAATCTCGACTATGTTTTCTTTTTCTTGAACACAAGATGTTAGTTCCTCCTAACCACTCTTGGTAAAGCAGAATTGTGAATGTTGATGGTGGATCTAGTGTCTTTACAACTAATCTTTCTTGCCACATTGTTAAGTTTCGAGGTTGTCCAAGTGTTTTCTGTGTATTTCGATCCAAGACGGAGAAAATTATTAATCACTTGAGGCGAACTTCCAATTTGCCTTGTTATATTCCGTGACGACAATTCTGGTTTGTTGAAAGCTGTAATTTGCCTCTTTTCAAAATCTGGTAACAGTTTTTTCTTACCTATACTTAATAACACCTTTTCAAATCAATTAATTAGACCTATACACAATAAAAGTTAAGTAAGATTATTTTAACTTGATCAAATCATGCTTTTATATACGTGTTTGTTAAAATCCCACACCGTCTGCTTCTCTGGAACTGATTATTCCACTTAAAAATAGGGTGGCGGCATCATTTTGCTACAGCAAATTTCAATTTCTTTTTAAAACATTTGCTTATTATGCCAAACTCAAAACTCCTAACAGCTTGATATCACCCATGTCACTTAAATATATTATTCTGATTTTTGGACCTATTACAAATTAATGCAGAAATGTATTCTACAGATTCTACATGGAATATGCAACGCGGTGTATGTTATGTGATGTTAGACTTACAACAACGCGAATGTGAATAAATATATAATTTAAATTCGCTAAAAATAATTACCACACATATAAATGGTATTTCACAAACATTTGTCAATTTAACTTCTTTTTAATATCAAGTTCATTGACTTTTCTCATATCTGTCAATAACACTAAATCAATATTTTGAAATACAAATTGATGAATGTGCCAAGCATAAATCCACGTACTAAACTACTTATTCTTTCTAACTTATACACAGCGTTAAAACATAATCTTTATATTTTTCTCCACACTTTCAACCACGACACAAATTAAAACCTAGATATTGCAATTCCCGCTTTTTCTTTAAAGACAAACTCTTCATTTTATGAAAAAACAAAACAAAAAAACAGCTATCGGCAACGAAGCCAACCACAAAATCCCGACCGAAACACCTCAACAAATTTTAACGGTGACAAAGTTTCTAAGTTAAAAATGACGCCATACTTCGTTTCACGCCGAGAGATACATTCCGCCATAACAAAGCTAGCATTTCTTATCTGACTCCTCGTGTTACATTTCCATTAAAAGTACTTTTGTGACCTCATAAACACCTTTAATGGTTTCCATAAAGAGCGACTTGCTCCTTCCGAGCTGTTTACGTCGACGTTGTAATAAAAAAGTTTGATAGCGTGGGGGTTTAATAGAAATGAGTTTGTTACAAACGAGGGGAATAATGAGATAGCAAGCATTTTTTGGTTTACTTTTAGATTTTTTAAAGTTTTATTTTTTTCCCCCTATACTTAGCTGTTAGTAAAATATGTATGAAGTATTTTTTCTGAAATATTTTTGAGCTATAAATGTTGTAATTGTCTTTTGTTTGATTATATATATTTTTTTTTTATTTCTAAATATGTGTTTTGTTAGGACTTACTAATTTAAGTGAATAAATGCAAATTAATAAATATTGGTTTAACTAGTATGCACGTACTGAGCTTGGCATTTAAAAATATTTTTAGAAGAAATTACTTTTATGGTAGGTCTATTAGGTTTCCTCAACATGCATAATTTTCTTTTCTTTTTTTCATAGTGCTGCCCTCTATTATATACTATCATAATTATCCAAAAACATTCGAATATTTTATTAGTGAAGCCATCTATTATATACTATCACAACATTCCAAGAATTTCGGAATATTTTAGAGTTGTGCAGCCATCTATTACATACTATAACAACTTTCCAAAAACTTTTAATATTTTTTTTCGTGCTGCCATTTATTATATACTATAAAAAAAATGGAAAAATATTGGACTACTTCCGTTTTTATTTTTTAATTCTGATTTTCAAACTAATAATACAATTAACAAATAACAGAACGCAATTGTAAATAAACTATTTGATTCGTTATAAGAGAGAATTTCTCGTCAGAAGTAATTTCTATATCATTTATTAATTTTGGATTTCATAAAGAGAGAAGAAAGGATCATCAAAAAACAACCCTATTCAGAAAAAATGCAGTGCAAGACACTTTTGATATTTTTATGTATTTTTACATGCATTGTATGCGATTCCTAACTTATTATAAAATGCTTAATCGAAAGAATACCTAATAATCAAAAATCAAATTTCAGTAATCATACTAAATTGAACAATTCATGTTGTTTTAATATAAATTCACTGCTTAAAGAAATATGTCTTTTGGACGTCTAGACATATTGCAATAGAATTTTTGGAAAACGCAATCTAATTTAATATTTGCCTACAAAAACTAATATTCATAAGCATTTGCTATTTGTAGATGAGTATGCATTTTTCAAAGAATAGTTATTTCCCATGAGAGCAAATAAAATAAGTTTAGAAAGTAAAGCAAATAAAATCAGCCAGTAAATGTAATTAATTTACTGTTATGACACAAAGAGGAGTTCGTTTGAGATTTAAATTTGAGTAATTAAAGCAATTAACATCAGTTTATCACTCAATAATTAGTTAAATCTATTACAAAATTCCCTTATAATAGATTCCAATACTATAAAAAACACAAAACAAAATTTTCTTTACTCGTTATTATTCCTTTCTGCTTCTGATATCAGATTAAAATGATTTAAATTTCAGATTTATTCCCTTTTTTAAGAAAATCCCGTTTGCGGGAACTCTTCAAATATTAACGAAATCGATCCGAATAATTACGATATACTTTTTTAAAAAGCTATGAATCAAACGGGTTTTTTTTCGTCAATTATACATCCTTAAATGATGCGGTAAATGGCTTCTATTATATTCCCTTTCCATATTTCGAGCAAGCATTACTTTCTTCCATTGATCTCTCTAATTATTACATCAAGTGTAAAACAATTAATTGCTGGGTGGATATTTTTTTCTTATATGGCAATCATTCCTGCAGTTAAATCTTTTAATCGATTAACTTAGCAGCCAATTAAATTGGAATCTTCCGTCAAACAGTGAATCAGGAGCAATCAACGACGTTGAATCCTTTTAGCTTTCTCTTGATTCACAATGGTTAATTACCCTCATTAATTCACCTTTTAACCTTCCTCCATTGTTTCTTGATGTTAAGCTGCTTTGATTTTTGATTCATAAAATGTAGGAAACATTCATTCAGCCTGAAAGACAAACACTATTTCAGCATTAACCATGTAGTAAATTTGAAGTGATGTCATGTTTTAATTAAACTTATGTAATTTACATGTTTTATTAGAAATTTAATTTTATAAATAATACATGGTTTTACTAGCCTCGCAGCGTTGTTTTTCTGTTTAAAAATTCTGATAGGGTCTTCTACAGATTCTAATAAATTCGAATTGAAAGATAAACACTATTTTAACATTAATCAGAGGTAAATTTGAAGTGATGTTTTAATAAAATGTCTATGTAATTTATATGTTTTATTAGATTTTTTTACAGATTCGGATAGAACTTGTTAATATATTCGAATTGAAAAGCAATCAATTCTTCAAAATATGGTACATTTGAAGTGATGGCAAGTTTTAATAAAACGCATGTAATTTTGAAGTATGATTATAGTTCACATCTGTTTTTTAGTAATTCAATTTTTACAAACAATGAATGGTTTGAACAGAATTTAAGGATTTTTTTTTTTTAATGTTTTAATCGAGCTTCTTAATATAATTGTTTTGATGTATAACTCGTATATCTCTGGATACAGAACCATGATTTAATTTCCTACATCTAATACAGAATGATGTAGCGTGATTTAGGTCGATATTTTATATGTAATACGACAAAGAATATGTGTCATGGGTTTGGACCTTGTTTGGTAACATTATGTATTTAATCTGTTACTGGTACATAACCACTATTATTATGCGAACTTTTATACAGTAACATTCATTCAAAGACATTTAATGTTTGTTTATGCTTAGATGGTAAACACTATTACTTAGTGAAAATTGTCTGATCAGTCTAACATTGAATCTAAGCAAGAACAAAAGTTTAAGGAGTTATCTGGAATGTTGTAAACTGTCTGTAAACGACTTCATCTGAAAAATATTACGAATATATGAGAACCAGAAAGTTCTAAATCGTAGAATGTAATTATTTATATTTCGAAATGTGAGTGTCCGTTATATGGATAAACTTAGTTCAAACAAATAAATCTGAAAACGAATTTAAATATTGTCATTTAAAAAATATATTTAAAAAATGTATAAACAAGTTAATTAAAATTAACAGGTATTAAGTCCTTATTTATAATATATAAAAATCATTTTATCGACGTCGTAATGTTATTAGTTTGCAGTTAAATGCAAAACATGCAATGGACAATTCCCACATTTTTTATTATTATTATTATTTTTTATTATTATTATATTCTAAATGTTTCGAAATGCCATAAACATAAACATTTCTGCTCAATGCACTTTTTTTTTTTTTTTTAATTTGCGATCAAAATTACCTTGTTAGAAGTTAGCGAGAAAACGGCTCATTTCGTTGGCATTGAACGTGACGTAAAGAGATCTCAAACATCTTGGCCTGAAATACAGCAGCGGAAACCAGATTTGCAAGTTTCTCGCAAATCACGCAATAACCTGTACGGAATGTGACAATGGTCTACTAACGCCAACTTTTTTAACGATAACTATTTGGCAGAAACCTCACGATAACCATAGAAACGCAGGGAACTCTTTACGTCACGAATTTTGTTGACTGTTTTGATCGAACTGGTTTTGGGGCATTTTCTTTCCTTAATATTTAAATAACTACTTTTTATAAAGAAGTTTTGTTTAAATATTTGGAATCAGAAAGAAATTCTTCATAAATATGTACTAATTTCACTCGTTTTTAAAAAATGCGGGAATTGTCCATTACGTTAAGCAAATTTCCAAACCCTAAAAAATTTCAACCTTAGAGACCAGAAATACTTAACTTGCCATGACAATGAATAAGTTGACGTGTTTGAACTTTTATAATTTTACTTTTTGAGGATTTTCTGATTCTAATTGGTAATTAATTTTAATTGATGCTGATTACGTGCTTGATTCAATTTCAAATTATTTGATGTAATAATGAATGTGTTATGATTAAAATATATATTAATTTTGATTTATTCATGATTGGAACTTGGTTTACGATTGATTTATTCAATGTTACAGTTTTAACAATGATTGAATTTTTGAATTCGATGGATTTACTCACGATTAAAGTTTTGTTTACGATATTTGCTTACAATATATATTTGGTTTATTATTTAGTAATTATGGATATTTCATTACGATATTAACATTTGATTTCGATTCATTTGATTGAGTTTTTTCATCGGTATAATTATTTAGCGTCAGTCAGTAAATTTTCTTGTATATCTAATAATAACCTCTTGTGTTTCATTTCAGGATTCTTGCCCGCATTTGACGGGACAGCAAGGGGTAATTATGGCTTGATGGATCAAGTAGCAGCTCTGCACTGGATACAGGAGAATATTGCGGAATTTGGCGGAGACTCCAACAATGTCACCCTCTTCGGACAAGGACACGGGGCAGCATGTGTCAACTTCCTAATGATTTCCCCTATGGCCCGAGGTCAGAATAATACGTTGCATAGTTGCTTTTAATTTATTGTCAGGTGTTTGGGTTTGGGGAATTAAAACTACAAAAATCATGTACTAAATCATCTGATGCTTTGTTATGTAATAGACTGAAGGGGGGGGGGGGGGAGGTCTCATGTGTAGAGTCCCAATAGTTTTTAAGGGGCTCACTTACCTCACGAAATTGGATTGCCTGGAAAGCACTTAAGTCAGACTAGTGCTCTGATGGGTCTAGAGCTCCGGATGGTCCTTTGTTCTCTTAGCGGGTGAGTAAGCGTCTGATTATCGCAATCTGTAATGCATCCCTATTCACTTAACTCTAGATATAGTTATAATGACCTCAAGGCTTGCGTATCCTCGCCTGGAGGGTTAGACCCTTGGACCAAAGCTGTAAGAGAAAGGCAAACTCACTCTAATAACCGAATCAAGTATGGGGGAACAGAGGTCTACCTACCTAACAAATATGGGAATACATATTGTTTCAGGGCTGTTTCCGGGAGGTGAGGGGTTATAGGTTCCAAATCTCTACATATTTTCCGTTATATATTATACATTAAACTACATAGATAAACATTAAACTACTCGGGCACATAATTTGTAAAATTCTTTATAAAAGTTATGGAAAATTGACTGGTTGGTTTTTCCTAATTTTTCCAGTTTTTGTGTAGATGTAAAATTTTTAGTAAAGAGACAGTGTTTATACAGCTTGCATGCATTACCTCATGTCTTTTCACAGGTAAAGTAATCTATAAAAATCTGAAATCATCCTGTATAATTGACTTTAGCATTTGAATGAAATCTCCTTTAGACCTTCTTTCTTTATTATAGACATATTTAGCACCGTATGATAAACTCGAGATCATTTTTGTTGCCCTACACAGAATCTTTTCTAACACATTATTATCCTTTCTTAATTATGGGGACCAGAATCACACGATGTGTGGCTTAATCAGACCTCAACCAAGAGACAATATAATATTCCTAGATTTTAATAAGGTTGACTTCTTGGTGAATTCTAACATCTTAGTAGCTTTAATTGCATTAACTATATTCAACTTCTTCAACAGGACTGTTTCAAAGGGCCATCATGCAGAGTGGATCCGCGTTCAGCCCTTGGGCTCTTGCAAGGGACGCAGCTACTCACACCCGATACTTGGCTTCAGTGCTCGACTGTCCGACTAGAGACAACACTGCTCTGGTTGACTGCATCCGGCAAAGATCAATCACGGACATTATGCGAGTGCAACTGGATGTCCCGGATTATCTCACAGCATTTGGGCCTACTATAGACGGTATTGTCATTCCGGCTGAACCAGCTGTGCTCATGAAGAACTACAAAGATCTCTTCGGCCAATATGATCTGCTGTTTGGTGTGACAAAGATTGAATCATATTTTAGGTTTGTGATACAAGATGATTTTATTTACTTTGGGGGTGATTGTTAAAATTCTTACTTACCAATTATAAAATTAAAAATGTTTTGCTGATTTCTTAGCAATTCGAAATAAACGCATCTAGAAAATAAAGAACAATAAAATCTAGTTTAGACCATCGAAGACATAATAACTAAGAAATAACAATTTAGGTATTCGTAATTTGTACTGTCATAATTCGCTACTATAGTCTGAAATCTATTGCAAAGAGGAATTTTCTTATTTTTAAATTTTATTTGTGAAGCTACTGTATTGTCACTAGACCAGTTAAAGAAAAATACAATGACTTCAACGCGCATTCACTGTATATATCACGCCACTTCTTAATTTTGACTATTAAGTAATATGTAGTATGGGAAATATTATTAATTTACACTCAAATGTCTACTCTTCATAGGCGTTTTAAAAAGGGAGAAGAGGGGGAGGGGGTTAAAGCAGAAGATATATTACACGTTTGGAATACATAATTATAGGCTTAACTTTTTTTCTTCTAATTTTTGGTGTGTATGGTGTGGCAGCTTCTAAAATATGCTTAAGATAGAAAGAAATCAATGTATCCCCTTTATTTCTAGATTCTCAGCCCACGAAGAAAAGTTTGGCATAGACTCAGTTCGGCGAGATCGAATCTTCAGGACGTTGGTAAGGAACGTCTTCACCTTCCACCTCCAAGAGATATACCTAACCATCTTGAACGAGTACACGGACTGGCTACATCCTGAACAACATCCTTTGAACATCTTCGAGACAACCGTCGAGGCATTGAGCGACGTCTTGACTGTCGCCCCAATGCTCAAAGCAGGCAACTACCATTCGATGTCACATGCCTCCAAGACCTTTTTCTACGTCTTTGACCATCAGACTGAAGAAAGCGACTATTCACCAAGGATGGGCTGTGTGACTGGAGAAGAGATGAACTATGTGTTTGGTGCGCCGTTAGTGTCTAGTTTGTCCCACTTCAGTTCAAACTATACCAGGTCTGAGTATTCCTTGGCAAGGGCAGTTATGACATACTGGTCGAATTTCGCTAAGACTGGGTAAGTTTTATGTTCATGTTTACCGATGGTATGAATGTATCTATTGAAATAGTTAATGTATTGATATAGTTATATCAAGTGTAGATTGGGTTCCGATTAACTTTAAAGAAATGTTAAAATACTAATAATCTATGCTACAAAGAAGAAATTAGAAACTCTTATTGTAATTTTATAATTTCTATAACATCAAGTAACGTTTAGTAACTTGATTAAAATTAAATATTTCGAAATCCATAAATGACAAGTAAATATTATATATTATTTTACTTCTATTTTGTATTATTTAAAAGATTTATTTTACCTACTCATCTAATTTATTTTTGTTACTTTGTCTATATTATTTTCAAATATTAAAAACACTTTATTAAATTTTCGATTGAGATAAACACGTTATTTACTATGACGCAGCATGGTTTTTGTGCTGCCTTTGCGCCACAAAACAACAACAAACAAACACGTTATTTACTAAGAATATTAATTTAATAAGTGAGTCAAGGTCTGTTTTCCCCTCTCAACTTTTCAACTACTAACAAAAATTTAAAAATAAGATACTTTTATATCCTTCGATTATAAAATATTAATTTGAAATTTTTACACCTACTTCAATTGCGCAATATATTTTTATCATATATGCCTAGCCTATTGTACTTTTATCACCTATCCTATTGTATATTTGTTACCTATCTTATTGTATATTTGTTACCTATCTTATTGTACTTTTATAACCTATCCTATGTTGCTTTTATCATCTATTCGACAGTCGCCTGTTTGTCTTCATCCTCGTTAAAAATAAAAGTATCTTGCTTTAATTAATTTTTTTGTTAATCATAAATCCAGCCACATCAATTATTAGCCATATTTTGTCCTTTGAAATATTAAAAATGTTTCCAATAAAAATTCTTCTTACGACCAATCATACAGCCTACTATATAACTAAATAGTTTTGTTTTTAACACCATCAAATGTATTTATATCATGCGACAATCATCAAAGCAAAATCCTTCCATTCCGCAATTATTGAATTGTATAGCTTATTTTCTGTTTTATACCTTCAAATTTGATGGTGGGACTTCAAAAGGTTACTATACCATGAATAATTAGTCTTGTGAGCTTGAAAGTACTTTCTTTCTTCTTTTGAGATTCAATTATGGAATTGGATAAAGACTTGTTGTTTTAAACTAAATTTCTTAGAAAACTAATTAAAAAATTAAAAAAACTATTGCGGTATTTCCAAAGCACTCAAATAGAATTTTAAAATGTTGACACTAAATTAACGCCTCAGCTACAGAAAACAGTTTTAAAACTCTAAAAGCATCAACTGCTCCAAATCCATTAGTTCGTTATATTTTTATGTGAATTGAAGCTGAGTTTAAATATTACTAAATTTGCTTTCCCAGGCCTAAGGCAATTGGATAACTTCAGTTTTGCTTTGAAAGTTCTCTTTCTGAACATTAAATTCGTCAAAAATTGAACACTGAATTAATAGACTAATATTTGAATTGACACGATACTGAAGTTACGTTTCAATAATAAATTAAGTTTACATAAGGGTATTGCGCAAATAGAAATGAAGATAACATCACTTCAGACAAAAGTGTTTTTGAACATAATGCATAAAATCTATTACTATTCAACACATTTCTATTAATTTACATTTTATGGGGTTTATTAAGAATTTTTTTTATTTATTTTTATAAAAGTTACAATTAAAATTCTTTTGAATGTGTCTGTATATTTTAAAAGCAGATTTATAATTTTTGAGGATTTAATTACGAAAGTCCTTACGAATTTGTTTTGGAAAAAAAAAAAAAAAAAAAAAAAAAAAAAATGAAACTAGTTTTGCAAAATAGAAATTATAAATTTAACAGATTAAGATTAATGATGTTCTTTCAAGTTTAAACTTATGCAATTATTATATTATCAAGGAGTTGTCTGTTATAAAAATATTAATTTAAATTCCCATCAAAATTTTAAAAAATATGTATTTTATACTTGTTAGGTTCGAAAACCGATAACACTCATTAAGCAAAAAACATGGTCACTACTTGTTATGGTCGTGTTTTTTATTTCCATCCTCTTTGAGAGCGTTTTGAGAAAAAAACGACCACCACACATTACGTAATACGCTTCGTCAGCACCCAAACCCTACATTATTTCATTCTATTTAGGCCATCTTATAACAATAAAAAATATTTCAAAACTTAATTTCCTGTGTGATAACAATTGGGTAATGATAAAATTTCAAATATTTTAGAGGTTTTAATCACAGCCTTTGCATGGTTTATTAAAAGATGAAATTCGAAACTTCAAAGTTTAGCATCTGTTACAAAATTAAAAATATAAATAAAACAAATATTGCAACATCAACCAAAATTTTATATGAAAACACGATCTTTACTTAAAAGTAATTACGATTTTATTCTAACCACGAAAGGTTGAAAGTCAAGTATTATTTTTCCATGTTATTAACATCGCTCACATGATTCTTATTTGATTAATTTGGGTATTTTCTTCTTAGAAATTCAATACTTTTAAAGTGTTGCTAATAGATTTTTGACAAATATGTCAAAAACCAATTAAAATTAACCAAAATAAATTAAATGATACATGTTTTTCATTAAACAACTAACAGTATCTATCTTTATTTAAATTAAAATCGTGATCCCAATGAATGTTTAAATGAAGGAATAATAATTTTAAATAGCATTTACACAGCAATTTATTAAATACAAATACTTTTTTCAAATGTCAAACATCCAAAACTCTTTAGAATAAACCATTGCCTACATGATATTCAAAAGCGACATTGATCTTTATGCATATTTTTTTTTTTTTTAATTTTCAGTGATCCTAATGCTGTTTTTATTGATGAAGATGATGAAGTCGAGGATAGAGAATCTACTAGGTACACCGCAATTAGCTGGCCGCAGTATGACAGATTGCATCAAAAATTTATATTAATTAGTAAGTATATTAGTTTGCGTTGATAACTGTTAACTGTTGATTCATCGTATATCGTAAATAATAACAATAAGAGGTTCTTCACAAGAATATTTCAACTCATTTCAAGATCAATTTTTTTAGCTTCCTGAGAAAAACTTAATGTTTTAACTGTATCAGTTATGAATTATTTTGATTTCCATATTACCAGGCTTTAAGTTTTACGTAATTAACTTACTATTAAAATATCCTTTAATCAATTAGGTTATGTCCATCCATTGAATCATAATAATTTTGAATTTCAACCTAACTTTTAGTTTTTTAAAAAAACATCGAAGCAATAGTTATCTAAATCTGTGCTTGATCTTTCTAATACATTTAAAATTGTTCACATGTTCTTTTTTTTGTCCAATTAACAGCCTTTGAGGGCTATGAAACGTTACAGAAATTTTGAGCACATAATTGAATGTACTAATATGTTTGATGGAAATGAGATCATCAGTTTATATAAAAACTTTATAAAGCAACCGACTTGTAATCCTTTAAAATTACTTACCTATATGAGACAGACAGTATACATTGCAGATGTGTATTTTTTAGCCAATATGTAATTCATGAATATAACTTGATGTTTAATACGAGTACATTATCTGAGAAAAATATATATCCACAATGCCTTTTATCTGTCAATCACAAGAATAACTCCCACCAGCTTGTCTAGCATAGTCGGTTTCCATGGGAACAAAATTAGCCTAATTTTCCATGGGAAATTTCGGGAGAAAGACATCCGATTTGTATAAGCTTTGAACGTTAATTTCCGCCATGCAATTCCCTATTCTAAATCAATGAGGTTTGCTGAAATAAAGACCGTTATCAACCAGATCTTGTAGTCGGAATTATTCTCCTTATTAGACAGACATTAGCAATAGTAATTTTGTATCGATTAACCATAACGATGGATTAAAACTAAATTAATTCCGGTATATTCCCTTTTTTAGAAGTTAATTCAGTCCCTTATAAATCAAAGCCACATTACAAAATACACTTATACAGCATTCCTTCCAGGTCTGAAATCCAAAATCCGAGATCACTACCACTCGCACCGCCTGTCATTTTGGCTGCACTTAATCCCGTCTCTCAACCGCCCAGGCGAAGGGAACCTCAGCTACGAGCACCACATGCTAGACGAACACAACAACATGCGCACCTACGACGGCAAAGTGCGGGACTCACCAGGAGACTTGTCCCGCATCGCTCCACCAGAAGAAGTCCTATTCCCACCTGCTGCTGCTCCTACCACAACCGCTTCCCCACCTAAGCCTCCGACCACTCAACCTACCAAGTCACATCAGGAAGACACAGGGACGCGACACAACCAGATTGTGGTGAAATTGAAGCCGTCTGACTTTGCCGACACGGATAATCTGACTGCGGTTGAGGTGGCTGAGCCGACCGTAAATTCCGATGATAGGACTACAACAGAGGGATCTGTTTTCAGTTCTTTCGACATGGGAATATACTCTACGGCTCTGAGTGTGACCATTGCCGTCGGGTGCTCCCTGCTCATTCTTAATGTGCTCATTTTTGCTGGAGTTTACTACCAGAGGGATAAAAATAGGATGGAGCTGGCACTCCAGAAGGCAAACTTCCAGGTAAACACACTTTTTTTTTTTTTATACTTCCATTATATTAACATCAATTTTGTTTGTGTATGTGTGTTTGTGGTGGGAAAATCTTCGTAAAGCTATATAACCCACTTGCCATCATCCAATCTAGCTGCCAGTACCTTGGCAGATAGATACTTTATCAATGGCAGTGCTTGATATCAAGTTTTGTGTTTGTCCCTAAACAGCCGCTTTTAAAATACGTTTCTATTACGACAAACCCAGAAACCATATTCAAACACGTATAAAATTTGACGATAGTTAATAATTGAAACTTGATTAAAACCCTGTCGTTTTGATACTTTCGTATCCTTTATGTTAATTTCAATAATTTATTTGTGGCGGGCAAAGTCTTCGGAGGGTTAATTGAACTTCGTGTTGTCATTCAATAGAGTTGGAACTTGATCTAACATTGTGAAAACTCGATCTGAGCTCAAACTCGCTTAAAAAAATGCACATTTTTATACTGAAAGTTGACAATGCATATAAAAGATTTATTGTTAAAATTTTGATTTCATCGGTTATTATTTTAAAATTTACGCAACTAATCTAATATTGGACATGGAATATAAATGTAATACATACAAAACATATGAAAAAAAAAAAAAAAATGGACATTAAACGTACACTGGAAAAAAAAAAATTGAAAGATAATCAGTTTTTCCTTAAATAACTTGTCAGTGAAGCAGCATAAAACCATGAAATTTACATCAAAGAGACATCGGTATGTAATATAACAATAAGAAAACAACTCAGTTGCAAATTGAAATGCTAAGTGTACAGTCGGGGCATATCAAAAAGAATGGAGTACCATTAGTGTGCAGTTCTACAGATGCATCCACATTAAAAATCACGCAACTCTAGGAGTTGATCTTTAGTGTGAGATATGATCTTCCCTGTCATCAGTGTTTACTTGGCACTGTATTCTCATACTTAACTTGAGTTTCTTGAATTCTAGAGGCTAAATTTCTCGTTCCACCTTTTGAACTGTTTACAAGTAATGAAAAGTTCCCAATACACTAAATCTCTCCACAATGGATATCGTAGAAGCATCCCACACATGCTTGATGAAATTTGGATTAGAGGAATGATGTGGTTCACGTATAAGGGCAATATTCATATTTTTTAATCGTCTATCCAAATCAAAAGTGGGATAAAATATGTCGTAAGTATCAATAAACACGATTTATAAATTGATATTTCACCATTAAATATTTGTCTAGATCAGGTTAACGTAATTACGGTAAAAAAGTCGAATTTAATTATCATTTGCACTCCTGGGGAGCTTAATTGTGCAATCCAATATATAGCATCAAAAGATAAAAACTCTTTTCCAACTAAATCTTTAGATTGAATTGGCATTTACCACGCATTATATTATTACCACCTTTCTTCAGATCTTCTGACGTCTAATACTACTCATGAAATGGAAAATATTATTTTCAGTAAAAAGTATCTGATGTTAAAATGTTTTGGTCTTGGATTCAAGATTTTGGATTGCTTCACTAAGTCCCTAGGAGAGCAAATGGTAATTAAATTCGATTTTTTTTTTTACTGTAATTACGTTAACTTGATCTAGACAAGTCTTTAATGGTGAAATATCGGTTTCTATATCTTGTTATGGCATTTTTTATCCCACTTTTACGTTGGATAGACGATTGAGAAATATGAATATCGCCCCTATATGCAAGTCGGATCACTCCTCTAATCTAACTTGTATCAAGCATCATGTGCGAGACGCTTCTACGATTTCCATTGTGGAGAGACTTAATGTATTCAGAACTTTCCATCACTTGCAAACAGTTCATAAGATGGTACGAGCAAATTAGCCTCTAGAATTCTTCAAGAAACTCATATTAAGTATGAGAATACAGTGCCTAGAAAACACTGTAGACAGGGGAGATGATGACTGATGACATATCTTACCCTAAAGGTCAACTTTTGGAGTTGCGTGAATTTTAATGTGGTTGCATCTGTACAACTGCACATTATTGGTACTCTTTTCTTTTGCATATGCCTTTACTGAACACTTTGTATTTCAATTTGCGACTTAGTTGTTTTACTCATCAAAGATGTTACTTTGATGTGAATTTCATGTGTTCATGCTGCTCCACTGAGAAGTTATTAAGGGAAAAACTGTTATCCTTTAATTTTTTTACCAGTGTATTTTGACAGAATATAAGTGTGTACCATCTTAATTTGAGATAGTATCCTAATTTTGTACAGATCCTATATTTGAGACAGAATGTAGGATTTGTACAAAATCCGGATATAAAAGATATACAAAACTATAGAATTTGTATGAAACATATACCAAAGTATAAACACATAATTTTTGTTTGTATGCACATACAAACAAATTTATTCAGATTATTAATGAGCTAAACTTAGCACAAGAAAAGGAAATCTAAAAAAGTGTGTTGGGCAAAAAAATTATATGTATCCTCGCAAGAATGATAGCTATAAAATTGGATAAAATTGATTTCTTCATAACCTTGGTCATTTAATCAATATTATTCGTAAGGTTACGGATAAATTTTGTATTAGTAAGAAAACAAGTACTTTTTATGTCCAACTGTAACTAGACATTAGATTATAGATACAATGGATAAGCTCTGTTATAATTAAAAAACGATTTTTACACTCGATATTCATTATCTTCTCAGTTAAGATATAATCGAAAGTAAGTTTGTATATCGGTTTGATAATTTACCAATTGTAATTGGTAATAGAATTTAAACTGTAGGTAAAAAATCCGGTGTTTGATTAAAAATTGGAGGTATGCACACACTCACTTAAGTTCTCTTGGATTAAGTATATAGGATAAAGATGTTTTTTCTTATTACGCGCCAACAAAGGCAAAATTGATTCCCATGCAAAAACAAATTGCTTCTTTCCTTAACAAATTATGCTTTTTTTCGCCCCTAATATAACAGATTAAAAAAAAAGTCAAGATAATAAATAAGTTTTACTGCTACGTGTCATAGAGAAAGGTACGGTTCATAATTCTAAAGTTAATAAATTTACAGCTTCATAAAATCATTATTTAGACTGTAATAACCACCCTTAGTGGTAAGAACTTTCTGAATTATCTTAAAATTTGCTCGTCGTAGACATATTCACAGTTCAGAAAAATAATCAGAAAAGAAACTGATATCGGAAGCGTTTTAAAGTGCAGTTAAAAACACGCGACACCATTACTTATTTAGAATACAGGATGCAGTTTGACAGTTATTGGATACTGAATCCGACAGCAATGTTATTTAACGAATGGAGTTAATGTTACACATCTCCATAAAAATATAAAATCAACACACCAATCAAAGTCATCTCCGAAGAAATTAGCAAGATTTCAATCTTAGAAAAAAAACTGTCTGCATAATTGGTTTTAAAATCTCATTACTTAGACAGCAGTAACATTTATCAGCACCGTAGTATCGCCTATTTATGCGTCAATTTCTTTTCAGATGCAAATGGCCTGTTAAGAGGTCTTCGGGGATTCAATATCACTAATGGGGATGTATTGCCCCGTGACACTAGTCTTATGTCATAAACGTAGTTTTATTTTCGGATAAATTAATAAAGTCGCCCATGGATATGCTTCGATTTAATGAATGGTTTCCTTTTATGATATTCTTGTCAATGAGACACGTACAATGGAATGAAAAAATTTGTCGAGGGAATATAAAAGATATTTTTTTAATTGGAGGATGTTTCCTTTCTTAGTTTTGAAAACGTAAAAGAATTGAAATAATATAAAGAATTAAAGACGTGGGTGAATTAAATTTATAGTAGCTTTAGAATGATGAATGTATATTTCTGGCATTTATTAATACAACTCCATGTTACTTATTTGAATAACCTTTTCAAGAAAAACTGGTCTGATTCTAAGATTAAAGTAAAATAATTTCAGGGGGTGTACCCATAATCCATATTTATTCTTATTTCTTTTCATTCCTATAAAGCAGTGTTTCATTAAGAATCAGTCGCTATTCACTGTTGGGTTTGGGTCACAAGTCAATTTTTGATGGGTTGTTTTTTAAAAAAGTATAATTAAGATAAAATTGTTTTTTTTTTTTTTATCTACAAAAGTTCTTTTTGGACCCATACATAATCTTTCTTAAAAAACTAATGCTTTTTCGCCTTTAAAAAAAAAAAAAAAAAAAAAAAAAAAAAACTCCAAGGATGAAGTGGGTTGGATTCGTTTTCAATAAGTGCGTTTCAAGGTTTAGCAATTTACCGTACTTTAATGGTTGGTTGATCAAAATTGTCACAGGTTACCTTGGCAAAATAGAACTTAAACAGTTTTGTACTCAACTTCACAATTCTCTTGAAAGTAATTTAAAAGCAAAACAGTATACGACACAATTGTACTTTAGAAATCTACAGGAAGATTTTCATCTTGAAGTTCACAATACTCATACTGAACCATGTGCTGTTTCGATGTTTGAGTGCAATATAGCCCTTGTGCAGTCAAGATATGCACAAGTTGTGCACCAAGATATCCAAATACAAAAATTGTGGAGTAAAATAAAATAAATATTTTAAATAATTCATATGTCCTTAATGACTGAAATTGACAAAATGAGTAATGCATTCTGAAAGCTACATTTTTAGTTTAGTTTGCATGATTCTGGTTGTCCATTTCTACCACTATCAAGTACTTATCACATCCAAACACCTCTCATAATTTTGAATCACGAGAAGATGAGGAGATTGAAAGATTATTGAAACATTTTCCAAAACTACCACACCAACGAGAAGACATTGAGGCTACAACCATTTAATATGTACCAGACCCCATTATCGAACACACACCAGTATTTGGCGGGATCAGGACCGAACTCATGATCTATCACTTATGAGCTCGGGGTAACTACTGGGACTCTGGAGACCCCTTTTTAACTCTCTCTCCCTGGAGACTCTTTCCTTTAACTACTGGGACTATGGAGATCCCTTTTTAATTCTCTCTCCCTGGAGACTCTTCCCTTTAACTACTGGGACTCTGGAGACCTTCATTTATTGTTTAGTTTTAAAGCACTTGAAAACTTTGCTTCTTGTTTTACAAGACTTTCTTTACAACTCGGTTGTAATTTGAAACGTGATTGTTGTAAATCAATTTTGACTCTCTTAGTATCAAACATTTTTTTCCCTATCTACTTGAAAGGTGGATGGAGTATAAAAACATTATTGCAAAGTAATACTCAACTATAAAACATTATTAATAAGTATCTCTATTTTATTGCCCAATATGTGTCTTCACATCTATCAATCAATTTGAATTGAAGTAATTTGTTAATAATTTCATTCTTAACAATTATCTCAATTAATAAAATTAATAAATAAAATTGGAAATTAATTTTATTGATCGTTAGGTGTCTTCACATTTATCGTAATAGTTATAACAAATTTGGGATAAGTATTAATAATTTTGTTTCTTCTTATTTCTAATAAAAAAAGCACCAATTTTTGTTCTAGCTTAGAAAATTTCTCACAAATAAACAAGGTAATGATTTATTTCAGTTTTATCCATATAATCGGTTATTTTATTATTTTTAGTTTACACATAATTTGCAATCCATGGCAGGTACCACAGACACTGCTTTGCTTCGAGACTTTGTTTTTATTGCGCATTAATAGTAAAATATAATTAAGTTGCTACATTTGGATAAAAAAATATTGGCGTTAAGTCATTAGAAAAAAAAAGAAGCTTTTTAAAAGACACTCTTCCAGCTTATAAATTGAAAGAAGTATTTTAAATACATATGAAAAAATTAAAAAAGCAAAACAAAACAAAACATGCTTTTAATAACACATAAAAAAGAGGGAAAAAATAAATGCTCTTGAAAGTAGAAAAATTATGTTTTACCTTCAAAAGCATTAAAATGCATGTTATTGCACTGTTATAACTGATAACAAAAATGTCACATGCAAGTAAAAATAGCAAGAGAAATTAACGCTTTAATTTTGTTAGTTATTACAGTATCAAACATTTCTTTAAAGGCAGTCCAAAATATTTAATTTTTTTAAATTTTTAGGGTAATTATTAATAGCGTATTTTTTGAACATTTTTTTTGTATCAATTAAAAGTAATAGTGTTCTTAATTGGACAGTATCTGGTATCCTCATTTTTTTTTCTTTCTGATACTTTGCATGTAATCGCTTAAATTTCTGAAGCATCGTTGATATCCGTTAATGCCACTAAAATTAAATAATAAACGTTTACTTGCGACAACTTTTTGACATAATCAGAATACTTCTGGCCAAAGAAAAAAATTACTTAATATTTGCAGTGACAAATTATAATTCTCCATGTATTTATGTAGGAACAAAATCGCTATAAAAATAAACGTGTTATTTTAGATACTGAAACGAATTTATTTGTTACATAAAAATTAGCATTATTAATAATAATAGTAAATTTCGTTGGAAGTATCATGAACTGTAGCTAGCAGATAATATTGTTTACTTCAAAAACTAATACTTGCTTATGACTAACGCTACGTTTAAATTAATTCAAAATCGTTAGCCTCATTCGATTGCCAATATGCCATTAACTTTTGAACACGCTTTTATTAGTTTCATCTGTATGTTTGTAACCGACTCTTTTGGACTCGATTTTGCCCTATTTTGAGCGATCAGATTTGATTCAAACTTTGCACACTTGTGAAAGACTGATGACAATACAATAATTCAATAAGTTTGTCGCTTTATCACAAGGATTAGCTCGTGTTGCCCTTGCGCCGTTAAATTCCAACCAACCAACCTTCTCCGAAATAGAACCCTGGTGTGCCGTTACCCGTTACAATCCCAGCAATCACAGAACCTATCATCGACAATTGATGAGGCTGACATTTGAAAGATTTGTCGTGGGAACGACGGTTATACAAAGCGTGTTTTTTTAGTCGCATTATCCTTACCAGGATCTTCAGGATTAGTGATTTTTCATATTCAGAAACACGGTAGTGTTTTGTGCCAAGTAATACGGCGTGTACTAAGGCATACACATGACTTAAATTTAAGACAAGCATGTGACTATTGGCAGGAACAACTGGAGAGTTTTGTACACTTAACTAAAAAAATTAACTAAAAAAATTTATAGTTTACAGAAAAAATAATCAATAGTTTAAAAAACTAAAAAACACTCTTTAATAGAAAACCAAACTAAAAAGTAGAAAATAATTAATAGTTTAAAAAACTAAAAATTACGCTTTAATAGAAAAGTGAACTAAAAAGTAGAAATTAATTTTAAATAAGTTTGAAATAAGAATAGAGTGATTAACAAGAAATATTTATTTTATCGTAAAAAAGCGTGGGGTGCTTGATGTCAATTGTTGTAAATATTTAATGACAGATATTGGTAAAAGTCTATTACGAAAATATCTTAAAAAACACCCCACGCTTTTTTACAATAAAATAAATATTTCTTGTTAATCACTATTCTTATTTCAAACTTATTTAAAATTATCTTCTACTTTTTAGTTCATTTTTCTATTAAAGCGTGTTTTTTAGTTTTTTAAACTATTAATTATTAAATTTTGTAGTTCTTTTATTGCCCTGGTCGCATATAATTGAACAATTCCTGGACCAACTAAGAAATAAAAATATAATTATAGTTCCTGTTTCAATACTATAATTAATATTAACACTTACTATGCAAAAAAACTAAGGGTGAGAAACATCGCACAACTTTCAATTACACTATAATACTGACTTGGATTAGTGTCATTTACCTTTTATATATATATATATATATATATATATATATATATATATATATATATATATATATATATATATATATATATATATATATATATATATATATATATATATATATATATATATATATATATATATTCATCATTCATTTAGCAAAATGACCAGTATGGCGATATATTTTGCGATAATTCTTGTATGGGGTTTTCAAAAAAACATCCTCCAAAATGATGATTTTGGCTATATACTTTTCGATAATTCTTATATTATCCTTTCTTGTAAGTATAACTGAGGAGAGGAGAAAAATGATCGTTGATGAGGTATGCTCAAGGAAAGAGAACTCAGTGTTAATGGCCTTCGTTTTTTAACTTTTTACGCCATTAAAGCTTTTTTATGGGAATTTCGGAGGAAGGGATGTTTAAAACACCTTAAGAGGCATTACCACAGCGATTTTGAACTAAATCGTTAGAGCTTTTTTTAGCAATTACTGAAAAACATGATTTTTCCAATGGCAGCTATCTTATGTGCATGCGCGATTTTGAAGCAAACATTAGGTCTCTATGCCACCACCAGCCCGCACATCAAATTTGAACATCGTAGGTCAATTTGTTTGGGAGTTATGCTGACTACGTACATACATTTTTCTAGATCACTTGAAATGCCTATATATATATATATATATATATATATATATATATATATATATATATATATATATATATATATATTACCGTACTTTCATTAACGTATGTATACATATGGGCAACTGAAAGTAAAAATGATTTGGTTCATTACAATAATAATGCATTAAATACAATATATGCATTATCTTATAAGCTTTAAGTGGAATGTGGGCAGTGTCTTCTTTTTTATGCATTACAATGCCGCTTTGGTGGAGCAATGACGCAACCATAAATTTATCAAAATGGAGTTTAAATCTCGATTGTGTCAAGGAATATCTAACTCATCGAGAGGCGAACAAAAATACACAATTGAAACACTTACTGTAGCAATATTACGCTAGTTACAAATTAATAATTTTTTTGGAAAATTGATTTTGTTTTTCGCGTTTCCTGAAAATTCCACTTTTTGCAGCTGCGTCATTGCTCTACCATAGCGGCTATAAGTAATATTAGCATTTTCTTAATTATGCATCATATGCTATATGTACATTATCTTCTTAATTACATATTATTATATGTGATAAATGCATCATCCTCTGAATTCTGAATATTATGTGATACGTGCATTATCTTCTTAATTAAATTTTTCTTAAGTTTCCTTTACTTGAAAAAACAAAATTTTATTACTTAGTATATAGAAAAAATATTTGGAAAAAAAAAATACACCAACAGAGTATATAATTATCTTTTTGTTGTTTCACGGCTTTGAACTAAAGATAATGTCATATGATCGTTTTTACCACTATCTTTTAGTATTGCTGTTAAAATATAATGGGATAGAGGAAAATTAATTGAGTGGAAATTCTGGAGGAAAATTAATTGAGAATATGTCATTTGTTTAAATTGCATAATGAGCTATTAAAATATTTTTTTTTTCTGTAAGATTTCTTTTTTACTTAAATCTTAGCAATCTAATTAAGAGATAAATAAAATAAAAACAGTTTTGTGTGAATTTTTGGCAGCTTAAATAATAATTGCATCGAATCTAAATTATTTACTGGTTTTAGAAATGAATAAAAATATATTACTAAATTAACATGATAATAAAAGTCATTTTATTTAATCAGTACACTTTATATTTACTGAACTAACTTGGTAGCATTACCATTTACTCCTTGTTTACCATTTAATAAATAAACACATACATTCCTTTGGTATCTGTAAGAGGACAATATACGGTAATACGTCAGTGTTTTAAATACAAATATAAAGCAAAACCTAAAAGCGAGCTGATATCAATTTCATTTTTATTAAAGTCACATTAGTAGTGTTTAAAATGCAATTTCTACGAATGTTTATTTTAATTCTTTTACAACATAAACACCATTAGCGTATTTCATTGCTTTGCATAAGCTTCAAAAATTGTTTAGGGTGGTAAATAGTATTTCATTCAATTATTTTGCAGAGTTATTTGTTGTTATAGAATTCACGCGTATCTTCAGAATACAAAAATATTTGTTAAAAGTATTTCACGTACCGATAAATTAACTTCGTTCAGTCTCAAAATTGTTTGAAAACAAATACAGATTATTTATTGTTACACAACGCTGAAAAATAATTGGTATTTCCCAACTATTTAAATTCAAACAAAGACAAGACGATAATTTACCTATCGGTATGAAAGTATAATTAAGCAGAACAATTTTGGAATGGAAAAATTATCTAATTTATTCTCAGATTTTCTGAAATAGAGAAACAGCAATTATTCTCTTATTTCCGTATTAGCGTAACTCAAACAATAGCAGAAAAATATTATTGCATGACATTTTTAAAGTTTGTGAAAAACTGAGTTGAAACATTTTTAATGAAGCACGAAGATTTTTTTTTTCTTTTTTTGATTTTGAGTGGTACATATATTAATGAAAGGAATCTATCTTGAAAAATACGCGCCATAATATAATCAATATTTATCTTCCTCGTCTTATCTTTTAAATAATTCATGGAATCCCACAAGTATTTTTCAATTTTTAAATAATTAAGATCGCAACGTACTCAATTTAATTAATTTTAGATGTTCTTATTGCATGATAAATGAACACTTCTATTGAACTTATTTATGGTTTTAAGTTAAATTTTTACACTATTTAAAAGCTTCTTCAATGTTATTTCAAATTGTATTCACCTTTTGAAGGAAATATTTACCAAGTAAATAAATAATTAAGATAATATTTATTTAAATAATTTTTTACTGAATCATGATTTTCAACCAGTCTAAATGCTCATAAACTTTGGTTTTGCAATTATTTTCTCCAAAAGCAACCACATACATTGCACAAAATTTTTTAAGCGTGTGCAAATAATACAATGGCAAAGACTAATGATGAATAAGTTGCAAAATTTCAAACAATAAAGTTGAGATTTATTGATAATAAACAAATTGATAAATGAAAAAAGCGCCAATAATGAATATTGTTTTATAAAATTATTTAAGATTTCAAATACCCATAATTTCCTATTACTTGGGTCATGCCGTGATATTGTATCGAAATCTATCCGTCAATTCACATTAAAATTAATAATATGAAATTTCAGACATATTTTGCAGTGAAACTTGTGCCAGCTAGTTAAAGTAAGAACAAAATAATGGCATGTCTATACGATTTAGGAAAAGGTAGTGTGTGAAAGAAGAAACTCTTAGATGAAACTGGGCAGATCAATGAATATATTCCTTTAAAAAAAAAAAAAAAAAAATAATTTAAAATTATTTTTTTTTTAATGAAGATGAGTTAAATCCCATATTCATCTTAATACGTATTCAAAAGAGAAAGCTGTGATATTTAAACTGAAACTGTAAAAAAAGTTAAAGTCAATTTCTGTTCTTTTCAACACTACTATCTTGTACGCTGCTTCGATTGTACCCTTGTAAAATCCTTACCCAAATGTGAATTATTTGTTTTATCCTACTTTTAAGAGGCGCATAAATAAATACTAGATCAGAACTAACTAGCAATTTTTAAGAATAAGGTTTCCCAATTGATGACAAAATAATTAATAGATTTTCCTGTTTAACAGAAACTTTCCACTATAAAAAAAAAAAAAAAAAAAAAAAAAAACATTCTCATTGTCGACTTAATTAGTATATTTTTATAGAAAAATTTTATTGGTTATAAGAATGTCCATTATGGGGCACAAATTCTTGCAATGTTTTTTTTTGTTTTTTTCATTTGCACATAAGTTATATTTTGAAATCGTGATTCCTGGTACCGGTGATAAAAGCGACCAATTTATGACCAAAATTATATGTTTTTGAAACTGTACTTCACAAAAATACCGGGGATACTACCTGTTAAATTCCTCAAAGCCTAAATATTATGTGGTTTGAATATGCAGATTGTGATGCTAGGCTATTAATCTGATGACTTAAATCATGATGTATAATTGCAGATGTTGTTACAAAGATTCAGCACAGTATGACCCTCATTGAATATATATATATATATATATATATATATATATTCAACCAATAAGTACTGACTTCAAGCATTTATATTGCAGCAGCAGCAACAACAACAACAGCAGCAGATGTGTAACCAGGGGGGTGCCAATGAACCCTCTTCCATAACCCAAGGTGGGACAAAACAACATCCTATGAGGGCACCTCCACCATCGCCTGCTGGTCAGTATTTACAAGTCCAGGACTTCACTTACCCTAGTGCCCATTATCTGAATTCTCTTCCTCCAAAGGGGGGCATGCCCCCTTCGGTTACCAGCACTCCCAAGATGGACCCCCAGGTGGGAGGTGGTCCCCCTGAAGTACAGCCCCTGTTGCCTCCTAATCAGAGCGAGGTGAGGATGATGAGTCATCTATGGTCTCCGCCAAATCAGGAGATCTCTGTGTGAGTACGTGGACGAACTTTCTTCTGCTTGATTTGTTTGAGATTGCATTAGGTAAATGTAATGAAATTGTTGTGAAGTATTCCATGATAATATTCAGGATGAGGATACATTTCGTATCCCCACAGTAGTAAATAACCTGTACCACTCTAGGAGGTATCTGAAAGATCAGATGGTTTCTTAAACGTTGATAGGTCGGAGGATAACAGTTGAATAAAGAAGTTAAAAAAATCATTACTTGGTATACACAAATTAAAGATATACTGTTAGAAGAGTTTGGAGCCGATAAAAATAAACAGATTTTCAAACAATGTCCCCAGTAGCACAAATACGCTGTCCAATATCACTCGACATTGGGTAAATTATTTATTTTCCTTGCATTTATGAATTGAGACATTGTCCTGTTGAAACTGCCCCTGGGATCCTTATAATGTTTCCAAAAAAAGGTACAAAATATTATTATTTGATGTGCATATATAGTTAATTGATGTCTGAGGATAGGATCGGGATGAAGTTAGTTGTCCTTTCCCTCAAATTGCTTACCGAACCATCAATGAACCACTGCATTTCTGCCAGTTGAAGAACCGACGCTGTTCCTTTCGGAAATTATGCCTGCAATTAATCCAACCATTGAGACCGTTAAACCATGGTTTGATGCAAACTGAATTTGTCATTCAGCGTTTTTTTTTTTGTTTTTTTTGCAAAATTGCTTTTTCTCCAAATTAGTATGTCCCTTTTTTCAATAGTCATTCGCGTCTTTACAAAGCTGAATTTAATGACTTTCTTTTCCTCTTGATATTTTTAAAGAAATACCTTTTTTTTTTCAATCGTTTTAAAGTTAAAACCATTTAGAGAACAGACACATCCGATTTTAGTTTCCAAAGTCAGTAAATTCACCCGAACTGATATGTTTAGCTTTCGGCATGTCGAATGTAAGTGTCCTAGAAATACATTATTTTTTTTTTTTTTTGTATAGGAACCCACTAGTAAACGTTTGCATTTTAATATATATATATATATATATATATATATATATATATATATATATATATATATATATATATATATATATATATTAAAATGCAAACGTTTACTAGTGGGTTCCTATACAAAAAAAAAAAATAATAATAATATATATATATATATATATATATATATATATATATATATATATATATATATATATATATATATATATATATATATATATATATATATATATATATATATATATATATATATATATATATATATATATATATATATATATTAATCCTTTTTAATTAAGGTTATTGCAGCGTGGTCGTGGAACTATAGTGAAGAATCCATTTTTAACAATATAAAACATTTATTAAGATATAAACCATAAATCAAAGTTAAACCCGGAGAGAGAGAGCGTTAAAGTTACGTCTTTACAACATACTGACTGGGAATAGAATGTCCTACGTAGTAATGTCGAACAGAGAACAGCGTCGTTAAAAATCGTGGGAATCACTGATTCAGCAAATGTAATTTATAAACATTGTAGTGAGAAGCAGGGGTCAAAGTGACAAAATAAGAATATATAGGATTTAAAAAAAATATATATAGGACAATTTAAAACATCAAATAACTGCACACAGTTGCTACTGAACTTAAAAATTTACTAGTTATACATTTATAAACTCGTTATACTGTATTTAAGAGAATAGAAAACACACCTTTAAAAAAAAAAAGAAATCGCCTGATCCTGAATATGTCATTCGTTATTGCCTCAATAATCCATCCCTAAATCAAGTTTTATTAATTACATTATTTGCAATCTTGAGTCTTTTGCTCCCAGTATTTATATCTGCTTGAACTGCTCCAATTTTTTTAAGTATTTTCTTTTTATCCCTGTTTGCAGTCATTTGTTGGTTCAGATTTACTGTTCAGTGTCGATTGGCGGCGAAAAGTGGGAGATTTAGCGCCGAATGTGGCGAATCGGGGACTTGGTTTTCCGGAAACCCTAATGACCGTTTGGATTTGACATCACAACGTATTGACGTCATTTTCAATAGTGGCGACTTTTATGAAAAAATCGTGGCTAATATTCCGAATCCGGTACGGATTCTGGCACAAGGTGATTTTCGCTAAAAATGGCAGCCCGTCACTTTTTTAAGAGCAAGAGAACTACCTATGGTTGCCCTAATTAGGTGCCGTTTGATGTAAAAAATTCGTATCGGATTGGGAATAAAAAAATCGTCATCCGACATCATACAGTAAATCTTAACCCTTTTGTTTCCTTCATCAATTATTGATTGAGCACTCAAAATGTCCTTAAGTAGCCCTGCAAGTTAATCACAAGTCGTTTTTATCCGTTTTTCTCGAGGCAGAGTTACGTTGCTGCATCTCTCTCTCTCTCTCTGTCTGTATTATGACCAATTAATTTACTACGTTGGAGGAGAAAACAAATTAGAAATTCAAGACCGCGTACTATGGAAAAGTTCACATGTTTACAACTCCCGCCGTTCCAGTGGAGTTGAGTTGCAGGTTATGCAGCACGTGACGTCACAAGAGTTAAAACGCCGCCGTTACAAGCATTGATTTTGTCAGGTGTTTTTACCTACGATCGCGGCAAAGAATCCGAAATATAAAAAATGGCAACGAACGGCGCCGTTATTACGAATTCGAAGAAAATATAGATCGAATCAATATAGAAATATAGGATATATAGGACAATTGTAAAATATAGGACAATATAGGACGTTTTTGCCGATTTTTAAAAATATATAGGATTTATAGGACATATAGGACGTCTGCGACCCCTGGAGAAGGCAAGTATGTTGGCGCCAGAACGGAATACTAATTATGGGATACAAAACAAGAATGCTGACTCACCAAAGATCTCACACATTAAATTGGCGTGGGAAGTTATCCTAAATAAGTTGTTGAATGAATTGATTAAAGAGAGTTTTGTGCTTTGGAAAGAGGAATTAATTTAACTGTCGGTTCTAAAAAAGGATTTCTATTACATATCCCCCCTGACAAAAATGCTCCCAGGGTCAAAAAAGGTGTCAGCAGAAGTATTTTAAAAACAATTCTAAAAGGTATAGTTAAAAAAATTAAATTTTTGAAACTAGCTTTAGGTCAAACAGCATGATGGCCGGTCAAACAGCCTGACAAAAAGTAGAGAAAATCTGATAAGTCTTAAAGTGGCTCTTTTAAAGTTGTTCTCTGTTAGACGACTTAGTAATGTAGAAATAACATAAAAATATTTCGAAGAACAAAGTGCATAATAGAAGTTGATACTACAATGTAAATACAGTACAAAATATTACTGGGCAGTTGGGAACACAAGTCCAACCAATAAACAAAATACAAACAGTATTAACTGAAGCACAAACAGTATTAATGAAGCATAAACAACTTAGTTCTAAAGAAAATAAACAATTAAATGGCAAAATTCAAAAATATAAACAATATTAAGTATTATCTAAAACACAAAATCGTAGTGCTCTAAAATATAAACAATGAAAAAAATGGGTAAGGAAACAAGTGTTAACACGTGGGCAAAGTAAAAATTCAATCCTTGTGTGTATGATGCATCATCCAGTAAGGTAATGGAATGGCAGAATTGACGCCAGCATCAAGTCCTACACTTCAAATCCTAAACTAGATGAGGGATAATACAAAATAAAATAAAGATACAATTCTTAGATGCGTAAGCATTAAAAAAAAACTAATTTGAATAATGACATGTCATTAATGTGCACAATAGAAAAGTTTGGTGTAGAATGTTGACAAAACAGCTGTTGGTTTGTATTCGATTGGGATGTTAAGTGAAGCAGGCATAATCATGGATTAATAATATACAAATTGAAAGTAAAAATTGAAGTAGAGAAGAACTCAGTCATCTCAGTGATACACAAGTATTTTTTGAGTGATGACAACAGTATTCTTTCCTGTGTGATCTTATAAAACACGTTATCTCACTGACAAGGAGTTGCATCTAGCTCAATGAAGCAGTTGATAATTGAATAAATGTTAAAATATAAAATAGTACACAGTAATAATCCGTTCAAAATTCCTAACACAATTTGTGAATCTTTGCAGTTGATGCTCTTTTATTTACAATTGAAAAATAATAAACAGAAAATTTTATTCATGACACAATTTAAGTTGTTCTGGAACATAGTATGGTCGCAATTTGGAAACATGAACAATTTCAGGTGCTTTAGTTAAGCGATTAATGTTATCTATTTCATAATTAACATCTGTAGTTTGTTTTAAAATTTTGTATGGTCCCGAGAATGGAGGTGTCAATTTACGAGTGTTGGGGAATTGAAATTCTTCATAAATAACTGTATCTCCTACGTTAAAAGTTTTAGGAACAAATCGGGCATCATAGTAGGTTTTGTTTCTCTTATGATATTCTAATGTTTTGATTCTTGCTATTTGACGAGCTTCGTCTACTGGAGGGTAAATGTCTTGATTAAGAGGAGACTCGAAAGGTAAGACGCTATACATTAAATAATTTGGTGGAAAAGTAGTGACTGTGTGAGGTGTATTATTGTATTCCTTTACAACTTGTTCTAATAGTTTTGGCCAAGCAATTTTGTCTGAAGAGGAATTCACTTTAGTTTTTAACATTGTTACAATGGATTGTTGAACCCTTTCATATGAGCCATTGCACTCAGGCCTAAATGCTGAAGTAAACAAATGTTTGACATTATAATTTCTCAGAAATTTTTTAAGTCGAGAAGAGGTAAATGCAGGATTTCTGTCAGTTAATAATTTAGAAGGAGGTTGGACATTAAAAACTTGCTTAAGGCAATTTGTGTAAGTTTCAGCAGTTTCATTTTTTGAAGCAAAGGCCCAGATGTAGCGGGTAGCATGATCCAACACTACATGCAAATACCTTTTTGTAGAATTATAATAATTAAATCCTCCTACAGTGTCTAATGAAATTAACTCAAATGGAGAATCGGGTTGAGGAACGGTTTTCATTAACCCAAATTTCCTTTGCCTAGGTTTTTTATTAATTTGGCAAGTGTGACAGTGTCTAACAAATCTGTTTATGTCTTCATTAATTTTGGGCCAATAATAGTGAGGAGTAATTAAGCGTATCATTTTATAAATTCCTGGATGACCAAATTTTGTGTGAGCTTCTTGTAATATTTTTAATCTTAATGAAAAGGGGACTACTATCTTATGAAGGTTTTTCTTTTTAATAACTATGACATCATTAATGTTTAGGTATTTTGGACCATTTAAATTATCTTGTTGTTGATGAGTTTTAATTTCTTCTAAATCTAATAATAGTGTATGATGGTGTTGCATGAGATGTACAGTAGGATTTCTACTCAACATATCAGCTTCATAGTTATTAGCACCTCTAATATGGACTATTTCATAATCATACATTGATAATTTCAAGGACCATCTAAAAAGTCTTCCCCGAAGATTTTTTACATTTCTTAACCAGACTAGTGCGGCATGATCTGTGTGTATTGTAAATTTAATTCCGTGAAGATAATAATAAAATTTATCAATAGTGTCAACAATTGCAAGACATTCAAGTTCAGTGACAGTATAATTTTTTTCATAATCTCTTAATGTTCTAGAATGAAAAGCTATAGGATGTAAGGTACCATTTTGATCTGGTTGCTTCAAAACAGCACCTATAGAGGTTGTCGAAGCATCAACAAACAAATGACAATGAGAATTAGGATTAAACAATTTCAAAACTGGTTTAGAAATTAGAGCATATTTTAACATTTCAAAACTTTTCTGACACTCATCAGTCCATATCCATGGTGTATTTTTTTTAAGAAGTTTATTTAAGGGATATCTTAATTGAGCATACTTATCAATAAATTTGTTGTATACATTGATGGCACCTAAAAATCTTTGTAACTCTTTAACAGTTGTGGGAGGTTTTAGTTTTTGAATACTGGCTATATTGATGTTAGCTGGAGTGATACTACCGTTTTGGATTTCATATCCCAAAAAGTTAATAGTGTTTTTAGCAAAGACACATTTAGATAATTTAAGTTTAATGTTTTCTTTCTGCATGATATTGAATATTTGTTCTAGGTGTTGCAAGTGTTCTTCCATAGAATTCGAGTGGACGATTATGTCATCAAAGTAACTATAAGCAAAATTAATGTGATGTTTGTTAAGAATTCTACGCATAGTGCGATTAAAGATTCCTGGGGCAACTTTTAATCCGAAAGGAAGAACGAGAAATTCATACAAAGCTGTATTAGTGGCAAAAGCGAGTTTTTCAGTGTCTGCTGGGTGTATGGGAATTTGCCAGTAGCCAGAGTTTAAATCTAATGTCGAGAAAATTTTGGAATTGTAAAGTTTGTCTAAGGTAGCATCAATTCTGGGAAGGGGCTCGCTATCGTTTTTACAAATTTGATTAAGTTTACGAAGATCACAACAAAAGCGAGTTTTTCCAACTTCACCTTTTTTCTGCACAAGAGTTACAGGAGCACTGTAAGGGCTACAACTTTCTTTTATTATTCCTGCTTTTAACATTTGTTGAACTTGAGTGTTTATTTCTTTTTCATCAGCAGGAGAAGTGCGATACGGACGTAAACTAATGGGCAAGTCAGAAGTTAAATGTATTCTTTGGGGTTCAATATTAATAGTTCCAATGTCATATTTATTCTTTGCAAAAATTGATTGATACCTAAATAATAAATCAGTCAGTTCAGGGCCATTTTCAACAGTCTGCAAGTTAATTGTTTCGCTCACAGAGGTTACTGACCCTAGCAAACATTGATCCATTATTGGATTGTTAGTGTTTCTAGATGATAGGTTAACAGTATTTGTATTCAAGTTAGTAATTTGAGCATTTGTTTGATTTGCCTGTATGTATAAAGAAACTGGTGGTGTCGAAGTTGCATTACATTGCGATACAATAACGTTATTTTGAGTAATTACATGATTCATACAGTCAATAACAAGGTTATACAGAGCTAACTCGGCTAGTCCGAGGATTACATAGGTAATATTAATACTATCTAATATATAAAATTTACAATTTTTTACAATATTTCCAATTTTGATTGGAATTTGGCACATTTGTTTGAGAGTAAATCGTCCATTGGCTTGTTGTACTTGTAAGGGTTGGGTGTTTTGAGCCCTTACCTTTAACTTCTCAAACAGATGTCGAGGGATTAGTGAAATTGTGGATGCTGTGTCGACAATAAATGGAAGTTCAAAATTTTTATAGTATCCGCGGATTATTAATCGTCATATGTCGGGAGAGTTGTTGGTAGCTACGGTTGTGTCAAAATTGTTTGGTTGTTCGGGAAAATTTGGAGTATTTTGACGCGTCGTTTTAAAAGGACAAGTTGCCATCCAATGGTAAGCATTGTGAATGCCTCTTGATTGACATATCTTGCATGGTGATGGTGGCAAAACTTGTGTATTTGTATTCGTGAAATGGTTTGTTTGGGTTGGATGGTGTCGAGGTTGACCAAATCTTTGGGGTCTGAAACGAAACTCCTCCCTGAAAGAGGGTCTTGGTTGAAAATTTCGTGGAGATTGATAAGGCCTAAATGGTCGATAAGGGAAATGGGATTGATTCCCAGAATTTGGAGAAATATTAACTTGATTAGTTGGATCCCTGATTTGATGAAGACGAACAGCTAGTTCCAACCATTCATGCAAGGTGTTGGGTGCATTTATGACAAGTCCTTGCTTAATAGCTATAGGCATACTATCAGTTAATCCTTGGAGGATCAAGTTAGTTGGCAAACCTAACTTTCTACCACATTCTACTTTTTTATGAAAATATGTAGCTAAGTCATCCTGATAACAAAAAGTAATCTTGGTAAATTCTGTGAAAGATGTGGTTGTGGGCATTAAGTAAGATTCAATAAAAATTTCTTTTAATTGTGGCCAGTTATTTATGTGTGTACAAGAATTAATGTACAACTTAAGGGCAGTTCCCTTCAAATAAGCTGTTATGTTGGTTATTTTCCAAGATTCATCTTGTGAAATTGAATCAAAATAATGTAGCCAAGCTTGAATGCTCATACCAGCTTCAGGATCAAATGGGATTATTGTTGGTTGAGACATAGATTTTGAGTCTGTTAAAAAAGTTGGATGATTGGAAAAAGAACTACTTGAATAACAATTATTCAAACTATTTGACTCAGTTTGAGAACTATTTTGGATTACATTAGTAGACTGACCATTTTCTTTAGTAAAATCATCTGAAACAGTCTGAGAACTACTTTGAGTTACATTACTAGGTGGAATGGGTGGTTTTTCCGTAGTAGACATGGGGGTTATATGGCCAGAACGCAGTTTCATTAATTACACAGATGTAATATAATAATCTTATTTAAAACAACTTAATAATAGAGAACAATTAAAACCTTAATAAGCATTAAATTTGAACACAACAATCATAAAAGGATATTGTAATTGTAGGACTGTCTCGCCGGTCTAGAACGGTCTCGGCGCAGCTAGACTGGCGACATGGCATCCGGCGGCAGAGGAACATTGGCACAAAGGTAGACTTGAAAGTGGTGGTAGAGGCAAACTAGCATTGAACATCTTTCAAGAACAGAATTAAATCATGAGGAAGTTGTTGGGATTTGGTAGACATGAAATTTGGTTGCAGAGGAACACTGGCATGGAACCTCTTTCGAAAATAGAATTGAATCATGGCTAGGAAATTGTTGGCCGACCGATATGGGGAATTGGTGGTGGAATCTCTTTTAGAGCAGGATGACCTCAGAAACATGGCACAAGAAAAGTTGGCGATGAAAAGATGGTAAATAATCCTGCACTTGAAGGCTTTTGCTGGGCATGGTAAACACAGTTAAACTTGAAGAATTTGGTGAATATCATCTGTCAGTCCAATGCGCGTGGTTCTTGGAACAGTTGAAACATCAGTCATCAGCCAGGAAAAGTCTCTTGATATTTGCATAATGCGGCGAAAAGGTTGAAAAAGGATTAAAAGGTAAAATAGTTTTTCAGAGCGTCATAGTCCGTTGGGCTTTTGATGCGTATCGGGCTTTTCCATTCGGCGTTTAATGCGTAGTGGGTTTTTCTTCTTATCTCTCTCCGGCGTTTAAGTTAAGTTTCGAAAGAAAAAGATAATTATATGAAAATTTTAAACACATCGCGGGGCTTCACGACAGGACTATCCTGTCGACTTTTGTAATATATTAATCCTTTTTAATTAAGGTTATTGCAGCGTGGTCGTGGAACTATAGTGAAGAATCCATTTTTAACAATATAAAACATTTATTAAGATATAAACCATAAATCAAAGTTAAACCCGGAGAGAGAGAGCGTTAAAGTTACGTCTTTACAACATACTGACTGGGAATAGAATGTCCTACGTAGTAATGTCGAACAGAGAACAGCGTCGTTAAAAATCGTGGGAATCACTGATTCAGCAAATGTAATTTATAAACATTGTAGTGAGAAGGCAAGTATGTTGGCGCCAGAACGGAATACTAATTATGGGATACAAAACAAGAATGCTGACTCACCAAAGATCTCACACATTAAATTGGCGTGGGAAGTTATCCTAAATAAGTTGTTGAATGAATTGATTAAAGAGAGTTTTGTGCTTTGGAAAGAGGAATTAATTTAACTGTCGGTTCTAAAAAAGGATTTCTATTACATATATATATATATATATATATATATATATATATATATATATATATATATATATATATATATTGAAAATACTTCACGGAGATAATAATATCAAGACAAGAATTCTTCGACAATAAGATATCATTTGCCAAAAATATGAAAATTTTTATGATATTTATAAGCAAATCTTATTTGATCTAAATAATATACTAACTAACAGTACTTACGTATTATCGCAACCATATTGACGACATAGCAAAAACCGTACCACTTCTAAAAACGGAATACCCTGACGGGAATATGGAGAACGTAGTCATAAAATACTACGTGAAAAATTACTTATAATTTTTATCTATATAATTCTTACCTTTATTTGACAATATATCAATTACGTTTTGGTGGAAAATGTGAAGAATGGATTTTAGAATAGAATCAAAACAATCTTTCTTCTTCTTGATCTTGTCGCTATACGAAAACATGAAACGAAACACATGGTTGCCAATTCACCGCCTTCGAAATCGGAGTTGCCAATTCGGCGAGTTATCCCGAAGGTTGGGCTTGGTTGCAATAGTACGTAAGTGCCTATTAATCTGTTGTTTAATGATTGAAATAAGTGTTCACAACTACAGCTAATGAGCAAGTCATACTACACTATATTGAGGAAACGAAAAGAGGTACTCTTCCATTTAAAATTGAATATAATAAAAAATAATAGGTGCTGTTTATAATGCATTATTCACAAAATGATATTTTAAGTCAATACTTCAAAGCCTACACACAAAACTTAACTTCGAAATTGTTCAAAGCAGCTTCCGTTCAGCATTAAATTGTGTACTTAATGTTCAATTTCTATGTTAGAGAATTCGGAAGTTTAAATGTTTTTATTGTGCTAACTACTCAATTGCGTGCTTTTATGACTTTCGGATTTTTTTTTTAATAGATTAACGACATTTTAATCACTTTTTGATTACGATCAGAATCACTCACACGCACAACTCTCAACTATAAATAAAAAATATATTTGTCTAGCAGAATTCATAATTTGCATTTTTTTTTTCTATTGCAGCTTTACTTCACTTTGAAATATTGATGGAACGTTGGATTTTTATTTTCTGTATTTAATATTTTTTTTATTATATTATGGAATAATAGTTTACTAATTTTTAACAATAATTAATTAAGACATGTACACTACAAGGTACAGCAAAAAATGAATTTCTGAAAACGGAACAAGATAGATGAATAGCATTAGCTGAAGTACTACTTTAGAGTAAGCTGAAGTACTTTAAGTAATCTACTTAAGAAACTACATAAAATTATTACATATCTTTAAATAAATAGTTAGAAAGTTCACCAACAGATAGCGTAGTTAGTAAACAAAATTTTCAAAAAATTCAAACTATAAACGATGGTTTTTAAAAAAAACCATTTCTTGCAACAGCATGGTAATTGAAACATCGTTTTTGCAACGTATTCAGTCTGATTTTTTTTTTTTTTTTTTTAATTTCATTATATAGCTCCATCTGCTTTTGAAATTAGCAACTATTTTTGAAAAATAATGAATATATAATGGGGAACTTGCACAAGTGAGGAAAAGGATTTTTTTTTTTTTTTTTTTTTTTTGCATTTTCTAGTGTTATCCAACGAATATATTTGAGTGGTACAATTATTTTTTATCTTTATGCTTTCAATTAACAAAAAATCGAGTTTGAAATTAGCTGAAATCAAAGCAAAGGTCACGTGACCAAAACGCATAAAAAACCGTAACGTAGTTACGCTTAGATTCCGTCGAAAATCCGAGGAGGAAACTTTTTTGCCCTCCTCGTCTAAAACAGGTTTTAGACTGGTTCATCATCTGCGCATTGACGTCACACGCAGCCAAATCTCATAGGGAAAAACTACATATTTTTTAAACTATCTATCCGAGCTCAAATTTTTGAAAGAATGGTATTGTTTTTCATGATTTTTTCTCTACTTTTATTTGAAAATAAAACCAAAAAAAACGTGAAAATTCCACATTCTGTATATGTCCGAGTAGTATACAGAAAAAGGTGCATTTATATCATCTTAGTGGGTTTTTTTCCATTTTTTTTTTTTTTTTTTTATTATTATTTTTTCAAATGTATCAATACTTTTAGGGAGTCCCTGAAGATACACTATAAAACAACTTATGTGCCCTAAATATCTGACGTCAAGGCATAAGAAGTTTAACATCACAACGTCAATTCATCTAAAAACTTCTAAGCGTTCCCCTATGAATAAAAATCACACGCCTGTAAGGGTATGGACTAAAGACAATAGACAAGGCGTTTTTTAAAAATGGTTCATACTTAAGTCAACTAAAAAGTTCTATCATTTCGAAAAACTCTCCAAACGTGTTTCTACATAGACATTTGATCACTGGTTGGCCCAGATCGTGCTCAAATGATCTTTCGATGCTGTGCAGAAAATATTCAAAACAAATACAGCCCATACCATTCCGTGAAAAGACGACTTCGTATATCTTAGAAATAAATCTGATATTTTAGTTGATCTTCAGTAAAAAGTTTACTCTAAGAGAATGCCCGATCATTTGCATAAAATCCAGACAGTAATAAATAATATAACAAAATAAATCTAATTTAATTCAAAACAGGGAAACAAATCCATTAAAATGTTAAAGATGGAGTCAAAAATGTAGGGATTTCAACAAACACGTCCTTTGGAAGTGATGGCGGTCTTCCATTTCCTTCCACCCAGACGTTATGACTATCCTTTCAAACACTACAAAAAATTTTGAGTTTTTGCCACTTCAATATTTTCGCTTTCCGAGTCAAGAGTCGATGGAATACCAAATTGCGCCATGTCGTGGGAAAAAAGTGCGCTGTTGAAATCTCAGTTTTCGATGCGACGTCATGAAATGTCACCATGCGATGATCTGTGCTGCCATTTAGAAAAGGCATTTTTGTTTTCATTTGAATTATATTACTTATGTTGTTTTTAGAAATGTTTTGGCTAACGTCACTTTTTCACCCCAAGCAATAACCGGTATACTGTTTTTCTTGGATTCGTAAATAGTTTAGCATTTGAATCCGCATTTATACCTTAATGTATGGGTATAGGTTTAAATATATAACCGAAAATCAACTGGTCATTTGAAAAATACCTAATTCAAGAACATTTTAGTAATGCAAAATGTGGTTTCATGGTAATTCTTAGAACTAAATATTGTTTATTCTAACGCAAAACAAGAACTATATTGGTTGCTCTTATGAACAGATGGCATTTATTATTAAAATCTTTATGATGGCACGTAGCCTAATACTTAAAAAACACTGGATAGATGCTCACATGTACCTGCAGTGCCATCTATTGATGAAAAGCTAACTATTATTTGTGAAGACGATTATTTCTAATTATTTCTGTGAAAGGCCTATCTTCCTACTTCATATGAGAATATTACAATTTTTTTTTTTAAATATTCTATTACTTTTGGATCACTGGGGATATTTGTGAGTAAGTTTGAGTGTTATTGGTTGGGTCAGTGAGTGAAGAGTTGAAGTGGAATTTTTAGTAGTATTTCTTATGGTGTATACTCAGATTAATGATTATACAAATAAAACATTTTATTTTTTTATATATTTCTTATATAAATCAACAAATGAACTCGGAAGCAAACGCTCAATACGAGTGAATTGTAATTTAACTAAATTTTAAAAGCATTAAAAACAATATGAATACAAGAAGACTTTTCCGGATGTTTTATGTCATTTATATTACTCCAATCATTCTTTAAAATTGTCAGAATTTGAGGTGAAAATAACTTACGAAGGTAAGTTATTAACAAAACCCTACATTAGGAACAAAATCCATTTTCAAGATATATGAGGATAACTTTGTGTTAAAGAAAAAATTGTACACACTTGGCAGTTGCGAGACATACGGGGACAAAGTAACCTTGTATCTTCGATGACAATCCATAAAAAATTGCCAAATATGGTGTAAAAATGAGATTTCCAAGTTTTAGTACGATCCGATAAAGTTTTTAAGTACAGTTATTTTTCTAATAATATCGAATTTTTTTTCATTGTAAAATTAAAATGATTTGTCCTAAAAAAAGTTATTTTTAATAGTGTTGCAGAGCATATTTCTGACATTAATTTTTACTCCTACAATATGTATGAAAAAAATACAGATAGGGAGATAGATGGATTTATTTCACTTACGATGCCACCAACGACTGTTACTGAAGACAGGTCCATTTTGTAATCAAAAACTAACTTCTGGCCCCTTTACTAAAATTTTTTAATTCCAGACAAAAATTAAATATTATTATTAAATTGGTCTTGATGATTAACAGGTCATATTTGAAATCAGTGTGAACCATCTCGAACTAATTTCTATTTTTTTTTTCCATTTTTTTTTTCAGAGTAAACAGAAAACCATGTCATTTGGTATGATAAGCTACAGTTATGTTTTATATTTTTAGGTTGTGTCGTTTCAGGAAAGAAATTTCTTCAGAGCGCCCGGCAGATGGATAGCAAAAGCCTTTTGTTGTCTAAAATTTTTCGTTTTCACGGATAAATTTTCTCTAAGTGTCTCCAAAATACTTACAATCAGAAAGAAGTTTTTGCTTATATAATACTTAATGTTTAATGCTAAATTTGATTTAATAATCCAGAAACTACATTGGCCCCAAACCAAGATTTGCAATTGTTCAAAACCTTAACGATGAAAAAATTGATGGAGACATTTCGAAGGCACCATTGCTCATCTTATAAAACATTCGTGGTTTTTAAAATCAGAGCGAATTGTTTTTGCTTTTTTTTTTTTACAAGCAAATCAAACTAAACATGGCTTCAAACTAATGTATTTCGTGCAAAAAATAGAAATTACAGCAAGCATTATGAGTTTGAGGAAGGAAACATACTTGACGATAGAATACTTAAAGCTCATTTTTTTGTGGACAAAGTGTCCATTTACGAAGAATCTTTACTGCTTTTTCTTGAAAATGCTTTTTTTCGATGAACATTTTTGGGAGACTTTCAGTGCACTTGATTACACAAAGCCATATGGATGTGGCTTAGACTGGCCTCCTTTTTCCCCAGACCAAGATTCCTCAGACTCCCTTAACTTCAGACGTTTGAATTGTATCCATTGAGTAACTTGAAGGACGTGGTTTGTAAGACTTTTGTCCGACACGAAAATGACCATCTCAACAGACGTTTTTATGGATGTATCGACCGATTTTGTTGTCGTTAGCGAATAGTGATTGAGGTGGATGTCAAACACATGGAAATTATGGTTATGTAAATGGGTTGTATATTGTAATGTATATTGCGTACAACTCTTGTATATCGTAATCTCCTTATTATAACTTGCCTATTCTTCTATGTACGTGTTTAAGAAGGTTAGTTTCTGGTAGGTTATGTTTTGTAACACACAGTATATTCACGTTATGGTAGGTTATGTTTTGTAAAACACAGTATATTCACGTTATGGTAGGTTATGTTTTGTGACACCCTGTAAATTTTCATGGACAAAACGTGTGCTCTCTATTTAGTTCTAAAACACGGAACCAGTTTGATGATAATTACCATGAGTGTCTTACAATTATTTTTTATTATCATGGAAAACAGAATATTAAATATAATGAATTGTAATGATAACAATGAATTATAATGATGACAATGAATTATAATGATGACAATGATAATGATCACTATATTTGATAAGTAAGAACAATTGATCACGCAATCCCTTTTCGTCAGTCAGCTCAAGCCATCCCGTGGAGAGACGACCGTATAGGATGCAGACTTCAGTCTTTCGCTGAGCAAACTTGAACTGGAATCCCCATCACAAAGATGGATGACACTGGCGGTCATGTCGTCTACCGACATCGCGCCGACATCTGGGCGATATCGGATCGGACACCAACAAGGGGCCAAAGTCGTCGTCCATTCTCCGTCCTCACACGACGCCGCGATGGGGGCCATCGCTGGACAACTGAGTCAAAACTTTTTAAATCCTTGATGATACGGATCTTCTTTTCACACGGGATGATGTGGATCGACCATTTAATAACTAAGATCTTGTGCATGTGTTTTGATTCATCGTGTATTTGTTGTGTATTTCAATTGGAAAAAAAAAATGGATTTGAGTAGATACTCAAAAATATCATGTGTTCACAGCAAACTGGATTATGGCACAAATGGTTTCAAGTGCAGGGAATTTTATTTTTACCTTTTTGTAATTTTTACGAGATGAAAAAAAAAAAAAATCTTTTCAGGTTTAGTTATTAATATATTTTAAATGTGGATGGAGTTTGGTTTATGGTGCATTTCATGAAAAATATACCACATGATGATTTTTCATTTCTTCAAGTAAAATGATAAACGTCTGACTAAAATGATTTTAAGCAACGACACTCTTTTTATTTTATTTTTTATTGATTTTTGCTAAAAACTAAAAGCAATTTATTTTTTATACATGCTAGGGATTTTTCTTCTATGATTTAGGAATTACTCTTTTACAAAATTAATCAGAAATTCAATATCAAGGCATAGATTACTTTGCCTGTAAATGGTTTAAATAGTTCCCTATAATTTTTTTTTTCTGAAATAAAATCTAAACATTATTTAATTGTATTCTATAATAGTATATGACTATTTCTCAGTTGGTAAGTTACTATTTTTTTTTTTACGTTTTGTTAGTCAATACCATCAGTCTTTTCAGAAATTGTGATTTCATTGGAAAAATGTGGAATTATTGTCACATTTAGGAGTGCTTGATATCTTATTGATTGAAACAATTTAACCTAAATATATGGTCATCTTTGGAATACATAAGTTTAAATACTATTTTAATCCACAGTCATTTCATTATAAATGAACTGTTTAAGTGTGAATTTTAAAAATGTATTGGTATATATTTTATAATTTTTTTTCTTAAACGGTTTTGAATTTGAAGATATTCATTTATTTCGCTTATAAATTTAGCCTTTTTAACACTTGAGATATACATTGAGGTAGAAAAAGAAGCACATTTTTCAATTTCTGAATTGTGAAAATTACGTGCTGATACTCATTCGAAGCTTACCAGGTGAATAAAACTTCAACCATAGCAAATGAGTAAAAATTAAGTTTTGTAAAAATTAAAAATTTTGATATAAATTTTATAATAATAAATTTAAATGTACGTTTATAATTAATATCATTAAACAATTAAGTGTAAAGAAAAGGTTGTAACTTGAATATACAGTTCTATATAGGAATGTTATTCAAACAATTGTTTGCTTTCAAATTAAATTAATATATAGTTGAAACTTAAATCATTAAACATGCATCTAAAATTAATATTTAAGAAATTTTTTCAACTATTAATATTTAAATAAAATTAACTTTTTTTTATTCAGAAATTAAATCCTAATTTTTAAAAAGCTATGCATTTTACTTTATAAATATGTTCCACAAGATACATTTATTACGGATTCTTATTATTGCGTAGATTTTTAAAAGGTATTTATTCATTCAATTAAATAATTAAAATAAATAACTTACAATGTATACACAATTCATTTTTTTAGTTCTATCAATTTTAATCAAGATGTTGCATTGGTCAAAATATTGTATTGCATAATGATCAAATTGCTCAAAGCAAATAAGATTATTTTAACTTTCTACTAAGATTCACTTTGGAATCAAAGACATTTTTATGAAAATTTGTAAAAAATATATATAGCGTTCAAATTTGATTGTAATAAATAAAATTACATTATAGCTGTTTTGGTATTTAATAAACAATGAAAATTTTAAATTATAGTATTACACAATATATTTACAAATATTAATAAGATATTATGAATTATAATCAGTTTTTAAAATAGTAATTCTTCTGTATGCGGTGCTTACGCATTATCCCGTCAACCTTTGTTGAAATTATTATTGAGGATAAAAGTCCGAAACATCTGGTTTCCGCGGAAGTCCAGTTTCGGCTCATGCAAGTGTAGGGGCCATCCTGTGCATTGCAAACCGGTTTTCCGTCTGGACTGACCATTCCGACAGACTATGGGAATCCGTTTGACAAACTTTGTCTCACCAATCGCCGGAGGGATAATACGTAAGTACCTCATACCGAAAATTTTAATTGCTATATTTTAAGTTTTATATTTTAAATTATCATTTACTGATGTAATTGATTTTAAGCAGAGCTAGTGTTAAAAAATATTCCCTTTCAATTAAAAAAAAAAAATGTTATTGTTTATAAATTTTTTGCAATCATTTCAAAAATACTTATTTAAGATAAGGATTTTTTTTTTTTTTAATTTTATCGCCAGGTACAGTTTTAGAGCTAGAATTAACTTCATGGCATTTACCAAAACTAATTTATTGGTTAGCAAAAATTGATTAATTTCATGATTATTTTACAACGGCATAACTATAGTATTTAATTTTCATTTTCTTTTTACACCCTATCTAATTTTTTCTCTCTTATATAAATAAAACTTTTAGGTATAGTTAGATAATAAATCACTAGAACAGACTTTTCCTCTTCGGCAGTTTTCAACCTGTGAATTTTGTTTTCGTTATTCTTTAAATTCGTTAACGAATCAAATCATGTAATCATGCACTTTGAACCAAGAGCTTAATAATATTTTATACCAATTGAAGGGAAATTGTAAAACTTTTAAGTATTTAAATTAACATATCTTGATGCTCATTCACTATTACGCAAGATGATTGTTGTCTTATATGTGTTGAACAATAAGTTGAGGTATATTCGGTTGAGATGAAATATGCTTTAAATTTGTACTATTTGCTTGTGTTCCAATAAAATAAGCTAATAAATTATTGAATAAAAAAGCTGTATGTGTATTTATTTTAAGTTCATAATAAATCTTCAAATAAATTTATAATTTTAGAATAATTTAAGCAATTATTGTTACATGAAAGAAAATCCGGCAATGAAAATAAATTATGAATATAAGGAATAATTCATTCTACATATCTCTCACCTGGTTTAACAACAACGTAGTTCCAATTAGTTCAATTTTGCAAGACAGGGAGTCAGGAAAGCGAAACAGAGCTTTGATACATAGAAGCCACTAATTGCAGTGCGCTGCTCTGGAATACTCAAAAGGAACTATATTTAAATTATTGTTTCCTTCGATAAATCAAGGTAAAGAAGCCTTTATCTAAATTTCGAAAATTTTTGCATTTAAGCCATTATTTTACCAGAAGAGTAGTACAGGGTGTTCAGCAAAGGTCTACCTGATTTTAAAGCTAAATGATTAAAAAACGAAGAATAGAAAAATGAAACAGGGGTTTCAAAATTAGTTAATCTGAACAGAAATTTCAAAATTAGTTACATATGTTGCCAACAGATGGCGCGGTAGTTGCGAAGTTCTAGAAATATTTTATAAATTTGACCTCAGTAATCAGTGGTTGCAATCACGCTAATTTTCTTTCACGTATTAATAGTGGAACTGTCCGAACTCCGAAGACTGTTTACTCTGAACTTCAAACACAACTACAGTGTACAGCGTCATCTGTTGGTGAAAGTTGTAACTAATTGGAAAATTTAGAATCAGATTTGTACAGCTTTAAAAGTAAATGTACTTTTTGTTTCATTACTCTGTAGTTTTTTGTTTTTGAGTTATTTAATTTTAAAATCAAGGAATTCTTCACTGGTCACCCTATTTTACATGAGTAACGGCATGTTGATAAATTAATAACAAAATTAAGAATGTTTGAAGGTTTTTTTAATTAAATGCAAAATTTAAGAAAATTAAACTTACTAAAACACTTGCTGTTACAACACGAAATTACCAATAATCTAAAGAAAACAGTACCATTAACTTAACACTATTGTACAATTTAATTTTCAAACCAGAAACAGAATACATTTAAGTCCATTCCGCAACCTTAAAATATATTTTTAGAATAAAAATACCATTCTTTGGTTGCTTAGGACTGTTCTCTCAGCGTGAAATTAAATTTCCTTGACGGAAACACCTGATAAAGAATAATCTTTTTTGAAAATCTTAACAAAGGATGAAGCAATGCTCGGGAGAATCGAACACACACAAAAAAATCTTCAACGCAGTGAGTGAAAGCAAAACAATAAAAGTGCATCGAATTCGTAAAACATCACGTTTTTTACCTCAGGCCTCAACACTAGGGACATTGATTACGAATCGAATTCAGCCATGCTTCTTCCACCCTGCTTGTCTATTCTGTCGAACTTTGAAAGGAGTCTTAAAAGTTAGTTGATTTATAAACGAAGCCAATTATTGGCGTTTCCACAATTCAACTATTTTGATGTTGATAAAAATTACAAATTAGATAAACCACGTTTGCCAATATTTAAATAAAATCAACTGTATGCATGCTTGTAATTAAAAGTACAATAAATAAATCGATGAAGTTAAATAATGTTTAGGCATTTTACTGAGAATAATATCTACATCCAAATTGTCAATTGAGACATTTTTACTTTCAATTATCCATATGTTAACATAGGTTGATAAAAGTATTGTTTTGGGTAAAAAAATTAATTTACTTGCATTTCTCTGCGTTTTGGAGCATCATGACTTCAAAAAAGTGGTCTAGAAAAAAATACATATTTGTACGTCGTCAGTATAACTCTCAAACGATTTAGGGATTGTTTTTTAGGGATAGCTAAAAACGGCTCTAACGATTTTGATCATTTTTGTTGAGGTAATGTCTCTTAATATGTTGTAAAATTCTCCATCTCCAAAATTTCGGTAAAAATTCTGCAAAAAGTTAAAAAACGTATGTCTCCAACACAGAGTTCTCTTCCCCCTTAAACATCGCTCATCAACAACAGTTTCTCTCATCTTCTCTGTTTCACTTAGAAGAAAGGATAATGAAAGAATTATCGAAAAATATATCACCAAAATCACTATTTTGGCGGTGGTTTTTTATTATTATTATTATTATACTTTAAAAGACTCATAAGAATTATTTTCCAAAGTATCGTCAAACTGGCTATTTTTTTTTTTTTTTTTTTTTTTTTTTAAATGAATGATGAAAATTTAAAAATGGTAAATAACACTAATGCAAGTCAGTATATTAGTGTAATTGAAAGTTGAACGATGTTCCATACCCCTAGTTTTCCTTTAAAACAAGCATGTTCTGCACTTATAGTAAGTAGAAATTAATAATGTAACCAAGAATCGACGTGCCACTGCACAATTTTGCTTGGTTTTTCATATATATTTATATAAAAAAATCTAGTTTCTTTAATATAAAAACGTCATCCTTTTAAATAACTTTATTACGCCTGCCCCAATATACACCGCACTTATGTATGTGGATTGGCAGCAAAGGAATTTCATTTACTTATCGTAAACAATGATTATTAAACGGTAAAATAAGCAAGACTATTTGCAATGCTGCTGTAAACTTAAAAAATAGATAGCAGCATACTCAGCGAGTACAAGAGAACGTAGATGAAATATTTGAAACACTAAAATGCTGAAAGATATCGTAGAAGCAGTAAAGCTTGCACTGAGAGTGATTATTGAAGAACTCAATACAGATTCTAGGCAGGAGGTTTGTTCTTTCTGTTTTACTCAATTCGGGAAGAAAGAAAAAACTTTTTCTGGGAAATATGCAAAATGTGCAAACGAATTCGATGAGTTTAAATTTGCATGATTTTCTATTGATTGATATGAAAAATTATGTATACTAGGACGTACTATGAATACGTGTATACCATTAGCGAGAGAAGCGATCTTATATTGGAAATTCGTGAATGTCATCAAGGAATGGAGCTCCCTAATTTGACCTAAATATATTACTTCAAATTGAAATTTTTATTACAGAAACTAAGCTCTTTGGGATCGGATAGAATAAAATGGACACGTATAGTTTATTTTACACATATACTCAAAAGCAACACAGCGAACATCCTTAAAACACTTAAATATAATTGTAATTTGGGTTTAAATTTCAATCTAACAAAGTAAAACTAAAAAATACATACAAACTAGAATTTCAAAATCATGCCAGATAATTTTACCATATACATATTGCAACCCATTTGATATCAGAACATTCACAAACAAATGGCTTAAGAAAAAGACTATGCTAAGTGACCATATTTATTGTTGCAATTATTTAACTTAAATAAGAATATGTTTAGTTGTTGGATGGTTTGTACGCACAACGATCTATTTCTATACACAATAACGGCTAATCAGGACGGAACCTGGATTCCGAAGCACAACAAACATCCCACAACCACATTTATCATAATAAAAGTATTTTTTTTATTGAACCATACTAATTCCATAGCAGTACATTCCATAGCATAACTGCAATTTTTTATTTCCTTAATGTGTCCTTATATGTGTCTGTACTGCTTCATAGGAATAAGTTAGTTCCAATCTTGCAGCAGCACACAATCTATTAGAAAAATTATTAAAAACTTCTTTGAAAAATAATTCCAATGCCATATGTAATGGGCTTAGATTTTACTACTCAGGAACGTAAATGGCTTTCAAATACATACAATTAAAGATAATGATATTAATTCCTTGACAAAGAAATAGTTGAATCTATATTTAAAAAAACAATTATTATACAACATGGTGTAGGACACAGTTAAGGTATTGTAGCATAAAAAATTATAGATCTTGCGAAATTACTTTTTACAAAACTTTTCATTACTTTTCCCACTTTTTTAATATATTTTGAAACTTAAATTGGGATAAAAAATCCAAAGTTAAAAGCAAAGAAAATGATAAACTACATCTTTAACCATACATTTCTTTCACTCCCAGCCATTTTTCATTTTCGTTGCTGGATTTTACCAACACCGAAAAAAATCCAATACATTTTCAAAAAATATAAACGCATCAAATCCTTTTTTTCACATAAAAATCTCGCTAGACTACATTAACCTCAGTTACTCTGGAGAAATTTTGAACTGGAAATGGTCTTAGCGTATGAATAAAATAACTTCTGAGTATAAATGAAATTTCTTCACAGCTGATTGGCTATTCGACTTGAAAAAGAAATATTTTATGAGTTCAGGGTGTAAATGTTTATTGAATATCTCTATGCATTGTAAAAATAAGGTAAGTAAACAAAATGCTCCACGAATATTGCGATATTGTGTATCAATATCTTAGTAAGCAAATTAAATTGGGTGAAATCAGCATGTATAAAACTCATCGTAATTTAAATTGAGAAACAGATTTAAGAAAAATTAAGAGGGGCTCATTAAAAAAAAAAAAAAAAAAAAAAAAAAAAAGTTTTTACACATTTAATAATTGCAATTTGTTTTTACATGATGAATGAGGAACTTGCACAAATGAGGAAAATGAATATTTTTTTGTATTTTCTAGCGTTATCCAACGAATATATTTTAGCAGTGCAATTATTTTTTATCTTTATGCTTTCAATTAATCAAAAATCGAATTTGAAATTAGCCGAAATCAAAGAAAAGTCACGTGACCAAAAACGCATTAAAAAAACCGTGACGTGGTTACGCAGAGATAAAGTCGAAAAGCGAAGAAGAAACCTCACTCATTCCTCGTCTAAAACAGGTTTTAGGCTGGTTCATTATCTGCGCGTTGACGTTTCACGCAAAAGTGGCTTTTCCCCGCCAAATCGAAGAGTGAAAAACTAAATATTTTTTTAACTATCTATCCGAGCTCAAACTTTTGAAAGAATGGTATTGTTTTTTATGATTTTTTTCTCTACTTTTATTTAAAAATAAAACCAAAAAACGTGAAAGTTCTTCATTCATTAGTTTAATAGAGTATCTAGTTCACTAACTTTCAATTTTCAGGGATTGAATTTAAAGAAAGGAACTTTAATTTGGACCAAAAGAGGCCCAATATTAATTGGAAACACTTTTTTTACGTATTGCGACGCAGCAATACTTTATTCTAAAATAAACCATACATATTCTTTAAAAAAATTATTTTGTAAAATTATTTTTGAATAACAGCACTGAATGCTGATAATATAAAGATGTGTTTTTAAAATGTCTCTCTAATGCAAATGAAATTTTAGTTTAAATTTATCTGATATCCTAATTTTTTATCCCCCCTAAGCACATATTCATTCCTAAATTTATTAGCACACACACACAATTTTAACATATTTAAAACACATTTTACAGCATTTTTCAAAAACACATTTTGAAAAGTTCACTAAAATTCATTTCCTAGTTTTTCAAAAAATGTACGCTTGTTTGCTTCTTCGGAACACAAAATGAGTGCCATAAGTAGGCTTTGAGAAAAGGAGGGTATATAATAAAGTTACTTTTAGTATAGGCTTTTCGTTTTCCTTAAAAGGATTTTGAATCAAATTTTATTTTCTAACCATCGTGCATTTTTTTCGATGACTTGTTGAAAAAGTTTCTTTGTGATTTAAAGGGAAAAAATTCTTGTCCATGTAAAAATGACCCAGACGCATATCAAATTAAATTTTAGTATTGTTCTTAAAAAAAATAATTATGAGCGCCAAAAAGAAAAATAAAGAAAGAAAGCATGTATATGTTTGGTTGACCAGTGAACTAAAATTTAAATAATTAATGATATTTAATGATTTGAAAAAATATTTGCACATAGATATTCTAAAAATTCTTAGAAACATTTTTATCAAAATAATATAAAAACATTCAAGTTTATGCGAGAAATTCCAAACTTTTTTAAATTGTTGGTAAATTTATTTAATTACTAATCCTTAAAACTTTTGACCTCCACATAGAAGTTTTCAATAGTAAAGCAAACAAATCATACACATCATAGACTTAGAATGTCATTGAAAAAATTTTAATCATGTTTTACATTTAAAAATTGTCATTGACATTACTTAATTTTACAGCAAGAAAAAGAATTTGCGAATTATAGAAATAAAGGCAATTTAAAGAAGCAATTACATTAATTTTATGTAACCACTTTTCCTCACTAACAGAATTTGACTTTAAAAATGTTAAGAAATTTAACTCATTCTAGTAAGCAACAGCCTAAAATAATATACAATTTTTATTTCATTACTCTCATCTTTAAATTATTGAAAATTAAGTTTTCTGATTATGTCGAAACACTTTCAGCAAAAGTTAAACAAACTTTTAGTTGATATATGAAAAGTTTTGCAAAAAAAAAAGTCTTAGCTTATCAATTTTGTTGTGTTTATTCTTAAAAAATAAAATTATATCAAACGGTTCGTTTACATTACAAATTACGTTTTTAGATAATATATAAAACTGAAAAATTAGTTATAAGAAAAGGTACATATGTTGGGAAGATCGTTCAATTTAATTTGACTTGTAAGTTTGCCCTCCATACATAGTCTCTATGTATGTTATTTCTATATTTACACTTATTCTTCATAACATTTAAATTACTGGTAGCCGAGATTACGACAATCTCGATGGAAGAAAATTAAATGAATCATTACGAGTATTTTAAATCACGCAAAAAAATCCTTTTATTTTACAGAAATTATGAAAACGAAAGATGTTCAGTTCATTCAAAATATTCTAAAATTGCAAGAGAGGAACAAAAATAAATTTTGAGTAGAGCATTGCTCGAAACATGACCCTAATAGAAATTAAAATACTTATTAGTAATTATATTAGACCCTTGGTATAACCATACAAATTGGCTCTAGTCCACGAAAGAATTTTAGTTAGGTTCTTTGCATGACATAAGTACCCCCACACCATACGCCCCCTCGTGGTCGGTTCAGGAACTATATCCCTCTAACCGTGGGAGGTGCGCATCTGGTCATGATGGACCTCTGGCCTTCTCCCAACTTCTTTCGTCTGTGATTCATCTTTTAGCTCTTTTTTTTTATCAGCATATTTCTTCTTTGGAGTATTTCGTGTGCTAAAGCAATGTCCGAAATGGAATGGTGAATAGTGTTCGAAAAAGTTTGTCTGGAAGCGATTGATATGTTAATGAAGAGTAAAAAAAGTATTAAATACTGTTTAATGTATTTAATATTAATCAAAACGCAAAATGACACTCACCGACTCAAAAAAGTTGAAGTTCGAAGTGGAATTAACTCTCTTTCAGAAAGGAATACCATTGAAAATATGTTGGAGTTGCATAAAAGATAAACAGTTCTGCGAATTTTTCGAAATTTAAGTGATGATGCATTATGTTTAATTAACTTTTAATCACATTTAAAAAAGAATGAAAAAATAAGAATTCATTTTATCGTCTAAAAAACATAGGAATCTTTTTTAACACAGATTTGGAATAAAAGGCTTCTCTATTCAAACAATCCAACTCTTCGAACAAAATTCTATCCTCGAACCAGAATTTATTAGGACTTTTTTTTTATTAATTGATGGCAGTTCAAGATATTACTATAACGTGTTGAAATACTTCGATGTGAATTTTGACGAATCATTTTAGAACTTAACCGCCCCAAACTGTTTGAGCTGTTATTTTGTCGCACGACACCATGGCGATAACTTTCATAAATTTTCTGTACCACGCTTACTTATAGAATACTCAAAGAAAACCTTTCCAAAAATAAACTTATGATTATTATGTTTTAGGATTCAATATGTTTTTCTGCGTCAGAATAGATTAAACTTGAAATGCATAATATCTATAGAATTATACTTTAAAAATCAATCATGCAAATATTATGAGCAGAAAAATAATAATTAGTTATTTATTGTAGTGAAGTATACTTTGTATGAAATATAAAATGATGTTTCATTACAACAATAAAAGCTGGCGTATTTTTCATATTATCGTAGAGACAATGTTTTTTATAGAAATATTAAGAATTTTTTCACTAAAATGATTTCTCCGCAGAATATATCAAGTCTAAATTATTTCCAATGTATTTTACAAATGTAAAACTTAAGTTTTCCAGACTTTAATTTTCTATGTGATTAATTAATAATTGACAAATTTCATAAATAATTTTACATGAAAAATCAGGTTTTTAAAAACAATTTTTCAATTTTTCTCAAAATTGTTCATACTAATATGTGTTAAAATAGATATTTTCTATAAATTACCGGCATTTTTTTATATTCTGACTATAAATTATGATCATAAAATTTGCAAGCATGTATTAGTGTCTTGCAATAAAATGATTTGCCGAAACAACAGGAATAAATTCAGCAGAAATGTGTAACGAAACTCATAATTTTATTTACACTAATAAATATATTTACAATATATATTTTCTTCTGTTATAAATTCACACATATAGACAAACTAAAATTTATTTTTATAACTACATTTATACATAAGTCAAACAAAAGAGCACATAACGCTACAATAAAATAGCATTGCATAATGTTGTTACATTTCAAGGATATTTTTATTCAGCATTAACACTATTGTATAACACCATATACATGTATTTTTTTTTTAAATTATTCTTGAGCTAAGTCATCCTAAGGAATGACAAGTATTCATTAATGAATGACAATCATGGTCTAAGGAATGACAATCATGGCAAAAGGAATGACAATCATGGCAAAAGGAATGTTAATCATAGTAAAAGGAAAGGCATTACATAAAGGAAAAACAATTACACATCAAGAAAAGACAATCATGGTATAAGGAATGACAGCCATAACATAAAGAATTAAGCTTAACATAATGAATGACAATCATAACCTAAGTAATGGCATTCACAACATAAGAATGACAATCATAGCATAATGATTAAAATAACTATTTCAACTAAACAATTAAAAGATTTATGTGATATTAGAAATTTCACTTTCAACTATAAGTTTAGAATAAATGTATATCAAATAAGATAAACCGGATTTTGCTTTCATGTACCATGTTCACCGCAATGTACACAGAGGAAAAATATTTGTAGGCAAACAGTAACAAAAATATTTGACGGATTTCTATTGAAGACATGAATCCACAACTTGCATCGGTATGTTTAAAACACTACACAACTGTTTATTTGGCTTTAGTTAGAAAGGTATACAAACAGGTGAAATCTCAAAATACCTATGTGTCACAATCAGGAATTGGTAGGTAAATAGAAACGAATCGGAGCTATTGAGAATCAGCTTGCGCCATTGTATGCAAATGCCTAAAAATCCACATTCCGTTTTCCACAATTTATTTTATAACTTTTTGGGTCAAATAGATGTGAATTTCGTCCACTGGTTGGTTAAATTACACACCTTTATGATAAATCTTATAGATAAATTCAAATGCAAACCAGTGTGGTGGATAAATTTTCCGAATTATTGACATTTATATTTTACTGTACTATGTTAATATTCTTTTAAGTTACATTAGATTATTGAGAACTATATATTACCTAAATATTTCTATGAAAAATTATGTTAGAAGGTATCCTACATTACGATTTGAGTATCTTAACCGACCAGCGGCTAAAGAGATAAAATCAAAAATTAAATGTTCAGATACTTTACAGATTTGATACAGGAGACACATATACTTTGGTAATTTTCAACAGATATATTACTCAGGTCGTTTGATTTTTCCATTAATAATATGTTTCAAAATCTCAAAAATATGTAAAGTCAACTAGTTTAGAACGAAGACTTCTTAAATCCTATAAGTAGCATTAGATGAGAAGGAATTTGTTTAGATCCAAATCAGAGACTCGATTATTTAACTTTCACTAGTAGTGTGGTACAATTGCAAAAACAAATATTATCACAATCTAAAAATGTCTAATATACTTAAGTGCGTTATCATGGACTTCCATTTAAATATAAATGGTGATTATTACTTGGTATACATGCCTCTAAACTCTATTTTCATGTCTTTAACACATACATTTTGTTTGACATTACACAGTAACTACTAAGGTGACTTGCACCTATGATATACATTCTCTGATGTAGTTCTTTAACACGTAAAGAACAGAGACTTGTATGATTCATAAAGCATTATTAAAATTTGTGGTTTGGCTACTGGCCGAATTTTTGGAATGCAAAAAAGAAAATGTTTATTTTCAAGCTTTAATTAGATACTGATGTTGTGTTTTCAGCCGAACATGTAACGTTTTCTTCAAAGTCGCATATTCCCGAATCAGGATTGAACAACAATCCTTGCTTGCAGTAATGCGAAAATTTCTTACCTCTTACGCATCTGTAAAACACATGGCAGTGTCGGTTGTAATCCGGGTAGAAACCGTCCGGCTTGTTGGCACAAGAAAAGAAAAATTGTCCAGGAATGCCGTGAACATGTCTATGTGATGAAGATTTAACATCTCTGGAAGTCGTCGAATTGCTTTCCTCGGGATATTCACAGATAAAAGAAGACTCAGGTTCACAAATGGATGTTTCTGAGTTGAAGGTTTTACCTTTAGGGCACATAAATCTATACGGTAGGTTGTTGATACATCCAACGTAGTATTTACAACCAGAGTTATAGTCCGCAACAAATTGGTTCATCCTGTCTTTGCAATCGAACGAGGCTTCGACAATGGGTTCTGGTCTAGTGCAGAAAACATTCTCGGGCAGATCGCAATTCTTTGTTTCAGGATTAAACAGCAGGACGCTAGGGCAGCTGTAAGTCTTTCGTATAGACCTGAAGCAGATATGGAACAATTTACAGCCGCTTTCATAGTCTGGGAAGAATCCGGTGTCCCCTTTCCTACATGCAGCATCCAAGTCTCTGTTTTGGGGCTTTACTTGAGGAGGTTTCAGAGTTGTTGCCATGTCATCAAACGTGACTGTTGTCTGAAGAGGTACTTTGTGACTGATAATTGGTATTTGTGAATTGTGTTTTGCGTGATGGGATCTTTTGTTACCATCTTCGTTGTGAATTGAATTTGGAACTTTGGAATCGTCTAGATCGTAGTTACGGTCTGTTGAACTAGGAGACACATTCTCAACAGAATACATATCATACTCCTCCTCCCAGACCCTACTTTTTGTATCGGTGGATTTTGTGGCGGGTGGATTTTTGTCATAGATGTTCATCTCTGTATACAAATCATCAGGTCCATAAACATGATAAGTATCAGTTTGTCTGCTTTGCTTCCGTAAGGGTGCATCTGTTGCTTGTTGTCTTCCCGGAGAGCAACGAACGTATTCTTCACGGTCACACATCATTTTGATTGAATTAAATTTTTGTCTCTCTGGACAATATACTGGGATACCGTTTCCGTTCTCACATACAAAATATCGCCTGCAATCAGAGTTAAAGTCAGTATACATCCCATTTTCAAGATCAGAGCAACTAAATGTCATTTGTGGGTTATCAACTCTTTTATAACGTGTGTTCTCGCATTTATCTGTTTTTCTTGCATGAACACAATATTGCCTTTCACTATCGAATGAGTAATTAGATGGACACACGTACGATATCTTTTTCCCCTCAACACAAAAATGAAACTTTCTGCAAGAACTGGAATCGGCATACAGTCCTATCTTATTGATCGGGCATTTGAAATCTAAATCACTTATTTCAGTTGGTGCAATGTCCATTGAATTAAACACTCTCTTTTGAATCATGGAATCTTCAGAGCATAAACCCGATTTAATAGCACATTTACCTAACTGAACATTATACTGCGTACCTCTTGGACAAATGTTTGTAAATCCGATACCATTTCTGCACTCATGCCATTCAGTACAGTTTCGACTAACATACACTCCATCGTCTCCAGGTAGACATTGGAAAGAAGCGATTGCAAATGGGGCTTTGCATTGACTTCCATTCGCCTTACAAGAATTAGTTTCCGAATCGAATATTGTTCCTTCCTTGCATTCATGAAAGTCCAGTTGACCGTAAGCGCAGGTAACATAACGTCTGCAATCACTAGAAAATTCAGGAAAGATACCCAGTCGATTGTCACAATTGTAAGAATCAAACAGCCGAGGGGCAGACACGAAGGACGAATGATCCCGACACAAAACAAAACTTGAAGGAAGACATTTCCCGGTTGCTACATCATAGAGATCACTCCCTGGACAATACGCAGTTGACAACTTACGCTGGTTGAGACAAATGAAATAGGCAGAACAACCGCTGCCGTAACCGGGATAAATTCCGTCTGGTAATCCATCACAATCAGAATCAACAACCGGAGAACAAGTCACCAAGGAAGAAGGTTGACAATCACCATTCGTCGGATTAAGGAGCTTACCCTGAGGACATGTGCCCTGGTGAGTTAGTAATCCATCGAGGCACATAAAGAAGTCACGGCATCCTGAGTCGAAATCCGGATGAATCCCGTTGTCTTTTCCTGTGCACTTATTTATGTCTAGCTTTGGGCAGTCAGCTTGTGCCTCACAAGTAAATGTTCGTGAATTAAACAGAGTTTTAGCGGGACAGTTAAAAGTTTTTAAACCACCACTTGTGCAGAGTCCAAACACCTTACACTCCGTGCTGAAATCTGGGTAATATCCGTCAGGTAGACCAGTGCATTGAGCCGATTCTAGCCCAATGCATCTGGTAATTGAGCTTTTTGTACATCTGTGATGCCTTGCATTGTAAATAGTTCCTTCTGGACAAACATATTCAGAGACATTTCCAGAATAGCATTCAAAGTAGCGCTTGCAGTGACTGCTTGGATCCACGTAAGTGCCATCTTTCTTGTCCTCACATGTAAGTGGGTTGCAAGCAAAGCTATTCGATGTCCGACAAGACTTGGTTCTCCAATCATAAATGGATACTCCTGGGCATTTAAAAACTGATTTAATGCCACCTGTAAGCAAATTTAAAATCAATAAAAGGCATTAAACTAAATTTTGAAGTAGAGTACCATGTTTTTAAGAAAATTGCTTGGGTATTGTAAAAATTTATACATAATTCACAAAAAAAATTTTAATGCATAATTCGCCTCCAAATATTAAGAATAATTAAGTGGATGATGCAAGAGACATTTCTGTTCTTTTTTTGCATGTAAACAAACTAAATTGCAAAACTAGGATGAATTTACAAGTTATGTGTTTGTTTTATGTAATTTCAGTTGATGACTAACTTATAAAAAAATATTTTTTTTAACTAAGTCAATTATACTTTTATAACATATGACGCATGAGACACATTCGGGTCCCATGCGTCGATCGCTTTTAAATGTATATTTTATCTAGTTAAAATAATCCAGAGAGCTTCCCTTAAATATATCAAAACGACCATCAAAATATGTAATTATACTCTTAGTAAATACATGTTTTGTAGTGAAAAACTACATCCCTAAAATATATGTGTTGTCTACAATTAACATTCATTTTCATGAAATTTGCAACTTAAAACCTAACTAAGCAAAAAATAAAACCATCCTATTTTCAGACATTCTTCTGTCGAATACTACCCTTTTGTTTATATGAGTTTGTGCATTAGTTAAACGTATTTGCAAAAGTATGTAATTGAAAATTTTTTTAAGTATGCAGATTCACTTAATAAATCCATCCATTTTAGAAACAAATACACTTTAAACCTCTTTTACGACTTTTTACTGAATTCTGATTCTATTATCTTAAGCTTTTTAAATCTGCTTATCTTAAACTATTTTTAAATTTCTCTTAACTCCATTAAAATCTATATCACTCAAAAACCACTTCCTATTCAACAGTCTTTCACAAAAAATAGAACTCTTAAAAAAGTCCTCAAACCCCCGCCCACCATGAAATCTCATTTAAAATCTAAATGAAGATGGCCAAAAAAAGAGAGTTCTTCAAACTGAAGCAGTTTAAAAGCACAGAGAAGTAAAAATCAATGTATGAGAGAGAGAGAGAGAGAGGAAGGAGACACTGGGTTAAGCTGAGTCGTTTGAAAACTGAATAACCCTAAGAATCAAATGGATGGATCTTTGCGTCCTGAAGCCATACGTCTTTCCTATTCCCCCAACAGGGGTCTTTCTTTGCTGGAGGCATTTCGAAGCATATGATTCTGACTCTGATGGATAAGGGGAAAAGGGGGGTTCTGGTGTGCACCGCAGGTTATGCCAAGACGTTGTTCTCAACTTCTCGCGAATGATAAAATACTTCCTAATGATTCTATTGAAGTCTGATTAATTTCCTTGGTTCTTTATCTTGTTGAGTGGGAGGTTCTGGAGCTTGGGTGGGGGTTTTGGTTTGATGAAGGAGCTTGGATTGTTCGGATTGTTGTTTTGAATGGAGTGGAGGGATTGACATTGGTTTGTTACAAATATGTTTTGTATTTTTTTAAGTAAGCAAATTGTAAACCATAATCAGCGTAGATGTATGTGGTTAGTTTATAGGCTTAAGTAGAATTATGTATGAAGTTAAGGATGCTAAAATTTGAAAGAAAATATAAAAGTTACAGTTTGTTTACATATTTGAACCAATTGCAGAAAAAAATGCTGTTAAAAATATTTTTCTTAAGGTTGGTTGGTTTGTATGCTTAGCGACTTATTTTTGTGCACAATAACGGCTGATCAAGCCGGGATCTACAGCTTAAAGGGGATTCCTTTTCACAGCAAATACTAATTCCTAACACCAGAATTCGAACTCGTCACCTTTGGCATGCGAGGCCAGAGCACTATTTACATAGCCATCTGGTACACAGTCAACAAGAATTTAAAAAAAAAAAAAAAAAAAAAAAATTGTGATATTGGTCATTTCAGATACATGTATCGAGTTGAATAAACGTTATCTAATTATGATATTTAACAAAGATAATTACTCTTAAAAATGGTGATAACTGGAATTAGTTAATTGGTTGTATTACAACTAAAGCAATAAAATGCTAATACTAAATAACATATCTATTCCTTTTTTTTACTATATTCCGAAGTATAAAGAATGTTAAAAAATTGGATTTTATATAATAGTATTTTTTACTAACTCATCGGAATATAAGTTCATGTACAACTAGGTAAAAGTAATAAAATGACCCTCTTCATAAAGTTTTATTTCCTATTGTGTGACAAAACAATATATTTTTTCTTTCTGAGAAAACTTTTTTCTCCCCTTTTCATCGGGCACTTAGCTGCTTGAAGGATGTTTTATGTCTGAAAATGAATTTTTAAAGGTTTCGTAGACTACAATCGTCTCTTCCTTCTGGGGAATTTCCAACTATAGTGGCTTAAGTCATAAACCCCAGTGAATATGTGGTGTCTTCGGAAGAAAATAAATTTTATTTTTCTGATCGATAAATAAATAGTTAAGCAGTTACAGTTCTTGAAAAGTATGAATTATGAATACCGACAGAGATAAAACTTATATCCCTTCCATTTGGTAAATAATATAAAATAATACATTTCATGTTTTTTGTTGAGCTGTCACTTACTATTTAAAATGAACTCGCGGAATAAAAACTAAGTACTTGAAATCGAAGGCTGGATGGTCATAATTAATTTAAAAACTGGATGGAAACAAATATAGAAGCGACAAACAAATTTATGTTTTCGTAAGTTTTAATCAGAATTGCAATCGAATAATATGCATCAAACATAATGGGTTATATGCGTGAACTATGTTGGTACACAACATAATTTGTCAGTTAATTTAGCTAAGTTAAGTACCTAACATAATACATTTTTCAAACAGTGCCCAAACAGAAACTTTGTCCAATTATGTATGGAAAATTGATAAAAAATGTTTTCAGTTATTTATTGAATGATAATCAAGGCGGAAATTTGTTGCCATACCACTCTTACGCAAAAAGTTTTATAATAGCGGTGAGTTTCTGGGATTTATTGCAGTAAATATACAAACTGAGCACTTACTATGCATCAGGATGATAGAATCTTCAAAACTTATTATAACTTCGAAAGACGTTAATAGGATCGGACTATGTAAGATGGCTAAGAAAATTGAGTGGAGCTAGCTATGTGATCTCAAAGTAAAAGCAGTTCTCAAGACCTCCTTAAACCTTTTAGCTAGTTTTCCCTTCTTTCTCTTATGCAAACTTTAATAACTGAAAACTTTAAATTGAAAACTAAAATTAATATCAAAATATACAAGGAGACGTACGATATTGTACAACGCAGTAATACATTTTAAGTAACTGAAAAGTTTTGAATAGATTATAATTCTGCAGGAATTGGAATTAAGGGGGACCAAAATTAGAAGAATTGAAATAAAACTTTAAATTTTAAAAACTGTTTAACATGCAAAATGTATCAATAGTTATAATTTAACAGTTTTGAATATCTATTATTAAACTGAAGTAAAAATAGTTAAAGTGTAACTATATAAATACGTAATACATTTAAAACAGGACATATAAAAATAAAAAATTGGTCCATTGATGAAACTTGGTAAAAAACGTTTTATTTGTCATAATAAGAAAGAAATAAAAGAGTCTAGCATAGAAGGGTGTGTTTTTCGAGGGAGGAGGAATCGGGGTGTTTTGAAACTGCAAAACTAATTTTGAACAATCAAGGCATGTTTTTTTTTTAATTTTTTTTTTATTTTTTTTTTTAAATACTTTTTGACACTGAATCGAATGAAAATAAAATCAGGACAATATAACTAACTTAAAAGAGTTATAATCCTTTTTACAGTCAAAAGTATATGTATTATGAGAGTAATATGTAAGGAACCAAAAATGAGTGGAAATAGATAAAAACGATGAATAATAAAGCAGATATAATTAAAACATATTTAATAGGAAAAGTACCATTAAGTAAAAAAAAAAAAATAAGTAAGTAGTAGTGATAATTGAAATAGTAGATAAAAAGAGTACGAGTGATAAATAATAAGTAATGAAATAATACACAAATTCATAGTGAATTCTTATAAATTTTATAAAAAAGAGTTAAATAAACTAATTATCATCATCATTTATTGAACCAGATAGAAGATGAGCATTGGTACGTTTTCGGCATATCATGTTTTTTTACATCTTGCACAGTCGTTTACATGTAATTCTACTATTGTATCAGCTGCATTGTAATGTATAACGGTAGTATCTGCATGCATATGACACCATCTTCAGAGGTTTCTTCCAATATTCTTAGTGGACCGCAACGAATTCTCATCCAGTCGTGTCCAGCCACGCTGTTCTGGCAATAATTTGCTACCAACCCACAACTGTTCCAGGTGTTTAGTAATAACTTCTCTATTTTAAGTCATGAGCTTGACTGTCTGACATGGGAAGAAATGATTCCAATCTGCCCCTTGAAGTTAAAAGTAAATATAACTTTCCTCATAGTATCTCCCGCCTCCAGTATTGTTAAATTTTTCTTTTACTTTTCCTAACATGAGCTCCGGGAGGATTATGTGCAAATGGATGCTGATCGTATACAACAAGGCGCAAGATGGTTAACATTTTTCTGGCTTCTTAAAAATGATTGGTTGTGATATTGCTATACTAATTGATTATTGCACACTAATTTTCAAATTAATAATTTAAAATCCATATTATAATTTTCTGTGATTTTCTTTGCTTTCCAATACTTTAATTTTCAAACAAAAGGGGCCTGGAAGTACCCTTCTTGGGCCCTCTCCATGTTTCCCAAATATAGCTCTAGTGCTGTCATAAGCACTCTAAGTTTACCTTATTTTTGTTTTTAATAAATACTGCATTTCAAATGTAAAAAGGTAGATAAAGGTAGGGGGGGGGGGGACATGTATTTTCGACAATAAAAGAGACTAACATTTTCTAGATTGGTCATATCGTCTTGCTGTTGTTTTCATTCGATTCAGCATCGAAAAATATTCTAAAAACATGTGTCTTTTGCCAAGATTATACCAAAATAAACTTTCAGTTTACCCCACCCCCTCCCTTCTCTTCTCTCAAGAGCCATCCTTCAACTAAGAAATGTTTATGGACTCTTCTTATTCTTCAACTTCATTCTCATGACAATTGAAACGTTTTTGACAAATTCCATCAACCAATTTCTTATATTTTTTGTGTGTCCTATTTTACCTGTACGTTGTTCTTGTTCCTCGCGAATTTTACATGTATTTTCGACTATAAAAAGGAATGTAACTTTTCCTAGATCCTTTTTTTTTCCATTCAATTCAGAATCAAAAATGTACTCTAAAAATATATTGTGACCCAAAATTTTTCAAAAACTCACATTCCCCCCCCCCCCCCCTCTCCCAACTCTTAAAACACCCTTCCATAATAGAAAATGTTTTATAGAATCTTTATTTTCCTGACAAATGAAATATATTTGCCAAGTTTCATCAACGGTCCAATTTTTTTTTAATGATTTTTAGTACGATTTTATCCGTACGTACAGTAGAAATCCCAAAGCACTGTTGATACACAACAGTAAAATTTCATAAATATATTTTCTCGTTTGTATATTTCGGCATCAACATTATTTTAGAAATACTTTCTAAATATGTCCAGTTTACTTTCTGAAAATATGTCACCGAAACTTTTTTTCCCATACATCAATCTCACACAAAAACAGGGAGAGTATAATTAAATTTAACTATTTATGAAGTTGTAAAAAAAAAAAAAGAACCAATGATCAAAATTATTTGAAATTCAAATTGAACGCGACCTGTACGCGAAAAAAGTGGAAATGGTAAAAAAATAGTGTTTTTTTTTCTTTTGCCATACCATTTCTCTCTTCTTCTGGTATACTCAGGTCAGATTTCATGTCTTACTGACTTTTCACAACTTTTTTTTAATGTTAAACTTCAAAACTATAATCACCCTGCATATTTCATCGAAAAAAATTACATACAATAGACAATCCTCAAAATAAAGTGTGAATAACTTGTAAAATATATTAAAACAAAATTCAATTGACTTTCAATTTTTTCCAAAATACCATCAACAAAATCAAAATATTGTTTTGCGTCAATATTTGCTTTAGAAAATAAATACATATTTATGAGGCACTTGGAAAAATTCTCTATATGCCTAAACCACTTCACCTTTGAAATCCTCTTATCCCTTGAAAGGTAATAGAAATAAACTGACTCCCGCCACTCGCACAAGATACTTTTATGGCTGTGTTACTCCCTTCACTTTAGATTGCACATCAAGCCTCATTTTATTGCATTAATAAAAATAGTATTTTTGAGGGAAATGCGCGTTATGTCCGATATAACTCTTATTTCCTCACTAGGTCTCGCATACGATCGGGTGAAGAAATCACGAAAAATGTATAGCATTTTATGGTCGTGCAGAAAGTTATGGCTTAAATTTGCAAATAAAGTAGTGCTTGTAATATTTTGTGAATAAGGTGCAGGAATTTCTAAAATCAACAGTTTACTCACACATGTTGCAACTCTAAAACGCACTATAAAATTAATCAAATTACAAAAATTAATTTGTGAAATTATCCTTGATGGAAATTCATGAATGGTTCTAGATTTCAAGATAATATAAAAATGTGATTAATTCAAATTCAGAATAGAATCAATGCAGTCAATGTAATGCCATCCCTTTGGAAGTTATTTGTGAAAAATCGGAGTTTAAAACAAGTTGTATTAGTAACTCCTCTTTGTAATGGATAATTAGTTTTAAAAAGTTTCAAGTTAATTAATTTTAATAAGTTATTTTATTAATTCAAGTGTTTAAATTTTCAATTTATGTGTTTTTTTAGTTAATATTAAATTTAAAAAATAATCACCCATCTTTTTTAGCTAAAATAGGAAAACTATTGTTTATGAAGAAACGACTCAATTCGTTTATTTTTGCAAGTTATTTTCTTCGTTTGTAACATATGAGTTCTGTGGATTTACATGAAAATGTATATTAATTTTAATGACCAAATTTCATTACAATAGCACAAGGGTCAATATAAACTGGTAAGTGAATAACATATTTAAAAATAAAATTATTTATTACATTATTCACAAATATCGTACGCTTCTTATTTTGGTCTCGCATGCCAAAGATGCTGGGTTAGAATACCGGGTTAGGCATGGATGGTTCGGAATCCAAGCTAAGGCTGTACGTACCGTCAGATTAGCTGCCATTGTACATAACAATTTATCAATGAGCATACAAACCAAATTAAAAACCAAACGCACACTTCTTAACTCCCTTTTCAATCTATTTCAATAAAAAAAAAATTAAAAAAATAACACAAATGCGTATACATCCGCATTTTTCACGTTGTTTCCATTCTTTTAAATTAAGCTAAGAACTGCTGATAAAATCATTTATTTAAAAATTAAAACTAAATAAATATCCTACGGCATGTTTATCTGTTAAACTAAAATATTACCTTTTCGCGACATAGTCCCGACTGAACTCCAAGTCACGTGTTCTCCCTTAACTGCCCTTAAAACAATTTATGACCTCGTAAAGGCCTGAGGCCTCGTAATGTCTAACCCCATCCACCCCTCCAAAAACAGCCCCCGTTTGTCTTTGGGCTACACCGCAAACATTTTAAATATTGGTCGCATTGGAGTTTTATGTCCTCCAAACCGATGTTTACGCCAGTGTTTCCTGAAGAGAAATTGGGTGTCACGGGCGATGTTATTGGTTGTGCGGCTGCACTGTTTGCAGTCTGATAAAAGATGTAGCCACTGAGGAGATTTCTATCTTGCGAGCTTGAATTTACGATATGGAGGCTAACATTTACGAGGGACGTCATCATTTGATCGTGAAGTCTTTTATTTCAATTGGAGGGCAATTGGTTTGAATTCGCAATGAGTTTTTGTTTTGGAGTTGGACGATAAACTGATTAGGAAGATTTAAGACAATGGGTAGTTATTTTTTTCTTCTTTAAAGTTTATTGCCAGCCGTAAAAATTGTTTGTGTTCTGTTCGATAGCATAGGGTTAAGTTTACTAGTGTCAAGTATTTCTCAGGTATAAGTATTTTCAAATTTATACTAGTAGTAGAAGTCTGAGGTATTGTCCAAATCATTGTATCTAAATTGCATCACTTTTTATTTAGTACATTAATTGCTTTTATTTATATTGTAAGAAAATAAGTTTATGTAAAGGCTTGTCAATCAGTGAGAGGAAAACATTTATGGCAAAAACTGTACAGTTAACATAATTTAGTATTAAGTGATATAATTAACATGATATTTTAAATTAGGCTTTTTGATTTCAATCTAATTTATGAAGATATTTATTCAGGTAATCCTCTCTAAATGAAAAAAAAAAAAAAAAAAAAATCTATTGTAAAATTTTGAAAACAAATAATTAGATACTTCTGACAACTAGATATAAGCATTTTTAAAATTATACAAACATTCATTTATTAATAGTTTTTGAAAAAATATTATAAGGCGAAATCTTATAAAACTTTTATATGCATTTTGTTTACAAATTAAATATATATATATATAGTGTTTTTTACGGAACTTCAAAATCCAGTAAATAACAATTGTCATATAGAGTAATTTTCTTATAACTTATTGTTTCTCTAATTACTAACTAAACAAAAAACAATTAAGAAAATGAGGATGAAATATTAAGCATGAGTCAAACAAATAAAATTATAAAAGTGCTATTATTTGAGAAAATAACAGATATTCTTATTACACTAGAAACAAAACTATTGCTAAAATTATATGAACCTTCGCATGAGAAATGACTTCAACTTCAATTTCGATAGAATAAAATAGATTTAATGATGTCCTTAAACGTCATTTTTATAATACTTGCACAAGGTAAAGTTTCCAAAATGAAATAGGATTACAAAAAGAATAATGATAACGTGAATCAATTTATTTAATAAATTGGAAAATTATACAGAACAGGCTTCGTCAAATAATCTCATTTTCTTTTATCTCACAAAGAAAATTGGCATCGAACATATTCTCAAGCCCAAGATTTTCATATAATGTTGCAAATGTATCTCTTTTATTTTAATGCAATTGAATATGCTAGTAGGATCATGCGCAGTTTGTGCATTTAAGAATACTTAGAGGAATTACTTTTTTGAAAGCTTATCAGAGTTATTAGATGTATTTTATTGCTAAGGAGATATAAGATTTCTAAGGTTTCTTCAAAGTGTTTAGATTGCAATTTTCTTTTCTTTTCTGTGAGTGTGTGCTTTCCCTAGCAGCACAGCGGTATTGACCATTGTCAGAAACAGGGATTCTGACAGGGATGAATGACCAGTTCATGGTGAAATCTCGAACATCGCTCCAAAATATACGATGTTTTTTTAAATAAGCTTGTCAAAACCATCGCAATATATTGTTTACTCCTCCGTCTTTTCTTATAACTCATTTCAATTTTAAAACTCTGCATCAGCATTCTAAAACTTCCAATATATTTAACCTAACACTGGGCAAGAATGGCAAAGTTCCGTAGCAATGACGGGTCTACAAAGGTCCATATTGGGATTTGCCAGACGATTTGTGCTACTGAGGTCAATGTATACTATCACAACTTCATACAACTTGAGACTATATCCGATTTTTTTTTTTTTTTTTACTTCGCTTTTCAAACAAAAAACACAATGTGTGTGCAGTTGTAAATTAAGTATTCGGCAGAAGTAGATGTCTTAGCTTTTAAAATGGTATATAATTTATTAATTTTGGTTTAGTATAAAGATAGAGAAAGACATTTTCACAAAAAAACACCGTCCAGGAACAACATGCAAGGTTTGTTAATCATTTCACAGTCAAAGTATGACTGATACTGATAAATAACTAAAACATATATACAAAAAATACATAAGTAGTAATAGAACGCAGAGATATCAATATGTATTTGTATATATTGTACTCGATGTTAACATGATTATGAGTTTTTAAGAAATATACTTTTTTGAGAAACATTGATTTAGAAAAAAAAAAAAATTAAAAAAATCAGAAAATGCAATTTCTGAAGAAAGGTTGCTTCTGCAATTAGCGACTATAAGTTAGTTGCTATCCTAAAAAGGCTGATTTAACATTTGAGAGAAATTTGTATGTGTAATACTGCCAGGTAATGAATAATAAAAATGGTTTTCAAATTCTTTTTAAATACAATTAAAAGCGATCTCTCTTAAAATAAGTATTTGTATTTTTCAGTTGTTGATGTAAAACATGTTTATGAACACATGCAAGATAACACACTGTAAACGCCATCTCCCTTCTTGGGAAATTAATATGCATATAAAATAACTACTAAAACTTCTTCAATAAATAGCTGCTAATGAAAAAAAGCAATAGCAGTAATTTACAAATTTTACTTTCGATTAAAATTTTATTTTCTGATTGATTTCATACGCAATTAGCCTTCAATGCTTTCAAACTATTTAACAGATTGAAAGTAAATAATCACTAGACTATAATGACTCACCTTTACAAACATAGAAAGATGAACACCCATCAGCAAAATCCGGGAACACACCATCCCCTTCCCTGCATTCTTCGATATCACTCCTGAGCCGGACTACATCATCCAGAATGGAAGGATTGAGTGTGTCCGGGCACAGTGCTCTATCAGGTGGTTCGCAGTGTCCAGCAGTCAGACTGAAGACGAAACCTTTGGTGCACCAAAATGTGGCTGCCTTTTTGCCACCTGAGCATACGAAGAACATGCGGCAAGCCTGGTTGTAGTCCGGATACGACCCGTCTGGCAACTGAGCGCATAGGTTGTCCCATGCTGAGGAATGACTAATGTTGGAAGCTAGGTTGCTGCCGTCCAGCTAAAATGGTTTTGGTGGTGGTTAAGTAGGATTTTTTTTGACAAACAATGTAATTTTATTTATTTTTTTATCTTTTTATGCTTTGTCTTTAATATCTTTAATTTTATTTATTATTTGAATTTTTAAGAAATATTTTCATTTTTGTACAATATTTTTATTTGATAGTATTTTATTTGATAGTATTTTAATTAAATTGTTATTTTACTTCATACTTCTCTATATTTAGTCAATACTTTAAAAATTCTATTTAATATCTAACTTTCAATTGAAATACATGTATTACAGTATTAAATTAGGATAAAACAAGTCGATACGATTTTTTAGCTCAAATTTGGTGTATGAGTAGTGGTCTAGAGACTTGAACATAAGAGTTTATCAAAATTGTTTATTTTTTGGGTCCAGTTGTAATTTCATTTTTTAGGCTATTCAATCCTTCAGAAGATGCGTTAAATAAAACTATCTCTCGTGAAATTCATTACTAGTATAAGAAAAGATTTATAATTATCTTTGTTTTTTAATATAAAAGTTGATTAAATTCCGGAATAATGAGATAACGCAACCAGTAGGCGAGCAAATGTGTCACATCACACAACCAATCAATCAAGCAATCAAAATTGTGAATGCACAGAAAGTACCAGCCCAATAGAAATGATTTTTTTAGTAATTGCTGAAAAAAAATAGCTCTAACAATTTGATGAAAATTAATTTATTTTGGGAATTTTCTGCACCCATACCACAGAAATCCGGGTATATATAAACAAATGGCTCAAAATTAAAAGTAAATAACGTTGCATAACAATCTGAGCGTTTAACTGTAACTCACATCTAATCAATTTTAAATGTTAAAGATAAAGGGAAAATCTATATAGTTTTAGCTTTCATTCCACGCATTTGCAATAAACTTCTACAAAAGCTAGCTTCTAAGTAATTAAAGGTGTACGATGTTCCAAATGATTACTTTCTTTCTTTATTCATTTTGTTTAAATATAAATGAAAGTTATTATTTAATGATTGAATTTGTGAAAATATATTAATGTATAATTATTTATTCTAAATATACACCTTCAGATTTTCAAAGGAGTTGTTACATATAGAATTCTGTTTCAATAAAATAATTATTATTAATTAATGATGAATTACTTAATGATGGTGCTACAAAACGAATTGAATTAAAATTTCTTAAAAGTTGTATAAAATAAATATTTTTTACAAATAATGATTTTACCTGCACATCAGACTGGCAAATTACGTTGCTGCATACAAAAAGAAGAAATATACCTGAAAAAAATAAAATACTGTTTTCTTAACTATTCATTTACAAATGCATTTTCTGAAAAAATTATATTAATTTAAACTTTTAAATGAGAGTAAATGTTTCTAATTATACATTAAAGTTCCATTTTATTATTAAAAGAAACAATATATTCAACGATTTGCTTTTATCTTAACTATTGTAATTATTTACTAGAATTTTTGCAAGAGCATTAAGAATAAATAATTATGAAAAATCATTAAAAAAATCATGAATTCTGAGGGCAAAATATTTAATAAGGTGAAAACAAAACTTGCATTTTATTATTGTTAAGGTCTTACGGGAATGTTTTTGATACGAATCCTGGCTACAAAATTTCATTGAAAATTAGTTACATGTATTGGTTGTTCAACAAATTTGAGAATTTCTGTATGATTAAGATGGGAATCTCAAGATAATCTTTCAGAGTATTCATAGGGAATTTAATTTTGAGGTGTAATTTTCTAGATCTATCTGAGTATTATTCGTGCATTAAATTTATTCTGATAAATATTAATCAGTTATTTAAAAAAGGAAAATACTATAAATGATCAACCATCAATGCCTCATCTATCTTCGGAACTGAACGTTTCGGTGTATTCGTTAAACCAATCACTAATGTTCCAAGATGACAAGGATTGAGTGGAATTTAAATTTTATCTAAATGATATGGAACTTTCTTATGTCCTATTAAAAAAAAAAAAACTTTTTAGAGCTCAGTAACAAAGACCATTTCAGTTCCCCTTTCCCTCCATATGCAAGAAATTTACCCGTAGTTTAGGAATTGTATAGCATACATTTAATCATTTTAAGTCAATGAATTACTTTAGATAGTAATAAATTATTATAACTCCAAATTAAAATTTTGCTAAATCGTAATTAAAATACCTAATTTTTTTAATAAAATTATAACGTTTATTTTCTTTGAACTTAAATAATAAATGAAAAAAAAAAAACTTTTGCCTTTGTAACAAAATTAGCATCTTGACTTTTAATTTCCCTTTAAATTTCCTTTTCAAGCATTACCCTTTAAAAAAAAGCATTAGATAACTTTTATTACTTAAATTTAAATTTCGCGGAAAATAACTTTTAAGCGGTATATAAATGTACTGGTTGCACTTTCTTAACAAGCGACATAACATTCTTCTTTAATGGATTTCATATGCAAATTCTCTACTACTATAACAACATCGGTGATTTAAAAGTTAAAAAATACATTGATTGTAATCTCATCTGTCAATTCCACTCACTCTAAAGTATTTTATAATTACTCTGAACTTACGTTCTTCCTCAATGATGCCCATGTAAACATTTTTGCTCTAGATTCTTTTTCAATAAGTATCCTCATCCCACGATCTTTTTCGGTTCGCACTATTTTTTCTCCATTTTCAAATCTGGCGGAATACCACGAAGGTCCCTGTAATTACTCTCCATAGGATTGTTAATGGTTTTCAGCCTTTTTCACCGTCCTATACTTGCGACGTTAATCATAGAGCGTTAATTGTCAGAAGCACGCCCTAATGCTTTCCCAGTCCATTTAGCTTGAAAGTGGGAAGTTTTTGATCTTTAAGAATACTTCCCCCCCCCCCCCCCCGACTCCAAATCTTGTCAGAATTGTAACAAATGTTTCTTAGCTGCATATCTTCAGTATTCATTCGTGTTATTTAAGTTCTTACCGTTAAATTGGACCATTAAGACAGTCCCTGTCAAACTTCGGAATCATATTCTGATGTTTGTAGTAAAATGTTTCTCAATAGAATGTTTGTTTGTTATTATACGGTTAAGGATTGAGTTTTAAAAATATACCAAAATATTAGCTTTTTAATATTATATAAAGTTTATAGCCTCTATTAACCTTTAAAATTACATTTTTTGCATATTTGGAAGTAATACTAGGCAATAACTGCCTAGTATTAATATATATATATAGTATTAATATATATAATTAGTATTATAGTATATGGTATTAATCCTAGTATTAATATATATATATTAATAGAAAATATTATATAAAGTTTATAGCCTCTATTAACCTTTAAAATTACATTTTTTGCATATTTGGAAGTAATACTAGGCAATAACTAAATTTTAGTATTACAAAATTCTCTAAGTGCTCTGAATTTTAAAAATTTCATAAAATTTCAAATTCTATCTCCTTTTTTAATATTTTTTCCTGTTTTTTTTTATATAAATGTTCTTAGAAATTTACTTCAGACTTTCAGAATTTACTCTAAACTTTTAGGCATCGCATTTTGAATAAGTAGAATAGTTTTGGAGGAAAATAATAAAAACTTATATATACGTAAAAAAAATCGAAAAAAAGGTAATTTTTCAACATTTAAATTTATAAATAAATATTTATATTTTATTTGAAATTCCAAGCCTGTTTTTGTCAAATAAATCTTTAAGAATGACGCAAGAAAAATGGAAGTCATCTCATTTATATTTGTTGGAGTTTTAACATTTTGAGTAAGATGGCAATTTCAAAAAACACGAACCGAGAAAAACGCTTTCAGAACATCGAAGGTCTATTGCAGCTGTGATGAATTCTCCATAAAAAAAAAATATGTAATTGTAGTTATCGGATCAGCTGAAAAACTGTCCAGAATAAGAAGAAGATTTCAAAGTTTAGGAAAACGTAAAAAGATAGAAAATCTGTATTTTTACAATTTTTTTTAATCAAAACTTGGGATACCAAGTCCCCAATGAACAAATTATAAACTGTTAATTTATGAACGGTTTTCGGTATCAACATGAATAACGTTACCGTTCAATCAAAAGACTTCTGAATTATTTAAAGATATATGTGTGATTTAAGTTTCTCATCAAGAGAAGCTTCTGCCAAACTATTCTGCCTCCGCTCAAACGTCACAAATAAAGAAAAATGTCTGGCCATTAACTGCAACCGACACGGTCTTAGGGTAGCCCGAGTGTCTCCACACCACCTAATCGTAAACTAATTACTCTGAGTGCAGTGGTCCACATACATTATTTGGAATTAGCAGCGAAGAGGATCGATATTCTGAATATCTTAGTTACAACTATTGTATTATTTTTCTTTGAATTAAGAATCAAGATCAAACTATTTCAAATGGAATCTATAACAATCTTGGAAATATCAAATCAGAGATCTTTAAGAATTTAAGAAATAGCGATTGAGCTTGAATGGATTTATTTAATATTATTTCATTTCAATATAATACGGAATACATGCATAAATTATAAAATTTATAAGACCGTTTGGTTATACTACTAGGTTAAAAGTATTAGTGAACAATGTTAGAGATACGATTAGGTATTTATGCAGTATAGTAACAAGTTTGTTTAATGATTTTATAAATTTTGATTATATTCTTTGGTAGTAATGATAGTTAACGGTGCCCAAATAGCATTTCGCTGTTTAAATAATGGTATTATTTACTTATTCAACGAATTTAAAAGGAAGATACCGACTGACAGTAAACTATTACGAATTGCTCTTTATCTAGGATAATTTTGATTTCGTATGACGGGATTTCGTTGATATATGGTTTCAAAATTCGTCGTTCACTTTTCGACTGAAATTCAAATTGCTATCATTGTAGGAAAAAAAAATCTTTTGTTTTTAAGTACAAATCTAAAGATTTGTAATGTTTGAACCAATGGTCTTGATAATTTAATTTTTCTTCACCGTATGGTGGGGGGGGGGGGGATAATGCATTCTATTACAAAAAAACTAAATATGATTTTTCTTTTGAAAACCAACATTTATAGAAATACGTATTTATTTAAATTTGAAATCCAAAACGAAAATGACACTAACATATATTTAGATATGTTATAATATTAATAATTATAATGAATTGTAAAAATGTCGACATAGGTTATGTAACAGCGAAAAGAAAACGGTTAATTTTGTTTGCTAAGAAAATTAATCATTTATTGCTTTTTATATTGATAAACATTAGGTTATAATAAACATATCTATTTCTTAGACATTTACTCAAGAAATAAAACACATATAACATGTAAAGTATTGACTTTGAAGTAACTGAGTTTTGTTTTAGGTCCGTTATGTTTTAAAGGTTTTTTAGTTCAGTAAAACATTGTATGTTTTATAGATCAAATGAAGCAAGTCAACAGTACAATTATATCCACTTAAATTATAAAATAATCTTAAAATCTAAATCTTATCTTAAAAGTAGTGAATTCCAACTGCTAAAAAGTATTTTCTGATATTAAACCTTTCTCTGGACTTTAAATTTAACGCCTACCCATTGTATACGTCCCCAAACATAAAACTAAACATCCTTTTAACTTTCTTTAAATTTCAATCGTGGGACAATCTTTAATCTAAACAGCCTTCTTCCAAGAACTAACATCAAGTCTTTTCCTTTTAATTTTCATCATTCTCAAATTTTTCTTCAAGATCCGTCAAGTCCAAATGTCATTAAGTACTTAATAAACCAGAAATTTCAACAAGTGTATTTTAGTTTGATAAGTACCACCAAGGGAATAACTGAAGAGAGGGAATTATTTTTGGACATCATTCTTGACAGATGGAATGGGATGATAAGAGACCAACTCCTGTATGTCGAAGTAGAGGGAATTTCGTTCCTCATTTAATATACATGAACACAAAGTTGGAAAATTAATGGTTATAAAGTTAATGACAGATAATTTTTCATTAAATGTCTCATGAAGTGCTTGGTAATGGACGTGTGGAGAATTTGTACGTTCATTCTATTCAAAATAGTTTCGAAATGTCATAACGTTATTAATTTGTGTGGTTAGCGAAAAAAGTATTTTATCGGGAAAGTTTTTTGGAAGTGTTTTGACATAACTAGATTTTGGGAAATACAAAATCTAACGTTGTCTTCTAGAATTAATAATGAAAAACGACTTAATGTATTCTAAAATAGTACTTTTGTAAATTTAACATTAAGTTGTTTTTTGCATGAGCATATTATAAATAAATTATATGGAAAACAATCATATAATTAATTGTACCATTAGGAAATTCATTAATGAATAAACCTATCGACTTTCAAAGTAGCTATATATATTATGGCTGCATAGTTTATGATTCATCTACAAACTAACAGTACAAGTTAATTTAATAAGGTTATATTGAACTAAATTATGGTTTAAAATTATAAGTAATATTTTTTTAAATACATACACTTGGTTTAGGTTTGTAAGTCAAAGCATTTACCATGTTTTCCACATGGTTAAAATGTCATGTAATAAAACTTTTAATACAATCATATTCTCATAATATATACTTCATTTATTTGTATATATTATGTAACTAATATTAATGTTTTGAAATAAATTTCACATAATTTATTTGTCGTCTATGATTAATTAAAAGTCAGAAACGCACAATGTTTTCTCTTTGAAACTATTGACTAGAAGACATGGGTCTTACTTTAAACAACTAAAAGTCCAGCATAAACAAATCAAAACTTAAATTGCTATTTACATACAATCCATCTAGTAAATGGTTTGGTTTGTTTATACGCTCAACGACCAATTTTTGTGCACAATAACGGCTAATCAGGCCGGGACCTACGGTTTAATGTGGATTTCTAACCACAACAAGCATCTATGCCTAACCCAGGATTCGAAGAGGTATTTTTGGCATGCGAGGCCAGAGCGCTAACCCCACATCCATCAGCTTGGCGAAGTAATTGAAAGTACCATTGATATGTTCTTCTTTAGATATCATTTAATCACCATTACCTAAAGAGTATTCTCAACAAACCAAAAAATCATTAAACACGCGCATCGCCTTGACTAAAAATTCTAATAGAAATACATACGCTTTCAATTTAGAGAATCCTTTGAATTGCCATTATATCTATGTCCTTTGGGACTTCAGCCACATTATAGTTTATTTCGATTATAAATGGAATGGATTATTCGATTCATTCTTTGTTTAAATGTTATTGAAAAAAAAAATCCGAAAACCATCAATTGATGTGCGCAATCTAAAACCAAAGAACAACAGTAACTACTTCACAATAAGAAGCTAGAAAATATTGGAACGAAGAAACAATCAATTCCATTCGATTATCAGGAATTTTAACAGGAATTGAAAATAAAACGTAATCTTTGAAGAGCTCCTGTAAGTGAACTAGAACTTAGAATACAAATTTTTCCATTGGCGAAGCCGAAAACTGTACTCATTGTTCAACTCTGCGCGAAAACTTTTCCAATTAACTTTTGTTCCTTGGATCGGTCTCAATGTTTATCTTGCTTATGTGAAAGGACGTGCAAGTCTCACGTGAGACTTCGTAACAGATTGTCATTAGGAACTATGGAGGCTGAAGCAATGCGAATTTGGTGTTACACCTTCTGACTCGGATATTTCATCTCACGCTATTGTGGTATTAATTAAATATTGATTGAATAAATACAACTTAGTGATTTATTCAAGGTTTCGTGATTCTTGAGATGATTTTGAGTAGGTTTTAAATTTTAACGAATTAAAGGTATTCGGTAGTATCAACAGACAAGTAAGCTATGAAGGTTTGTTAGAATCTACAGATCTTTAATTCGACTAAATATTAAACTTTTGCATCATCTTTCATTTACCTTCTAGCATAGATGTATGTGGTTCAGTTGTCTTTCTGACCATTTTAATAGAATTGCAAAATTTAAAAACGTTTTCTTGCGTGTGTGTGCGTGCGTGCGTGTCAGTGTCCAAAATAACAGAGACGACATTTAAGTTGAAAATATTCTCTTTCTCAAGCAATATACTTTTTTTTACTTTTATAACTAGAGGTGTGAAACGTAGCACCCCAGCTTGCAATTGCACTTAATACTACCACTGCATTTAAATTCGCTTTGGATTGGTGTAACCGTTTTCGCTTTCATATTTTCATTAATTTAAAAATAGGGTCCGTAAGGCTATAATTCTTTGGTGACAATTGTTTCATTGGTCAATATAAATGAAACAATAATAAAAAAAATCAAAGTAGCGAAATTGGCGACATGTTTTCTAAAAATGTTGCCTTTCTTATAAGGGAAACAAAGGATAAACACTCGCTGATGGATGATGCTCAAGAAAAGAGAACTCAGTTTAAAAAAAACATTCATTTCTCAACTTTTTCCGTCTTTATCACATTTCTATGAGAATTTCAGAGGTTTAAAGTACCTTTTAAGGCAGTAAAATTACCTTAAGGCACCTTTTAAGGCCTACAGCAATTTTGTTCAAACTCGTTAGAGCCGTATTTGGATATTGCTGAAAAACATAACATTTGATGGCAGCTACCTTTTGTGCAAGGAAAAGTTTGACGAAAAGTTTAATGACAGGTCACCACTAAATCGTGTATAAAAGTTCTGTTCACGAGTCATCTTGACCACAGACACACTTACATTTTTAGACAACTTTTCAAACTTTTCACTTCCGATGTGTTTTTTTATCACGTTCCAAAAATCGGATTTTTTTTTTTTTTTTTATTTTTTTTTTTAAAGAATACATAGCTTTCATTAAGCCAATGCTAACATATGGGTAATTGAAAGTAAAAAAGACAATGCAATCTCTAAAAATACTACAATGTTAAAATGTTTATAAAACTAAAGTATGTATTCTTCAATTACAATACTGTTTTAAGCATATGAATATAATATAAAACCAAGGTTTTCAAATGAAAGTACTTGTGTAATTCTCATGTAGAAAGGCAATCCTATTTTGTATTCAAAATTTAATTTTCATTTAAGTATTTAAATTCAGGATGGAAGTAGTATTGTCATTATGAGACACATACGTAAATGTTCTAAGATATTTTTTAAATGTTATTCTGACTGACTTTCGATTAATCAACAATCCTTCAAAAACTGTAAAAATGTTTCATACTCTAATAGAAAATTTAAAATTTATTCTCCGCTACTGTGACAAATATTTTAATTGCTCTGAAGTAGCTTGGAAAATTATGTAACTTTGTCGTCAATTTAAATTAATTTTTTTGTAAATATACATTAAGAAACGTAAAAGAATACAAGGAAATTTGTCAATTTCTTTATAGTTTATTTTAAACCATTTCCAATTATTGGAACTTGAAAATGGTAATTTTCGCTGTATAATAATAATAAAATTAAAAAAAATAAATCAATACGTTAAAATAATTTTGACATTCTAAGTTGAACATTTACTCAATTTACCCAATAAAGTAATGGGAAAAGTTCACCTTAAACAAACCAATAGCACCTATTAGTTCATTGTGACACATTACACTCAATCCTTTTCTTCTTAGATAAAACGTAGCTGAAGAGAAAATATATTTTCGGAGTTAATTCCTGCCTTTGGTAATTATAGTCGGACGCCGAGTTAGCCGTAATTACGTAAATGGCTAGGCGGATATCCGATCTGTATTCGTTAGCCATTTGTGCCTCATTAAAGGGGCGTGTCGGGGATCTAAAAGATATCCACGGGATCTCTTCCAACTTATCGGATTCGTTATTGCGTTTAAATAGCCATGAAAGAGACACCATTATTGGAAATTATCTTACGCAATTAAAGGAAGTCAACAAATAGTTTTAAAAATATTTTTGCTAAAGAATATTTTTAAGATGTCAACAGAATGTGATTCAATTAAAAACACAAACAAGCCCAAGAAAATGAGAAGATTTTTGTTTTAATAATGTCTTGTGTTTCCGAGTTCCATGTAAGCATGCTACCTGATTTTGGTAGTTATATTGATAACATTTTCCGACAACATTAAAATAAAGCGATTTTTAGTACTATGAGTAATGTAACAGAAACGTACAAGAATACAATCAGAGACTGTCAAATAAGCAGTTTTTGAAACTCGGTTGTTGGTTGGTTGTATTCAGATTATCTGGCGCAGTCAGCAACACGAAGGCTATAATACGCCGAAACATTCGTCATTAGACAAGCCAACATACATTTACAAACACCCATGCCTAACACGGGACTCGAACCCGCAACCTCGCGGTCCAGAAGCTAGCACGCTAACTACTATAACGTTTGGTCGGCTTTTTGAAACTCGGAAAACTTCAGTCAGGTTGTCAAATAACTAAAACGAGACTTTATAATTCAACCGTGGTTATTCACCCTGAAAAGGGAGATTGCAAAGCAGTGGTAGAAGTGGGGGAATGCCTAAAAGTAACTGACATTTATTATTTATTTATTAAAAAAAAATTGGCAACGGGAAAGATTTTCAACAATGGTCGGTTCAATTCTTTTTTTAACGTGATTGGATGACGGCAAGTTGGTTCATTAGTATTCCGTAAAAGCGACCTTTTAGTGACAGTAACAGCCCTCAAATTTTATAGAATGCATTGTCATCGACATCGAACCTATCTGCCAAGTTTCAGCCCGATTGGATGATGACAAGGGGGTTAATTAGGCCTCCGCAGATACCGCTCCCATCGACAAACATACATACACACAAAATCGAAGTTAATAAAAAGGATTTAAAAATACTGATATCTTTTTACAAAGTAGTATAACACATTTTTATAATAGTATGATATATATACCATAAAAAGATTTTTTTTTTTATATATATTTGAAAACTTTAAATCTTTATTTTTCTCAATGTCACTACATTTAATGAATAATGTTATTTTTTTAGTAGTTTTTAGACGGCTTAAGTGTTTTTAAAAGTTGGGAAGATGGATTTCAGTGATTTTAGAAGTGAGGGGACGCATGGGTAATTTCTCGAAAAGTGGAGGACGTGTCACCCTGAGTCTACCCACACTTCTAGCACAGTTTCAAAGTTCAGTCATGTTTCAATCTCGTAAAAATCAAAAAATTTCTTGTTGTCTTCCATTCAAAGAGATAGAGGTTTATTTGTAATTTAAAATAGTTTATACGTGGATCAAGTAGAACATCGATCTATTGTTATTTAAAACATATATGTTATGCATTAAAGTACATAAATTATAGAGATTGATTTCATAATTACAATAAAGTACATATACTTAAACTAGTATACAACTTTGTGTATTCTTTTATATAACTTAAATATAATTAACACAAGAAACAATACTTGCAATCGTTTTTACTTACAGGTACATTGCGGATCAATAAGTTTTATATTTTGTTCACTTTTACAATCATTAAAAACAAGCATTGATTATCGTCTGCTTCAAGAGAGAGTAATTATGCTTTGTAATTGGAATTTTAGATTATTTAGGAAAAAAATACCATTTTTTTCCTTTACAAAATAAATATAATTTTAATGTTTAAAATGGAGCACAATTGAGTTGGATTATCCTTTTCAATGTTTTCTCTCTCCTTTTCAACTTTACAATGTCATAATTCATAATTTAACTGTATAAAAAACAATTGGTAAACAATTGAAAAATAACATTCTCAAGAAAGAAACTTAACAAAGTTTTATGATTCTAGCAAAAACTCCCTTTAACAAAAATTTTAGACTCAGCCAAATCATAGTGCCAAAAAATCCACCCTTCCAACTTGATCCGAAAACATCCCCAATCCCATCAATGCCCAACACAAAAAAAAGTGTTACCTCGCTTTCTTTAAAAGAAAAAAGGACCAGGAGTCTGATCCCGCAAACTAATCCGACATCATAGAGCCGGTCCTCAAAAAAAAAAAAAAAAAAAATGACAATAATAAACAGAAAACAATCACCTGGTACACACCATCGTCTCGAAAAAGTTCCCCAAATAAATTGCTTTCCCTCTTTTCTTCACACCAACCTCATCTGTCCTTGCGAATCTCTACAAACTCCCACCAAAGTTCAAACATCCTTCCCCACCTATCTTTAAAATGAAAGAATAAAGGCAGAAAAAGAAATCACTGGAAAGAATAAGGGGGGAAAGGCCGTAAAGATCTTTCCATTAAAGTTTTCCATTCTCGGGATTGGAAACAAGACCGTTAACAGTATCTTCCCTCAGCGAAGGGAGTTGCTTTTGATATCGATTACCAACTTGGTGACCACTGGCATAAGGGACGACATGCATTATGTAGCGACCTCTAGTTTGGAAGAGAGGATATTTATATTTAAATACCAAAATAGTCGTTGGAATTTGAAACTTTTTTTATTATAATAATTTGAATATTACCATCAAAATGGTTAACTGCTGGTTGACTTGCCTTAGTGATTTTGTCATTCAAACGATTAGGGTTGTATCTGTCACATAAAACAACTTCTACACACGGTTTTGGAAAGGTGTAAAATGAAGAGAAGAAAATCTTTAGAGCCAGTTAAAAATGCATGTTCAATGTCTTTTTTTTTTAAACATTTAACGAATGAACCCTTGAGGTTGGCAACAAATGCATAAACCCTGGCATTTGATTTTTTTTTTTTTCATAAAAAGATGTAGCCCATTTAGTGAGCTAGGCAACAAATTTGAAGAGAAAGCTTGGAATATCTCTCATAAAACAACTAGGCGTTGTAAAAAAAAGCCCACCAAGTAAAATAACCAGTCAAAAAAGTTGTGAAATCTGAAGTTGGCCGCCAAGTGGCTGTGTTTAGTTTCTTTGGAGTAATGGTACACAATGAACTAAATTGGGATTATTAGGGGGAATTCCCATAGGCAATCGGAGTGCCTCGCAGGCTAGAGTTATTTCAGATTAATCTCATTTCATTTGATTCAGCTACTTTGCACCCATTGTGCTGAATTGATATTAATTCTATAACAACTCTAACTTGCCAAGTACTTATTGCCTATGGGGATTCCCCCTAATAATTCCAATTTAGTTCATTGTGTACAATTACCCCAAAGAAACAAAACGTGGCCGCTTGGCGGCCAACTTTAGATTTCACAACTTTACATGATTGATTATTTTACTTGGCGAGCTGTTTTTACAACGTCTAGTTTTTTGGGAGATATCAATTATTTTTGTTGTGTTTGTTATGTTCTAAATGAGTAAGATGGATGGATATTTTAGCTTGAATAATCATACTGCCAGTCTAAGAAAGAAAAAAAAAATTAAAAAAAAAAAAAAAGAAAAAAAAATGGCTTTAGTGACAAATCCATTTTGCTCACCAACAACTTTTTGTATTGAGAGTGATAATAAATATCATGATTAAATATTGTGGAGAGATTCAGATTTGCAATCCAAATCCTTTTTGTTTCTTTTAAAAAGAAAAAATTACTGGCCCCAACAAGAAACAAATTTCCCAATAAAAAGTATGTACCACTTACTTTAGTAGAAAAACATGCAATGGACAATTCTCGAATTTTTTTAAAAACTAGTGAAATTAGTACATATATATGAAGAATTTCTTTCTGATTCTAAATATTTAAACGAAAGTTCTTTAAAAATATTAGTTATTTAAATATTAAGAAAAGAAAATGCCCCAAAACCGAGCCAAAACCAGTCCGATCAAAACAGTCAACAAAATTCGTGACGTAAAGAGATCCCTGCGTTTCTATGGTTGTCGTGAGGTTTCTGCCAAATAGTTATCGTTAAAAAAGTTGGCGTTAGTAGACCATTGCCACATTTCTTATAGGTTGGCGTGAAACTTGCAAATCTGGTTTCCGCTGCTGCATTTCAAGCCAAGATGTTTGAGATCTTTTTACATCACGTTCAATGCCAACGAAATGAGTCGTTCTCTCGCCAACCTCTAATTACAAAAAAGAAAAAGCGCATTGAGCAGAAATTTTTATGTTTATGGTCTTTTCGAAACATTTAGAATTGAATAAAAAAAAAATGAAGGAATTGTCCAATATATACTAAAAAATTAGTAATTGTAAAAAGTAAGTAACACACACAAACAAAATACTTGCTTCTTATACGAAATGTAGGATTACCAACTTTTACATGCAAATAAATATATGAAAAAATGCGTCTCAAAATAACTTTCTCTTTAAGTTTGAATTATAGGACTTGTTATTATTTTAAGAGAAATTCAGCTAGTTTTAGTGGTGGAGTCCGGAAGATATCAGGCTCGTGATCATAAGGTGCGTGGTACATATCCGACCGGACACCTAGAAAACTTTATTTTAAACCGAAAGTGGTTTTCTAAGTAAAAAGTTGAAACACATGTTTTCATAGCTTTGATAAGCATGCAATTCAATTGAAAAATAAGTAATTTTTTTCTAATTTAATTGAACAATAAAAAGAGGTATAAAGTATCAAAGTCACTTCTTGAAAGTGAGCAAAAGATGAATATCCAAAATTCGTTGACCCGTTTTACTTAGTCCCCCCCATTACCCGTGCTAAAATTCCAAACACCTGGAATTATTTCTGGGAGGGTACATACCCTCTTACGCATTAATTCATACAAAAGGCACTTTCTCTAATCAATCTAAAAGGAATAAAAAAAATGAAAAAAAAAAAAAAATGGTTAAAATATATTAAAGCGTTTAGGCTGTAGGCCAGGCTAAAATTCCTAAGCATAGGGATCGTTTCCGGTGGGGGTGCAGACCCTCCTACCCATCAAATCATATAAAAGGCACTTCTAATAAAGCTGAGAAGACTAAAAAGAATGATTAAAAATCATCAAATAGTTTTGGTTGTAGCCCTGACTAAAGGTTTGGTAAGAATCAGAAGAAGAATCAGAAGAAAAAAAATTCCGGTGACTTCGGTGGTTTTCAAATGATTTTTTTACTGTGTTTCCTTATTCAATGTTGACAATTATGTTGTTATTTTTCGTCTACTCACCCAAGGCAACATGATGGCAAAAATTTCAGGCTGAGCTGTGAGGGGTCGCATGGGCGCTCTCAGGAGGGTGCAAGGAAGTGCACTTGCACCTCCCTGTCTTTTGAAAATTTTAGAAAAATGAGGGAAAAGATGTAAATTCTAAGATAAAAAAAAAACACATATGCCGTTTTTACTTTTATGTTACACTAAGCATTTTTTTTCTATTAATTTAGTCTTTGTTTCTCTCCTATGTAATTTTTTATAGCTTCTTGCGCTTCTGGCGCTTGTTGTCTTTGATTATTAGAGGCTGATGAGTAGAAGAGCTTATTTCTTTTACTGTATCATCATTTCCCAAGTAGTTCTCAAAGTTCTAGACAAATATTTTGTTTCTTAAGTCTATTTTTAGAATTCAATTGAACATATTCCCATATTGCTTTCGTGTTTCATTTTGATTTTTTTTTATTATTATTATTATATCCGAAACTTGGAAGAAATAACAAAATTTTACTCTTCTGGTATTTTTACATCTTCTCTCTTTTGCACCTCTATTTTAAACACTGTTTCTTGAATGCCGTGAGATTAGTTGATTGATAAAAAAAATCGTTAAAAATATACATTTTAATATTTTTACTATTTTTTTTTTTTTTTTTTATCTTTAACAGGGTTGCGCTTTCAAAAATATATACCATGAATTTTAACTGTTCTCAAAGAGTATAATTTGTTATGCATAATTATTAATTAACATGTCTAAAAAAATTAATGATTTTGATAAAAATCTATTCTTGCAACCCCTTGCAAATATTCCTGGGGGCGCCCATGAGGGGTCGAAAACTGGCCTAAGCTCGGTGAACATAATATACACTTGCATGTTTACCGTTCTGACATCGGACTTGGCGGCGGAACACTGCCTCATTCCTAGATCCATTACATTAAAATGACTCTTCCGTTCCAACTTAAAGCACTTCCGTTGAATTTCGTTTTACCTTGGTAATCCCCATAAAGATCTTCGATCTGATACAAGACACGCGTCTATGGAGCATTTATAGTTAACGACTACTGAATACTAAGTTGACTCCCGATCACCTTTTCTGGTACTTCCGGTGAAATTTTGCAATGAAAGCTAGTCCTTACAGACCTTTCATTTGGCATATTACACGTGCCTGTGGTATTTGCATTTTTTTTTGGGGAATGTTGACTTAAGACTTTTAAATAAGAAAGAAAACAGCCAGACAAAGCCTTTGTAAAAGTTTCTCACTACATCAATCATACAAGCCACATTTTGTTGACCTAATAGGCATTATATTAACAATTTAAGGAATTTTGCATTTTTTGACGTAGTATGATTTTTTCGTGTCGTAAAAATAATAGCTTCATACAAATGTACCTTTTCTTGGAACGAAAAATATCTTCTTTAAGAATTTACATTGTTTGAGGATTATCTTACTAGATATATAATGAATTCAAAATTGTTACGTGTTTTCTTTCAACTGTTCCGCTTGATTGCTTAGTTTTCGTATTTAAATAAAAAACACTCTTTAATAGTAAAGTGAACTAAAAAGTAGAAAATAATTTTAAATAAGTTTGAAATAAGAATAGAGTGATTAACAAGAAATATTTATTTTATCGTAAAAAAGCGTGGGGTGCTTGATGTCAATTGTTGTAAATATTTAATGACAGATATTATTAAAAATAGAGCCATTATGAAAGTATCTTAAAAAGCACCCCACGCTTTTTTACGATAAAAGAAATATTTCTTGTTAATCACTCAATTCTTATTTCAAACTTATTTAAAATTATTTTCTACCTTTTACCTCACTTTTTTATTAAAGCGTGTTTTTTAGTTTTTTAAACTATTAATTATTTTTATTGTAAACTATACTTTTATTTTTTAGTTAATTTTTTTAGTTAAGTGTACAAAACTGTCCAGTTGTTCTTGCCAATAGTCACATGCTTGTCTCAAATTTAAGTCATGTATATGCCCAAGTACACGCCGTATTACTTGGCACAAAATACTACCGTGTCTCTGAATTTGAAAAATCGCTAATCCTGAAGATCCTGGTAAGGAAAATGTGACTAAAAATACACGCTTTCCATTAAAGCGTGTTTTTTAGTTTTTTAAACTATTATTTATTCAATTGTGAAACCTGAATAAAACTCCCTATTAGTTGATCCAGCCATTAGTCATATGCTTGTCTCAATGATTAACTCATGCACGTCTCAGTACACGTCATATTAAGGTGAAACCACTATTAATTCGGTTATGACCTCTTAGATCGTGTCCACATTTACATGGAAAACTGTGGTATTTCAAGAACCAAAAAAAAAACGTTATCGGCAATCCAGAGTTCTGACCAGATGAAAGGAACGCTTTAATATTAGATCAAAACCAATCGGTGGATCGTCCATCATTATTATATGATAAATCTGAATAACTTTTTGCTGATAGTATAACCGTAGTGCCCACGACAGATCTTTCAAATGTCTGCCTTATCAACTGTCGATGGTAGGTTCTGTAACTGCTGGAGTTGTAACGGGTAACGGGACACCAGAGTTCGATTTCGGAGAAGGTTGGTTGAGTTTAACGACGCAAGGGCAACACGAGCTAATTCTTGCGATAATGTGACACATTTATTGAATTACTGTAATGCCATCGGTCCTTGATAACTGCACAAAATTTCAAATTAATTCAATGTTTTGAGGTGGTCGAAAATCGTGTTCAAAGATTCCTTTATAGATACATACCAAGCTAATAAAAACGTGTTAATGACAAGTACACTGTTGAAAAAATTTGTCCTCCTTGCACCAAAATTTGGTTCCCATTTAGCTGCCACCAACATTTGGTGTTTAGTTTCGCGATTTAGTGGTGCTTACGGTCCGAGGTTGCACCATTAAATCGTAAAACTAAGCACCAAATGTTGGTGGCAGCTAAATGGGAACCAATTTTTGGTGCAAGGTGGAACAAAATTTTTAACAGTGTAATGCATAGGAGTGCGAGTGAGAATAGACAGAATACATTTACCATGTCTTTATCACTGTATTTTTCTTATAGTTTTAAAAGATATGGAGGTATTTTGAGAAAAGTAAATTTCATAAAATTAACAGATTTTCAGATACTACAAACAAGAAAATAAACCTGCAGTTTTTATTCCCTTATTAACTTATGCAGTGATTAATGAGCATACATTTAAATGTAATCAGTTTAGATCGTTGGACAAGCTACATAATTACAATAATTGCAGATGTACCCCAGGAAGTGATAAGATACAATGAATTGGCAACCTGCTCCCAATTATATGAGTTGTATGCTAAACAATAAACACCGCATTTTCATGCATTATAATTCTTAAGATTCACATCTTCATAGTTACTATACAATAAAACGGAAACAATATGATCGGAATTTGTTTTGTAGTTTAGGTTTTATTTTACCATAATGAACGAGTCAGGTATGTAGGTTGACATTAATTTGGGGAAGGAACAGTTGTTGTTGGTAAGCCCAAGGTACGGCAAGTCAATCAGGAAAAAGAGTTTATCATTGTAATAATCTTGCTTCAACTATACTAATCAACAGCGCATTTTCTTTCCGCATATTCACTGAACATTTCTATTTGTTTGAAAGCTTCATCTATTGCAAATTCCCTCATTCTCATTTTAATAAATAAACATCAAGACAATACAGGGTGTTCCAAAACACACCGAACTAAAATAAAGCTTTATTGAACCTCTACATAGAGGAATATAGAAAGGTGATTACTATATGCATAATCTGCCACTTACATAAGATATTTTCAATGCGTCTGCCATCCACCTCTCAGGGATCCTTCGCAAACAGGCAGTAAATTGGTCACCACCTTCATGAAAATGTCTATTGAAATGGCCAATACTTCACGCTCAATGGCCATTTTCAGGTTAGAAATAGTCGTAGGATTCTACACCATCATGTTCTTCAAGTACCACCATAAATAAAAATGGGGCACAAAGTGGTCTGGGGAATACAGGTCTGAGGGATAAAGAGCTATCAAAGCCACTTCCCATAGTGCTTTAAGTAATAAAGTCTACCAAAAATATTCATGCAAAAATAGAAACAGATATGTTCAAGAAAAAGCCATAATATCATGTACATGTACCCCAAAGATTACACCGTTACATTAGGTATTGCCCGAGAAAATGACGTTTGATCTTGGTTGGTTGGTTTATACGCACAACGATTTATTTGTATGCATAATGACGGCTAATCAGGCCGGGACCTACTTAACGTGGATTCCGAACCACAACGAACATCCATGTCTAATCCGGGATTCGAACCCTGCACCTTCGGCATGCGTGGCCAGGTGGCTAACCACATAGTCATCAGATGGGTCGTTTGATCTTAGTAGGCATATTTTGGTACACCCTGTGAACAATATAATTAATAGCGTACTCAAGGATAAATTCACAATAAATTTACTTTATAAAAAAGGGGAATAGGGAGGACTGGAGAATAAAGAGCTGTCCAGCATCCATAGAGCTTTGTGTAATAAACTCTAGTGTCATTTTACAAAAAATGTTTATGTAAAAACAGAAACAGATATGTTCAAGAAAAAGCCGTACTATCATGTACCTATGACCAAAACATCACACCATTACACTTAGTAATACTTGGGAAAATGACGTTTGACACCATGAATAGAATATAAAACCTACTGACTGTCCAGGGATTAGCCGAAATTCTACAGTTTTTTTTTCCCCTGGATTAATTTTTGAATTATACTTTTAATTTAAACATATATATATATATATATATATATTTTTTTATTCATTTGTTTTATATAGGTTATAAACTATAATTTTAATAAAAATATTTTTTAAATATTTCATTTTAAATTTTATTTATAAATTTAAAAATGTTGTGTATTACTGGAAAAACTGAGGATCAAATGACGCATATATACGTGCATGACCGCCAATGGATTAATAATGTACACAGGGCTAAATACACAATAGAAATGGGGTATACACTACGGGAAAAAAAGTAGAAGGACAGTCATATTTTGGAATTTATGCTTTGTATTTCGATCCTCCTGAACTAAATTTCTTTTTTTATGTAGTTTGGCTATTTTTTCTTTTTTATAAATGATTAAATTTTATCTACTACTAGTAAAATTTAAGGAAAACAGTACTTAACGATTTTTGGTATGTGACAAAAGTAGAAGGACACGTGCTAAAATAATTTATTTTGGAATATTGTAAACCTCAAAGGTAGGTGTTTCATTCGTTTTAACTGTTTTTGTTAAGAAAAACATACTATTTTATTGAAAATCCGTCGTTTTCATCTTTTTAGAATGCCTAAAGGGAAACCTTTAAGTGAGTTTGAAAAAGGCCAAATTTATGCCTACAAAAACGATGGCAAAGGTGTGAGAGAGATTGCACGCCAGCTACATATTAGTCCAAATACTGTTTCAAACTATATAAGAAATCCTAGTAGTCATTGAACCAAAAAGAAGACTGGCAGACCTAAAAAACTGACGCAACGCGATCAAAGAAAAATCATTCGGGAACTAAAAAAATTGGATGGAAGTATTGCCAAAGCTCAAAATAATGCAGGCATCACACACGTTTCAAGATGAACTGTCTACAACTACATAAAAAGGTCCGAAATTTTCGTATTCCGAAAAAGGATGCCCCAATCCCAAATGGAATGAAAGGCACATTGAACACCGACTGCACTGGGCTAAAAACCACATGTCCTGGACGTCAGAGTGGACCTCCGTTATATTTTCTGATGAGAAAAGATTTAATTTAGATGGTCCAGATGGCTACAAATACTATTGGCACTGACTCGGTACTGAAGAAAAGACTTATTCTACCCGACAGATGGGAGGAGGGAGTTTAATGGTTTGGTTGGCAGTCGGGTACGGAGGAAGAACAAGCCTAGTGTTCCTGAGTGGCAGGCAAAAACACGCAGATTATATCCAAGTCTTGAATTCAGATCTCCTTCCCTACGTCGTTGAGCTAGGCGGAAATGACTGGATTTTTCAACAGGACGGAGCATCAATTCACACAGCTAATGGGGTTAAAAATTGGTTTGCAGCAAATAATGTTCGGGTTTTGCCATGGCCTGCTAAAAGCTCGGACCTCAACATTGTAGAGAACATATGGGCAATGATTGTTCGTCGCGTTTACGCGGAAGGCAAGCAGTTTGAATCTATAGTTGAGCTTCGGAGAACTTTGAATTATGTATGGGACAATTTCTGCTAAAACAGAAATTCAAAATTTATATGATTCGATGCTAAATCGAATTTTTGAAGTAATCAAAGCCAATTGTGGAAGAATTCCCTATTAATAAGACTTTTATTTGCATTATTTAGAAGTGTCCTTCTACTTTTTTCACAGAGTATGATGAAGTCAAAACTGATTTATTGCTGTACTTGACCTGTATTTTTTTGTTTCAATTTTCAGATACAGTTATCTGTTTGCAATTAGTAATTTAAAGTGTTACTCACTAAATTGTTATGGAAAAAAATCAGTGTTTTTTATTTATAAAAAAAAATCATGTGTCCTTCTACTTTTTTCACGCAGTGTAAGAAGGTCTAGGGAATAAAGAGCCGTCACAGCCACATCCACAGTGGTATAGGTAATCGGTGTAGTGACAGTCTACCGAAAATTTTGTGCAAATACAGAAACATATGTTCAGGAAAAAGCCGTAATATCATGTACAGTACATAGGACCAAAACATCACACCATAATTGGTATTACTCGGGAAAATGACGTCTGATCTCAATCAGTGTATTTTGGGACGGCCGCCTGTGCAATATAACTAATATCGCTTATAAGCAAATTGCGATATAAAATAATAAAATAAAGGAATCCATAATAAACAACATTTCATTCATTTTCCAACCTCTAAAATATCCAACCTCGATAGGAAAAAGTTCAAAATAAAATAATAAAAAAAGACTTAAATAAGTGATCCACTTTTGTTCAATATTTACATTAAAATTCCGGAATACAATCAACAAATCCTTCAAACCAAACTTTAGACGAACCAACAAAACCTCGTCCCTCTAACAAAACCCTAATATATTCAGCACCACATACATCCCAAATTTCATTAGAGTTTTAAAACAAAAGCATCTCCACAACAACTCCAAGGAAGAGCAACTACAAAAAAAAAAGTTCTCTAAATAAGGAAGAAACTGCCTATTGTCCAGGTCTGCGTCACTTAACCCTCTGAGCGTCAAGGGAATGGGCGAAATTATACAGTTGTTTTCCCTGCAATAATATTTAAATTTTATTTCTGATCCAAATATATAATATTTTTAAATTATTTTTTATTTATTTTGTTTTAAGTAGGTTTTAAACTATCATCCTGATAAAAATATTTGAAAAATATTTTATTTTACATTTTATTTATAAATTTAAAAAGGTTGTGTAATGCTGGAAAAACTGAGGATCAAATGACGGATATATACGCCCGTGACCCTCAGAAGGTTAAGGTCGCTTTCCGGACGCTGATTGCTAGACAATCAGACCTGTCCCCGTCGTGAAAGAGCCCACCTGCTCAACTACATGTCGTGTTTCACGGTGAGGGGGGCTTACCCCCTAATTCGAGCCCTTCCTTCCCCCATACAACTATCATCTTTTTTTCTTTTCTTCTTTCAGTGGCCGTGCAGTAATGGAACAAACATGGGTGGAAGAGGAGATGAAGAGAAAGTAAAACGCTGTAGTTGTGGTCATGTGAGAAGTGGTTTAAGATCGATTGATTTCGGAACTTAAGGGGCTTGGATACCGTGACCAACTTTTTTTTTTGTTTTCGTAGGTTTTTTTTAATATTATTTTCTTTTGTACAAATATGGTGTACCAAAAGCAGATAAATAATTTTGTTTAACAATTTCAAAATTTTAAGCTTGTTTTAAATTTTAAAGATGTTTCCATTAGAAAAAAAAAAAAAAAAAAAAAAAAAAAAAAAGCTTTAAAATGCTACTCATTCTTCCAGTTTGACCGAAATTAAAATTCGGCAATATCTTTTTACTATTTTAAATGAAAGTATTTTGTTTAATTTCTAATAAAACACACGTCTCTATATAAAAAAATATATTGCAATTTTTCAATACAATGTTTTTTATTTTATAAGTAAAAAAGAAATCTTTTGACAAAATGTTTAGAAAAATAATGCCTACTTTTATGCAACACGTTTATATTTTCAAAGGAAAAAAAACCACATTGTTATATAACTGATATTCCATAAAAAGAAGAAAGATATAACATAAAAAGCTTAATAATGAAAATGACAGTAAATGCTTAAACACAAAATCTCAAGGAAATGGGGTTGGAGAAGGTTTGCTGTCCATTGATGCCAAAGTCAAAACTTAAAATAGGGAGGGAACTCTAACCAGACACACATATTAAATTTGGTTTCTTTCGAATAAGATAGATTAGAAACTGCTTTCTAAATACAAAGAGAAAATGGCGAATTGTGAGGATTTTCTCTCTATACTGTACTGTATAATTTCAGATCAAAATAATTGGTTAAGAAATTGGATAAAAAATTGCCATATTGAAGTCAGAAGAGAAACTAATTTTTTTTAACTGTAATGATTTGAATTTTAGCAGTATATTACCGATTAAAAAACCACTTTAAATTCTGAAGTAAAATAAACATTATTCCGTGTTTTTACAGATGGCGCGTTTGAGCTGGGGCTGTTTGATTGGTAATATTTCCCTGTTCCATATTTCTAATTGACTTTATCCTACAGTTCTCTGGCCAATTACTGTAAAAGTAATTAATTTAAAAGTAAAAAAAAAAAGGCTCTTTCATCTTCAAGTAGATTCTGAAATCGCTATTATGAAAATAACCCTAAGTCAATCGAATAATGAGTAGAGCTCCAAATTGCTGTGACAACATCATTTATAAGGTCCATCCAATATTTGCACATTGTCAGTCAACTTCAAAACTTATTTCATCAGTGCAGCACACTTTTATACATATTCAGTGGAAATAGAAAGCATTGAGTTCGAAAGAAAATTAAGTTAATACAATATCTGTGGTTAACCTGCCACAAATGCTGAAGAGACAGACTTTCTTGTACCGTATGTTACTGCTGTTTAATTGATTTCAACCGAACGCTTTCTATGGTGTAATGTAAGAGTGTCTATGTAAACTTTACATTCGCAAAGTATTTCGTTAAATATGAATTCAGTAAAATATAATTTCATTAAAGTTTCTACTTTTTCAAATACATTTGTTGATTTGGTATATGGGAAATTTATTATAAAAAATAATTGGTCTATCATTTAGTACATCGCATAGCTAGCTTTTTATTTTCTTCTACAGTTTCATTTATAATAAGTATGAATTTTTACAATTAACATTGTTATTTTCATTTTTTTTTTAAAGAAAATACACTTCTATTACTTCAATACTCATATCTAAATCTTCTATAATTTAGATATCATAAGCGAATACATTTGGGATTTGATGAGAAAGCTGTTAATATAACGAAAATAAAAACAGATAACAACTTCTCTATTTCATATTGATTAATTTAAAAGTAAAACGAAACATTTTATATCAGAATTAAAGAAAGCATAAAATTATTATTTAGCATTTAAAGCTGTCAGGCATATTAATATTTTTAATATATCTATTGCTTAAATTTTAATGATTATAAAATGTACTCATTCTTTAAAATATTAATTTCAAATTTTTTCATTGAAAAGTATCAAATATTTTTATGTGAAAAGTAAATAAAATATGAAATTATTGTTCAGTATTTAAAGTTGTCATACATATTAATATTTTTGAATACATCTTTTTCTTAAATTTTAACCATTAAAAATTTTATTCATTATGCAATAAGTTTTTTAATTCTTCGATTTTTTTTTCGTTCTTCAATTTTAGTAATTTTTCAATTTATTCATTTCACATTCATTCACTTAAAAGCATGCAAAGATTTTTATATGAGAAATAATTAGGTATTTTAAATTATTATTTAGCATTTAACGTTGCCCTACATATTAATATTTTAGAATTGTGTACTGCCTCAATCAATTCCATTGAGCATGCGTTTTTTTTTTTTTAATGCATAAAATTCTATTTTAAGTTCGTGTAACATCTCGATACTGTTATCTGAATCCTCCTACCTTCAGCCATCATAAATAGATAATACATTTCTGATTCATGGAAAAACCGGATAAAAAACAAAATATAAAGAAATAAAACAGATAACACTCTTTAATATTGACTTACACCCCTGTTGTCTTAACTCTTAATTCCCAAGAAAGCCGAAGTAAATCGTTCGATTGTTCGCTTCGCTCAAGGCTTTTAAGACTAATGGATCCCTCTAGGTATTCTACTTTCTCCCCCAGATGGTAAATTTGAATATTTTTTTGTCTTATATTCGCAGTTACAAATTAATTTTCAACTAGTATGAAAATGTAGAGGAGTGATTTAAATTTGTCAATAGCGAGTTCCATTTCCCTGGAAGATTTTTTTTTAGAGGCACTCATGTTTAAAATATTGTAATAAAATGAACTTGTGGTATTTCTGTGTCTTTGTAACTGTTGCATAATCTCTGTTTAATAGAGATGGAATTAAAAATAGCGTACTGAATTGCATATGCGATGAGCTCTTTCTATTTTTAATGCGTAAAATATTTTGCTTCCTACATTAAGTATAACAAAATTAATGTAGAATTATGTATCTTGTTATTGTAGTATTTAATTCATTGAATTTTTGATGACTGGAACTAAAATTTTAAACGTTTCTGCCTATTATGTTGTGTTTATTATGCCAAAGGCCAAAGAACTCGAGTGAATTGAAATTAATTAAATTATAGAATACGTTTTTAATGTAATAAAGGCATGTAACTAATTCAGCTTAAATTTTTGCTATTTATGCATTATTTCTATTGGTATATAAAAAATTTTATACTAAAATATTTAAATATTTACGGGAAGGAGTTTTATTTTTTATAGTAAATGTACTTATATTTATTTATGAAAATTAAATTTATTATAAATTAATATATTTTTGTAACTTAAGTGTTTTGTATTTAAATGTTTTGAGTGCATTGATCACAGCACTAAAGTCAAAAGTTTTACAAAATCCACCTAAAAATATGTTTTGAAAGTTGACTATTTAATTACATTTCATAGCTCCAAGAATGTATACAGAATCTCTTTTCCGGGAACAAAGTTCAACTTTAATTTTAAGTGTTAATTTTTTTAAGAAGACAAAAATATACAAATAAATGTTTAAGTATTTTTTTATTGTTAATGTTATAAATCAAACAACATTTTATGGTCAAGCGAAATGAGGTATGTTATTTTTATTAATAGATTTAAGCATTAGGAAAAAATCTTTTTATTTTTTTAATTTTTATATTGAAGTATATTTGTATCAAATTATAATATTAAAAAAAAAAAAAAAAAAAAAAAAATGTGCGTTAAATTTTGAATTATGTGTAAGATTGTGAAATTAAAAATTCTGCAGTTGAAATTTAAAAATTATTACTTCGAATAATTCAAATACATGATGCGATTTTATTATCTAAGGCAAATGTAATTAGTGTTTTTGGAACAGGTTAGCGTTATTTATTCGATTAATTTAATAGGTGGCAAAAAAAAGAAGAAAAAAAATGATGATACTACTTCTTTAAATTGAAACAATTTGAAATTTCGTTAGACTTATTTCTTCAATGTGTTTACTTTAAATTTCGAAATAAATCTTGACGTAGAGTGCTTATTGGTAAATAAGCTCTGTTTTTCAATATTGTTGACAAAGTTGATGCTGGAATATCGAAATCCTTTGCAATTTGTCCTTTCTTTCCACCTTTATCGACAGCCTCTAAAATCTTGACCTTTTTTTCGATGGTTAGCACGTACAACTTTCGCTTAACGCCTTTTGAACTTTCCATTTTTAAACAAGCTGGCGATTCACTGACGTTTTATCCCTTTAGTAAGGCCACTCACATTACCAGAACAGCAACTGTCGCATATGGACAAGCATAAGAACTTTGTCTATTGCTCGTTCTCATTCCATTGTAGGACCCTCTCTCCCCCTGTTTACGCCCCTCTGTTCGTGATCACTATATCTCGTAATTGTATTCTTTTTGTTCTTAAGAATGGCAGAACAGCCGATTTTGTGTGTTCTTTTATTAATAGGCTTTTGCTTCATCGGAATAACCAATAAAAATGAGTTCTTGTGATCTTGGTTCGAATTTTTACTTGTGGCGTTTGTTGAGGACGAAAGCTTTTTGACCGAAGATTTTTAGATACGATGCAGTTGGTTTTCTGCCAAAAAATAACTCGAACGGTATTTTGCTTTGCATGATGCTTCGTGAAGGACATCTGTTTCTCAAATGAGCGTATTTTATTTGAAAAAGAATTGTGTGTTCTGATTCTGATAAATGATTATAATATTTGCTTCTACATAACTGAATGGCGATTTTTTTGGAAAACTTCATTTCTTACTTCGAAAATTTTTCGACACAACAAGGTTTCGAGTGAAAACTCTTCGACATAAGAATTGAAATTAACATTAGATGAATATGCAATATCAAGGGAAAAAATTATTTTTCGACATATCAAGTTTTTCGCGATATCGAAGTACTACTGTACTTCAATAGAATATAAATTTTAGACAACATGCAATTTCACGAAATTTCTGTCTTTATCCGCTTCAAAGGTAAAAATTCCAATATCTTACTTTTCATCGACTGCAATCCCTGAAAAGATATATCTAAGGATCTGAAAACATTCTCATCCCCCCCCCCCCACCCTCTTAAAAAAAACCTCGCATTCTACTACTCATACCACAGAACAGGAACGGCCCATCATAAAATAACCTCACAAGACACTCTGAATAAAGTAACAGTCAGGGGAATCGACACTCAGCAAGAATCCCTCTCAAACCAGAGGTCGCCGTTATCTTTTCCTGAACCTGCTGAAAACTGTAAAGGCTTTCACCAGGAAGAAGAAGAAAAAAAAAAAACGTTTTCAGTCTTAAATGCAACAAATGTAAGTCCTTCTTTCCACCGGGCACTCCCATGATAATCAGTGTCACCATATTTTATTTTTATATTCAGCGGTGAAGTAAATCACTGTATTCACTGTTTGTGGGAGGCAATCTTTCCTGGGTTGTGTTTTTTCTTGAAAAAAGAACATTGGAGATAAATGTCAGTGTGGAAATTACTTTGGATTATGTCTTATTACATTTTATTTTATATGCTTGGAATATGCTTGCGACGGATTCACAGGATAATTTAAAATACCATGAAAGATTTATGAACGTGTAGAAGGATAAGTGTGCTGAAGAATTGGGATAACGTCACCATAAATGCAATGGTTATTTTAAAGGAAAGTTCATGAAAGACTTCCTTAAAAAACAATGAAAGATAAATTTGTTTCTTATAAGTTTTGATCGAAAAAGTTGTGTTAAATAAAACCTAACATACTTAACTTATATATTTAAAGTATGTGTTTGCAATGGAGGTTATTGGTTATTGAAATTAAAAGTCAGTACATACAAAAACGAAACCGAAAAGAAATTTGTTAAATTCTTTAATGTCACGTAAGACTGAACTAAAGCATTGCGAATTAGCGCCTGTTACGGAAAGTGTTTGTAAAGAGATATGGTATATATTATTTTATTTTTACATCAAGGGATTTGGCATGAATGCAATTTCAAATAATGGTTTTGATGTTCCGCGATTAAATAAATAATCTCTAAAATAATGTGGACTATTGAAAAACTTTTGTTAATTTTTTTTAAAACCTAGATAAAAAACTTAACACATATGAACTCCTTACCTCTTTTAGTTTCAAGAAATCCTACTTGATCTTGATAAAAAGGTTTCTACGTTATTTGTTTTTTTACGTTTTATTTTGGAAGATATTCATCGGACACATTGAAGTTTATAGAAAATTAGTGCATCATTTTAAGCTTTATATTTTCATAATAATTTTTAACTTTTCCATCTAGAGGAAACACAGATTTTTAGAATAATTTAAATCATGAGCCATTTTTTAATTAGGTCGTACGAGCAGTCTATTAAGTGGCAAAATTTAAAATAAAAACTAGTTTCATAATTAGAACAACTACGAAAAAATATAAACTCTATCTGCACACTTGCGAAGCAAAGCTTAGCTCTTGGCTAAAACCGACCTATTGAATAATAAGATATGTTAAGGAAGTCTTAAAAACTTTATAATAAGAATTCAATAACATTAATCTAAACTGGCCTTCCATTTAATTTTGCAAAAAAATCATATGTCGTCTCACGTGAATGAAATAGTCTCAGTTATTATAATAGATAATGGTCTTAAGACTTGAAATGAGAATTTGAGAATTTTAAAAGTATAGACACATCTAAGAAATATATTACATTTTTTTTTTTTTTTTGCAAAAAAAACATCTGTGTTATCAGACAACTCTTTAATCCAGACAACTTCTTTAAATCTAGTTTTCTATGAAATGCAAATCAAAAAACGTATATTATGTCAAACTACTTTCACTAACACTAATTAGTTTTATTCATTTAAATAAAACATAATTGCCTAAATTATAATGCGATTTTTAAAGTAATAAACTAGCGGTTGAATGCGATATCCATTTAATAACTAGGTCAAATAAGAGCGTCTACAAAACAGGAATTGTATCAAGTAGGAGTTATCGAACACGTGAGCCAATTCCCCTTTCTTCTTCCACCTTAAGAAACAATGAAAAAGTAAACATCAGATTCAACCCACACATATAAAAAACTACTTTCACAATTATCTTATCATGCTCATTGTCTGAAGGAAAGTGAACCAAAAGATCAAACTTTCAGTTTTGTATTATTCATTAGATAAATTGAGTTAAATCTATCTCTATTATGTCCATTTAAACTTAAAATCAAAACAAGAAAGGATATTTAACTGTACTAGAAGTATCATTTTGAACTGTCTGATATTCTTATTCCTCCATCCCAATAAATCAACTATTTTAAAATATATATATCAATGAAAATGGACCAGGAAATAATTTATTGATAAAATTTAAATATTTATCCAGTTTAAAAGGGAATTGATTAATTAACTGATTAAAGCTAGTTTTCAAAAGTAGCTAAAACACTGACGAGGAATGCAAGTAAATTACAATAGTAAATACTTAGTTTAAAAGCTAATCTAAATTACTACAAATGTCTAAATCATATAATTTAATATTTGATACATGAGGACGGTGTATTTGAAGTCCTTTTACAGAGTTTTCGCCCTACAACTTTTTAAATTATTAACTCTCCAACAAGAACGATTACTGCATGATAAAAATATTAGAAAAAAACTCATCGCCTGTTACCTGTTGCTTTAGCTTTAAGAAATGGACCAACTCTTATAATTAAATAAGAAACATGTTTTTTTTTTCTATAGAATTCTTTTAATTAAATTATTTAGGAATAGATTTAATTGTATACAAACGTTTTTTTAAGAAAACGAAAGTTATATAGCTCTCATTATATATATATATATATATATATAAAGAAAAATACTTATTTCATACAAATAAATCCTCATTTTCAAAGATTTGAATTCATACACATTCAGTTTTGGGGGAGTAAAAGCAAACCAGATATATAATAAATATAATACAACCACTGTCACAAAAGATTAATTAACTAGCAATTGAATATAGTTTCGCAATTTATTTTATTCAGCACGCGTTACATTAAAACGCATTTATTTTTCTTACAAAAGTGAATTCAATTATTTTCTCTTTTGATTAATACAAAAACATTCTTTTTTATCAAGAACGTGTTTGGATTCGGATTTTATTTATTTTAAAAGGGAGTGGAGAATTAGTACATAGGGTAATTAAATTTGAATTTGATAAACGAGCATCTGAAATTCATTTAGAATTCTTGATTTCATCTGTAGAATGAAATTATGTTAGAAACCTGAAACTAAGCCGAATGCCGCATAATTCTTGAGTGAGGAATTCGTCATTATTAAGAAGACAAGAATTTTCTTTCGTTAATAAATTTCTCAATACTCTCATTTGGAATTGTTATAGATAATAACCCAAGATATACCTTTAATGAAAATACACCTCAATAATTAAACTAGGGATGTGGAACATCGCACAACTTTCAATTACACTATAATACTGCGGGAAATTGTGTTATTTACTGTTATTATATTTTCATCATTCATTTAGAAAAAAATGGTCAGCTAGGCGATATTTTTTGCGATAGTTCTTATACAAGTTGTAAAAAAAAAAAAAAAAAAAAAAAAAATGTAAAAACACCTTTGCCAATTTGGTGATTTTGGCGATATACTTCACGATAACCCTTATATTATCCTTTATTAGAAGTGAAACTGGCTAGATAAGAAAAAACGATCAATAACGAGGTATGCTCAAGGAAATAAGACTCTTTGGTGAAGACATTCGTTTTTCAACATTTTACGCAGTTAAAGCATTTTTACGGAAATCTCGGAAGTGGGGATGTTTAGACCTTAAGAGGCCTTACACAGCGATTTTGAACAAAATCATTAGAGCCATTTTTTGGCAATTACTGAAAAACATGATTTTTTCAATGACAGCTACCTTATGCGCATGCGCGATTTCGGCGAAAACCTTAATGGTTAGTCCCATTGCCGCCACTAACCCTCAAACCAAATTTGAACATCGTAGGTCAATTTGTTTGGGAGTTATACTTACCCCAGACTCACACAAATCGACCGACATTTTCTTAGATCAAATTTTTGAAATCAGGATGTTCCAAAACGTGGAGAAATGCAAAAAAATCGACCGAATGTTGTACTTTCACTGCTCTATGTATATATACATAGGGGTAATTGAAAGCAAAAAAAAGTTTATGTTATAACTATTTTATTTTATTGCAGCTTGTTATATGTAAAAAAGAATCCATTGGATGTCTACTATTAAAATTTTTTTAAATAATATATTGATCTATATAACATGATTTTTCTTCATATAAAGTTTTTAAAGTGTTAAAAATACAAAATAATTAAAACGTAAACATGAATCCAGTGTTAGATAATCATTAATCAATAATTGTACAATTTATTCTCAATATTATTACTCAAACAAAATCTGGGATTATTGAGGGGCGAAAAAAGAAATTGTAATAATTAGATAATTGTGTATTATATTAGTTCTAGAACCCGATTATGTTTATTACTGTCATAACATCAGTTGAAAACAATCTGAATACTTTTACTTTATTTTTGTATACAAATGCTAATTTTTTTTACTAAAATAATTCATTCAGTTATTTACTAAAATAATTTATTAAATTATTTACTAAAATGCAATTATTTTTATAGCCAGTAAAAATTCAATAAACTTTGTTGTATCATTTTGTCGAACACTGTGAGTCGATCCATAAATATTAGTATACTACTTACCTTTATAGAGAAAAAAAAATAACAGACTATTACATTCAAACTGTTACTACTGATAAGAAGCCGTCAAGAGGCATGTAAATCAACATAACTTATTAAACAGAACCAAACACTCTAAAGATGTTCTCAATAAGAACTAGAGAATCGAACAGGAAACCATTATTATTTTTATTCCAGAGATATCTACCATTATTAGAAAGTGCGGAAGTGACAGCATTCAGAAATTCGAACCTTCCCCGCTTTTGTCATGATCCTCAAGGGACAGACGGCGGGAAAACTGCGAACAGGTTGGAACAATTTATCACTTTCTTTTTTGCGTGATAGAGGACTTGTAGACGAGTTTCCCACTCATCCCCGAAGATGCTGAAATATTAATTCCTTCTGCCTACTTATCAAATGCATTTCGGAATTAATCTTTCGTCAAAAAAAACTCAACAAGAACAGCTTGCTGATCATAAATAAGGAAAAATAGTTGCGGGAATGGCATTTAAATATGCACTTTCGGGAGGGAATATGTTTCTTGAGAAACTTTAGGGTGAAGTCATATATCTTGGAGGTTCAACAGATGAGTGATGGAAAGGTTTTGTTGCATGCGAAGGTACGGAAAAGATCTATTAGCTATATGCAGAATCTCGATGGAACTATAAGAGTATGCGTTACCATAAAAGTATTATTAAAAAGTGGAAAGGCTGGCCGTTCTTTGTGTGTTTTAAGTATAGCATGTTTCTTTTATATCAAGATTTGACAGATTTCTCAAGTAACTTTTCCCAAAAAGGAAATATCATGGAAGTTTATATCTTTAGTGAATGTAACATATACTTTATATTCTAGCGTAATTGGAATATAATTTAATTTTAATTCTTTCAATTGTGAAATTATTATTTTAAATACCACTAGTTAAACATATCTCATGCTTCGGGAGAAATAAACCTGAACAAAATAAATCCCATTTCAGTGAGAACAAACTAGAGGTCGGCGATATATCGATACGACATTTTTATCGATAAATCTAAAAAAATATCGATATTAAAAATATCGATAAAAGTCACCGATATATCGATATTTTCAAACATTTTTAGTTTTTTGATGATCGTTTTGTAATTCCAAGTGTTTTTTCGATTTTATTTATTCCTTTTTCTAAAAATTCAAAACTAAAGTTTGAACTTGGCTGAGAGACGGTTAAAATTTCACCAATATTCAATATTTTGCCATACACTTAAAATCTATTGAAAATTATCTAAGTTTTTCTTAAAATCACTGCACCAATTAAGCGAAAATATAATTTTTTTTTTTTTTTTTTTTTTTTTTTTTTTTTTTTTGTAATGGATCCATTTCAGTTGAAAAAGTAGTCACTTTACAAAAAAACAATCATGAAAAGTAGAAATTTGAAAACTTTGTTTCTGGCAAAATTGAAAATCAAATTTAAAAAAAATCATGTATCGATATATCGATATTTTTTCCTATGCAACGATATAGTATCAATATTTATTTTGATCGATATTTCCGACCTCTAGAACAAACACATTTAAGAAACATGTATGCAAAATTTTAGGTACATACTTAAGTTTTGATTTTAAATAAGCAATGTAAAATGTGTCAAATTATATTAATGAGCTAGAGGATATATAAGGAGGCTCTTTATTATTTTAAAATTTAAATCGCAACTGCAGGGACAATTAAGTATAACATTTTGGATAAATTTTTTAAAGTTTTCTTGCTATTAAGTTCGTGTTCTCAATTTGAAGATTTTCTCCAATATATCAACATAAAATCGGACAGAAATAATATTATTGAAATTTTTAAGTTAAATTTAAAGAGTTGCAAAATGTATCAACGCCAGAAAAAAAAGGATAGTCCAAATTCATCACTTTCTGCTTTAAATCGTTTCTAGTTAACATGAATATTTTGAAAGGAATGAGTAATGGCATAAATTGACCTTCCAAACCTTTAATGTATTTTCTGTTACCTAATAATCATCGATCATATGCCTCACATTGCGATCCTTTTGAAACAACTAAATCGTGTATTTTCTCTCAAGTTTTGAAACAGTTTCAACCTTTATTGAATCATAGCTGACATAACCTTTTAGTCTCAATCGACAGTTCGTGATATAGAAAGATAATTTCTACCGCATGGGTATACGATGACGATGCAATGTTATTAGTTTGTGATGCTTTGAGAAAGTATACAAACTGACTTGGAGTGGCGTTCCGGGCAATTTCCCACGAAGTGACAGTATGTTGCAATTTAAAAATTTTAGTTATGCAATGCAATTAGTTAATGTTTCGAAACTTTCTTCAGCGATTTTTTATGCTTCAAATCAGAACCAAACAATTGAAAACAACTACAACCTTAAAAAAAAAAAAAAAAAAAAAAAAAAAAAAATAATTAAAAAAAAAATAAAAAATAATTAATACTTATTTTTATGTTTATGTTTGGATTAAGTCATTCACTTATTTGCAATAAAACAGTCTTTAGCTTAAATTTCCCAATATAAATAAAGCTACCAAATGATTAATGTGTGTGTATACGCACAATATTATGTTTGTCTTAACCTGATCACATACTGACATACAAAAAAATGTATCCACAAAAAACATAAATTAAATAATTATTGATTTGTGTCAATCGATAGTGTCTTGAAGACGTTATATGACGCAGAAGTGTCCGATTCCGAAAAACTCAAACACACAAGAAATTGAGTCCAGATGAGATTTTTAAAAGGAAATTGAAACAAAGCATATTTATTTCAATCGATGAACCGGATCCTTACTTGAACCATTTTAGATATACAAAAAGTATACAAATAAGCTATCAATTGAATCTGGGTTTCTATCAAACGGTAAATTGTCTTCAAAGCTTAAAAACTTATTACAAGAGAGATACCTGAAGCAGAAAGGACAAACACAGAATAGCGACTGAATCAAAATAAAGATTAACACTAGAAAGACTGAAACTTAGAATATACCTTTATTGCTCAAAAGCAGTCAAAATGACTGCATTGTGAAAGAATAACTAATATATAAAGAAATTTGTGAAGCACATATCTATATATACCGGAAATGAAGGAGGCGGAAGGTAACAATTATTAATAAACGCATTTATATGTTGTACAAAAAGTCAAAAATTTCTAAGAAATGGTGTCATTATATACATAATTGTTTTTTCTAATTGAAATTAAAAAGTAGTCAAAATGACTTCCTTTGGAAATCTAGTGTTAAAAAGAGAAATTGTAAAATAAATTTGAATTTGAATACAAATGATAAAACATAAATTTACAAGTTATGTTTGTGAAATGGACAATTTCTTTATACGTACAATATAATTGTTTTATCCTAATCACATATTAACTTTCAAAACAGTCACCAAAAAGGTATAAACTGAGTAACTCTTGATTTTTGTCAATCTTCAGTGTTTTGATAACGTAATACGAGGCAGAAGTTTCGGAAAAATTCAAATTCAAGAAACTGAGAGCAGATGAATTTTTCTAAAGAAAATTAAAAATATATTTATATTTGAATCAATGAACTGCGTCATTTAATAAGCCCTTTTAGAAAAACAAGAAATATATAAGGTATTAATTGAATCTTTGTTTCTGTCAATTGGTAAATTATCTGCAAAGCTTAAAAACTTTTTACAAGAAAAATACCTGAAGCAGAAATATCAATCACAGGTTAGTGACTGAATCAGAATATAGATTGAAAAAGAAATTGTAAATGAATTTTGAATCTGTATACAAATGATACAACATAAATTTATAAGTAATGTGCATGAAATGGACAATTTCTTTACATTATACTTCTCATTAACTTTCCTTATAAATATTAAACTCTGTTCAGCTCAACTGAAGCATCACTAATTGCACAAAATGCTTGAACCGTTCATCATCCTCATTAAATAGATAACATTCACTATTCACTCCTAATTTCGATATGCTACATGAATAAAGTTTCAAACAATTAGTATAATATGTAGGAAAATGTCATGGCGGTTGTAATTAATATTCCATTTTATAGTCATCACAGTTTTAAATTGAATAAAGATGAGTATTTTGCAACTTAATTTGCAAAATAATGTTTCCGTTTGTAACATTGGAACCAAATTCTATGGTATTTCTGATATCCTTTTTGGTTAATGATGTAATGCACCTTTTACCATTTTGACTGAATTTAGCAAAGAAAAACATAAGAACCTGTACTTGGTAGCAATACTAATAATTGTATACTTATTAGCATTGCAGCCAAGTAGTTTAATGATTTTCAATTGTTCCTGATTCTACAATGCACGTTTCTGTAATTATTTAAATTTGTATAAAGAAATTATTCTGTAAAATATTGTTTGAAAAAATGTACATTTAAGTAATTTCTTTTAAATTCGAAATTTTAAGAAGTTTTTTAAATTCAAACAATGAAAAATAAAAATACAGCTCACTTATTTTAAACATCTCCAATAAATGCGGATCAAACCTCCCAGTTTTCAGGAAATAAGTTAGACTTTTGTTGTACATACTCGAGATACATAAGAAGGTCTTCCATATTAAAAGTTATAAGTTAAAATTAAACTTAATAGTGCATTGGCAACTGAAACATATTTGAACAGTAACTAAACATCATTTGGAAGTTTTTATCAGCAATTATTTTTAATCCTTTGATTATTCCTTTACAATTTTTTTTCATAGCCCTTATTTTAACCCACTGACGGTCATGGGAGTAGGCAAAATTCAACAGTTTTTTTTCTCTGCAATAACTTTTAAATTATATTTCTAATACAAATACATACTTTTTTTAAATTATTTTTTATTTATTTTGTTTTAGATAGGTTATAAACTATTATCCTAATAAAAATATTTTAAAAATATTTTATTTAAAATTTGATCTATAAATTTAAAAATGTTGTGTATTGCTGGAGAAACTGGGGATCAAATTATGTATATATACGTGCATGACCGTCAGTGGGTTAAATAGATGCATAGCATTTGTCCCTACACATCATTTACTAGTCATCCCCGCTTAGGTTCTCTACTACAAAACACATCAATCAACATAAGTTGAACAATAACAGCTTAGGCATTGATTTTAATTACTTGCAGTTAAAAAAAAAATACAAACTCCATTCACGAATCTCATTTTTAAAGAATACACTCAAATTAAGAACTGGCCATTTGTATTTGATGTTATTGTAATTTTACTCCTCATAAATGACACATCAAATGTTCAATCAGGTATGTAAATTTTTCTTCTTCTTTTTTTCATAGTCCTTATTTCAAATGGATGCATAGCATTTGTCCCAACACATCATTCACAAGTCATCCCCGTTTAGGTTCTCTACTACAAAACACATCAATCAACATAAGTTGATCAATAACGGCTTCGGCACTGATTTTAGTTACTTGCAGTTAAAAAGAAAATACAAACCCTATTCATGAATCTTATTTTTAAAAAATACACTCAAATTGAGAACTGGCAATTTGTATTTGATGTTATTGTAATTTTACTTCCCATAAATGACACGTCAAATGTTCAATCAGGTATATAAATTTTTCTTTCTTCAAATAGCGATAGAAAATTCAGCAATTTAAAATAATTTCGACAATCATATTTCTTTTAAAACAGCATCACAGGAAGTGCCGTTGGTAAATTAATTGAGGGCATAGTAGTTAGCGGGTGACAATCAAAAAGTTAACGACGCACACAAAATGGGATTACACATCAGTTAATCATATCACGTAATTTTTTGTGGCAGTTTTTCGTTATTTATTTTACGCGGTAATTCTAATGAGCTGTGATTATGCAAGGGGATGATTTTTTTTTTCTTTCACTGCGCCTCAGGTAGAGTTGCCTTTACGTCGTGATTTCACGTCGTAATCTTCATAATAGCGTCGTCGCAGCTGATGACGTGTCATTAGGAAAGCCCACGATGAGTTCCCAACTGACGACGTTGCCTCGGAAACGCTGTCATCTAATGAGCGGTACAAATGATGATAGTAGGAACCTGGATGGCCAAAATGTCGCGAATTTCAAGAAATTTTCCGGTCTGTTATTTTTTTCTAAGTTATTTTTTCTCGCGTTTCAGAAACAGTTTCGGGACTCAATTTGTTATGTGTCTAGCTATTTGTGCAATGTTAGACGTGATATTTATATTTTATAATGTATTAGAAAAAAAAAAAATCATTATCATTCATCATTCAATAAAAACACAAAATTAAAAAAAATTAAAAAGTTGCAAATACACTGATAAATAATAAACTGCTACTAAAAGTCACAAATAAGTTTGACCTTAATTATCATTTAGGATACATTCCCAACATTACTCAACATTCACTCAATAAACAAGTTGGGTTTCAGAGACATAAAAAGATTAAGGAAATAATCAGCCGTATTTTAGATTCAAGCTAAGTTCTTGTGACGTCAGAACTAAAAATTCATCCGCGTCATTTTTATTTCAGCAGTCTAATTTAAACAAATCGATTTAATGAGCTTGTTATAAATATAGAAACAATGTTCAATGATATTACTGTAGGAAGAATTTCCCAGAGGACATATTTATGAAATATAGAAATGTATAGCATGGATAATAAATATGTTAAAATATATATATATATATATATATATTATATATATATATATATATATATATATATATATATATATATATTAATTATTGGAAAAACAACGTTCAATTTAAATAAATTTTAATCCATTTAAAAAAGTTTTCCTTTTAGATAATATTTAAAAAGAGATTAAAGTATTATAACTTTTTTTTAATTATAGTTAAACTTAAAATTTTTTAATGAATAAATCCATTTAGATACAGATTATAGTCACAATTACTTTTCAAATAAGATTATTATAAAAGTATAAACACAAGTATTTGTAAAACCCTGCATTTAATCAGAAAAATCACGGAACTTTATAAATTAACGTTAATAAAACGTTACCAAGCTTATATTTCTTTGAGCATCATCATTCAATTTCATCAAAATATTTTAACCAATTTATTCACAAAATACACCAAAAACCTCCCATTTATAACTGTAAAAATAAAATCCTACCTATAAAAATATCCATAGTAACGCTTCCCATTACTTCCAATTCACAACATTTTTCTACAAATCTCAAATACTAAACACAACCTCACTCTGAGAAACATAACATCAACTCTGCTACAACCACAATGGATAGTCAGGTGGCCAGGAAGAAAGCTTCAGGGGTTCACTTTCCCCATTTCACCCACGCTAACCCCAATTCTGGTTTTCATTGCTGCCGCCCTTTCAATGCCTTTTTTAAATGGGACAGATCGCAATCGAGGCGGTAGTTATGGACACTGATGAATCAGACCAATGATCAATGCTTCCTAATCTTTTAGTGTTGTGCTTTTTATTCCTTGATTTCACTAAGTGTTTATTATTATCGAGTAATAGTTGTTTAAGTATTTTATAACACCACTGGGTGTTTACTGAAATAGTTAAATAATTACTTTTCGGTTGAGTTCAATAGTTTGTATTTTTTTTTTATAGTAACTGGAAGTTCCAATCACGTTTCTGGTTTCTTCTAATTTTTGTTCTATTTGCTTTCGGTAGAGGTATTATATTTTAAATTGGAAAAGTTCGTAGCTGATGTTCTAATAATTCATGATAACGCAAACATCGTTAATTTGGGAATTTAAGTTATTCGTAAACTCGAGATGCAAGTCAACCAGTTTACAAATTTACAATTATAATTTTAAAAAAAGAAGGGAAAAAAAAACTAAGTTTCAAAGTTTTTTAGTTTAGAGGATTACTATCGCTTTTGTGATGAATCATGATATTTGATGATGGTTGTTGTCGTGACCCTTCAAAACTAATGGTAATAAGAAGATTGGGATTTTCATTGAGAAAGTAATATTAAGAACATAATGATGTACGTACGAAGGTAAATAAATATAATTACATTAAAAAATCTGAAAAAAGCATTGTATGTTAAATAGAAGCATAGTCGAACAATTGCGAAAATATTTTTATTTCCTGAAACCTTGGTACCTTGATTTTATCTTTTAAAATTATATTTGCTAAGGCTGATGTCAAAATAAGTTTATTTTTCTTACTTCATTTACATTCTAGAAATGAGTTACAAAACGAAACTAATTAGCTATTGGAACTTACTTTATAAACTTCAAATAGGTCCTTGTTTCAATAAGAGATTTTAGTAATTAGTGAACTACGAAAAAAATATTTTAAACTCTAAGTCAGAACACAAAAAAGGAATATTTTAACCTCCAAATGCGGAAAAAGCTCATTAAGCTAAAGGAAAAAACGACTTGTATTTCGTATAAAGAGCGTTTTCAGTCTTTGATCCTTACCCATAAATCCGAAAATTCAGCAAACTAAGCATCTCTTATAGAAAGCAAATCAACTTAATAAATTTTTCGTTCAAATTTAAATGTTTTAAACACACAATTTTAATTTATTTCGTATTTCTAAATATATTCTAATACTCTCATCGTGCCATTTAACACATAATAATATTCAACGGATTACCTTTGAAGTTGTTTTGCACGCATGAGCTATATTATTTTTTCCACTTATTCCATACCCGAATTCTTTTCCATACATTTCAACTGATTCCGCATTAACAATTTATTTTGTTAGTTCCTTATTCTAAAAGAAATATAAAAAGCAGTCTTGACCTACAATAAAAAAAAAAACTGCTGGTCATTAAGGTATAAAGGATTGATAACTTATCTTTTCGTGTTTTCCGCTGATCCAACGCGATGATAAAAGTTGCAAAATGTGTTATTCGTTGAGGATGGACAACAGGATGTATTAAGATTCAGGAAATGTATAAAGCGCAGGTTGGAGGTCGACATGAGGTGCTCTTGCTTTACTTTTTATGTGAAAAAAGTAACTGAAAGTGCTTTTATGGCCTATGGATGTAGTTGTGTATGTGTAATAGCTGGTTTTATATCGTACGAAAGAAATAAAAGTCTATTGAAACAAAGGGATGTTTTTTTTTTTTTTTTTGTTAATGCTAGTAGGTCGCATTTAACATCAATAATTTCAACAGCATTGAAGTTTGAGGATATTAAGATTCACGATTGATGCTCTCAACAAGGTTAGAAATAAACTTATTAACAGGCACGTCAAGTAACAAATAAACGTAACAATTTAAAATTGCAAAGTATGTTCAGAAAGGTAAGTTGTTAGTGGTATTATACTGATTAAATACGAATAGTGGATAAAATGTTAAAAAAACCGGTTTCATATTTTCTTAAATTAATTATATTTACTATTGAAATGCAAATAGTGGGATGGAAGGTTAACAAATTTTCTTAACCAAAAACCTTGATAGCAGACAGAACCGTCTTGTTTTTACTAGTAGGTGTGGTAATTACTGTGCTATTTAAATCAAATTCCACTTGTGAAAATACAAGCATACTTACAGCGTTAAACATATAAATGTAATGGGGACTCTCGAGAAATTTCATCCAATAAAGAATATCATATAAAAAGCGAAAAAGACACGGAAAAGTATTTGCTATAACGATATAATAATTTAATGAATAAAGCATAGCAGAAGTCCTTCTTACTTTAAGATATTATGTACAAATAATTGGATAAAACTATTTGGGATTTTTTATTTTGCATAAAAATAACTATGTATCCACCATAATCTACACCGAATCATCTTGCCTTGAAAGTATCTTCCCCAAATCAAATTTAATATTTAAAAAAACTAATGGACCCATTCAGTCTTTCAATACCAATCGGTCGTACAAATCAGAATGAAAACCGAAAGTCACTCTAACATCAATCCCCTCCCATTTAATGATTAGAGAAGAAGAAGAAAAACACCCATGTCAAGAATTCAAAATTTCCCTCATTAAAAATCTACAACAAACTTCCCGCTGGAAGTAGATGGCTCGGAAAAGTCTTGGCGAGTCTCCAGAAATCCATTTACAACGCCAAAAGGTGGGCAGCCGAGCATGAAAACGGTTGCGGAATAATGCGAGTGGTACAAGCAGAGGCAAAACAAAAATCACTAGCAGCTTTCTCCGGGTTCAAAAGTTCAATTCTTGTTCAAAGTCCGGCTTCCGTGGCCTGTGTGTAGAGTGGTCTTCCCGTTTTGGAAGACTACCTGCACGGGTGAAAAGGGGTAAGTAAGCGGATGTGAGGGAGCCGCGTGGTGTAGAATGAGTAATAGAGGGGGACGAGGTTTCACTTAGCATGCAGAGATGGGTCAATGAAAGGACGTTGGAAATTGCTCATTAAATGTCATTGAATTCGATAATGCAGCTGGTTTTTAATGTGGTAAGTTTTAGTTTGTGAAATAGCTGTAATGACACTAACTGATGACCCTATGAGACCAAATAAAATGGCTGGTGAGGTTGAATTCGATCATGAAGTGAGTTTTTAATCTGGTAAGATATGTTTTTATTTATGAAATAGCTGTTATAACACTTAACTATTGACCCTATATGAGACCGAATTCAATGGGGGAATGAAGTTTTACTTACGATGGTAGAAGATGGGCAGAATATTGAAAGGGTTTTTAAAATTATTAAATTTAGTTGAATTATATAATGAGGTTGGTTTTAGTATTAGTAAGATATATATTTATTGATTGAATAGCTTTAATAATAGTAACCGATTACCCTACGGGAAGGCATTAAGTAGGAGATGAAGTTTTACTAACGATAGTAGTAGATGGATGGATCATTGTAAGAACGTCAAAAATTGTTCATTGAAATGTCGTTGAATCCGAAAATGAGGCTGGGTTTAAATGTAGTAAGTTATGTATTTGTTGACTGAGTAACTATAATATGATACTAGCTGGTGATCCTATGAGAGCAAATTAAATGGGGGATGAGGTTTTACATACGATAGTTGAAGATGGATAGGATACTGAAAGGGCCATGAAAATTTCTCATTAAATTTCGTTGAATTCAACAATGAGGATGGATTTAAATGTGGTATGTTTTTGTTCACAAATTAGCTGTAATGACACTAACTGGTGAGTGGTGACACTAGGAGACAGGATTAAATGATAGATGAGGTTTTATTTTTTATTCGTTACTTACACATTGCCTTCAAAATTGCTTATTAAAGTTTGTCGCTAAATTCAACAAAGAGGTTGGTTTGAAATCTGATAAGATATGCGTTTGTTATTAAACTAGATATAATGACACTTAACGATTACCATATTAGACTAAATTAAATGGCGGATGATGTTTCAGTTAAGATGGTAGTAAATGGTCCGGACGTTGATAATTTCTCATTAAATTTGCTATTGCGCAAAGAATAATTTATCATTAAGTGTCTTTGATTTCGACAATTACACTTACTTTAAAAGAGGCTAGCTTTAAATCAGTTCAGATATTCTTTTGTTTATAGGAAAAGTACATTGACCCTCTTTTGTGACCTTATAATACAATATTAATTGAGGAATGATCTTGTAAATAGTATGGTAGAAGATAGGCAGTTCAAATGGTTTCTTCAAAAAATTTCATGAAAATAGAAAAATATACGGGTTTAAAATCTTATTCAATTTGTAAGTGCAATTTTCTTCCTGTTATTCTTCAAAAATTTGTACATTTGTTACAGAGCCTTCTATGTGGTATTATTGTAAGCTTTAGAGAGATATATATATAATATCGCAGTCAATATTTGATTGGTTGTTTTCAGATTATCTGGCACAGTCAGCAACACGAGGGCTACAATGCGCCGAAACATTCGTCATTAGACAAGCCAACATACATTTATAAACACCCATGCCTAACACGGGACTCGAACCCGCAACCTCGCGGGCTAGAAGCCAGCACGCTAACCGCTATACGGTTTGGTCGGCCACAGTCAATATTTGAAAATCAAAGAAAAAGGATATGGTATCTTTCTCATTGAGAACGCACACAATGAGCCACAAAGAAACGGGAATAACGGATATTATTAGTTTGTGACGAAGTAGGTTAAATGTCATTGAACATTGATACTAAAATTCTAGTAAAAATTAAAAAGTGGCTGATATTAAATATAGTACATATCTCAAATTAAGTGATCACTCAAATGTGGATTATTAAATGGAAAGTTCCATTGAATTTCTTCTTAATTCCGCTAGCGTAATTTTTTATTAGAATAGACTAAAGAGCTGTATTTATATATGATCCCATTTACACTCATTAAAGGAATATCTATAATGTGGTTGAATAAAAATAAATTAGACGATATACTGACAAGAAGAAGATAAAAAATTTAAGCCCTGTATCAGATATATATGCTGATAGTTGAACTAGATCATATATTTTATTAAAACTATCAAACAAATTATTTAGTTTTTGATTTTCCCTTATCTTTATTTTATCCAACTATATAGAAACTAATACAGTAATCCCTTGCAACAAAATCTCATTTTATGATACTCACACCTATATTTAGTTCAAATAATATTAGAAACCTCATCACTCTTCAATTATTTCTACTTCAGTATATTTTTCATCCCTTTATCAAGGTCCTCGCATATCCATTCCATTTCCTCACTATACAAATTCAATCCCTCGTGAACAGTTAAATGTTAAAAGAAGGCTTAGTTTCTTCTTACTGACCAAACTTTTTTAAGCTGAAGTCTTCTTTTATTTCTTTAAAAGAACTTACTCGTAATTGGACCCCTTTAGACTCAACTTTTATAGTTCAAACCGGATACAGCCCGGATATCTATAGCAATAAACAGGATGTAAAATTTTATGACTGTCACGAGTAAGTTCGTAAGTTCAGAAATAAAAATCAAAAGTAATTTTTTTTTTTTTTTTTTTTTTAGTTTTTACCACTAAAGACAATAACGTACTCTAAAATCTTCAGATGATTCTTATATAAAAATGGCTTCTAGTTGTTAGAAATATATTTACTATTTATTGGTACTTTATTATAGTTTAATCTTCTTGGGGCTTATTTAGTATTATGTGTGTAATATTTTCTTATGAGGGTATTTTCTGTTATGAGGCTACCCCTTTCGTGTCATATTTCATTTTTAAAAACAGTTACAGTTTCAAAGAATAAACTCATTATTGTCCTATATGTCTTTATTTTTAAAACATTTGTGGCCCTTCAAGTTTTTTTTTTTTTTTTTTTAAATGTTTGTCCTTTCCGGTTTAATAAAATGATTTTATTGCAAACAGTTAGTGAATTTTAGAGAATTCAACAAATTTAGGTCCTCAGTTAAAATATTTTTAAAGAAAAAAAAAAAAAATCTTGCCTCAATTTCATAAAATCAATTTGCCATAAAAAGACATTTATTATTACGAAATTAAATAATACAACCATTACATTTTCTCACAAGTCTTATTCAACTAAAATTATGTCTTTCTTTAATTATTCTAAAAAATTATTAAATAATTTAAATGATAATTTTGAATTTCTTTTGGGACTTTACTGATTATTTTCTTTCTGTAGCCATGAAGAAATTATCTAATTTCAGTTAATATTTAAGAATTAATTAAAAATTTATAATGTAAAGTTTTATCTGTGCATTGTCAATTTATGAAAAATAATTCTAACTACACTTTTCAGCATCACACATAGCAAATTGTATTTTACCGAGTGCACGTATATTTTAGATTACCTTACGTTGTTGACTATTGAATAAATTCTTAAAAGCAAACTATTAAACAAGAAATATTATAAACAAGTAGATTGCAAACTAATGTAAATAATGGCAAAACTAAATAGAGAATAATTTAATTTTGGTTTAGGAGAAAGTTAATTATATAAAGAAGAACTAAATTTCTTTAAGAAATCAGGATAAAAAGAAAGATAGTCAAAAGAAAATTGAACAAATCTTTTGTGGTTGCAATAAATCACAATTTTTGTTTATTATTCTTTCTGTAAAATGCGTTTGAAGATTGTAATACAACACGTTTTATGTTCTTGTTTTTGCAATTAAGAACACATTTCGTTTGGAATGAAATTGCGTTTCCAAAATTATGAAAACAAATTCTTGGATAATTCAAGCACTATGTTTTTATGAATTTTTATTACATTTATCCGAAAACTATCAACTATAGAATTATCAATGGCATCATTTTAAAGTACAATAAAATCACAGGATAGACGTCACTAGTTTTGCTTAGTTATATATTAGTCACCATCGCATTGTTGCAAATTACACTAAAGGCACATCCTGATCGGTTTCAAAAATGTAGCTATTTTTTTTTTTAACTAAATTAAAAACATGTAAAGAACCATGCTTGAATTTCATATGATTCTTCTCTTATGACTTCCTTTGTATAAAATATTTTCTAGAGCAAGGACAACATTGGTTCCTTTGAATTATATGAAATATATGAAAATAATCTAAAAATCCCATATAAAATAACATTACTGAAAAATATGTTTTGCTTATGTAAATATTTTAAAGCAAATGCAAAACAATAACACTTACAAATTCATTCCTTTTACTCAAGTGCGCAACAGAATCAAACAAAATACAATAAATCACAAAACTCGTGTTAAAAAAAATATTATTAAGAAATAAATCCCTTGTTACAAAACGGAACTGAATATTTAAAATGGATGGGATCGCCCTTGAAAAATAAAAAACACGAACTTCAAACACAATCACGATTTACTGGAAGAAAAGAGGGAAAAACCCTTCCTCGTGAAATCCCTGTCCGCTTCCTTCAATCTCGGGTCAGAAGTATTCGTACGGTAGCTCAAAAAATAAAAAGCATAATTGTAACCCGGAACAGCCAGTAGTGACCTTGGGGATATGGTTTCTTGGTTGAAAAGGGTTAGCCTTGACACAATACCCTGCGGGTGGCAAATAGAGACTCTTTAAAAATGGACTTCTATGTAAATAATTATGATACGAGTCGAGGCAGCTTCTGATACGGAAGCTACTTTAGTTGCAGGTTTAGGTGATATGCGTGGGATTGCTTGGAAAGTTAAGGTTTTACTTTTATTTTAAAAAATCGCGAAATTTGTCTAAGTCTGCATTTTTGTTTTGTTTTTGTTTAAAAATAATCTTCAATTCGTTATTAAAATAATAATATTTGCTTTCTGAAATACAAAATATTTTTTAAATTATTGTGGGTATTGGGAGAAAATGTTTATTATTGACCTTTAGGTGTCGTATGACTTTACTACAACGGTCATAACTTAATTATAACTGGTCTGATTTGTAAAATTCTAATTGTGTTTTATAGAAAATAGTTATTACTATGTTTCCATGAAACATCTAACATATATTGTTAAAAAATATTTTTTTTAATATTTTTTATCTTAATTGTTTGCTAGTTAAAAAAAAATATTTTTCAAACTTTTATCTAACAATTTATGCCAGCAATATTTCCTAAAACCTAATCAAGTATTATGTTTCCATTTATTTTTTAATATAAAAAAGGAAGATTTGAATTAAATTATTAAAAAAAAATGTATTGGAAATTTTAAATGACTTTAAAATTAAAAGAATTGTATTTATTTGTGCTTTATCTGTTAAATAATTTAAGATTTGTTTAAAATGAAAAAACTTTTTTTTTTTCAATAAATTGACTGAAATGTTGATTTAAGGTTAGCGTAATTATAATAAAAAAAATTTCAGTCTATATTAGGTGATAATAAATCTTTAAAATTCCACACTGTTATGCAATTTGTCCTATTTAAATTAAATTAAAAGAATACTTTAGATATTAACTGTATAAAAGTTTATATATCACGAATAAATATTTATAAAGTTTATTTTATAATTCACAATTATTTTTTGAGTTTTTCTAATTCTACCAATTGCTTTACTTTTTTAAATTAAACGCACACAAATTTTCAAAGATTACTTCAGATTTATATACATTGTTCTAAATGTTATTAATATGTACTATATTCTATAAATACACAACCAAAATATAAAGAGGAGACATTTCCTTTTGCATTTAATGGAAACGCTGTGACAAAATTTAATATTATAGAAGGCAATGCAGAACACAACGCAGAAATTCAAAATATTACAAAACAAAATATTTTCTAATTTCAAATATTACAAAACAAAATATTTTCTAATTTCAAATATTACAAAACAAAATATTTTCTAATTTCAAATATTACAAAACAAAATATTTTCTAATTTCAAATATTACAAAACAAAATATTTTCTAATTTCAAATAATTACTATTAAAATATTTTCTAATTCGAAAAATGCAGAATTCAAAGTATTTTCTAATTTTTCAATGCACTTTCGTCTTCTACTAATTGAGATATGAAAAGTTTTTATATTTTACTCTACTTTTCATGTACATTTAGTCATATATTTTCATCGTTAATTGAAGTAACCAAAATATTAGAGGAGCAATAAAATAAATATACATTTAAATAATAAAAATAGAGAATTGCTGAATTTTGAACTATAGTTACGATTTATTAGAAATCGTACAATGCTAATAAGACCTTAATTTTTTTCCATGGTCATATTAAATTTATCAAATAGTTTAATTTCAATCAAATAGTTAAATTTATAATCTAGTCGAATTTTATTTTATTACATATCATTTATTCATTCATTTGCTGGATCTCAATATTATTTTTGATAATCACTAGTGTTATGTTACTTAACAGTTCAGTTTTAAATAAATATTTTATATGATATCACTATCTATGCTATCTAATAAATTTCTGGAGAGAAATTTCGTTATCCATATCTAAAAAATTAATTTCCTTCATTGTTGACGACAAATACCATTGATGCACTAATACATGATAAAAATGCTGTTGTAATTTGGCAACCTATGGAAAATAAGCTTTTTTGAAAGCGATTATATTTAACAAGAAAAGTTTCACCTTTTCATGATATTTTTAATACAAATTTGAATCTGGTAAATAGTGTATTAAAATCCTTTATATTTTATTATGTTTTGATATAATTTTAACTTTAGACACATTCTACTGCCAAAGAACGATAATAATTAAATTCATTCTGTATTCAACTCATCGACACTTTCGTTAGACGGGTATCAGTTGGCGCAATTGTCTCCAAGCCAAAATTTTTACACTTTTAAATAACGCTTAAATGTATCGCCAAACCTAAACATTTACGGTTTGTTAAAGGATTTGGTTAGAGGAATTATATATGATATGAAAGTTGTTAATTCGGATGAGTTATCACTGCTATTTAGTGGAATTTTATCTGACACTTGTCTAACGGAATAGCACCCAACTCTTCCTCACCAAGAACTGCAATATCTCTAGTGTGAATATTTTTTTTTATCCTTATAACCTCAATTAAGTATTATTGGTCTGAAATAAATAAGCTAACGAAACATGAACAAAGAAAAATACTAATTCAATCTATTGGTTATTCTTTTTATAGCTCTTTCTCACCTGGTACCAAGATATCACAGCATGTCATTATCCAAAATGAAAATTTTCATACATAAATTATCCCATATAAGTATTGTTGGAATATCATTACAAAAAAGCTAACCAGCCAAAGATAGAAACCCTTCCAAACGCAATATCACGAATCTTTTTCATCTTTTTAGCATCCCGGAACACAGAAAAGTGCCGAATCCGGAATCTGACTCTGTTTTTTTTTCTTTGTCCACTCCATTCCCTCATCTTCCGTTAGTTTAATGACGCACTCAAGCGATTTGCACTCGGGACACATCATTTAGGGATTTGGGAATGCTTTTTTTGTTTAAAAAATAGAGGCCAAATTAAAACTTATGAAAAAATCTCCATTAATTACACTAGAGGCTCGGTCAGAAAAGGTGAATGTCTTTATAAGCGTGAAAAATGCTTTGCCAAAAAATAAAAAATTATGCAGTGTTCACTCTTATTTTCTTTTTGCTTTTTACAGAAGGGTTGCTTCTTTTATGTTAAAAGATTCAGTATCACAAAATCAATTTAATTTACTAGTACCAAACGATTTTTGAAGATAACTATTTGTCAATTTGAATGTTTTATCGTTTTTTTGATAAATTATGTAGTGCACATTCCGTTAATTTTTTCGGTTGATTTGTTTGACAAATAGCAATTCATTTTAGGGCATGAAAATATAATAGTATTTCAATTTTAAACCATGTTTATGAAATTTACGTTAAACAACGCTACATTTTATTACGCTATAAACATCAATAAATAATCATTATTTACATCATTTGATCAAATATTTTGTATTTTAAAGAGCAAATTTAAGAAAAGTTATAAACACCAATTCATAATCAATGATGATTATTTATTTATGTCTATTACTACTTTTTATTTACTTTACAAAATCTATTTAATCAGCATTAAACTAGTTAATTATATTAAACGTTTAAATTACTTTTTAAGATAAATTATAGTTTAATAATAATTAAATAAATTTTATTCTATGGTTACTAATCTAAAAAGTAAATTTAAAGAAAAAGAAATATAAACTTCAAACCTGCATGGAGCACATGTATTTTTCTTAACTAACTTTGTCAATTTAGATTTGGTACAAAATTCACTTACTAGTGAAAGCATTCTTAAAATTTTCTTTTGCTATAACTCATCATTACTTTAAAACTTCTAAGAAGTAGAAGAAAAAAAATAATTACCCAAAGTAAATGAAGAGATTAAGCAAAATTCCAACTAATGATTAATGTTACTGAAAGCCATTAAAAAAGTTATTCTTTAAGAAAAACATATACAAGCATTTAAAAAATAATTTTAGTAATAACTGTAATAAAAGAAACTTCATGACGGACGAACAAATTTGTGTTTTAGAAAATATATAAAAAAACAATTATCTCTCAATTGCCATAGGTTAATTATAGCAGTAAAATTATTTAAAATATTTAAATATCTACAAAAAATTTTGATGCGGAAATTTACATTGAATGAAATCAGTCCAAAGGGAAGCCTGTTTATTTTTATATTTGTATAGTATGAATATGCATCCTTAAAAATTCCGAATACACATATAATTTGTTTGCCTGCTTCAATTTTAATGAATACAATTGTGTCCCAGAATGTAATACTGTTATTCTTTCATGGCTTCATTTAAATAAGAAACTGAAATTCTTGTGGCGAAATAAATACGCTTCTTAAACAGTTAATATTTGTACTTCTTTCATTAGATAATTGTTATAGTTAGGACGTATATGGATTTATATCTTAATTTTTAGTTAGTGATTGCTAGCTTTCATCACCTTAAATAGAGATTGTATTATGACTGTGCGAAACATACACAGCTTCATAAATAATTCTTAAATTAGTTTGAATTAATCTATACTGTTATGAACTTCTCATAAAGTTTGAAACTTTAAATAATAATGAAGTACTAAAATAAGTTTACCTTCTGATATTTAACATAAACTCTTGGCATCATATTTAATTGTTGTTTAGTTTGCATCATTTTATTATACGAATGAGGAATAAATAGCCCAACATTAAATTAATTTCAATATTAGGTTTTACTAGTATTGACTATTAAATCAAAGGAAAATATCGATTTCACCCCGCGGAAAAAGTAGATCGAAAATCTTTCGAATAATGTCTGGAATTGGTTTTCCGCTTTATATAAAGAGTTGGTATTGTTGGTGGTGATTAAAAAACATACACAATAATAACATTTGAAACTAAATTAATTGAAAGCTTTGTCGTCAGCTAATAAAGTCAGTAAGAGAAAACAATATCTGATCCAATGTAATCTAAATATCTAAGGCGAAAGGTAAAACTTTATTCTTAAATCTACAAAAACTGTTTGCATTTGGTAAACATCAGTTAGTATATTGCAAAATTAATTTATTGATTGAAGACATTAAGTGCAACACAAAACTCAATAAATTTCAGTTACCACTGACAAAGTAAATCAAAGGGCAAGAAATGCCGATTGCTTTTCACGGAGGAACACATTTTACTGTTTATATTTTCAGACTATAAGTCTATCTCCTGATATTCAGACAAACTATTGTTACCTACAATAACTAGCAATATGAAACCTTTACTCCAGGGATCAATGGGATGGAAAAGATTGTTACTCTGTACATATTTCTTTTGAACCTTATCAAACTGCGTGAGATTCCTGATATTTTACAGCGCATCAGAAATATGAGCACTTCCCAATCTTACAAAGAAACGTCTTACTTGTTTACAGAGCAAATACATCACTACAACATTTTTCTTTTTAAGACTCCATCGAAAATTGGATACTTTGTCACATTTCTACTGAGAACTCTGTAGCAACTGTTGGATATCAGAATGTAGAAATGTATTGTAAATAATAAAATGATGTCTACATTTTTCCTGAAAAATGTTGAAGGTATAGTTGATGCCTGGTATCGTAACTGAAAAATTCAAATGTGGAATATTTCAAAGATTTTTTTAAAAATGTTAATACATTTTATGTATAATAATTTTAAGGTAATATTTCACTTTGTAATTATTTTTTTTTTTTAAATACTCTACATCAAGAGTCATTCAAGTTATATTAAGTTTTAAAAGCAATTATTTTTAAAAAAAATTCTCCTCAGAATTTTTGAAAAGAAGGCATGGAGAAAATTAAAATGCATGAAATTCCTTTTCATTTAAATTTGAACGAATTTATCTTAAAGATTGCAAAAAGAGTTATCATGGAGCATGATTTTATTACACACTCATTTTTCTATAAACATGTCAAGTACTTGGTCTATTTGTCAGTTTTACAGTCAGTAAATTGAACTTATGAAAAGACTTTTATATAAAATATATCGAACACTGTTCATTCACTCAATCTATTTTTATAAAATCCAACTGTTTTAGAGTGAAATATACACACGAAAAAAAAGGATGGGGGAAAATGCAAGCATCATTTTCACTTTAATTGAATACTGGCATGATTATACATGGCAATACACATTTTACTTAAGAAACTAAATATATTTTAATAAAGACTATCCCATATAATTGAATTTAAATATTCTTTTAAAAAACCTAACAGTCTAAAAGTAGAATATGCTATGTTATCGCTACCACTATTGATATTCCGTAAAATAAATACCTAAAACAAATTTTATTAATCACAACAGAACACCTAGCCGGTAAAAATAAAAACAACACCGAAGTTGCGGAGAACTTAGTTAAAATTATTATAATTACAAGTTTCATTTCATCAGACTATCGATGCGGTGGTTGTCCTTTTCCCCAAAAACGAAGGATATAAAGCAGCAAGAAATCGATATGCTACTAAAGTAAGTGGATATTTCTAACAGGATAACTTTTTAACTCCAAGTTAGAAAAGGGTTTTCTACTCGATACCGTGGATGCTATACATTTCAATCAATAAGGAGGAAAAGTTAGATTTCTTTTGTTTGGATGCGAGATTGAGTTTCCAGATTTAATTGTATTCGTCCTTCATGTATACTTTTTTTAAAAAGGTTTTATTGTATTTTAAGTGTTGGAATATAATTCGAAAAGTTTTGAGTTCTTGCCGATTAGTGTTAAATAAGATATTTGTTTACTAATCTGGATATTTATTTGACTCATTGTCATACATTTAAAAAGTTGATTGTAATTGATAATTGTTTATTTATTACTGTTTGTAATAACCTTAAAAAAATTGTGTTAAGTACAATTTTAAATGGCACTACTAGTTCTAAACTAGATACAATTTGCTAATCAGTTTGATGTGTTTTAATACGCTTTTTTAAAATTCAAGTTATCCAGCTTGATTCTTATTAAATAAATCTCAAAAGTGATATCCAACAAATGCAAATTAATAAATAATATGATTTCCATGCACATATTTACTATAATATTTTATAATAAACCATTAAAATGGATGTACTTTTTTTAAAACCAATTTCATATTTAAAAGTTAAGATGTCAAATTGTTTAAAAGTAGACAAATAATTCTAGCATTATAATTTTCGTACATTTTGGTTTCACCCAAGGTACCTAAATAATTATAATTGAACTAAATTAATGTTTCAATAAGTTTCGAATAAAAATTTCCATAAGTTTATCAAAATATCAGTCCTGATGACGTCATCTCTAGGATTTCTTAATGACTTTTCATTAAAAAAAATTTTTTTTGTTTAAAAAACTAGTTGAAAATAGCTATTAGTTCAATACTTATTTGAAAAATTTCCAAGGAATGTATGACGTAGATAATGGACTATTGTCTCATATTGCAAATATTAGTTTTAAAAATCATTCGGTAATAATACTATAATTTTAAGTGTTTATTTACTTAAGTAAAAATTTAAATATTTTAGATATGTTATCAATTGCGAGTCAATTTAAATGATCATTACAACAATTTTAATCAGAATAGAACGAAGAGTAGAATTTCCATCAGAGTAGAACGAAAAAAAAAAAGTAATGGTACTACATTACCTAAATTATTAAACTCAAAGTAGATGCTTAAGTAGTTTTTGAATCAATAAAATAAATTACAATAATAATAAAATATCATTTCCAAATTTATGAATAGTTACCATAACTTTTAAAATCTGTGAAATTATTACTGTTCAAATAAGATTACAAGAAATAAAAACTTGAATTCAAAGTTATATCACCAATCAGACTAATATTAGAACACAATTAAACAAGCAATTACTAAATTAAACTGAACAAATTTATTTAAGCTTTTAAATTGCCACTCCAAAGTAGTTCCGATAAATCAATTGTGACATTCTAAACAGAAGATTTACAGAAAAGACTAGAAAAAAATCACATTACGTTTAGTGTTCTTCAAAAAACTAACGATAATTTAATAAATATCTATGCGATTCAGAACCATACAATCTAAAGACAATTGTGGTCATCCTTAAGATTTGGCAGTTACGGTTATCGGTAATTTCAATGATTATCCTTACAGAAACAGATGAACAGAAAATGAAAAATACATCACAGATCACATGAATCACTGCCCAAATAAATCAAATAAATAATAAGTTAATTATCAGCTTCTAAATGAATAATTTAGTAAATATCAATGCGATCCATAACAATACCACCTAAAAACAATTGTGCTCATCCTTTTAGATTTGGCAGTTGTATCCGTAATTTAACTGATCCTTACAGAAACATATGAACAGAAAATGTAAAATAAATCACAGAGCCCAAGAATCCCATCCCAAATTAAACAAAGTGTTAATTGACAATTACTAAATGAATTAGTAACGAAATCAAATTAAATCCAAAACTCACCAACTCTTAGGCCAAAACACATTCTTCCCAAACCGCATCTACAACACATCGTGCAAATATCTCTCCACCCACCAAGAATAGGATACAAACATCAACTTCTCTTGTCTACTCGCTTCTGCACCTGTTAGGAAAGAAGCTTCACCCCAAATAAGCCCACTTTTTCTTTCTCAATTGTTTAGTTCTTGTGGAGCCCACGTGCGTCTTGACGGGGTGTACGCAGCCCGTAATAACCCGGAGATAGCACGCGCTTACTACCCCCCCTCCCCCTTTTAAGAAGGCAGTAAGTGTACTCTTACGCCCTACCCCCACCGAACCATTGTTCACGATGCTGATGTTCACTTTTGATTGTAGTTTCGTTTGGCGGGCATTTCGAATTTGGCGACTGTTTTGGGGTTTCGTGTTGGGTAGTTTTGGTGGAGAGGTCAGCGGGGTCGTATTGCGCAGGCGTGAGTGAACGGATATTAATTTGTGAGATTTATTTTTGTCGGTTTGAAGAAGATAGTTCCAGTATTTAGTGTTATGGGAAGTGTATTCATCGAGGGCATACCACAATAGACGCCGCCAGAGAGGTGGAAAGGGGAACACTTGCACACCCCTGGATTTAAAAAATAAAATAAAAAATACGTGGATAAAAGGTATGATTCACAAAAAACAAAAAGCTTTAAAATATTCAATGGATAATAAATTTAATACCTAACTATTAGTTACATTTTATAAGGACATCCAATTGAAAAATCAAGGTTAAAACAAAAAGGTAGCCACCTTGCATCATTCCCCCACCCTGAAAAAAGTTTTGCCGACTCCCGACTTAAATTCCGCAACTGCTCTTTGAGCGAAAAAAAACCAACCAAAACGCGGTGTGGATTGTCTAAAGCACATCATAGTATTTGTCTATTTTCTGTTAGCTAGAGTTTGTATAAGATGGATTTTTGATTTTTTTTTTTAAATTTTCGTGTGAGGATTGCAATTCTACGAATGTTTCTATAGACTTGTAACACTATTTCATAAAAGGACTTAAGAAAGTACTTCCTAGCTTTGAAATGACATTGCTTTGAATACTCCCATCACTCAATTTCGCCAATTGGTGTATTTAAAATTCCATACCTGTCTATCAAACATACCACTTGTCTCTTCTTTCTGTCTCTCATTGTTTCTCAGTCATGTCATTTCAAAGTTAATGGGGGGTGTGGGACTCAAAATTCTAAAATCTTTATTTTTAGAATTATTTTTCTGAAATTTTTTATGCAGTAAATGTATGATGCTTTGAAACTTAAACTATTTTAAATTTTCAAATATAAATATATATATATATTTTTTTAAATTAAAAAACTTCAAAATTTTTATATTTCTTAAATTTGATATTTATAAAAAAACTTTTTAAAAAATCATTTTATTTTTGCATGAGATTACGTTTAATAAGTCATATAAAAAATTGTCTTCGTAATTTTTCAATAAAGTAATTAAATAAAATATTTTGTGTAAAAACTGTATAAAATCCATAGTATGTTAGCTCCAAAAACTTTAAAAAAAAAGTTAAATAAAAAAAATATAATTCCTAGAGACAAATCAAAGAAATATATATGAAAAATTATTGTGGAAAGTTGAATTGATTTTAACCAGTAGTTGTTTAAGTTATATCAATTTAAACTCAAAAAAGGGACAAAAAGCCATCACCGAGAAAAACAATTTCAAAGTTTCCAGATAGCATGTCTGAGATACAGTTATCATGTAACAAAAACTTAAATATTTCAATTTCTACTAATGATAGAAACAAACATTTTATTCCATTTTATGGTGGAGAAAACTTGAGCTAATTTTTAATTTTAATTTTTCAATAGTGTCGATAACGTACTCAATAAATTTTATTCATTAGAATAGGCATTTTATGGTACAAAAAAGCACCAGTTTAAGTACACCGGTGTTCTGTAAGCCTAAGGAAACACACCTTGCATGAGCGTCACAAGCATGCTCAATGATGTTCATACTGGAAAATACACTGCAATATATAATCTGGTAGATTATCATATTAAACAGTTGTACATAAAATCACTTAAAACAAGGAACGGTCTTTAAGGTTATAAGATACAGCATGAACTTTATTTATTTTAGTGATGTTGTTTTAATGTGTCAGCAATAATTGCTTATTCTAAGAAAAAGAAAATTCAAATTTTAAGTAAAACTGCAAGATTCACTTGAAAAACACTTACGCAAGTAACTCTCATTCTAAATCAAATAGTCACGACCACATTAATTAAAAAAATCAATTTAAATAATTGTCGAGGTACCTTAATTAGGCAGTAAACATTGATTCATAAATGGACTTGCATTTAAAATGAAACAACTCATTACAAATAATAAGTTGTAATTCGAATAAATTCAAATTAGACTTTAATTATGGAATTTGAAAAAGTTATTCCTATTGAGTTTCTTAGAAAAATGAATTCGAATAAATATGGAGTTATTAGGTAAAATAATTGATCATAAATTTTTAGGATGATTAAAATTTTCCAAAATTGCTTTAATTGAAAGAAAGGAATTCAAGTATTTGTTTACAAAACAAAACACGTCCACAGATTTTAAAACAGATATCCCAATGTTAGAGGAAACTTTTAAAATAATCCAATCCACTCTTGGATTCTCAAGCAGTGTTAAAAACATTCCATTTTGTTTTTAATACTCTTATTATTTAATATATTTCACTTTCTATATTTGTAATAAGAAATTTTTAAACTATTAGTTTAGTTTAAGAAAAATTATTTGCGAACTGAAAATTAATTTCATTCTAGTTTTTAATGCTAGATTACAGTCAGGCAATTAATCTCTAGGACAAATTTTAAAATAAATAAATTAAAAACCCTTCCATGGTGCGTGAAATTAAAAATTTCTTTTTGCGATGAGCAAATGCAAATATTTAATATTTTCCCACCGGAAATTCAAAATTAAAGAACAGCTTCCAAGAAAATATAAATAGAAGATTATGTAAACATACTTGCTTCTTTCATTTGAAATTAAAAAAAGTTTTCCGAAAATTATTAATCAGAGTAAGAAGTATTAACTGAAAATGGTAATTTTATTTTGATATTATAATAATTTTTAAGAATTTGTATAATTTTGAGATCGCACTAATTTACTTATAGGATTAAATAATTATCATCAAACTAAAATTTAATTAAATAAACTGTTTTATAGAAATACCAGTTAAGTGAAACTCGTCTGATTACCGTAAACATTTACAAAGAGCTTTTAAAATGTTAGGGAAAGATGTTTGCCTGTTCTGTAAATAAGTCATAAAATAGTCAATATTTTGGAGTTAAATCACTGTAAATAAAAATATGGGGATTTGGTAAATACAACACCAAAATTTAAACAATTTAAATTAATATAGATTTACACAGGATATATTTAGAATTTTCACAAAAATGTTTGCATTTCCATTGACGAACAACGATTTTGTAACAAAATAAATCACATTCAAAATTATTTTTTGTTGTTTGAGGTTGTTTACTTAAAGCATATTGAGTCAACTATAAAAAAAATTATAATAGTCAAATTCAAAACTTTTTACTGTACTTTTATTCGAACTTAAATAAACACCTTTGGACATATTTAGATATTTCAGTGATTTTTAGAGTGTTTTATACATTTTATCCCAATATGTAATAACTTTATCATTTTCAAATAAAAATGATATTTATTGAAGAACAATAAAATAATTTTATGAAAATTAAACACAAAGCAAAAAAGATCAACATAACACCTTTGCTAGTTACAAAATAGTTTGATTAAACGGAAATCATCAAGAAAATCTCCAAATAACTTTTAAGCTGTAATGAGGACTAAAGATAGGCAATAAGAATCATAGATATTACCGCTAAATCCTTAACGGATAAAATAGGTTTAAAGTTCAAAGAGTAAAATAATTCATAACAAGAAAATTAATAACTTCAGGCTCAAAATTCGGTGAACAATCGCACGAAGAAGAACATTGGTGTCGTCGAATATGCACTTTCCTCCTCCATCAATTTCAAACGATGACCGAAAAAAAAAAGAAAAAGAGGAACAATGTCTTATCTCGAAGAAAGTAACATCGTTTAGATAATCTATTGACTCAAAAAGAATACAATCGTCCCTTTCAAAATGGAAAAGGGTTTATAAAAGATCATGCGAATTGTTGTCAGGAAACCAGCGACAATCCCTCGTAATCACCGGAACGATACATTGTCCCCTTATCCCCTTCATATAAGAACAAAACGCTTGTTTTCAAAAATAGGCCACTTCCGAAGATGCTGAAGGCTTAGAGGGGGAAATCCATTCTGGAATAGGTCACTTATACCTTGATGAGTTGCCTACATAATCATGAGAGGCTTTCCGGGCCAGTTGTGATGAGGTCAAGCTTTCCCTTTTGTTAAATCATTTAAGTCATCACCTTGGAGATTGCGGAACCGGTCACAACCCGTAAGTGGGTTGGGGCTCGAAGAAATAATAAAAGGCAATTGCTCATTGTGCTCTGCGTTAGGTGTGGAGTATGGATTCAGGCTTGTTTTCCCACGCTTTTAATAAGCTTGACCCCTTGTGATCTTTTAAATTATTTTCCGCTATGCTGCCCTTCGCTGTGTTTTTTATGGAATAAAACGCAATTGTTTCTGCGAGGGTAGCTTTTGATAAGAGGGGTTAAGTATTTTTTGTTTACTGTGGAGATTTTTTTTTAACTCTTTGAAGACTGATGCAAATGGTTTCGAAATGGAGAAAGAGAGAGAGAGAGAGAAGGAGGCAAAGGGCGTGATTAATGGAATCGCCTTGATTTTTGAGTTAAGGTTGTGGATTGCCGTTTCTTTTGTTATGGTTATGGCAAGGTGAAATTGTGGTGGGTATGTCAGTGAATGTTTTAATTTAGGAATGAGTTGTGAATGTTTTAATTTGGAAGGTTGGGATTGCCTAATCAAAGTAAATATGATGTATCCATAGCGTTTGTAATAATCCCTCAAATATTAGGTGAAAAGGAAAACGCTAAAAATTTAAACTCAACTGGAACTTGCTGAATGTTTTAAATTTCTGGCTCTTTAAAAAACTATCTATAATAGTTGTTAAATATATTTGGCAATCATTATCAATGTCGGATACATAAAACCCCCAAAAAATGAAATACGCGAGAAACCACAATATTATAGATTGATTACTTCACACTGAATTATTAATCATTCTATAAAGGTGACATATTTTTTAACTGATTGTGTGTTTTTTAAACTTATTTTATTCCTATTTTTAATAACAATTATATTATTAAATGGATAATATTAAATCAAACTAACCTTATGATGGATTTTAGATACCACATTTTTATAATTGAATATATTTTAAAAATATCTCAAAAGTGTACGAAAATTCTGGTGAAAAACAAATCAAAACTATAAAAGCTTCATTGAATCACCAACAACACAGTTCAGATATAAATTTATTATTTTCTCAGCTTCCTATTTCAAATTTATTAAAATTCGACAAAAAAAAAAAAAAAAAAAAACATAATTAAAACAATATTAATCAAATGAAATTCTTTTCCAGCATTTAACAAGACGTTGATCGAAATTTCATCAGCATCACGTCCCATTCCATAAGCACCCTCTTTAAAATCTAAAACTAAGTTACACGAACATAAAGCAATTTGAACACGCGAAGATGAAAAGGGGGAACAAAAGGGGAAAAAAGGCGGCCAGACCATTATCATCCACAGCCCCTTATAAACACCATTATAATTCATTCTTTTGAATGAGCTATAACGACATTTAACAACAGGCAGCGTGAGGCTAATCAGGTTAATCTGGGTTCGCGTGGTACTTTCATGAAGACTGCGATTACTAGTTTTGTGTTAACAAGACTTCAGAAAGCAGAAAAATGGCTTTTGTGTGCTTTAAGAGGTAGGGCCTGGTTGTCAAATTTCTCGGCATGACCTGTCAATTATCACCCAAGTTTTAATCGGAGAGGGAGGAAGCTGCGAATTGCCTTCAAGCTTCGGTACGTTGCCAGAACCACTTGTCGTTTCGGATAAACTAGGATGGTTTAAAATCCTAATATAGATGATCTGCTCAAAGGGTTCAGAGTTGTCATCGGGACTCCTAACAGTCTTTTGATTTTGTTTATGATTTTTTTTAAATTGATTTCACATTGAAAAGTTTTCTCTTGTGTGTAGACTTCTTTAAGTTTTGAAGTATGAGATATAATTTCACAAGGGCATATTTTTGAAATTCGAGCATTTTGATTTTGATGGTATAAATTTATACGTTTAGAAGTTTTAGTAAGTTTAGTGAACTTGTTTTGAAGTGTAATAGACAGGTGGGACAAAAAAAAAAAAAAAAAAAAAAAAAAAAAAAAAAATGTGTATTGTGCAATTTTATAGTGTTCCTTTGATCTTGATCAAATAATTTGTGCCAATACCTTTTTACATTTTTTTACGTTTTAGCTTATGTTATATTGCGTTAGCTATTTATATTTTAATTCGCATTGATTTTTTTTTATTGAAAGTAGGTGCGGTTTCCACAAAGTTCACACCTGCCATCAAGTTTTCTGGTACGTCAGATTTCATTTATTAAATTTTTGATACTTTCTAAAGCAGTATAAAGCATTAAAGTATAAAGAGTTTACTGGTACGGTTGTAAAAGACAATATTATAGTGCCTACCTAAAATTAAACTTTTCAGAATTATAATGTTCAAGTGTTATCTTTGAAAGTACACTCCACAGTATTTCTTTTACTCGAAAATAGGTATATTCTTGAATATTTTCTTTAAAAAAATGCCATGGATTGTAAAGACATTTATAAGAAAGCTAAATCATTATTTTAATAGGTAAACAAAATGGAAGCACCTCTAAATATTTCGAGACATTTTTCTAGACCACTTTTTTGAAATCATAATGTTCAAAGCGTGGAGAAATGCAAAAAAAAAAAAAAAAAAGAAAAAAAAAAATCGACATTTTTTTTACCGAAAACTTTACTTCCATTACCCTATGTTGACATAAGGGAAATTGAAAGTAAAACCCATCTGTGTGTCTTTAAAAATCACTGCGTTTTGCAAAAATGACCGTTTTGGTTGCGTTATCCAGTAAATGAGATTATAGGGACTTTTTTCCATGAAAGAAACGATATGACTCATTCCGTTATATTCAGGTTTTAAACAATTTGGTGCAATATTTCAATTGTGTAGCTAATTTTTCAAACCAGTATTCAAAATTCCATACCTATCTATCCAACATACTACTAGTCTCGCCTTTCTGTGTCCTACTGTTTCACACTCATGCTATTTCAATGTTAGGGGAGTCCTTTCTGAAAGATTCTGCTCATTTACCTTTCAAAAATACATTCTGTATCTTAAATTTGGGATTCATCTCTTGAGAATAAACCGTTCTTTTTACTAATCCAGATGAACAATGCATTATACTTTGATTAAAACTAAAATTTAAGCTAACCAACAAGACAGCCCAGATACTCTAATACAGTAACACCTAGAACCTACATTTCTCAGAGATGAACGATTTTCGATTACGTCTAATTCCTCTCTATAATGGATAAAGACACAACACTATCTAGAGATGTTTAATGAATAAACACTTGTATGATTCATGCATCTTCTTAAGTGATAATCCAGTCACCAGGACCTTAAAAGAAGCATAGAAAAGAATCTCTTTTGATGGATCCTAATTAAATGAGTTCTCCAGTCACCTTGATTGGATGAATAAGACTCCAGCTTCCGAGATGGCGGCAGATGGTCTCCAATCCCAATCAATCACTTGGGAGATGATATTAACTCTCCCCCGACGATGCTTTAAAGGCGGTCAAGCGCAGGATTAGATCTCTTGGAGATTCGATTAAATCCTCTCTTCGGTTCTATACTTGGATGGGGAAGAACGAACTGTAGACATCTGGGGTCCGTGTTGATCTGGGTAGAGTTAGGTACTTAGTTTTGGTCCGAAACTTTTTCTACAAATTAGTTGTATTTGGAGTAATATTTAGTTGAAATACTATTTAGAAAGAAGTGATTTTAACTTATAATAATTTCGTGTGCAAAGCCAACATAATTGTGCTTGTTTTTACGATTACTATTGAAATTACGATTACTATATTTAGAAAAAAACCTGACAAGAGTTTTTATTCATACATTTTTCTTTACTTCTTTATTTTTTGATTGAATTATTTAGAATGGTACAGATTATAGTTACTAAAAATATTTTTACTCCCATAGGAGAATTATAAGTTTGAACAAATTGTTATACAACTATTTAGTTTTAGTTTTAAATATGCAGGAAATATTATTAACTATATGTGATGTATTTGAATACCTTTATGCGATTACTGAGATAGATTATTTTTCCTTTTCTAAAAAAAGCGATCATGTTAAACACATGCAATTTAAATTAAAACTATTTTTCAATAAAATCTTGACTACTTATCTCATTGAAATAAATATAATATAAAAATAATTTCACATTATAGTCTCCACTTCAAGTAATCCCAGAAATTAGTATGTTTAGATCATTAGAATTCCATTTTAAAGAGTTCAATATTAAGAGTACCTACCCCCCTGTGCCCGTAAGTTAAATTGCTTATTTGTTATGTAAAATTTCTTGGAAAGTTCTAAAAAAATAAGTTTGATTTTTTTATATATATATCTTAAATGGATTTTATGCAAGATACTGAGTTTAAAGTTTGATAAAAAAGTATCATCAGAACGTTTTTTTTATTTTTTATTTTTAAATAATCTTACACATTTGTTTGAGAAAAACTCCTCTTTTAACAAAGATTTTGTATTTGAAAAAATAATTGTGAAAATAGTAGGACAATTTTTGAGCCTCTGTTTAATCTGAAGATTATGCATTTCATAAAAAAAATGGCATATCTCTACTAGTTAGCTACAAAAGGTACATTGAAGTTTGAATAATTAAGTTTAGAGAAAGGCAAAGTTAAAGATAAAACTCTTATACAGTTAATAATTGATTGGTTTTTTTAAGCAAAAGAACATACTTTTAATTTGAGTAGAAACTAAAGTAATGCATCAATGGAAAGGCAAAAAACATAAAACATGAAACAAAAATTCGTTTTATTATTATTATTACTATTATTTTAAGGAGGGGGGGGGGAGGTACTGAATCCTTAAAGCTGCAATAAATTGTCCTACTAATTCTTATTCTTAAATATTAAATATTTAAATAATTACAATTCAATTTCCTAGAGTTCAATTAAACATTAATAAATTATTCTACTTGATGATTTTCTGCATTGAAAAAAGTATAAATTAATACTTTTAAATACAATATAAAAAAATTCGACACGTATGTAGGATTTTATGCAATGTATATTTTTATATGAGATAATTTAATTAAGAAAAACTAGTTTTTTATGCATACAGTGCTTATAAATTAAAAAGAAAAACTTAAAAATAAATCTTTGCTTTTATATATAAAGTTTACTTTTATATATAAAGTTTGCTTTTATATATATAGGTATACAAAAGGTTATTTATCAATCAATACCTTTTTTCTAGTACGATGTTTAAAAGTAAACCGTAGCCAAGTAAACTAAAAGGATGCATTAGGAGCAGGATCCGTAAATTGAATTAACGCCAGATGTTAGAGCAGGAAGTTTACTGAAAAGGGAACCCAATGTGTCGTAGAGTGCGTTTTTATTGCGCATTGATGCCTTTTTTATTAAGCACTTGGCTAAATGGACAAGGTTTGTATCCATTTCGATGGAACTAAAGAGAGGGCCCTAAACATGTAATTTACAAGTCCTAATTTATTTCTCTCATATAAATATTTATTCAAATTGCGTTCTAACATTAATACCATACACAGTTTATGAGGAATTTATTTAACTGTGTCAAGTCTTAAAGTAAAACATATATTTTTTTTAAATATCGTATAAATTTAAACTGTATTTTTATTATCTTGAATGTTAAGTATAATGTCGGTTTTATTAATAACAATGGTCATTTTTTTATGTATTATTCAACATATTATAAGTGAAGATATTGGTTTAACGCATGTTTCATGTATATATTAATTAGAACTAAGAATATTAGTATAAGCAGATGTTTCGTTTATAATTTTATTTGAATGATATTAGAAAAGTCATTCTTTATAACGCAATAGTCATCTAATAATGTTGGATTAATTATAATTAATAATATTATTAGAAAGTTCATTATAAAATTTCTTTAATCGTGTTTAAAGTAATAAAGTGTACAAGAACAAAACATTATATTAAAATAAAAAAAATTATGTGCTTGATCAATGGATTAAAATGATTATTTAATTAATATTCGCTACAACTGCTTTATAAGTTGAGTGAGTAGTCAACATTTCTAATTAAACAAACCAAACTTGTTTAATTTAAATTAAAAGTACAAAAACCAAAAGGGAAAATCACAAAAACTTAAATTTCAAATTTAATAAAATCTGTAAATTTGATAACTAAATAGCTACATCTTTTATCACTTACATATACTCGTAAACTTGTTAATTTATAATTTCGTATTCCCAAGCCATGCTTTCAATTTACCACCGATCCTTGAACTACGAATATATTGAATTAATCAGAATGCCATTGGGTAAACTTTTGGAATATATTCGTTTTTATTCTTAGATGCAAAGTACATTTTAAAAGTTTTAACGTTTGTTTTTTTATACTGGAAAAAAAGTAATACCATTAGGCATCATTTAAGTTATTTTAGATGAAATATTTGAGGTCTGACTATTTAAATTTGGCAGAAAATATAAAGTGGTTCGTTTTGAGTGTATGGTCTGTAAATATTCAATTTTTTTTTTAAATAAATCCAAATAAACTTCTTAGGATATAACTTTTGTTTTTCTGATCAAATGATGTAAATCCACTTAAAGTTTTTTTATAGTATGCATCATTTCTAAATAAAAAAAATCCTCTCATATATATTCGGAAAAATAGGATTAAGTCTCTGATAAAAGTTTGCAGGGCATTCAATCGTTTTTTAAGAATTTTCTAGCTTAGAAACCTATGAAGGTTTAAAAATATTGAAAACAAAGTAGGGAAAATTTAGTTTCTGAAATGAGAAGGAAAAAAAAAAGAGAAAATTTTAAGTAAAAAAAGTAGGAAATGGGAGTGCATATGAATAGGATTTTGTAAAAACCGATCTTAGAATTTTTGCCATACAACTATAAAAAATGTATTGCTTTATTTGTTAATACAAAATTGGTTCGTCTTGTTAGTATATATACATCTTTTGAGCAGAGTGCTGGTAGAATAAACCGACATGAAAAAATAATACTTTCAACGTCAAAATTAGTTTGAGGTTTATTTTGAGTATCTAAATAAAAAAAAATTATATTTTATCAAGAATAATGTCATTTTCTGGATATTTTAAATAAGCATTTCAATTTGGCAACTCAGGGGCATTAGAAACAGTTTCGTTGAAATTGGTAATGAAAACGATTTAAATATTCAATTCAATTGAATTGTTACAAAGATCAAAAAACGGATTTAAATTGCAGCGTGCCTTAAATTTCCATAGAAAAACAAATTAACTAAAATTAGTTTTCTTTCTTCTGCGTTAATTGCAACTATGCAAACTATTGCGAATATTGTTACGAATTTTTGTATATTTGTAAATATTTCGTAGTGTTAATTTTGTAAATAGGAAAATGTATGTACATTTTGCATAAGACAGTGCAATAGTTCGTCTTTAGTTTGCTTCCCCGCAATGTGTGTCTTAATGCTTGGTAACGAATTATACAGAGCTAACGCTGGGAAGCGAGTTTTACTAGGAGCAGGGCATTTAACATTATAGTTGTGGCAATCTCGCCAAATTGGCGAGATAGAGCCAAGTTGGCGATGGTTTTGGCGACTAATTTTTGTCGCCAAATTTGGCGAAAAAACGCCAAATGTCACCAAACTTGGCGACTATTTGGCGACATTTTCGGTCTTATGTACATGTATAGGACTTTTCGACTAAGACCTGGAAAGTTCTCCAAATATCTACCTCTAGAAGTTTCAAGAATGTTCGCCTCCCCTATATAAGACAGGCCAAGTGAGCGGGGAGTTAGTTGTTGACTGGAGTTGAGTCAGTTGAGTCGACTGGAATTACGGAGTTGGTTAGTCAGTTAGCTGACTGGAATTACTGAGTTGAGATACTGAGTCTCAGTGAGCATTCAGAGAGTTCCGAAAGCGAACTGTATTGCATTGTCTTTTACTGCGATTTAGCAGTTGTGTGTCAAGTTTAACTGCTGTTTGTGCTTTATTGTTGTGTATAGAGCTGTATTGAGTCTACTAGAACGAGAAGTTCTGGAGTTGAAAAGGAATCTGTGAAGAGTTGTATTGGAATAAATTTCTGCAAGTTTTGATCTGCTTTGGCTTCAAATCTTTCGAACCCATCCACGCAACAATATATATGCGTGACACCTGTATATCCTGCCAATAAGTTAGTATTAGAAAACGACTAAATGTCTCGATTTTGCTTCGATTTAAAAATAATGCAATTTTTACTAAAAAATGGAATTTAAAATTGTTCACTTTATTTCAAAATTATTCACATTTTTCTGCTTAAATAAAAAATCTCATTTTTGTTACTGTATGAGTTAGTAGTTCATTAATATAATTTTCATTGGTATATTTCTAATTAGTAATAGTTTGGTATAGTAAAATGATAATTTTTTATTACCAGTTGTTAGCAATTTTCTTAAATGAGAATGTAAAAACATGGGGAAATTTTAAATTGTCATCAAATCGTCTCTACGAATGTCATACTTGTACTATTAATTATAAAATCGTTCTAACTTTTTAAATATTTGTCATCTTTTTTTTCCTATTTTAATTTTTTTCAATTTATTACAGTGAACAAATAATATTAAGATTATTTTTTTAATTCCAAACTATTAACAATTTCAAGTACGTTAATTAAAATTCTATTAATGCACTACCTATACTGCAAACATTACTTTGATTTGTTAAAGTAGATAGAGCAATTTTAAATTTCACTTTTTCATAAAAAATGTATTATTTATCAATTTTATATTTAATATAGTTGTTTACATTAAATAAAAGCCGAAAATTAATGGACGACTTAATACTTTTTTTACGTATAAAATGGTTTATTTTGAGTTTGCTACTTGTCAATGTATCCTTGCTACTTGCCAATGCATGAAAACCTAGAAGCTGCATATCCTTAGCCAAGTCTCCTTATTTTAAGTTAATTAGGCTTGAAATTTTCAGCTGAGAGAATATTCTTCTAAAAAGACATATTAGTATTAGAAAATTACATACATTATCATGAACTTATACAAGCTCATTCTTACTGAAACTTTTATCCGTTTAAATCCCTTTAAAAATTATTGAATATCTGAAAGGTTTTGTTTTATATGTAAAACAGCCACTCAAGATTATCAGACATCAAAAATATTGAAGTCTCCCGAGAGTCAGTTCAACTAAATCAATTTAATATTATTAAGTTCTATTATGCACAGTTGCAAAGAATAAATTATTAAGATATTAATTAACAAACACATTTTTCAGCTGTCACTTTAATCTTGAAAGAGCCCTTAACTCCATTATAATTTCATACATATTTATGACAAAAGTTGAGAAAATGCCAGACGCGCTTAAGAAACGCCGACTAACAGTATTTCTAAATACTAGAACTCAAAAACTCTACGTTTTAGATCCGATAGTTTGACGTTAAAATATTCCGGTACACACGATCACAGAATTACGGAATGGGTCCAAGACTTCGGCCTCTGTGGTATAGAAATTGAAAAGTGGGTTTCGAAAAGTTCTGCTTATCAGATGAAAAATAAAAAAAAGTTAGTGAGTGGTGTTTGATGCGTTAAGGAATCGATTTTGAAAGTGCTGGGGTAGAATGAATTATTCATTGCAACTGGGGTTCTCGGTTTCAAGATATATATTTATACTTGAATTCAAGTTTGATAAATACTTTCCGAAAGGATCGTCTCAAACTTCTTTTTTACATCGTGTTAGTTTGAGCAAATAAAAATGAGTTTAAAATGTGTTTACATTTTCTTTTTTATGTAGATGCCAGAAAAAACTTTATTTTCAAGCATGTTAATGTTCTATCAATTTTTGTTTTAAATTCTATCCTAAAGTAATGTTCAAATGTTGTGAGAACTTATCAGAGGAAAATAAACAATTTCAGTAATCCATATGTATAACAATAATTGGATAATTTTTGTGAAGAGAATATTTACAGTTTTTACAGCTAGAATACAGTTTCTTTGAAATAAAATTTATAAACATAGAAATTCTGTGAAATATGTGGCAGTGATACCAAATTTATTATAATACTCTTTTTATTAAAATGATTAAATAGTTAAAATGCCTCTTTTACTTTAACTTTTACTCTACAGGTTTTTCTAATTACTAAAGTTCTAATATTCAATATTTCATCATAAAAACATATAAATCATATAAAATTCTGCAAAATGTTTAAATTTTCTCATTTAAGTGTGTCAGATTTTTCCTTTAGTTTAATTAATGAATGCTGAGAATTAACAAATACTTATTTTAAAAGTCAATAATGGATAAGAAGAGAAATGTAAACATATGAATCTCTTAAATAAAAACTAATATTTCTATCGAAATAAAATAAGAAATTAATTGGAATTTATGTTGCTACGATCATTCCTTCTGTCATAACAAGCAGTACTGAAATATTCAGTAAGCACAAAAGTAAAATATAGTATGTAAAATTTTTCATTATTTGATCTTTTGTAGAGTACAGTCTTTTGGGAATATTTCAAATTAAATGAAGCAAAATATTTTCAGAGTAATCAAAATTTTCAGTGAACTGTTTTTATATTATTACAGTTGCTTACATTTAACTGGCATTAAAAAAAGGTAATTGAAAGCTTTGATGGATTTTTTGTTTTATGTTCAATTTTAAAGAGTAAAGGAAAATGTTTCAACATATATATAAAAAACATTTAAATAAGTAGAGAAATATAATATAAAACGTTGCATTATTTTATTGGTTTGTTCCATTAGAAATTCCAATGCATATGCGTTTATGATAAGCTTTCTAAATTTGTTATTATGATATTGCTTTATTTATTTTCTACGTGATTGTAAAATAATAATTGTAAGAAAAAGCCCCTGTGATTTAAAATCATGAAGCACTATGGACATGGAAAAATACTGACTTACATAAATTTATGTCACATAATATTAACATGAATAAAAATGAGAGAAGCACATAGCCTGCATTCTATAAATCTGAATCCGTTTATATTATCCTTGATTTTATTAGTTTGTATATTTGTTTGTGGTAGACAAAATATTTGGAAGGCTATTTAATCAACTTGTTGTCATCTAAACGAGCTGATACTTGAAAGATAGAATCACTGTAGATGACAATACATTCTACGATTTTTTTTTTGGAGGGAAATAAAGCTTATGAATTGGATGTTTACTTTGTAGTGGTAAACACTATGAAAATTTAATCAGAGCTTAAATAAATTGCAATTTCACATAAATGTGACAACGCATACAAATAGTTTTATAGTAAAAACGTTAATTTAGGGTTCATTTTTCATAGTTTTTTTGTCCCAGAACAATCAACATTAGTAGATGTATAATTTTCTATATAATATACAATGTCATAAAGCATATATAATTCACTCAAATTACGCTGAATTTGTATTCGGCTTGCTTTTCAAAACTGAATATATTTGCATTGATTACTCATTATACTTTTCGTAACATATAATCTCAACGCTTTGTACTAATCCGGGTTTTTATCTTTACGGTTCATACTAAAGAAAGTACACTGCGTTTGTATTTACTTTAAATGAAAAATCTTCATAGAGGATCTACACCTATGACCAAGATTAATAGCAATATTTTAAAAAGAATAAATCAAGAAATTGGCATTTATTATAATAAGTGCTTGTGAAAAGGGGTTGCCATTAAATTGTAATGGAATGCTCCAAACTTATTTATTATTAGAATACATTCTTAGACATTTGTATGCAAAGCGGGAAGGCAATGAACTACCGCAATTTTTTCTGTGAAACGTTGAAGTGTTTGCTATAGTAAATGTTTAAAAAAGAAAATTAATTTTTAACATTATGAAATTTAATAAGGTTCCACAAATGGGTCACATAATTTGACATAATTTTTTGACTTCCCCAAACAGGGCAGTAAATACTTGAAGAGCCTCCATTTGTGTCTGATCACTTTTTGAAAATGGACAATTAAATTGTTCTCTTTAATAATCAATAAATTCCAAGCGTCAAAGTCTGAAGTGAAGTAAGTCGGTATGGGCTTTAAAAAACCTTAAAACGTATTTGAACTGACTTGTTCATCCATTAAAACTCACCGATAAAAGAGTTTATCTGAAAAACAAACCGGAATGCAAAAAAATCTTACAAATATCCGAAATACTATGAATAAACAAAACGGATTGGTCCTGGTCAAGCAAAATATAACCTCTAGTCCAAGAAAACAGTTCTTCTTATTCTATAATCTTAGAGCTTTTAACCCTCCTCTACTCTGACTAAAAGAACATCCCCCATCTCAAAATTTAATCCCATGGGAAAAAGGACGATGTATTGCATCTGTAAATCTGCACCTGGAACATAATGCCAACTTTCGTATCGTAAATAATGTAAGAACTTTGGGTCCTTAAATGCCAAGGAGAGTATAAATTTTAAAGTACCCTTGGTTATTATGGGTGTCCCTATGCATTGCTCCGAGGAAATACTTTATCATATATTTATGTTTGTAGAAGATAAGATGAAATGTGTAATGCAACTACGATGTGCTTGAGGAGAAATATTTTCAAACTAGTAACTATGAAATATAATCGACAAAAAGAAGTCATCGCATAAAAAAAACATTCAAGTTTAATTAAGTTAGAATAGCTTTTTAATTTGACTTGTTTTTTAAACGTGTACAATTAAATTTAAATAACAAAAACATTGACGTGATATAAACATGGAAACAATTCAGTTAAATTGTTGCAATTAAATTCAAAATTCTTACGGAAAATTTGAAGAGCTCTTTATTTGTTTACTAACGTTATGTCGTACTATTCAATATTTGCTATGGCTGAAGGAATATGTGTTTTACATTAAACTACATTTGGACATCTCGGTTACATCGATTTTGTTCAGATGCTCGAAATTATTTCTTCTAAAATAAAGATATTTTACATAAAAGTTATACTGATTGTAGAGAAGTAAAACCCTATAATAAAATAGCTGAATAAAACAGATTTTAAATTCTCAATCGTCTAACAAAACAACAAACAACGCATTCAGGGTTCAATTATGTCGGGAACTTACCCAGAACCACCAAAGATGTTGGGCACCCCATTTATGGATGTCCTCAAATCGTAATTTTGGAAATACAATCAAACAAAAGTTTATACAAAACAATGATTTGTTTACCACTGAGGAATAATCGTTTCCACTAAAGTTGTTGCTAGACACCGATTCTAGGAAACTAAGTCTCAACTCATCTTTAATAATGTTTACAAACAGTCACAATCAAACCACATGTTCTATTCTTCGTGATCGTTATACTCAAGAGATGTTGAAATGAAATGGAACTTACGAATGAAAATAATCGACAAACCACCCGAATCACTTACAAAGATATCTACAAAAAAGAAAGTTATGCAGTTGAGATAGTGAAATGAAGTATGCCAAAAAACAGGGTGTTCTAAAAAAATGTACAAAATGTTTAGAAAGTTATATATGACGACGACGGGAAAACTTGACGATTTTTTTTTTTTTAAGGTGTAATTAATTGAAAATAGTGGTTAAAGATTTACCATTTGAAAAGAGAAATGTATTTTAAAATGCTATTGGAAGTATGAAAATGGAGCAAATGTACAAATACAATATCTCAAGGAGTTTCAGACAGATCCACCAACGCGACTTGTAATTAATTGGCGAAAAGACATGTCTGAAATGAATGAAACTGGTTATGATGCTCATAGACAACGTTCTGGTAGAGCATCAATGAACTTCATAAGTTAAGAAAGGGTGCTGGAAAATTGTTGCGAAACATCCAAAACAATCTCCAACAATCTACAATTAGCATCCGCAAGTGTCCATTGCATTTCCTTCCGTATCTCTTCCCTTTTCGTCATTTTCTGGTGATGACTTCATTTTATATGCTAGATATTGCTTACAAGAATGCTAAGCAATTTACAAAGATCATTTGTCATCAAAGATACAATCCCAGGTAAGTATATTCACGTTTCCCAATTGTACACAATGAACAATCAGTTAAGGAAAAAGTTTTAAAAATGCAAAATATTAGTAGCATCATTAATACATAACGTATTATACATAACTTTAAAACGTATTAAAATTATTCTCAACTTTTCCAAACTGAAATTGTACTCGTGAAAGAGACTTTTTTTCAATAACAGAATAACATGATCCCTCATTTGCACTTCCATAAGTAATGGCAAACTCTCTTCTTTAGCGTTATTTAGTATAAGAAGAAGGCACTACCTAAAATATTGATTGTGAAGAAGTGATGAGAGAAATTTTATCCAAGAGCAACTTAGAAAGAAAGTAATAAAATATTCCTGATAGTATGTTTGACTGAAACTCAAAGAAATTAATTGCATTGATTGAATAGTTTATTTTAGGGACTTTCCTTGAAATTAAAATTAATAGTAACATAATTTGACTGTTTTAGCTTTATTTTGTGTACATCATATACTGTTCAATTTATCCATTGAATTTTTTTTTTATCATTACATAGTTTATTCAAAATATGTCATTTTATTGCAGGTGATTACAAATGAGTTTTTTTAGGGCGTTTTTATTTTCATTTAGAAATCAGTTATGTTAAAGTTATATATTTTTAATTGTACCCTGGTTATTTGTAGATGTAAAATCGGGCCCTGGAGAGATTCTATTCGCAGTGTATAGAGAGTAGTCACCCTAATGATAGTTACTTTTTAATAATATAATTGCTCCTAAAGGTTAAAGGATACAAAATATATTTAAATTGATTAAAAAATAGTCATCACGAACTTGTTTTATGTGTTGTTTTTCAAAATACTTATTATAAAGAAGATAGGTAGTATCACCATGAGTATCTACATTGTCCTTTGTGATTAAACAAACTTTTCTACAATATTTATTTGAAATTGCATTTAAAATAAAACCCCACTGTGTGTGTGTGTGTGTCACATTATTTTATTTTATTTTATTCGACACATTACAAATAAAAACATTTGAAGGATATTGGGAAGTTTAGACGATACACTTTGAGATAAAATATTAAATTTCCGATTTGTTTCACAGAAAATATGCAACAAAACTATACATAAATGTATCATCGCCAGAAAAATTCAATAACCTGTTTCATAAACATGCACCTGCGAATAATAAGAAAATATGTAAACAAATTGCTTGAATGAACAATCCATATACCAGACTTTAAAAAAGAAGAGATATCCATAAATCATCCATAATGTTAAACGATATTTTGCTTTATATATCGTTTTCTGATTTTAAACTATAATGGCAGCAAAAATAAAAGTGCACTATTTTCTATCATCATCAAGTAGTCATTGAAAACATATAATATAAATTCAATACTTAGCAATTGGATTTGTTTTCTTATTTAAAATGCCTATTAAATTGATATAAGGTATCTTATTACATTTTAAAATTATATTTTAAACGTTTTGATTATGAAACTCTAAGTTAAAATGAATATAAGGCAGAGTAAAAACATATAATGCACTTTCTGTTCAATTTTATATGATTGATAAGAAGTTTTTGTAACGGTAGTTATTTCGAAATCTTAACATAGAAAGTGCTCTAATGGGAAGTTTGCCATCCATATGATACTCGATATTTTTAGTTAATGGAAAACAATGTGAAATTATTGTTCACTAATGGACCCGTAGTAGCTGTGCATTGAAGATTTCTTGTAGGAAATACTTTCCTTGTAATTCATGTAATTTATAATATTTAAATGTTGTATTCTATTACTGAGAATATACAAAATTCCTTAGGTTAACTCAAAGTGCGTCAATTGTAATTTTCTTTTTTATAGTGTTGCCATCTACTGTATAGTTTCTCAACTTCCCAAATTCTTTGGATAAAGTTCGTTTTTAACTTCAATTTTCAAACACAATGTGCAATGGTAAATAACATTCTTCTGAAGCAGAGGTCTATGTTTCTTAAGGTGGTACATACACCCAGAACTTTATAAAAATCGATATTTTTTTTAACGGATTATTATTCTTTATACTTTTAGGCGTGTTTCTGTGAAAATCGATTGCCAAAATTCCCCATAGATCCAAAGTTATGATCGAAAATTTGACCGCCCGACGAGTTTGCCACGCGTAGGTAGCTGGCATTTATTTTCTATTTCGGAGACAATTGTTTAAAATTTAGAATTGTTTACTGACTTGGAAGGTGTACAATATGAAGCTGGAATGGGAGAATAAAATAATAATAAATAGAATAATAATAAATAGAATAATAATAAATAAACAAATCCATAAAGTTCTTGCTTTAGCTGGGCGCGACTTCGAGCGAAATGAATTTAAAACTTAAAAAGCATTTTTTTCGAAACTACTTTTTCCGGGACGGTAGATACGATAACTCCTACAGTTTTTAATATTTTTGGACGGGATTTTTTTTTAAATGTTTGTAATTGATGTCGCTACAGTCTGTTGAGTTGGATTTTCAATTTTTTAATTACAACATTTTTTATAAGCAATTTAAGTGCGAAATTTTTTACGAAAAACGCGCGCTATTTTTCAAACAGGTGTAATTTTGAAAAAATTTCGAAATTCAAGAATCCGGCTCGACCGACTATAACTACACCTTCATTTTACAAGATTTTTTTTTTATTTTGCAGATCCATCCACATTTGAAGAAAAAATTATGTCGACCATTGAACTACTTTTTTTTTAGTGTGCTTCGGGTCACGTGGTTTTTCATATTGTAATTTTTGGAGAAAAAAAAATTATAAAGTTGAAATACCAATTAACAATGTGTTAGGTTTTATTTTATTAACTTCTATTATTATCCCTTCCAAAAACGATTTCTTTTTTTAGCGCGTTTTCAGCGCCGCTGAGTGTATGTTTCCCCTTAATTGACATCATGCATAATTTGTGATTTTGTATCATAACGTGATAAAGAGAAGAAAAAAATGTATATGAAATATATATAGGATAGTAACGAAGAACCAACAGTTTCTAAAGACAGTTTTAAATTTACTTCCTTAAGGTATACATATACATTAGGAATTGCAAAATTTGACCCAAGTCTGCGTTTTTGTTTTTTTGTTTTAAAATATTCCCGAATTCAATACCTTTAAAATAATACCATTTTCTTTCTGAGACTCAATTTACTTTTTAAATTACAGTGGGGTTTGTGAACCTGTTTTGTATCACGTTCATTAGTGTAGTAAACTTTCAACGCGTTTTCTGAAGAATGACATTTTGGTGTTATATGACTTTACGCCAACGGTCATAACTTCATAATAAATTGTCCGATTTACAAAATTCTGATTTTATTCTGAAGACATAAGTTGTAAATGTGTTTGCTATGGAGAATCTAACATATATTGTTATAAACACATTTTTTATGAATATTTTAATCTTAATTTTTTGTTAAAAACTATGTATTTTTTTAAACTTTTTATTTAAAAATTAATAATTAAATAAATATTGCAGCCAAATTCAAAATTCTCCATAGGAACATGCGCCAATATAATATCTTTTATTTACAATAAACATCATACCTCTAAGTTAATTACAAGTTTATTTATGTATGTTCGAATAATGTCCTAATTAATCACTTTAATTGCAATTAGCTGATTAAAAAATTGACGGGAAAAAAAGTTTACATATATAAATACATCATTTTTAATTCTGATTCACTGTCAAAAAGTTTGAAATTATTACTTAAAAATTAAAGAAAATCATCTCAATTGTATATGTATACCTTAAACTTGGCGAAAACAATTGCTCTGTTATACGTTCATTTTTAATATGTTTCTAAAATAAAGCTGACTTCTTTACAAATATTTTGAAATATAACCTTTCTGATATTTTGTTTGGATCCAATAATTACTTGGAATGTTGAATTATTATGCTAATTTAGACCTTCAATAAGAAACTATGGGGAATCGAGGAAAGTTAGTTTACTCTTGCATCAAACACACTATGTCAAGATTAGTTATGCAAAATAAGAGTCGGTTGACACTGTGAGTCAATACAGAAGAGCGTAATGTTTTAGGAAAATGTGCTAATTATTTTACGTTTTTGAATGCAAGGATGATGTAATATAGGTTGATAATTTTCTGATATTTATGTTTGTTAATTTTGATATAAATAAACCATAAAAAGTTGTTGATCTGTTAAAGTATACAAGTATAATTTCAAGTGAGTGTAAGATTGAAACCCAAGCGCTTATCAATGCTTTTTCTTTCTACTTCTTGAAGTTGATCGTTGAATATTCTTGAAGACAATTATAAGTTGTCTTAACAAATAAAGGAGCTTGTGCAGTGTGCTGATGGTATAATAATATTTAACTGTTCCATTTTAATAAAGATTTGTTTTGTATGTTTAATTGTTTAAAATTTAATTTGGGAATGTTAAATTTATGACATGAATCTTAATTTCCAAACACTATTTTCAAACCTCATACAAAGGCTGTGCTACCAAATAGGATAATGATTTGAAAAATGTAAGTGTTTCTGTAATTTTATTTTTAAATACATTTTTTACCTTTGTAATCAATATGAGATAGAGTGCACGGAATTTTTTCATAATTTTGAATTCAAACTGATGTTTATTAAGGCTCCTTTTCTATAGAAAGCTTTTTTTTTTATATATTATCGATTATTAAATTTTGTTAATGTGTATTTTTACACAATTTTTATGTAAATAAGGGGTGGTATTATGTATTAATTTCTAGTTTATAAATTATTTAGAGAGTGGTTAAAAAAATCGTTGGATATATATACAAAAAAATCTTAATAGTTTCGTCAAGTGGCCTTCTTACGTAACTTAAATAAAATAATCGAACGAGCGTTTTTTTATTCATGTGTCTGAATCAATTAACTACATTAGAAAATAAATACGAGAACAAATTTTTAAAACTTCACGTTGCTTTTATTGCTAAATGTATCTTGCAGCTGAATTTCTTTTTGATTTTTTATGCTTTCGTTTTGGTTCATAAAATTAAAGTACAGTTAATTATTTGTATTTAATTATAATTAGTATGTATATATGCATACATTAAAAGGTCAACATATCTCCAATCTGTTGAAAAGAAGTAGGGGACAAGATGAACACAATTATTTCGTATTTTTTAAATTTTGCCTCACACTCATATTTTTAGATGTAAAATATTAGAACACTAGGATTAAATAAATTGAAACAGAAACAATACTATTTTTGACTTAAGAAACTCTAATAAAAATACTTAAGCTAACACAAATAATTATTAAAAAGGTTACTTACAATTACTAGATTACTTTGAAATTTCTTGAATACTAATATATTGAGTGTATTCCAGAATTTGTTGTTTGCTTTTTAATTATTTGATTTTATTGACAACATCAGATATAAGCTTTAATAAATTTCAAAGGTATTTAATTTAATTGCAAATTTAGTTTATTTGTAGGAGATATGCAATAAAAATTTATGCTAATGAAGTTTATGCATTTAATGAGCTTTACTGCCTAATAAATTAACTGATCCTTAGATTTACTAATCAACAATTTTAGTATTTATTAGCTTTATGAAACAGTATGCTAAAATTACATTAGATTAATTATGTGACGCTTAAATGAGACCAACACAGCATTTGGGATTGTTTGATGTATAAGGTTACATTATAAACTAGGGGAGTAGAACATCGCACAACTTTCTATTACGCTATATTACTGATGTTGATTTGTGTCATTTACCGTTTTTATATTCCCAACATTCGTTAAGAAAAAATGGCTAGTTTGGGGATATTTTTGTGATAATTCTTATATGGGTCTTTCAGAAGAAGAAGAAAAAAAAAAAAAAAAAACTTCGCCAAAAGGGGGATTTTGGTGATATACTTTTCGTTAATTCTTAAATTATCTTTTCTTATAAGTGAAACTGAGAAGAGGAGAAGAAACGATCGTTAATGAGCTATGCTCAAGGAAAGAGAACTCAGAGTTAAAATCATTCGTTTTTCAATTTTTTACGCCATTAAAGCCTTTTTACAGGAGTTTTGGTGGTGGGAATGTTTAGAATACGTTAAGAGGCATTACTACAGCGATTTTTTTCATAATCGTTAGAGCAGTTTTTTAGTTATCATTGAAAAACATAATTTTTTCAATGGCAGCTACCTTATGCTCATGCGCGATTTTGACGAAAGCCTTAACGGTTAGGTCCCATGGCCACCACCAATCCCAGGGCTGCCACTGACTATAAGCCTTGAAAATAGTTGCTTTAGTATCCTCAAATGTTAAAAATAGTAGCCAAAATAGTAGTCTTAGACGTTGAAAATAGTAGCCAATATAGTAGTCTCAGATGTCAAAATAGTAGCCTCGCTTTTCATAACTTAATAACGATTTATTCTTTCAAAATGTTTAAAAAATTATACTATATCGAAAATGACGGGCGAATTTAATTAAGACCAATTTTCCAGTTTTTTAAGCTACATTCAAAGCAATTAAATAAATTGCTTAAAAATTTAAGTTATTAATAGTTATAAATTTAGCTATAATCTTGAAATTTTTGTCATTCTGCATCGATTGAACTACACAGTGAAATCGATCATCACACCAGCACAAATCATGGACATAATGTTTTATAACATCAACGGAATCCTTGGCGAAAACACCCATTACAAGAATGAAAATCAGTTATAACATCAGCACCAAAACGGCCGCGCAAATATCAAAAATACAGCTGTTAAACCACCAAATCAGCTTAATATTTGGTAAAAATGTCTATCACTCCAATATAAATATAGGTGATGGTGCCTTTCATACCGACTCAAATCTCAGCAATAGAGTCTACTACATCAATGTAATACTTGGTGAAAATTATCATCACAAGAATGTAAATATTAGCGATAGTGTCCATTATAATGGAGTAAATCTCGCAATGACATCAGCGTAATATGCGCCGAAATTAACCATCACAAAAACATAAATCTCGCTGATCGCCCAGCATACAAGCCCAAACACCGACAATAGCGGCAATTACATCGGCGTAATACTCAACGAAATTAACAATCACGTACTAACATAAATATTGATAATATAGACAAAAATTAGAGGAACCAGCGATAAAAGTAGTCATTCTATCGGAGATTTTGGAATTCTGAATGCAGGCAAGGGTCTGTGGCGAACAGACTTGTAAGCAAGTACACACATGCACCCCCTTGAAATTTTAATGCGGATTTGCATCGATCTCAGGAAATTTTGACCAAAAAAAGCTGAAATCAGCACATCCGCAGACTATACCATATGTGTGAATTTTAGTTTGGATTTCATGTACTTATCTGTATATTAAGAAACAAAAGCTTGCTTTTCACAAGTCTTGTTTCCCTTTCACGCACAATAAGTAACTTCCACTTCGGAGCATTGCTTACATTTAGTGATGTGTAGTCCCAAAATGTCACACACTTAGCTCCTTTGATTGATTTGGGAAAATAACAAGTTTTTTTGTTGTACTTACACATTAATACAATGACCTTGACAAAGTTAGGCGACGTTTTTAACAAGAGAAGAAAGCTTAATTACAATGACATAATCAAGCCATTTAAGTTGCGCAAAAGTAATGCTCTATCGGTTACGTGGCAACCCTCAATTGTTAAATGTACATTTCAATTGGTATTGTTAAGCAGATATAAGATTTCAATTAAAAAAGAACAGGTTAAAGAAACTGTCCTTACTGATTGCATTTTCCTCCAGTGTTCAAGGTAAATTTCACTAATTCATTCTTGTCAAGTAAAGTAAATAAAGGCAAAAAAATTTGATATTTGAGAATATAATAGTGTATGTTGTTGAGCCCTGCAATGCGAAAGATAAAACATTGGAACCTAACAGTTAGGCGAAAATAATAATTGAGCATGTGTGATTAACAGGGAGATATTGTCGTCGGACTAACGAGGTTACCACTCGATCCCCGAACATGAACTAAAATTAACACCTATTTCGGTACAGCTCAGTTCCCCCCCCCCCCCCATAAAAATATCGCTATTGTTACAAAACTGCGTTAGTGCCGATTTTTTTTCTGTCCTACGATCAGGCAGTATCTACTTTTTTTTTGTGCAAAAATAGTAGCCTTAGCCCCAAAAAAAGATGAAGATTTTGCTTAAAATAGTCGTTTTGGGCCCTTTCTTTGCTAAAATAGTAGCCACAGTCGCCTGGTCACTAAAATAGTCACTTTAGTAGCCTTTTTAGTCGCCAGTGGCAGCCCTGCAATCCACACACCAAATTCGAACATCGTAGGTCAATTTGTTCGGGAGTTATGCTGATCACATACACACAGAGATATTTTTTCTAAATCACTTTTTTTGTTGTTGACCGAATGCTATACTTTCATTACCTTAGTAATACATATGAATAATTAAAGTAAAAATCAAAAAATTTAGTATATTTTTCGAAATTGAATTTAAAATTAAGAATTTCTGCCGTAATCTAAAAATAATTTAATTATCTAAAAAACCTCTTGATTTCAATAATGAATATAGTCTGAATAAAATTACACATGGAGATATTGTACAACGAATAACCTTATTACCTCCTCGAATACGGTATCAATTCCTTCAATTTTCGATACCTCGAAAATCCATTCAATTTAAAATACGTTTGGAACATAACCAATAAGTGCCATATAAAAGAAACTTTTAGAGGCACAATTCAATTTCTTTCAGCTGCAGTGAAGATGCTTTTTAAGCTATCTTTATTCATAGTGCATTCCCGAAAGAGAAGATCTAGCTTTACGTGATAAGTTTTCGAGATGCCTTATCAGTCACAAGTATGCGAAATATTATAATACGAAAACTGTAAAGTGTACGAGTTGTATATCGAAAAAATTTGAATCAAAATCGCTTTCGAGAGTGCAGTTTATTTGTTGTTGCAATGGACCTTCTGAAGTTTTGGAAGAAAACAAAAGCCGATTTAAATGTGGAGCAATAACAAAATCGAATATTGTGTGGATGTGGAGTCGAGCAAAAAATAGCTGAAAGTTGTTTTACGGGGGTCTTCGCTGGAAAATGGAAGATTAGGTTATTGCTTTTCTATTGTCTTTTTGCATTGGAGGGAGTTTAGAAAAGGACAAATTCTCGGAAAGCATTAAATGTAGAGAGTAATTGATTTTTCCGTTAAAAGCTGAAGCAAATGAATGGATGGGTTTTTGGTAAATTAATGAAGGAATATAATTTCATAAACGTATAAAAATTACCATTGACTTTACTGTATTTCAGTATAAGCAGTTTTAAATTTAGTAACTGTTAGAAGAATCACAAGAGAAAAAAAAAATAGCTATATCCTTTTATATCCATTGAAAACAAACTTGCCACCATCCAAAACATCCCCCATTATCACAAAAACTATCCTTAATTGTTAATATGTAAAAAAAGAGATTTCGTTTTCTAAGCTTTCAGAAATGGGCACTTACTCCAAATTTTGTTAAAACCAAATTGAACCCTAATCGTAATAAACCTTTCGAACTCCCTTAAAATCATTTTAGTATATTTAGATTTATTAAAGGTATAATTTCTAGCATGGCAAACAGGTTCTTACGTTTTTTTTAATCACCTTATTAAGGCTTAAATACGTAAATTATTAAGGTTTACTTTTGGATTTTTGGACGATTGTCATTGTTTCTATATATGATGGAAAGTAATGGACAAGAAAGTAAATATAGCCATTAACTTTAATGGTTTTGTAGGATGGCGATGAATTTACTATTACGAATCGCCTTAATTCATTTTTGTTGATAACTATGAATCAAATTATTAAATTGATTACTAAAAATCAAAAGAGATATTTCATTAGATCATTTTAAAAGTGCAATTAAAACACGTGTGTTAAACCATACGCGATCCTTATCAATCAAGTCTCCCCATAAAAAGTTTTATCATCAAAGCAAATGAACTCAGAAAAAATCTTTAAAATATTACTTTAAACTCTCGGATTCACTTTATTGCAACTATTATCCAACTTTCATTAGATCATTTTGCAAAAAAGAAAGTGGTATCAACAATAGTAATAATTTCTCTTTACTAATATAGTGTCCACAACAATTGCCCCAAAAATTAATCTGGAAATTTTTATTTCAATCGAAAAAGTTTAAATGTTACACTATACAATTTTATGACATCATTTTATTCCTTATGATAAGTAAATCACTATTTCTCAATTGGAGAATTTTAGCAATGTATTTGAAAGCCCACTCCGTTGCCACATTACGATAACAGAATTCCGATGCAATTTATTCTCCGAAAAACCTTCTTCAGAGAAATCATCAAGCGCAGAAGACATTTCTCTGAGAACCAAAAAGCCCAAAGAACTCGAATACGCTTCGAAACACAAAATCAATGTATTGGAATCTGTGCTTTCGGCTTCTTTTTTCGTTAAATCGTGTTGCAAACAAGTAGTTCTGCCTTTCACCAAGAGGGAGAAACTTCTCTTCGACCGCAACTTTTCTCATGGATCTACAAGCTGAAAGGTAGGTGGAGAGAAAACATTTTTAAAAGCCTTAGAAATCGACTTGCAAGGTTGTGTTTCAGCTTGCTGAAGGGTTGAGACCGATAGTTGTGTTCAACCAAACGATATCTGCTCGGAAGAGATTTTTTTTTGTAATACTTGAAAGTGAATCTCTGTATTGTTGCAATTTATTAACTAAATTAAAATAGTCGCCGAAAGTGTTAAACTTGCTTGAAATAATGGATATCATTTTTCAAAATCCGGTAATTAAAATGGTTGGTTTTCTCTATGCATAGTTTGCAATAGAAATAATAATTAACTTGGAAGTTTAATTAGTGATGATTACAAAATTATTGAAAACTATTATTTTACAAACGTTATGACGTAAATGCTATTAAAGTATTAAAATTAATTTAAATGGAGCTAAAATAAATTATTAAAACATATTAAAATAGGCTGATGTACTTTACTTGGACTGAAACTGAAAAAGTCATGGTAGTTCGGTTGGCATATAATATATTTTTTAAATTAATGATACTTGGGCAAGCAAATTTTATTGGAAAAAAAACTATTGCATTTGAAAATTATAATTTTTAATCCCAATCAAACCGGAACAAATGGAATAAACTTGGGATTCACAAATATTTTTGTTACGAAGAGGTTCTCCACAGATGGCAAATATGTATTGAAATTTCAATTGCCTGTTTCTTTTAGGCTTGTCGTGGTTATTTAAATATATATCATACATGTTTGTGTGAGTTAATTACAACGCTTTCAGTATGGAAAAAGTCATAAAATACTATCCATAAGTTATTCTGATTGCAATCTAGAAAATTGCAGTATGAAGTAAAATAGTGAAATGTATCCTTTGAATACAACCAACGGAGCACCAAATGAAACAAAACCTTAAATATAACTATTTTTTCAAAAATAACTCGTAGGTTTGTATAAAGTAACTAGAAAATTTGCTGTTCGAACAAATAATCTTCTAATGTTGCTCCATATCATTCTAAAAGATTATTACTTAAATATAACAGTAAACATGATTTTTTTTTCCAAAATAAATCTACAAAATTTTCAGTATAAAGTAAAATAGAGTAATGTAACCTCTGAATCTGCCCAATGGAGTACTGATTAAAACAAAACAATAAGACTTTCTTAACAAAATAAATCGTATGTGTTTATGAAAATGCTCCAACATTTTCTTTATCAAAATATAATGAAATATGTATCTAAATCAATCTAAAGAATAAGAAATTATACGTAACCATAAACTTTTCTTTGAACAAATTTCGTATAAATATAAGAGTTAACTATGAAAGCTGTAGTACGAAGCAAAATTGGGAAACGCAAACACCGGAACTGTCCAACCAGAGCACATAATTAATAGAAAAACATACAGACGACTTTCCTTTGCAAAACAAATCTCGTATTTCAGTATGAGGTAACTGCAAAAGTTGCAGTAGAAAACTAAAACGTTGCCTCACACGAAACAAACTGAATCGTCCAACGAAAAAAGAAAAAAAAAAAAACCTATAGAGACGCTCACTAAATAATAACTGCAATATGGGTGACTTCTTGGTAAAAGTCTTCTTCCTCGAAATCATTAAGAAATAATAAAAAGAAAAAAGCACCCACCTTACGACAAACAGCATCCAAATTGTGATAGAAAGAATCAAGTCAAGAGATCGTGCCCCTAACTGCCACCTTAACCTTGCTCCAGAGGGGTGTCTCACGTGACCCTGTGGGTCATCTCGTGGGTCATCTGTGGGTCACACGAGGGTCGCAAGTATCCCTCTCGAAATCCGCGTTTGCACAATGAGATCCCGCGCACGAAAGTCGTGAGCTCCCATTGGCGCACGAGTCCACCAATCAGGGGAAGGTCGAGAAATGATAATGCCAGATATAAAAATGATAAATAAGCTGGATGGGGGATTCGAACCCGGATGCTGAAGAAGGGGAATTTCGTGACATCTGCTCGGCCGCGTGTCGTGAAGCCGGTGTGATTTGGTTTTTAAATTATTGTGAATCGTGAGAACTTTTTTTCTATCTTGCGAAATGTAGTTTGAGGGATGCTTTTATATGCCCTGGATGATGCACTGCAATTGCATCCTGGTTTTAAGAGTATATTCTATTTTTAAATAAGGCAAAGTTTCTCTAAAATTGCGTTGTTTTGTTGCTATTATTTAACCAAATGTCTATTTCTTAGATGGATCTACGAATTCAGCAGTAGTATTGTATGGTGTGTCTTTAGATGCTATCAGTATTTGTGTTTACGGTTTTTTTTCTCCATAAAGAAAATTAAACCTTTTTTTCATATAATTTTTTTAATAAAATATAGAGAGATTCACAAGCAACTTTTTTTGATTTTGTGGACGCTTTTTCTAAAAATTGATCTATAATTTAATTGCGTTGCTATTAATAGTTTAAAAAATCTATTATTCATAAACATTTAAATGTCATTTCTTTTTCTTCTATGAATGCATACAGTGAAAACTTTTGTATCAAATTTTTTTTTTACTATTTAAAATATTTTTTTTTCTTCTGAAAATTGTGTTTACAAACAAAGCTAAATGAAATTCAAAGATAAAAAGTTTTTGCTTATATTCTAAAAGCACTTTAAAATACCTGTATTTTTCACTTTTAATACATTGATAATGAATAACTCATACACTGAATAACTAAAAAATAAATTTTTTTTTAATTAGGCTAAAAAATCTATTTTCTAATAAGGCATATTATTTAAAGTAAAAGTATTGCTCATTAAAACCTTGTTTTAAAACGATTACCGTTCGTTTTTCATACCAAAATTAACTTTGAATCTTTTAAAAAAAAATAAAATGCGTATTAAAATGTTTCAAATTTTGCTCTTATTACCATTTCACTGATCAACATGTGAGGTGCATAATTCAGGTTACATCCTTAATTAAAATTTCAATTTTTTTTTTTTTTAAATTTTATTCAGACATTTTCTGGGGTACGTTCTAATCAGAATAGACTCCAATAGAATTAAGTAATAATCATATGCTATACATTGTTGTTCATTGTGACGGTTACTAGCATGACCCTTTGAAAACTCAACGACACAAAAGATAGCTGAATGTTGGATTTACTTTTCAATGTTGGTTGTGCTAGGAGGGGGGCAGAGTTTTGCCTCCATGCCCGATGCCAAAACGGTAGAATCTGTCATGTGTATATTAAGTTGACCAAGTTTAGGCCAGTTTTAACTCAGCTCCTTCTACCCTGATTTTTTTGCCATTGTTTTTACCCATGTGAAAATAAAAGCATAATTGTTAATAATGAACATGGAAACATAGCATAAAATTACTTTGAAATCCCTGAAGTTATCAGAATTTTGTTCAGCTGCTACTTTTCCTTCTGGTTGTGATCAAAATTGTTACCACTCTTTACCCAAAGTAATACACCATTTTCCCCCACATAAAAAATATCCTTAAAAACAAAATCTTCTCAAATTAAGTCCTTACAACTTAATGGTGGTATAAAGAACAGCAAAATTATCTTGGAAAGCGACAAAATTCCACATGGAGCATTATAAGTATTAAGCAACTGCCCATCTAGCACAGCAGCAATGTCGGATCCAGACAGGGGGCGCGTGCCCCCCCCCCCCCCCTCAGGTGGAGTCTTTTTTTACAATTTACAGAAATAAATAATAATAATAATAATAAAAATATTTTTTTTTCCAAGTTCTTTTCAATATGTTTACGCAACAATTATATTTTAACCTTCATCTAATTTCTGAAAAAAGTAACAAAAAAAAAAAGCTTATTTTTGTACCAAGGTTCTATTTATAGCCTTCTCTCTTCCCATTCTGTACAAGTATTCAAACCTTTACCCTCTTGACCTTGAAGATATCTTGGACCTCTGATACCCAATCCCTTTTCTGTCGAGTGGGAGGAAGAGATTTTGACTCACATGCGTAATGTCCAACGCCAACCAGGGGGGGGGGGGGGGGAAGAATGAGAGGTTGACTATTTGGGTTACCCCCGGAAATGGCCTCCCCCATTTAACTGGACATGGTAATAGGCTAAACTTAAAACTTTTGAAAGAAAGGAAGAGGAAGGTTATTTATTAACTGCATAAGAACTCGTAAAGCTCTAATTTCTGCTTCGGCTTGTAAATAAGCTTCATATTTGAATTTCGATTAACAATCCTCTCTTGCACCACACTGGAAAGGTATGCTAATTGCTTTTTTACATAAAATAGACTTATAAACAATTTTGTAAGAAGTATTATCTGTGTAAAGTAGCACTACAACAGCAGAATTATTTTTTTTAGAAATATTGCTTTCAAACCCTGTACGAAATTAAACGAATGAATTAATAAAATAAATGTGTATGTTTTTTACGATAATTTGAAAAGTTTTGTACAAATATTCACCTGGACATGCTTTCAAATTCTGTTTTTTTTTTTTTTTTTTTTTTTTTTGAAGAAGAAGAAGAAGAAGAAGTAATGCAAGAAATATTGCACTTTATAAGTAATTATAACTCTTACGGCATAATATATACATACATACTTTTAGAGAAGGCTAAGATTACTCTAATTTTATTCTAAGAATTATTATTCTATTTTATACTAAGAATTATTTTATACTAAGAATTATTCTTCCAAAACATATTTTTTATGAAACTTCTGATTCTTGTTCAAAAGTTTCGTGAAAGAAATAAAATGATATTGCAACTCAAAATGAAGTTCCTAAAATTTGTTAAATACAATGATCCTCCTACAATCTCTCTCTTCCAGTTATAATTGAAGAATTGGAACAAAATATTTCAGTATGCGATGTTTTTTTAATTTGTCACGGATTGATATACTTTACCTATTTTGTTTTCATTATTTAAAAAAAAATGTCCAGTTTGGCGATTATTTAAAAAAAAAACGTCTCTGAAACAGTGAAAATTGTTATATGTTTTTCAATAAACACTGCATTATCCTTTCTTTTAAGTGCAACAGAGTAGAAACAGTTGATGGGCGTTCGCATTATCTCATTTCTACGGAGGTGGGAATGATTAGAACACCTTTAAAGGCATTTTTATAGCGATTTTAATCAAAACCGTTAAAACCATTTTTTGGTAATCGCTGAAAAACATAATTTTTTCAATATCAGCTACTTAATGCACATGTGCAATTTTGACGGAAACCGTAATGCCAGGTCCCATGGCCATCAATAACCTGTGCATGAAAATTGAACATCGCAGGTCATTCCGTTTTGGGAGTTATGCTGATAACTAACAGGCACAAACATTTTTTTGAACTCATCACGTTCCAAAACGTGTAGAAATGCAATAAAATCGATTTTTTTTTTACTGAATTCAATACTTTTATACAATACGGGTAATTGAAAGTAAAAAAAAAAAAAAAATTTGGATGTATAAAATCGCACCAAATATATATATTAGTGCTGGTAAAATAGTACCTAAGACCATAAGAAAAAAAAATTGGTTCATTGATCAAACTTGACAAAAATTTTCTACATTTGTCATGAAAATTAATATTCAAATGAGTCCATAAAAATATCTAGCAAAGAAGGGGGGGGGGGGGAGCTGGGGGGGGGGGGGGTGTCAGGGGGTTTTGTGGCTCTGAAAAATGAATTTTGGAGCAATCTAGGCATGTGACACATGGTTTTAGAGTACTTTTTTTTATGCTGAATCAAATGAAAAATAGCAAAACGATATAACTAATCTAAAAAAAGTTACAGTTCTTTTTTATAAACGAAAACACATGTGAAATCCAAGGAAAGGAAAAATACGACATTAAAAAATAAAAAATTGGTCCGTTCATGAAACTTTGCAAAAGCGTTTTATTTGTCATGAGTATAAAGAAACAAAGGAGTTCATAAAAATATCTAGCATAGAAGGGTGTTTTTTGAGAGGTGGGAGGGGGAGTTTTTTTGTTTTTTTTTAACTGAAAAGTAATTTTGGTATAACCTCGGCATTTCACCTTACGCTAAGATAGCGAGTCAGAAATGTGAAAAAAATAGGGGGGGGGGGGATGTTCAATCAATGGATACGGATTATCTTGAAGTATATTTCTAGAACACTGCACAGATTTTTTTTTAAAAACTTTTTTTAAATATTCGATTTCATCCTGGCTAAGGCACAGGTGTTGCGCCCCCCCCCCCTAGGAAAGTCCTAGATCCGCCACTGCACAGCAGTAGTAGCCAATGCTGGAAACAAGGATTCTTGAGCGGCCTAACTGAAGCCAAAAGGTTTTATGAGTTTCGACCATTCTTTTATTTCCTGAGAACTTAGAATATGTACCTTTTGTATAGTTCATCGAGAACCTGGGTCTCGTTCTCCAAACAATAATCCCGTAAATTGGTAGTATTTGACGGAGTAAAGGATGAGAAAAATGGACTAACGGATTTGAATTCTTCTTCTTTTGATCCATGTAAGGAAGTGAGTGACCTAAAGACTTCAAGTTACATTTTTAATACAGTGTTCATAAAAATAAGTAAAAGGACTTGCGTTTTCAAGCAACCTGATCTGCTGGCTTATTAAAGTTTCAAAAACAAGTTTTCAACTTTGAGTTAAACCTCTCAACGCTTGAGAAAAGCAAAATAAAATAAGTATCTAAAATATGTGCTTTCTAACATTCTGAGAGTTTTTAATGGAAGGTTTTTAAATACTAAGGAAACATTTGTCAATGGATTTTTTGAGAATATTATTTTTTTTTTAAATTGTACTATTATGTTTTGAAGTAATTTAATTGTATGATAGGAATTATTGAGGAAATAAGAAGCTAATGCTGAGATTCAAAATTTCTGAAATATAACCTCTTACGCATACATCTTTACGAATACTTTAACAAAATCCCATTACTCTTAGGGTCAGGTATACTAACAACAGCTTATAAAATAGAAATATCTTTCAACGATTATTTTCAAAAATACTTTTTCCAGACTTCTTTTCCGATAAGGCATGTATGGATGTTATACTAAATTAAATTATCAAACATTTTTTTAAATGCATTACATTTGTCGTTGAATTCTTATGGTCAAAAGACAATACACCTATGTAAACTCATAAATGTTTCTATAGCACTTACCATTCGTATATCTAGTATATCCTTGCATTAACAGTGCAAAATTTTATTTGTAAAGAACAAAAGCATGCCTTGAATAAAAGTGTCGCATTCCAGTCCTTGTCAAATATTTAACTCTACCAGACTCTTTTCTCACAGTTTCTTACAAAATAAATATTACCTTAATGATTTCAGAAGACTGCGTCAAATATACTTGTTTCCGAATCGCTTTTAATTGATGTTTACTCAGAACTAATCCTAACTCGTTGACTAGATTTAAAGAAATACTGGTTCACCCCCGAACATGGGATCCGATAACATTTTTATTTTACTCTTTGTGTATGAAAACAGAGATAGAGTCATTATTTACTTCATGAAAGGAATTTTAATTCACTGGTTTACTTAAGGGCTCAATACAGTACTATAGTCAAAGCGAAGTCTGATAAAGTTTTATGTGTTTAAAATAATTGGGGATATATACGTCTTCATTCCAACGAGCAATTTTTTGACTGCGCATCAGTGAAGACGGTGGGTTTGTAAGAAGCATGAAAAATGTTGCGTGATTTAGGATTTGTTTTACGTTTATTGAACTATACACACAATTAATAGGAACCAAAAACTACATGTTGATCAATTAATTGGGAACATGTGCATGAGGCTTAAAATGCGAATTTTGTTTACGAGCTCGTATTTGAAAACTTAAAATGTATCTTTTGTTTACATGTAATCAGAATATTGGAATAAATATTTCTAGCATGTTTTCTTCATAAAAAATGATGGCTTCGATAGGATGATATGCTTATTATGGGGTCCGTTTAGCTAAAATCGGGATTGTCAAGACAAAATAGCTCAGTGGGGGATTGAGAACGAATTTTCAATTTGATTAAAAGTTGAAAACAGAACTCACAGTATTTGTCAAAAAGAAGCGAGTTCAGCACTTTTCATAAACACAGTTATAGGTGTCATCTCCAACGTTTTGTGCACTAGAAAATAACTACTCCGACGTTTTGTACACCAGAAAAAAAAATTATTATATTTAAAATGACGAAAATATTTAACTTATATAGTCTTATAGAATCATTATCAAATTTTGAAAATAACATGAAAGTATTGCCCATACAGGCAATATCCGTGAAAACGAAAGTGCAGCAAGATCATTATCTAAGGTTTTTAACTTATCAGCTAGTGGGCGTTCAGCTAGTAGGCGTATGTATCTTACCAACTTTTTATTTCGTCTATTGATTTATTACAACGTTCATTTTAACCTTACGCACAAATAAACCTGTTAGTAATTATGGAATCATACGTGTGTTTTAGTAATTAAGCTTCAGTTTAACAACTCTTATTGTGATATTATGAAACGTGTAACAAATCTGTAAAAATGGTTTGTATTGAAAATTTGCTGACATTGGAACCAGCGCCCGATTTAGAAAACTGATTAATACAGGCACAACATAGCATATTAGTCCTATACGATTGTTGGTATTATTTAAGTATAAACGAAAATTTTTACCACCCTGATTAAACTATATCAAGATATTAATATTTTTAATAACCATTGGATAGCAATGAATAGAATATTGGTAGTTACATAATAATTCAGAATTTTTCAGGCATTTCGAAGGCACCCGAAATTCGGAGGACCTAGGAATGGTCCGTATGGAAAATAAGGACTTAATTGAAACACTATCTGTGTAAAGTAAAGAAGGCTGTGAGATTCTTTAAGAGGGAACCATTCTGATTTGAAAAACCGACTATCGTCAAGATCGTCTCCGCATCTGCTCAGTTTGAAACTAGATATTGCACAATATTGTCTAGGTTCGACCATGAAACCTTTTGTATGTTGGGCTTGTATTCTTACTCCTGAGGACGAGCCCGTCCCTTTAGCATTAAAAACTGGGGAATTCCTAATGTTCTTTTAAGCTCCTGAAATTTGAAACCGCGTCTCGTATAGGCAAGGTTGGTTGGTTGTTTTCAGATTATCTGCCGCCGTCAGCAACACGAGGGCTATAATGCGCCGAAATATTCGTCATTAGACAAGCCAACATACATTTACAAACATCCATGCCTAACACGGGACTCGAACCCGCAACCTCGCGGTTTAGAAGCTAGCACGCTAACCACTATACCGTTTGGTCGACCGTATAGGCAAGGAAGTAATGTATACCTATAGTAAAGTAACCACAATAAATATTTTGAAATAGCTTACAGCACCCCTAGCAAAAATTTATAAAAGCTACAAAAAAAAAAACAAAAAAAAAACCAGGAAATAGGTAAAAACGTCCAGCAAGAAAGATGTTCACAAAAATATGATAAAACCATAGGAAAAAGTTTTATAAAGTTAGAGCGGAGAGATTTGTGGTTTAAAATATAAGGACTATTCCCGACTTCAAAAAGGGGCTGTCCTGGAACTGAGAAATGTGTTCCCCGTTGTTTTACATCTATATGATAACACTGGGGTACATGTTGGTATATGTTTCTTCCTTGGCTATATGAGATGCCTTTCAAATATAAAGAGCTTAAAAGTATATTAGGATTCACCCGATATAGCTTGAAATTCATAGCATCAGTCCAATCTTACAAGGCAAATTTTAAGTATAATTTAGACCAATAATTTCATATTTTAAAGATTTTATTTCCACACGAATGACTTGGTCTCAAACAAACGAGAAGCTTAGTTGTCCTATTTTTTGTTGCATAATCAATAGTAAGATAAAAATAAAACTATTATTTTAAATGCTGAATTTGTATTTTTAAATTGTAATATTTATCACAATAAATATATAATTCGGTTTCTTTAATAAATTGCAATTTTCATCTTTTTTTTTACTTCACAGTGTCTCCTTTTTTTTAGTTTTCTAGTGAGTAAAAGATGAATTGGATGATAAAATCATCATGATATCTATTTATAATGCATGAACAACAAACCATTATAACTCTCCAAACTATTATTTAAAAATACTTAGTAAATACCTAGCCGTCATTCTCACTTGAAGATATATTACAAACACAAATTTCATGTTCTTCATAATAAATACTTATTTAACCATCTACAATACAATAAACTTCAAATTTCAACTCAGGTTTATAGTTTTTGAGAGAAATCAAATTCATAAAAGTGAAACTAATTGGCAAGGAATATTTATTTCAAAATCTCCACTCTTCCTGCCCATCTCTCTTCTATAAAAAGTATAAAAGTATAAGATTACAAGATTAAAAAATATATATATATATATATATATATATATATATATATATATATATATATATATATATATATATATATATATATATATATAAACTATTATAATATCTTTCTTAACAGACATTACAAACATAACATAATTCACACTAAAAAAAAAAAAAAAAAAAAAAAAAAAAAACCTTCTCTAAAATTGGAAATAATGATATATAATACTTTCACAAGCATTACAGGGCAAATTTCAGAATTAAACAAAAAATTCGTTAAAACCTATGACAATACATTCATTACATTTAAAAAAAAAAAAAATGTAGCGGTCAGATACATTAATATTAAGTTAACATTATGTATCAGAATGAAACACTTCACATACATTACACTTATCAAAATATTGTTCCCAGCTATTATGCACTTAGCCATCTATAGCATGAAGACAGACAGCAAGATTATTTAATGGTATCTCTTTATTCTGTGCTTAACTCGCTTTCTGCATTACATCGTTAAAACTCTGGAAAGGGATTTTCTCTTAAATGAGACACTAGGGACAATCAAAGTTGCGTTTCCAAAGAACTGAAAGTAATCTAAGCACAGGCAAGGACCGGAGTAAAGGATCATTTTGATCCAATTAGAATTGAGCATGTTGTTGCGAAATCTCTTTTGTTAAGGGATTTCAATAGAAAGATATCACTTTATAAATAGACATTGCATTGAATGCTGAATTCGAGCTTGGATTGAGGTATTGTCAAAAAGATCTTTCTAGGTTTATCGTGAATAATTATTGAATGAGTGATATGTTAAATTCTTATGTATTACATTGTGGGCACTAATTACATCCTTTCCTTTCCTTTGAAACAGTTGTTTGGCAAGAGAAGTGACAGATAAAGATCAGTAAGAATGGCTAAATTCACATAGAAGTGTTTCTCAGTTGAAGAAATTTAAAGATTTAAAAATGCATCAAGTTCTTTAAAATGGATAGCCTTTTATGTCAATTATTTAAAGAATTATATCTTTGTTCCTTTTGATAAAATATTATCGGTTTCTGTGATTTCTGTGTTATTAACTCTACTTTCACAAAACAATTTAAACAGTTCTTATCCCTTAGTTAAATCGGTTAAAAAATATTTTGCTTAGTTTGACTGTTACCTGTAAATAAATTTTCTATTTTTCAAAATAAATCAAGTGCTTCCATAAGGTCTCTGTGGAAAGTTAGAGCATGACTGCTAAGAAAGATATTAGATTGAACTTGGAATTTCAGACACAAGTTCTCACTATGTCACCGTCTTTCAAATTGTAATTTTTTTTCTTCTTTTATTAAGGAGACCATTCTAAATTGGGAGTAAATTGCTTATCATACTGAATTAACCATAACAGGTGAGATTTCAGTCATTAAATCTTTAAACTGTACTCATTTTGTATCCTAACCTGATGTACCACAATTCAAATGTATGTAGAAGTTGTCTTTTAGTAACGACTCGTGCCACAACGCAACTTTAGTTAAAAAAGGACTTCATAATTAGTTATAACTAGAAATTATTAGTAAGAATGCAATACTCAATGAGCCATTAATATCGCTATTTAGCTAAGGGGGAAAAAATGAGTGCCGAAAAAAATACTTTAAAATAGGAAGCATCATAAACATACAAAGCCCATTGACCCAAACTAGTTTTGGTTATTGTTAAGTTATAATACCTTCTATAAGAAGATATTGTTGCTGTATCTACTTTTTGGAAGTATTTATAGGCTAGGAATGTCTTAGATATATTCAAACGTATCAACGAAATCTGTTGGAGTTTTGTTCAAATTTCCCATGCGTAACCTAAAATTTTAAATATACTCTATATTTTGACAGAGTTTTTAAAACTTACATGATCGACTTAATGGATATTTTGGTGAGTATACAATTTTAAGGAAACATCTACAATAAAATAAAACGCATAATAAATCAAAATTTCAAATGTTCCATCAATTCATAGTTAGTCCTCTTGTAATTATATGTTACTTTGTTAAATAGAAGTTTTTAATATTTCCTCTCAAAAACTATTATTTGAAAACATTATTGCATTTTCAGGCAGTTTTTAATTGCATTTAGTTTTGTTTAAAAGTTGGAGGTTTCTACACCAAGAAAAAGGCAAGTCCATAAATGCCTATCTACCACAAATCGTAAAAAAAAATAAAAAAATAAAAAATAAAAAAAAAATCATCAAACGTAGCAAACATACTGACAACCATGAAAAAAACACTTAATTTCTCAAACTTCCAAAACAAAGCCCTTAACATCACACAATATTTAAAGATCAATCCATTGCAATCCACAAAAAAACATCAAAAACGAAATCGTCTTACAAAACGAGTCCAAAAAACGTAAAAGTGTCGAACCGGACATGCGCCCAGGCGCGTGGCACCAACTATCCCCCCTTTTATAACATCCGCCTTTGGAACGATATTTATGGATATTATGGACCGGATCTCGTGCGGCGTGTGCTAGGGGCGGACCAAGCTGACCCCCCACGACCCTGGCTCGTGCTGCAAACGAGCGCGTGCCGAATGGACCCCCTCTCCCACCCCTATAGGGTGCACGATGAAGAAAGGCAAGGTGCCTGTCATTATCGTGAGCGGTCAAGCGTTATTGATGGCACTTGGCGAACCTTTTGGGTTAAAGGTTGACGGTGGGAGACTGACAAGGGTTCTGTACCTTACCGGTTGATGGGTTGGCGAGTTGGCGTACTTGGCGACTGAGGTGAGGTTTGGTTTGTGGGATTGATTAGTATATGTTGGGTTGGATTGGATATGTGGTGCGATGGCTCTGTTTGTGGAAGAAAACATTTTTCAAATTCGGTTGAAGTGGACATTTTGAGGCTTGTTTTCGATGAAAATTGTAACTTGCGAATTATAGTAGTGTTGAAAAGGTTAAGTAAAGCACATATTAGGTTTGGCTTCACTAGTACTTTATAATTATTTCAACGATTTAGAGTTTGATATAGAATTGGGCAAAGTACATAGTAAACTGATAAGATTGCTGCCTTGAATTTTAGTTGTAAACTGTAGGCCAATTAATTATGTTTTCGCAGTGAAAAGGTAACTACAGCTTATATTAGGACATTTGAGTTGACTAGTATTTTATAATTTTTCCAACCTCTGTATTTTTATATAAGAATGGACATGGCACATAGTAAACTAAATAAGATAGTTGACTCGGAATCAAATACTACTTGCTTAAATACTTTAAAGGCCTGCACGCCCTTTGAAATATAAAAAACCAAAATACTTTTAATACATTTGTAAATGTCCTTGGTTAGAGTAGAAAATACACTTATACAAAGAACTCAATAATTATCCCTGGGGTATTTCACACTACGGCCATTATTCGAAGAAAACAATACATACAAATTAATTCTTAAATGGTAACACTCTAAAAGTAACTGTATATTACGTTTTTTTTTTTTTTTTTTTTTTTTTTTTTTTTTTTTTTGTGCCTGGAAGTCGCTTATTTCCCAGAAATTTATCTTATAAATTAATAAATACCTTTTTAAATCTAAATATAGATTTTAATAAATAAAAAAAAAATTATAAAAACCCGCTAAGCTATGTACTTTTTAGTTTCTTTTAGGTCGATGTATTATTGCATTATATTTATTCAACTCCCTTTCTCAAATGAGACATTTGGTTTACACGACTTAAAATAAATCCCTTTATGGGCTTATTTCTTTTACTCTTAAAATTCTCGTTTTATCATAAGTAAGATTAATAATTTGTTAAAGAATTTGAATTTAATAGATCCATAAAATATATGTTAAAAACATCAATAGCGTATGCCAGAAGGGAATAGACATTTCAGTTTAAGACACAAAATACAATTTGGAAACGTTAATGCATATTTTTACAAGGAAACCATCGGTCTCGATGATATTATTAAAAAAGTAAATTTATACTAAGAAACACACTAATTGATTTAACAAAGTTTTAATAGTTCTTGGTAGGGAATAATCATTATATTCTGGAGGAGAAAGAGATTAATGAATATCTAAAGGAAAATGTAATATGCTATAGAGATGCAGTTCTACGAAACAACATTCGTTGTCGTTTCAGTCTCGTAAAATATGGGTAAGTGACAAAAGTAATATGCTTTACAACAATAATTGTAGAAAATGATATTTGAAAGTAGTATCTGTAAGGCACCATTTGGGATATGGTCTCTTGATGACTGGATCTATATTGAGGATTCGTACCACTAAGTGTTGAAATTTTTCAATTAATATGTACTAATAAAGTTAAAGAAGCTTTATAGATATTTTAAATACAATTGGATTTGCTTATGTAGTCCGGCTTATGTAGGAGTCATACTTAATTGCATTAGAGCTTGCACTTTTAATGAATTGGCGCCTGGAAGGAGTTTAAGTTTTTCCTCTTATGGTGTATTGATAAGATAGAAGTAACAGCGACAAATATTAGCATATCGTTTTTGGTGATATTTCAGCAATATTAAAATATATTTTAAGTTATATTGGAACAAAATAGTAAGTTTTAAGTTTTATTTACGAATAATGACCTGGTACAGGACAAGAAAAAATAACTTAGCTTTTGTATAAGTTTATTTCTATGCAAGTGTAGAAGCTAAAATGAGCAACAAAAGTAATTTTAAGTTATAGTTTATCGCAAGGTGAAGATATGGTAGATGTATCTCAATAAACACCTAAAGTCATGAGGTCAGCGCTATTGGGAACATGAAACCGAAAATTAAATAACTGGAATCTTCATGTCCCAAGTAACCTCATGCCACAGGCACTTTTTCAGTTCCATTATAATTAATGCAGTGTTTTCAGGCATTTAGTATTTATAATTTCTATCATGACTAACAAAGGAAAGGACAAACATTGTAGAGATTTTTGCGTTTTTGAAATCGTTATGTCGTGGTAAACGTAACCCTCCCCCTCCCTCAGGTCTATTTTATGTGAAGGATTTTTGAAAACTTTTCACATCTGAATGCTGGGAAAGTAAAAAGTATCAATTGAACTTCATTATATTTATTTGGCTCCCAGCTTAATGAAGACTTCTTGGCGGAAGAACACTATCCGACAACAACAACCATAGGAGCCAAGGAGGCTGCGGACAGTTCCTGGTTGAAGATCAGAAGGGTCATCTGAAGGTGGATAGAAAGATGGTTATTCAAAGAAGATAAACAATCCGCCAGATGGCTATCTTCTTGCAAGGAAGATGACCCCTCTGACCCTTACAACCATCTTTAAACGGACTTTAGGGAGAACTCAATACTTATAAGTGATTTAAGTGCTCAGGTTGTGTCTACATCAGGCTGCAATTGTTCTGTTTCTCGGAATGTGGAATGTGTGTGTTTTCTGGAATGTTATTTTGTTTGAATTGAGTGGGGAAAACATTGTTTTTTAGGGTGAGGTATTTCTCAATCTTTTCTTGGTTTCGAGTATACTGGAAATCTACCACCGCAAATTTTGGGTTGTTGGGTTATCTTTGGTTGTGATGGATCTGTTGGAAGGGGTGTTTTTGCTGTGAGGGAAGAACGGGGTTGATTAATGTGTTTGAAGGTTTCCTGGTTAATGATTTAGTGGAATGCGTCTGTGGTTTCTGGAACATTATCCGAAGGTGATGTATGGAACTTGAGTTCTTGTAATAGTGTTTCTGTTTCGCAAGAAGAGTAACGGTAAACTAATCCATTAAGGTGACCACATCGATGTTACAAGATCGTGTTGAAATGTGTTAAAATCCGCTAATCTTAAATAATCTAGAACTATTTTGCATTATTTTTTTCTGAGTAATTATGTAGACTCACAAATTTTCAGAGTTAGAATTATTCTTGATAGACAAATTATACAATTATTCAAGTTATCAATATAATATATTAATCAATGAATCAGTATAATTCAATGTACCATAAAGTACAATTACAGAAAAATGAAAATATTAATCAAATTTTAAAAATGATAAAACGCCAATACGTATTTTTAATGTTTTAATGATAAGAAGTGATCTGAAGGTAAAAAATCTTTCATACAATGTTCTCGAATAAACTAGTTTTTTAAGATGTTAGACTCATTTTTAGCAATTAGGCAATGAATATTTTTATAAAAAACCAAATTCAATATATCAGTTAATAATACATTTTTTTAAAATTAATTTAAAAAATAAATTTTGAATTATGGTTTTTGAATATTTATGATAAATTTTTTTGAATATCTCTGATAATAACTTTAAAAATTGTATTTCAAATAATAAGGGTAGCAATCATACTTTTCTTTCTTTAACTTTAAAAAGTCATTAAAAAGCTACAACCAGTCGAAACAGATGGAATTATATTCAAATTGTGTCTAAAACTATCACAGCTTTGTGAATTGGAAAGAGAATCAGGTAAGCTTTCAAACCACTACCTAAAAAATTAAGAATTCTTTTACCTAACAAATTGAAATGAATACAGACGACAGAGAAAAATAAAGTTTTTTTTTCTCTCTTTCAAATAATGCGTATAGTTTGGGAGGAAAGAAAATTGATAAATTACATGGAAGTGCATTTTGCCCTCTGAAAATTAATTTGATTTCGGTTCTTTCTTGTACTTTTCTTAGAAGCAGGTAATATGGAAAATATGCATAAAGTGTCTAGGTTATGAAAATTAATCATTAGTTTGGCAGGTGTGCTTATAAAACGAAATTTAACTAAATTTAATAATTTTACTTGATTGAAAAATAAACTCAAGTTGACAGGTTTGATTATTGAACAAAACATTAAAATGAATATAAAATGTATGTTTAATCAATTTTAAAATATTTAATTTAGTGGAATATATTATTTTGGAACCAATGAAATTCCGTAGCATTTGTACTTTTTAATAAGCTTCTCAGTAAAATATCTTATTTATATTTTATCAAAAAATAATACATATATTTTTTATTTTTAAGGATATGTTTTCGGTGCTTTTATTTCCAAATAGTTCAAGAAGCCTGAAGTATATTTAATGGAATCGAGAAAAATAGGATGCAAACATGCGAATGGCTTTTTTTGCATCCCTTGATGAATATCGAATACAAAAAAGTCATTCTTATAAAAGCCTTTAAAAAAAGTTTATTTTCATTGTTCTCGACAAATTCATTAGTTTTTTTTTTTTTTTTTTTTTTAATTTATTTAATCGAAATGTAATATTATTTATTTGGTCAATAGCTTTTAAATTAACTTATTTTGTTTATTTTCCGATTATTATAAAAAAATTATCTGTTAAATTATAACAAAAATGTTCTTTTATGATAATTTCTTTCTAAAATAATTTTACCATTTTTATAAATCAAATGCATACATATATTCTTTGAGAAAGTGGGATCGAAAAAGCGTAAAATGCATTTCCCTCTCCCTTTATTTAAAAAACAAAATTTGTATTAAATAGATTCTAAAAAAACACATATATTTCTCCTAAAATGAGAATTAAAAATGTACGCATTAGTGTTTTTTTTTGTTTTTTTTGTTTTTTTTTTAAGTAATCTATGTGAACAAAAATTATTCACTTCCAAATAAATCATTAAAACAATCTGAGGATACATACTTTTCTCTGCAGATTTAAACTTTTTACGTTTCTATTTAATCCATCATTAATTAGAAAGACTTAAACATATGATAATAAGGTTTGAAATAAAATGATAAAAAGTATCGAAGACAATGTCCTACAGGCATGCAGTCCTTGTCGATAAAAAAGATTTCAAACTGGGTTGGATGCATTTAAAAATTAAAAAATGACTCTAATTTACTGCAGTACCATGTGATACTACTATAAACCACTAAGTGTTTTCTAATTTCTTCTTCAACAAGTCTGATTTTTCAAACAGATCGATATTTAATTACAAGATACCCAAGATGATTATATAGATTTATTTTTAATGAAATGTTTTGTTCTAAGGATTTCTAACATACCATGCAAGTTTTATCCGAATACTTCAAGCAATATTAACCAGATGCTCCTGGAATCAAGCAGTTGCATTGTGGGAATTGCTTACAAATCGCCTTGATAAGGCTAATCTTGACATATCTAGTGAAAGAATGTTGCAATATCAGAAACAAAAAGTTTAGGATTGTATCAGCTGTCATCAAAACAGAAGTTGCTGAAACAATAGAAGATGGAAAGGTGAGAGTTGTAAAGGAAACTGTTAAACTCGTATCTCTTTCTGAAGGAACAATGAGGTTTTGAAAGGGAAAAGTAGTATCAGATATACTATTGAAAAGAATACTTGAAGTATTTCCTTGTTCAGGTCCTATGCATTCACATAGCGATTAAGTATGGAAAGGAATGATAATCCTATGCAATTTCATTTTTCAATAGTCATATAAGTGCTAGCAAAAAGTTAAAGCATGTTTGCAACATTGTGATAAGTTTAGTAACTCGAAAATAATTTGTGTTAAGGGGGTCTGATACATCCATATAAGCCCATGTTAAATTCATCTCATTAATAACCAATTCTTCTATCGTTCAGAAATTTTCACAGTACAATATTTAGATATTTTTAAATACTTTGACACACATGTTTTTTTTTTTTTTTTTTTTTTTTTTTTTTAAATCAAATAATTGACTAAATAAAAATTGCTAAGTAAAAATACTAAACAAAAGGTATGTTACTTATCATTTAATCCTTGTGTTAAATTATTTAAATACATTAGGCCTTGGGAAAGAAGTATAAAAATTTCAAGAATTTGTATTGAATAGATTTTTAGTTATGCATGAAAATGAGGAATTCAACTTTGAAATTAATAAATCTGATTCCCATATCGATTTTGTGTTAACTTAAAAAATAAAAATTCTTCTAAATGAGTTATAAGTACAAATGAATCATTATTTTAAAGAAATGAATTTGAATTTTAATAAATAATAATAAACTCAAAATCAATATTTTGAAAATATGTATGTCTAGGACACCCTTAATATAAAATAATCCTTTTAATAAGTGTTATTAAAACTGTTTAAAAACACAAGTAATATATGTTACTTTATATAACTAAATTAGAAATTAAAATATTTGTTTCATAAGTCAGAATATTTTTGAAGATATTTTAATAAAAATGTCAAATTTAAAATTCTCATAGACTGCCTTTTTTGGCCAATGTATTGCTACCAGGTGGTTCATTGTAATTTGTTTTGTAGAATGGCGAAGTTTAATGGTCGAATCGCAAGGGAAATATTCAAAAAGTTAGTAAGTTAATTAATAAATTAGCATCAAATACATTAAGTTGCTTAAGTTAAAACAGCCATTTCTCGAGCTCTGTTGCAGTTACGACTTTTGGGCTTCAGTTCAAAAGTTACTTGTAATATTTGCAACCATATTAGAAAATTGTTTTTTTCTTCCACGGCAACTAAAATGACGTCTTAAAGTAAAAGAGAAAAGGCGCTATTGGGATGTTGGAATTTTAAATAGCGTTTTTGGAACGGGGTCAGCGGACTATTATGAGGAGGTATTAATCTGAATTTCATAAACCTGAATATCACCCAGGAAACATTTAAACACACTTAAATAACTTTAAAATTGAGCTGTATTAAATCGAGTTTTCCAAATATGTGCAAACATTAAGAGTAAAAAGACTTTATTAATATGTTTTAAACACGCAAAATAAAGAACATTAAACCAATATTAAATTGTCTTACGTTTTCTTTTAATAAGTTCTTTTATTTTAACTTCTAGTCTACAATCTTAATGCTAGAAACCAACCTTAAATATACACCTCCTACTTAAAATTATACTTAGAAAACAAATGTCAAAACTTTTCAAGAATACTTGAACTTACCGTAAACACATATTTCAAACAAAGACAGTAAATATCTATAATATCTCAAAATCTGAACATTCTATTTTTAATAATACAATTATCTTATTCAGCTTCATTCAAATTTTTCATTTTTATAGTTTACCATGCATCTTCTAAATTTCAGGTTGGCATTAACAGGCGTAAGATTATTTGTCAGGAAACCCAGTCAACCAAAAATGCATTAAATGTTTTATTATATGTACTTTTTTGCTACTCTTTTGTTCGTCATTTATTGGGAAAATCAAAAACGTCATAAATCAACCGGACGTTGACAGAATAATCATTAGTACTGACATGCACACTTTTTTCTTGCTCCTTTTTTCGGGACTATTTTTTTACGGCATTTATCTTTCAAGAAGCTGTGTAAAGGCTTCTTATGTCCCAGATGTATCGCAGTGGACTGTTATAAAAAATAAACCGACATCCATCTTTGGTTTATAAAAAAATTATGATATAAAACGACAGTACTGGCAAAATATTTGTCAATGGGAAGCTTTCACGGTATTTATTGTTTGGAAATATTGTTGTGTTTTTAATGATTGCTATCAATTGATATTTCTTCAAATAAAACTGTTTTGTCAGATTGTAATTGGTTGAACCCGTGACATCTGAAACGCTGATTTATGGTTCAGTAATAAAAACTTTAAATGGACCCGGAAAGTCTCATAAAATTTCTCTTTTGTATGGTAAATTAGTTTATCATTGATTACATTTTCTTAGAAGTTATAGTAGATATACATATAAGTTTTGTCGGGGCATTGGTGATACACTTTTTATAAACTAAAACAGATACTTAATATTTGTAAAGTTTAAAACTCTATATTTTATGTTAATAAACTCATATCATTCAGGAATAAGCTGTTTACATGATTTTTTTCCTTAATATTTGAATAATGAATTCCATTTTTTTTACTGACAAAATCAAAACTTTAAATAAACTCACTTATGCAAGAAGTATCTGCTTTTCTAATTAAAGGTTGAAATTTGCCTTAAATATGTTTTATTAGTTCATAACACTTTTCATTTTGATCTGCAAAAGGTTTTTTTGATTCGTTACATTTTAAAACAAGGCAGACAGCAAACTCCTAAACTAAAGCCATAAATTTACATTTATTCATTTCGAAGTATCGTAAATAATATTCCATGCAATACTAGAGCATTAATATTCATCTAAATCCAACTACTAATTATTTTTTATTAAATTACGGTAGAGAGTTTTTCTAGTTGAGATGGTGCAACTTGGGTCAATTTCTGAAAATTGGCAAGGGCAAAGATGATTGATTCAAAATTGCGACTTGCATTTTTACAAAACCACGATTGAAAACATAATTTTCAATTAATCACCTAAAATACGTCATATTTTAGATGGCCATGACATTTTCTTTTTAAAAGACCAGGATCCGAAATTAATTTGAAGATTGGCTTTATAGTTTGAATAACAACATCATGGAAACTTATTTTGTGAGTGCATGCCTTGCCAGAAATTAGTGCTTTGCCGTAACCACACAAAGAGTCATTTCCAGATACACAAAACTCGTGCTTAGGCTTTGATCAAAGAATAATAAACTTGTAACTTATCAAATTCACTAATTTGTTGTTGATTTTTTCAACCCATATCTTTTTTGTCAGAAGGTTTTTTCCCCCCTAGTTGTGCCTTTCACTTAACTAAGTAAACAGCTTATGTATGGTAAGCTGTTTGCTTAGTACACACTCCATACACATTTAATTTTTGTTTAAGGAGTTGTCTTCACAATGAAAATTAGAATCAGAATTTTCATCATGAGCATAAATAATTTTAAGTATATTTCAATATATTCGATTGAATTCAGCAGTTTTACTTGATATTTTTTAAATAAATTATTTATTTTTATAATTATCCTTCAAACCATGTAGTCTATAAGTATGGTGTAAGTTATGTTACTATGTTACTAAGGAATTGAAAGAAACAAATTACATTTCCCATAAAATATTTTAATTAAATTTGCAGTATTCAAATTGGAGGTAAATTAACATATTTAAATACGCTTACCAAAAAAAGAAATGGTCAAAAAGAAAATAACAGTGCGTAAGCTGTTATTATGTAAATAGTTTTTAATAAAAATGCAAATTATAAATAATTTATTTATATTTTAATTAAAAATCAGTTCATGAAAACAAGATAGTATAAGCTATTGTGGAAAAATTGTAAATGTGTTTAAACAATGAAATGTTTTAAATGTTTTGATTAAAGTAATTTAGACAGTGAAACAACTAATATTTGTATTTTTTAAATAAAAGTTTTGAGAGAATTTAAGTTTCACAATGCGTTTAAAGAATAATTCTATTTAATTTGCTTGGTAAGTGTTTTATTGGTTTTCAACTCGAACTACTTCAAGAAATGGAAGAGTGTTTGCAAATAGAAAAGTAAAGAAATTAATAAATTTCAGAATAACTATTTTCAGGACAGCTAATATAATAAATAATTTTATTGCCTACTTATCAAAATTAAAATATAGTTTTGTATTTATTTACTGTTATGAACTACTGTTTCACAAAAAAAAAAAAAAGTGTCTTCCAGGTGGTTACACCAGGAATTTTGAAAAATCGTTTCAGTAAAAAATGCTTTAGAAAAGTAAATTAAATTTTAGTCATGCTGTATGAAAATCTTGAACAGTTAATTTAATATTTTACAAGAAAATTTAAACAGTTATTTGTTTTTAGTATAAGCCAAAAATATTTAAGCAAATTAAACTTACTTATTCTTACAAGTTTAAAATAACAATTACATTATGTCAGTTGTTTGCATGTATATATAATGCATGTGTTCATGTATATATATTTTACCAAGGCATGTTCTTGGCATGAAAATTGCTATGCATGTATCAAGGAAAATTAAAGAATAAATCATTTACATCCATTTTGTCAATTTTAATCATGATTTGCGACAATAAAACCTGAGGCAAGCAAACAAAAGTTCTATTTATAACTTTTCTGATAATATTTTGTTGAAAAAATATATATTTACAAAAACTAGCGATTATGATTATATTTAATTTGAATATTAACTCAATAATAATTATACTTCTTGCAAAAATTTATGTTTGAAATTCAATATACAGAGAAATGATTCATTTTTCAACATTCAAGACTGAAATCTACTCTTTATTCAATTTATATTGTCGAAGAATTAAATTAGTAAGCGTTTTATAACTTTTATCAGGTTCAAGTTTTTTTGTATTCCTTATGTTAACACTCTTTATTTCTTATGAAAGAAGGGCGTAAGTTTGAAAAAACTGTAATTAACAAGATTTAGAATCTTTTTACATGCAATTGAGATGCTAAAAACAAAACGTTCATTAAATAAGAAAAAAAGAACCCATTCCAATTAAAATTTTCTGATCGAATGTAAAGATCGTGAGAAAAGAAATGTTAGGTTTTTCAAGATCAAATTAAAACTATTTCTCGCGTAGTTTTAACTTGACACTTTCTAAAAGATAAACTAATGAAATATTGCTAAATTAAAAAACGATAAACTAATGACCGCACGATAATGACTCATTTCTTAGGTTACTACATAAAATTTATTTGGTTTCTATTTCATGCAAAAAAAAAAAAAAAAAAAAGTATTTGAACAAAAAAGATTCTCCAATGAAATTGAAATATTATACGGTCAATTTTAAATATCAATGTATAATATATTAAAATGATATTGATTATAATAAAGCTTATACATATTTGAGAATTCAATAAAACTGTCATGATCTAGTTAGTATAACTTGATAAATCACTAAATTTAAAAACTTCAGCTATCATTACTTTAATACAAAGCAATTCAAACAACTAACATAAAGTATTTATGTACAAACATAAAGTAGGACTCATTACAAAGAGGGTTTGTTATCAATGTTCCTAAATATATATTTTTTTGTTTTAAAAAAAGCACATGTAAAATGTAAATTGAAAATACTTATTAATAATCTGACTTATTATGAAGATAATTTTCGAAATTATTTAAAAATAAGTGTGTCTCTTAAAACGTTTGTTAACTCATAATACTTTAACAGGGGGATTTTGAACATTTTATACAATTAGATAACAATAAATCAATGAAACTTGCGACACACTGCAAACTTCATGTTTTGAAGAAAAGCCATTTTTACATTCCAGATACATATCTGGCAATAAACAACACACCCAGCAATAAACATTTAGATGTTATTTTGCTTTGCTTGTGAAATTTCAGATTTAAGCAATAAAGTACTAAAACATACCAAGCCATTTAAAGCATTTGAAGACCTAATTAATAAAAAAATCCTTTAAATCAATTTTATATAAAAATAAAAAAAAAATATATATAATAAACTTTTTCCTCCCAAAATGATATAAACTGATCCCTTTTTTGTGTGGTAAAATTCGGTTGTAAGTAAATTTTTGCAAGTGATATCATGTACACAAAACAGAAAAAAAAGCAGCAATATTTCAACTTTCGTTGAATACATGCTGAAAGCACCACAGAGATTATTTCTGACGAGTTTACTAAAATGTGGGTATTAAAATTGAAAGGTAAGTCAATTTTTGATTCTTAAAAAAATGAGAAAATGTTCAAAATGTAATATATGCGGAGTATTATCAGGAAAACTTAATCCCAACAAAAACATATCTGTAAAAAGACGCCAAGTTCTTCAAGCAATGATAAAAGTCGTGAAAAGTATTGAGATCTAAAGTAGAGCCAAGTTTAAAGTTGTTGTAAATTATAGGCAATGAACATTAGTAAATTTTTTTCTCTAAGTCAAAATTCCCTCGCACAGGCCTAAATATCTAGTTGTAAAAATATTTGGGGCACTTGGCCATTACGTATTCTGGTTTACTGACGCGTAATGGTCAGGTCACACAAGCATTTTTATAGCTAGATATTTAGGCCTGTGCAGGGAAATTTTGACTTTGAGAAAAAAAAAATACTTATGTTCATTGCCCGTAATTTACAACAACTTTAATCTTGACTCTACTTTAGATCTCAATACTTTTCAAGGTCGAAATCATTGCATGAAGAAAGAACTTGGCTCCTTTCTACAGAGATGTTTTTGTTGGGATTTTATTTCTTTTTTTTAAGGTATTAATTTAAAATTTATTATTTATTTGCAAAACAATAACTAGTTTTAAAATGTTCAGTGTTCATAATTTTTAAGGTATACATATACAATTGAGATGATTTTCTTTAATTATTAGGTTACAATTTCAAACTTTTGGCTGTATATCAGAATTAAAAAATGATGCATTTTTATAAATAAACTTTTTTTCCGTCAATTTTTTAATCAGCTAATTGCAATTAAAGTGACTAATTAGGACATTATTAGAACGTACATAAATAAACTTGTAATTAACTTAGAGGTATGATTTTTATTGCAAGTAGAGATATTATATTGACGCATGTTCCTATGGAGAACTTTGAATTTGGCTGCAATATTTACTTAATTATAAGTTTTTAAATAAAAAGTTAAAAAAAAAAAATACATAGTTTTTAACAAAAAATTAAGGTTAAAATATTCATAAAAAATGTGTTTATTACAATATATATTAGATTCTTAATAGGAAACACATTCACAACTATTATCTACAAAAAAACAAAATTAGAATTTTGTAAATCTGACCATTTATTATGAAGTTATGACCGTTGGCGTAAAGTCATATAACACAAACTGTCATTCTTCAGAAAACGTGTTTAAAGTTTACTCCACTAATGAACGTGATACAAAACAGGTTCGCAAAACCCACTATAATTTCAAAAGTAAACTGAGACTCAGAAAGAAAATGGGCTGGTTTTAATGGTAATGGATTCGGGAATATTTTAAAACAAAAAAATAAAAACGCAGACTTGAGTAAAATTTTGCGATTCCTAATATGTATGTATACCTTAAACTTGCAAGAAAACTTAATGGGATTGAAAGGGTTATGCATTCAATATGAATGATGATGATATAAAATTATTTTAAATAAATATTTAATTCTGATGTGCAAAAAAAGTTGGCAAAGGAGAAAAAAATATTAACGATTGGCGATCATTTAATAGGCAATAAAATATCGCCAATGGTCAGTTTTATAATGACAAGTACACTTTTTTTTATTGTTTCTTAATTTTAGAGTGTTTGCGACGTGTGACGAGAGTGTTCTATATTTATATATGCTAAGAGCTACTAGTATTCTAAGTTTAACAATTTTAGTCCCAATAGATGGGTATTAAAAAAGAGATTCAAATTTTTCGAATAATGTTCCCTTTAGGGGATTCGGAGGGGAAAATCTAAATTTTTAGATTTCTTCCTTTGTTTACTAGTAAAACTTTACTAGCATACTAAATTTCATTCTTCTATATCTGCTAGAAGTACCTTAGTAATTTGATGATCAGTGAGTGAGTTTTGGATGGATAATGGAAATATGTCGTTTTCTGCCGTTTTTGAATTTGATTATCTCGACAACTAATATAATTGATGACTTGAAATTTAGGGGTCTTACAAAAGGGACTAATAGCTACCAGTGAAAAAAATCAATACTCAGGCATATTGTAATAAGATGATATGAGAGGTCAAAATACTGCTAAGTGGCTTCGGGTAAAATATGCCTGGCAGTGAACTTGGCGGGTGCACTGCCGTGAACCTAGATCTAAAATTTCACACTGGGAAAGACAGCAAGTGACTAATAGAAGATATAACCACCTTGATTACAAGATGAATATTCATTAAAAATAATTGTTCGACATATTCGTATTGTATCAGGTTACCGTGTTTAATGAATGCAGTTCTCATAAGAATAAAAAAAAACCGTGTAAAACACTTGTTTATTTAAATCTACGGAAAAGGGGGGGGGGGAGAAAAAAAATAAAAAACGGATTGAGAATCGCTTCACATATCAAAGATTAAACTTGTCGTATTCATATGTCCTATGGTGACGAATGGTATTTGGTCATCGATGAATGGAAGGAGAACCTTTACCGTCTGGAAAAATACGTAATTACTGGCATTATCTGGAGAACAAACCGAGTTACTTTATCTAGGATGTCATTCAATCATGATTTGAGGAGCATTTTGCACCAATCGACAATTGCCGTTAGCAATTTAAACATTGATTTCAATACCATTAAGAAATAATTTAATAATCAATTTAATTAGGTGCTACATCTAATCACAGCATATTAAAAAAAACAAAAAAAAAACATGCATAGCTATATGTGCATTTGGTTCAACAAGATGTTGCCGTGTTCACGACATGTACATCAAGCTCTGTGGACAAATAGCTGCAAACGTTTGAGACGTTCAAAAACACTGAGATTATATTTAACAAAAAAAAAATCCTCTTTTAAAAGAACTAAAGTAATATTAATATAAGATTCGACATTCATAAATTTTGATCCCCAAAAGATAAGTATATATTTTACAAATCACCTAAAGGGTCAAAGTATTGCTTTAAGGTGGTCTAACATCTAACAACAAAAATTAAGTGAATATTTTTTTAATTTTTTTACAATTAACACATCAAAATTACAATTAACACATCAATTAACACATTTTACAATAACACATCAAATTTTTATCTGTAATAACTTCAGTAACACACACACACACACACACACACACACCTGTCACTATTTACTTTTTATCTTTAAAATAAAATTTTAACTGTCACTAAAACAGTGTTTAAATAAAATATGATACCCTTTTTAATGCCCTAAAAATTATATAAGATTTGAAAAAAAGTATGGCGTGTTATGTGAAACAGAAAATATTACTTTAGATTTGTGTACACATGTATCTTAACAAGAAAATATTTACTGCAAATATCATTCTTCTATTGTTAAAACCATTTCTTCTAAAGAAATTCATTGTAGTTACTATCATTGATTCAAGACGAATCCGGCGTTTCTTCTTAGGACTTCAATAAAACCTTAACTACAATCTCTGATCCGACGGCGGGAGTATGTTTATAGAAGTCAACCCACATCGAGATGGTTATTTCTTATTCCCTTTGAAAGAGTGTCTTATAAATATACAAATCTCATGAAAGTATTCGGCATGCTTTAAGAATCCTTCCACTCCCTTTCAAGAGCGGGTGTATTGAATAATGATCAAGAGTTCTTTTCCCAGAAGATGAAAAATAGCATCTCAAGAGAAAGCCGATGGAAAACAAATATTTGCAATCCTAATAGAAGGAATATGGTTAATAGTTTTATTTGATTGATATTATCTGGTAGTTTGTAGTTTGAATTTTTGTCTTTAACTTTTCTGGTGTAAAGAATTAAAATCTATGTTTAGTCTTTCTAAAGGACAAATGATTGAATATCAATAGAATTAGGAAAATAATCTTCAGATATATTGGTAAATTAAAAGAACGAGATAAATGAATTTAATAGAATTGTAATGGGATTTAAATAAAATTGTATTTAATGGTAAACATGCTATTATGTAGGGGGAACTATGGATACTTGACCCAATGCCTTTTTCACAGAATTGGGAAGGTTTTATAAGTTGGAAGTGATATCACTTCTTACCCTCCAGTTAGATAACTACATGGTGAAAATGACAGCTGAATCTTTGCATCCGTTGTTAAACTATAAGACAAATAAAATTTTTATGCTCCAAAAGTAATATTTTTCTGTTGTAAACGCTGATGTGAAAGGGTTTTTGTTTAAAAGTACGACTTTTTTTTGCATACTTTTAGCTACAATTACATTTATAATAGTGTTTATCTACTTACTTACAAATGGTTGCATTTTAAGGTAATGTAGAAAATGTACAATTAGGGATACTTGACCAAAGATAGAGATACTATTCGAATGCATTTGGAAGGTTTTATTGATATTTTTTCTTCTTACACCATTTTGTTAAGTATGCAAGATGTTCAATTGATAAAAAGGTATTTTTACTGATGGATATTCTTGAAAGTTGTTTGTCGTTGCTTACTATCATTGTTATATGAGTTAACCGTATTAAAATTCCCTCCACAATGTTTTCATTGACTACAACCATTAGGGTTATCAGTGTACTCACCTTTCAAAATTTTTTATAATGTTCAATGCACAAATCACCTGAAGATACACAAAACTGACTAAATTCAGGCTATTCTTCATACACCTGAGTTTTCAATGAAAAATGATAGAATTATAAATTTTGTGTTTTAATGAGAGTTTACATTTGCATTTGAATAAATAGTTATTTTCTTATTCTTGAACTTGTATAAGAATATACATAGCTTTCAAACTACTAATATTTTTAGCTTTCTTCAATAAAAATTAAAAGTAGACACCATATTGACATTATGTAGCTTATAAAAATAAAAATTATTGACCTCCTTGAACAAATATAGAAAAGTATTGACATTGAATTTATTAATGGAAGTTATGTTTTTATTATGTAAAAGTGTTGAATTCATAATTTCAAATTGTATACTCCCAAATGTATGACTTGCATCAAGTATTCCTGAGGGGTGGGTCAAGTATCCCTATACATTGGGATACTTGACCCAAGTTGAAGGTTTTTTATGTTTAATATTTTACCTCCTTTATAATTAATACTTCAGAAAGATATTCTTAAATATTGTGTAATGCTTGATGAAGTATAAATAAACATCATTTACACACCCATAAGTAATGTAAAATAAAAACTAAACACCAAAAACAAAAAAAAAAAAAATTGGTCAAGTATCCTTTGTTACCCCTATGGATTTATTGAGTTGATTAGGTATGAAAATAATTTAACAAATGTTGATTAAGAGTAGGTAAATGTTTAGATTTTTAATGAAATATATTTATTTTAAAACAAAAGGTATTACTTAAAACAGTTAATATAGCAAATTACAATACATTTCAATTATTGTGACACAGAAAGTTTAATTAATAAAATAACAAAACTTTAAGAAATGCTTCCACTTCCAAAGATGGATTAATCAAATAAAGACCCGGGAAAAAATCAGCAACAAGAAAATTACATAATAAAACTTTAAAGTTAAAAGTAATTAAATTAATCTTTAACTTACTTAAATGAAGTAAATTAATTTAAATAAAGACGAGTTAATTTAAAGTAACTATGAACAATCAAGCAATGATTACGAGACTCCTTAACAATACATAATTTAGTCAAAAGTATTTTTATACAGATATTTATATTTGTATAAAAAAATTGTTATTCATTACTTTTTGTCTAGGATTTATCCTAGGCAAAAAGCAGCGAATAATTTAAAATGCATTTCTCATTAATTTAAAATGCGACAATCAATTTGAAATGAAAGTAAAGTAAAAGGCATTAAATTAATCTTTGATTCTGGCGGATGAATTAATGGTTTATAAAATTATAAGAAGAGAATGCAACGAATAATTAAAAAACTACTTTTAACCAATAAATTTGTATTCAAAGTTCATTTAAGAATTGTTGAATAAGTGATTATTACAGAAACAACTACAATGCCCTCATTTTATAAAAAGAAAAAAGAAAGAGTTTGAAGCAAAAGCATTTAAAATAACGTTAAAAATAGCCATTAACCAGAACCCCAACAATACAAAATTTCAAAAGTAAGATTAACAACATTCAAAATATCTTCCTCTTTCGAAAATTGATTTTTTCCATCATGTCGTTAGATAAAGCTTACTTCTAAGACAATACTTAACTACACTCCCAAATTAAAAGTAAGAAACATTTTAATTTAAAAATCGCTGATACTAATAAAACAACAATTATGGGATTTTGAGATGAAAAAAATTACTAAGAATCTATGCCGAAACAAAGAAAATGCTTCAAAAAATCAAGACAAAAAATATTATACTATCAGTAGTAAATTTCTAATTAATGTACAAACTAATAATTCAATTCTAAAAAAATTTTAAATAAAACATTAAATATTTTTCAAAAGTTAGGTAAACAATATTGAAAATATTTCCCTCTTTTAAAGATTAAGTAATCTTATGGTGATTCAGATAAAGTTCACTCAAGCGACAAAATGTAACAACACTTCCAAGTTCAGAGCAATAAATTAATTAACACAATTAAAAGTAAAGAGGATTGTTAATTTATAAACTAATATGCATAATAATGTTATTGTTACGGAATTTAAGTAAAAATAGTTTACCAAAAAAACAAAGAAAATTCTCCCAAAAAATCAGAAAGGGGAGGGAAAAAAAAAACACTTTAAAATAGATTTCTCATTAATGTGAACCCAACAACTCAATTTCAACAAAAGTGAAACAGGAAACATTAAAATAAAAAATCTCACACTTCCGAAGATGGATTAATCAAATGATGACCCGGATAAGGTTCACTAACAAGACAAGAATGTACTTCCAAGTTCAGAGCAATATATTAATTAACACAATTAAAAGTAAAGTGGATTGTTAAATTATAAACTAATATGGATAATAAAGTTATTGTTACGGGATTTAAATAAAAATAATTTACCAAAAAAACAATGCTGAAGAAACAAAGAAAATTCTCCCAAAAAATCAGAAAGGGGAAAAAAAAAAAAAAAAAAAAAAAAAAAAAAACCCACTTTAAAATAGATTTCTCATTAATGTGAACCCAACAACTCAATTTCAACAAAAGTGAAACAGGGAACATTAAAAAAAAAAAAAATCTCCCACTTCCGAAGATGGATTAATCCCATGATGACCCGGATAAGGTTCACTAACAAGACAAGAATGTAACAGCACTTCCAAGTTAAAAGTAATACATCCAATCAAAGTAAGTGTGTTTCACGTCACACAGGCGATCACAGAAGAGAGGATCCTTTCAATTTGACAGGTCCCCCTTGCTTCGACGCTTAACAGATGGGCACCATCCAAACTTTGAAGAGTTTTAAACTGAAAACTGTTTCTACCTTTTGCTTTGGGATAGGGTTGGGATTTATTTGAAAGGTGTGAGAAGGGAAGAAAAAAGAATTTCCGTCAATGGGTTTTTATAATTTTCTTGAGTAAAGAGTTTTTGCCTTGGAGTTTTGTGTAGATTGATTCAAGATTTTTTCTTCCTGAGGTAGTCTTTGGGTTTATTTTGAAAAGTGATTAAAATGAACGGGTTGGTTGGAAAAAAAAAATGAGAAACATTCATGAAAATGAATGGTTTTAGGGTTTTAAACTTTGGAATAGGAATCGTGGTCATCGCTTTATCTTGATGTCACTTTTTGTAAAACCACCCATGTTCCATCTTCAGTGGATAATTTGTTGTAACCCAAAAGAGTTTTAAAATAAAAAAAATAAATAGCAGGACTTTCCACACCGGCGCTCAATCTGTGCCAAGACGATTGTTACCAAAAAATGGCTGCCGGTTCCATTTTTTACTAACAAGTGAATTGTCTATGGTTGCCATAACTTGGCGTAGTTTTATGTCAATAATTCTTGTCGTATAATCCATACCGGAGTTGAAAGTTCTACCAAAAAAACAACTGGAACTTTCCGAGTTTATAATGCATTCATTATTATATAATCATTACTACAAAAATATAGCATTCTTTAATACAGGTTAAAATGGTGACATTTCATGATTGGTGTTAATGAAATTTAATACTGTACTAAAAAGAATTTCAAGTTTTTTGTTATAAAACCCAAATTAATTTTAAATAACCATTCCATTTTGGATAATTCAAAATCCATTTGTGTAAAATACCAATTCTATTAAAAAACCTAAAATGATTTTTTTATGCTTACTGTTGGATTGCTGTCTTCTCTTTTACAGAAATTGGGTTCTTTTTGAGGGGAAGGGATTTTACAACTGCACCCTTCTTCCAATTAAAAGTTTGTGGGATGATCAAAAGTTATCCAGTGGGGTTCTAGTGCGTGTATTTTTAGGCGGGATTTCTTTGCGATTCGTTAAGTGAGATTTGAATGGAAACAGAGTTTTTAAAAATCCTTGCACGAGAATTTGACTCACGAATTCAGAGAGCTAGTTTCAATCTATAAAAATGTAGACTTCACAGAGCTCTTTGCCCCGGCGATATGCCGGTGGCTGTATTTGCTTGCTGGCGATTGACGATTGCTTGCTCCCGGCGATTGACGATTGTACACACCCAAGTTTCTTCAAATCAATTGGTTTCAAATAATGTGTGGTTTCCAGATAATCATCTAATAGGGTGATACCTCTAGCGTCATTCCAATATCGACGAGATTTAATTTTAAGTACCTTAACTCGTGAAAAAGAATTTGAGTTTAATCCAAGTGTGTGTAGTGAAAATAATCATGTACGAAATGGATAATTATTTCGATGAGTATGAGCCTTCCATGGAGTTTGGGTGAGTCAATATTCTATTACCAGAGAGGAGCAAGAGAGTATTATTAAATTAAATAAAGAGGCCAGATGGTCAATTCTATGCCCTGAAAAGCACAGGCCATCTTCCGATGGCTTAGTAGTTCAGGTGATGGCCACAGTCAGTCACCCAGTGCTGGTCCAGCTAATTTGTTTTTACTGGGTAAGAACGTCACTGCAATAGATGTGGTTATTGGTGAAAGTGTTAATTTTTACTTTCAATCACCTATATGTTCAACCGATAGGGTAATGATACTATTGTTTGTGATAAAAAAAAAAGTTATATATATATATTTTTTTTTTGTGCATTTCTTCATGTTTTGGTGTTTTGGAACATCCTGACTTCAAAAAGGTTGTTTTGAAAAAATGTCAGCGTATCGGTGTGTACGTAGTCAGCATAACTCCCTAACGAATTGACCTACGATGTTCAAATTTGGCGTACGGGCTAGTGGTGACCACGAGACCTGTTTTCGTTAATATTGCGCAGGCGCAAAACCTGAAAAAAATCGCGTTTTTCAGTAATTGCTGAAAAACTAACTATTTTGATCTCTGATACTGTCTCTTAAGATGTATAAACATCCACACCTAGGAAACTCCCGTAAAAAAGCTATAAAAATGTAAAAAGTTGAAAAACGAATGTCTTTAATACATAGTTTTCTTCCCATGAGCATCGCTATGAGCATCGCCAACGAGCATTTTTGTCCTTTTCTCTGTTTCACTTACAAGAAAAAGATTACGTAAGAATTATTAAAAAGTACAATGCCAGATTCATCATTTTTTCGTTTTTTTTTTTTTTAATTGCAAAAATTATCGCCAAACTGGCTATTTTTTCAAATGAATGAAAATGCCACCTTAATTTTACGCTGTGGTATAATTGTAGTTTTATGTTTGTTAAGTATACATCACAGTATACATTTAGATACATCACAGTTATCATTTGAACTTTGACCAATTTTTAGATTCAGAAAAAATGATAGAAACCATTCAAGCTATGATATATTGTCTCATACTGTAACAAGAGCTGTAAATAACAAATATACTATAAAAACAAGCATACTGTAAAAACCCTTCAAGTTATGATATATTGAATCGTACTGTAACAAAAGAAAAGATTCCTCTACTATTTTTAACACAAATTGGTACGTATAGTTTATACTTTCAGTTACAGAGTACGGGCATGCCATAATATTTTTTATTTATAATTAAAACAAATGTAAAAGTACCTTCGTCACAAAAAAAATTATATATTTTCTTTGATAACAACAAAAAGCCAAACGTTTATGTATTGTTTCTGAAAACTATTTTCTTACTTGTTAATAATTATGTTAAATTCATTACAAAATTTAAATTTATGTATGTTGTAAAAATTACTATGTTACATTCTATTTATCAAGGTAGAAAAGCAATAAATTAAAATGTTCTGTATAATTCGTATTTTTATAGTAGAAAATACTAATTACTTTAAAAAAAGTAAATCTCGATTGTCAATATTCAAATTTTGAGCTTAACTTGAAGTTATGAAGAAAATAACAAATTCATTTAAGAGATCCTTTAAAAACAAACATTAAAATAAAAACATTACTCAAAACATGGACCTTAATAGTAAATGAAAGCGATTAATGAGCATACTCTTTAATGGTTTCATAAGTTTGAAATAACTACTATTCAAAAACTTTAAGCAGAGAAGGAAGACATTTTTAAGGTATAGATTCAAAATCTGAAAAGTGTCGAGAATGAGCTTGCTGTGCGGTATTCACAGGTGCACGTGGCAGGTCGTTTAGAATCCGGAAAAGAGGAAAATATTCCCGGAGAAAGTCGCGCTGAGAAATTGAGGGATTTTCAGGAAATAGTTTGAAATTCTTCGTGAAAACTAAATCCTCGAGAGATTTAAGAAACTTAAACTGTATCCATAACTTAAAGATTCTTATAAGTTTCTTGTACTCTTAACAATTGATATCAGCATAAAATCTCTTGACTTGCATTTGAGACTCAAACATACTCTTTCGAAATTTTAATTTGAACTAAAACGATATATTTGAACCACACATTCTTTTAATCAAATTGAATTAAATCCTATCGATCGTTTCATTTAATCTGTATGGCATCCATCTATAAACAATTTATGGATCAAGTATTTCGATTAGGAATCGTGTGTATTTACACATTATTCTTAATTGAAATACTTGATCCAATAAACGGTTTATGGAGGCTAAGGTTGTTATAATCAAACAAAAGTAAGAAAGTTTTTTCAGCATCTGGAAATCCAACTAATAGAATCCAGGTAATCAAAGTGTATCGTTAAATGGATATTAAATTGTTCAGGCAATCATAAACGCGTATCTCATTTTTCTCACTTATGGAGCAAACTGCAACGCCATCAGGCTTTTGCTTCTTATATTATACATATCTCGTGCTTCTGTTAGTACAAGTAGCAACATTTAGCTTTGGTATAGAAATGACATTTTAAAAAGGATTAATTGGCTGGCGTTGCCAATATTAATTCATATATGTACTAAATATATGTTTTGTATGTGTTTATAAAAAATATTGTATGCAATTTCTGCGAAAACAATTTTTTCCAGTTCGGAAAGTTATCTGCCTTGTGCTAAAGTACTCGTTAAATAAGCCTTTTACCTCGTTTGAAAATGTATTATTTTCGCAACTTGTTGCATAAATAACTATTTTGAGCAAGGAAAATGACGTTGAAAACTAAGACAATAGATAAAATTAAAAATTTGAAGTGCAGTTTACTTTATAATATGTTTACTGAGATTTTTTGTTAATTTTAAGTAAAACAAATTTTAAATATTTACTTCTAACACTTGAAGTTATCAGGATATGGACGTTTGTTAAAACTAGATTTTTATTTAAACATTTAAAAAATTTATTTAAAAGTGTTTAAATATTGTTAAATAACATTTAAAAGTTATTGAAAAATCTGTAAAGAGCAAATAATCACTATAAATAAAGTAATCGAACTTTCGTGGAAACTGTTAGATAAGTTACTGGAATGTGAAAGTCCAATCTCCTCATTCTTCCGTTAGACGGGTACCAAAAAAACCCCACCAAGTTGCAGCATTAATTCATCCAAACTAGCAACCTTCAAATCCTTTATAGTTCCTATAACAAACCATTGCAAACCAGGTTTGCTATAGCAACCTTAAAATAAATCATAAACATTTAGGCTTAGCAATACATTTACTTGTTACTTAAATGTATATATATTTAGGCTTGGAGACAACTGTGCTAACTGGTAACCATCTAATGGATTAGTACTTTTAAGCCCTAATCGCTATTTTTCAAAACAAAACCAATTCGGCTATTTTCCAAAGCAAACGTCAAATTCATACATAATATTCCACCAAAAAAGCATTCCAAACAACAAAGCATTAATTCACAACAGCAACGACATTTACGGGCTCCTCTTTAATGGGAATTCTTCTAAAGCGATTTATACTTCACACATTCCCAAATGCAACAAAGCAGTTACCGCGAACTGCGCAACCACACTTTGTTACCATAAAACTCGGATAAAGGAAAAACCATTTTTGGCTCACAACGTCCACTTACAGTGATGGATTGGTCGATGGAAACCTCTCTTCCAATAGTGCCAGGTGCACTTGGCCACCCCACTCATATTTCAAGAAAGAAAGAAAGGTCCTGGTCCTTCGACTCATCAAAGTTGAATGCTTCGAATTCAAAACATTTTTGTTGCTGTATGTTGCCAAACACTCCGCTTGATGTAGTTTTTTACGATCGCAACTCTGGTTCGCAGCGTTGCAATTGCCAAACACCACTGAGAATTGTCGTTGTATTATGTGGGAAAAGAAAGAAAAATTGAACGAGGGGACTGGTTTTGATGCATGTATACTTTTGGAAATGGTCTATCTTAGTGAGAACTGAAAAACGTACTTAGAGAGTGGAATAGTAATAAAAGTCAATACTAAATATTTGGCGTAAAAGGAAAATATGTATGGTGGTTGCAATTGTGAAACAAAATAGAAAGGTTATTGTTGCAAACTATTCTTTTCATTTGTTTTGGAAAGTCTTGGATATTAGATTATATTAGAGTGGTTGGTGTTTAGAATAAGGAACAGGCCCAGATTGAGATGGGTTGACTGTATCAACATGGACTTTCAAACACTAAGAGTCACTAATTGAATTGGTTATTTAGTTTTCATTGCGCAAGAGCAACTCTAGGGCCATGTTGCACGGTCATTAATTGGAACACCTTTCAAGAAATATATGAAAACTGAGGATGGCCTTGGCCCACAAATAAATATAAATTAGGATGGGTAAAAAATATCCGAATTTTCGAGTTTCGTATTTTAATAGTGCGGAAAGTTATGTGTTTACTTGCTAATTGGCGGGAAAATATGAAAAAAAATCCTATGTTTAATTTTTCCTTCATGTCATGTGCAGAGTCTATATTACAAAAAAATATTACCCTTTGGTTTAAATTCTACTTATTAAAATGTTCGACTTTTAGAAATGGAAAAGTATAAGATATTTTATACCTTCCCATTAAATACTTAGTGAAAACGGGAAAGAATAATTTTTTTTTATTATAATGGCCATTAAAGGCTATTTAATAAAAAAATATTTTACGAAGTCAATAATATGAACACATTAGGCCTGAAGTTTATCAATTTTATTAAAAAAAAAATAATGAAAAAAAAAAAAAAAAAAAAAAAAAAACTCCATATATTTCAGTTTTATAAACCTCCCAATATATATTCAAAATACAAAAGAAATTGTGTTTAGAATTCAGATTTACAAGTGATTTTATACACTTATCTTAGAATAAACCTTGCAGTTCTGCACTCGTTTTTCAAAATTGTTTTTGTTGACAAAACACAAGCATTGAGGTGTCTATAATTGAAGTTCCATTTATTCTCTATTAAACATTGTGAAAATTCAGGAAGTGGTAAATTATGTCAAATCACTAATATTTTTTTAGTCAAGAAAAAACACGAAACATTTAAAATCGGCTTTTTGTTTAATTTTGCCATAGAAGATTTTAAACGGAATGTTGCCCTAAATTTTTATTATCTTGTTCACACTATTTTCCAGCGAGATCCTTCATAATTTTTACGCATCTTTCAAATACCTAGTTAGGCAGTAGAGAATATATAAAAATCCAAGTTTGGACATAGTTTTAATATTCAGAAGTCAGAAAATATTCTATGTTTTCAATATTTACATCACTATGTGGGACGGAAGTAACATCTTACATTTCATCCACTTTTTCTTCTTAGTGCAAGTCAATGATATCAAAATATTTTCAGCAGGAAATACACAAGTTCTAACAGATTTTCAATGCACATGTTGTATTCTTGCTTTCAGTATCTTCCTATGATTCACTTGTATGTACATGTTGCTGAGTCTCTTATGCATAAACCCAAAATATAGCACTCGTGTTTTCATTTGCTTTGCAAGGAGACTAATCTAAAGTACTTTATATATATATATATATATATATATATATATATATATATATATATATATATATATATATATATATATATATATATATATATATATATATCAGCAATATTTGGTGACTAAATATATTTATATTATCAGCATGCAAATATTCTACTTCTTACGCTATTAAAATTCAATAATTAAATGTTCATTTTTCGACCCATGAAATAGGGTATAAAATAAAGCAAGCGTTTAAGTAAGCAATAATATGGTCATAGGATCCTCTCCCCCCCCCCCCCCTATACACACCTAACCTCTATCACACTTGAAAAAGAAAAATGGAAAGCTAGATATCGAGAAAAGATGCGAGATAATCTTTTCTTTGAATCATAGTATCCATAAATCCAAAGATACTCTCTTTTATTTAAAAAAAATTCATTAACAAATATTCAAAATATTCATTCTCCATTAACATTGCATCTTTGTTAAATTTATTTTAATTTGTAGGTGAAGCTATATCATAATTCTGTCCTACTAGATTCTAATATATAAAGTTTGTAAGATATATTAATTTAATTACAACGAAAGCAAACCATGTTAAGAAACAAAATCAACTCTTCCCTAACATTTCATATAGTACATCCCGATTGAAATTTATACCAAATTTCATTAATTGATTTACGAATACTGCATTAACTTTTAACTGAATGATGCTATAAAGTTTTAAATCCATATATAATAACTTTTGAAAAGGCAATTGTTAACAGGAAGCTGAGATAAAACCTGCAATAAGTGACCACATTTAACTGCAAAAATGACACTAAATAGGTAGAAGAATTTTTTTTTAAACATTTTATATAATAACTAGTATTTCATAAAAGATTTTTCTTGTAATTAAAATATAGTAAATGTAATAGATTTATCACATATTGTTCAAATTACCATAATAGTTCAAGTGAAAATTAATTGGATACAAAATTTAATAACCTTAACGTATAATAAATTTGAATTTGGTGTATGTTAATCTCTACTTTTAAAATGTATTATATAATAGTCTATGCTATATAAATAGTATGTAATAATGGAAGTAAGCTAGTATATTCAGTACATTCAAAATATTAATCTGAATATGTTCTTGTTATACTAACTTTGTTTTGATTGTTTGCGCTTCTATGCAATTCTCAATAATTTATTATAGTTTCACTGGACTACCATCGTTATTTCTTACTTATGCTCGTCAGAAAACAAAGATGTTAAGAATACAAACAAGTACAGGGCCGTGTTGTTTTCAAACTAAAACCTATCTTCCAGGCTACATTGTTATTGTTACTGGATGGTAAATATATTCATGAAAATACTTGAACTATGTCTTAAGCAAAAATAACTCAGAATTGGCTGCAAAAATAAAATAAGAGACACAAAAAGAAGGCTCAGTAAATAAATACTGAAACAAAAACACAGCCTCGACTTAGTTGAGGATGCAAAAATATTCAGTCTTTCCAGCTGCTCTGCTTCACATAAAATTCTTTGTGACTGCCAAAAATTTGCGTCAAAACAGTCAAAAGAAAATATATACGCTTGGAGTTTTTTTTTTTTTTTTTAAATCTTGCTCAAAGAGAGGAAAATAGGAAGAAAAAAAGCTCTCAAAATGTGGTTGTATTTACGACTGTTCATTAGAATAACATGAGCTTTGGAACAAATATTGAAGGATGTGAGTTTGGTATCGCATATCTCTACCAATTTACACTGTGTGGTGTTTTACATCACGTACGTGTGCTTGATGGGATTCACAAAAATACGCATAACAGCGTTGTTTGAAATTGTTATTTACTTGTAGGATTTGACTCAAGATTGAGATTTGACGTCTGAAATAAAATACAGTAAAATAATGAAAGATAAACGTATTCAATAAAAATCTTGAGTGCAGTGTAAAGCTATTGCGGGTGGGCATTGTCATTGGCAACCAATTGCAACCCAAAACAATTTTAATTTATATAAAGTTAAAAGTATATTTGAAAATCCCCTGCAACAAAATTCCTCAGATTGCATTTTATATTGCATACAATACGAATTGCATGGACAGGTGAGCTTTATTGATAGATTGCTTTTGTGCTAGTGTTTTTCGTGTAAAAACGGTAAAACAGGTTCTATTAAAATTTCTAAAGTACACAAACTCAAAGATCAACTACATTTTAATTTTTACGTTACAGTATTGTAGTGTAGTGACAAAATAATATAAAAGCTCTGTCTGAGGTCAACGTTCCCAAACAAAATCGAAAATACCGCAAACATGAGTTAAATGTTAAGTTAAAGATCTTATCGAGTTAAGTTGCAGTATTAAAATTCAACCGAAAGTTACGATCAAAAGTGCTAAAAATTGGGACCAGAAGTCAATTGCAGTTCAAAGGTGGCACTAGAAATTAGTAGAATTATACAAACTCTTACCAGAAGTGACTTAAATTTCGATCAAAAGAGTGATTTAATCGTAATAATTGGAATTTTTCTTCTTTGCTCTTAATAAAGATATCCGATAAGAAATTCAATATTCTGTGACAAGTTTTCTCACCAACTTTTTCGCTAAACTCTACAAATGGGCGACATTTTCAATTCGATAAAATATATAAGGCTTTCGATAAGCTAGTTATTATAATATTATACGTAAAAAACTAATAACAATAAATGTCCTAAAGTACAAATAAAAGAGTAATTTTTTTTTCTTTCTCAGCATTTTATTAAAAATCTCTTATTAATTTTACTACAATTAGTATAGAAATGTATATGTTCAAAAAAATACTTATGCATGTATTCAAATTATAAAATGAAGCAATAGTCTGTGGGACAATGACTAATAAAATTTTACTCATTATATCTCCATATTTTACCTGGACCGCAATAGAAATATGTGTAAATCCCATTTTTAGTGACAATGACAGTCAAAATATAGCCTGTTGAATGTTAACTATTATATCAGTGTTAGTTCGAAATTAATATTCTTCCGGATTCTTGATATTAACTGTGAATTTTAAATTTATATATATAACATTTGAAACCAAAAGAAATTGCATAAGCATTTCTACTAATTACCCATTTAACTTTTTAAAAGTATATTTTTTTTAAACTTATTTCAAAAGTTTTAATTTTTTAATTTTTCTAATTCAAGGACATAATCATATTTGTTTAAAATTAAAATATCACAAAATAAGAATAAAAAGATTAAAAATATCATATTCAATTTAATTTTCAACTAAATGAGTAGTATACATATTCATTAAAACATCGAGTTTTTTTAAATTACAATATAGATTATTAGTTTTCAAAAATTGTACTCCTTTTATTTTGTTAGAAAAATAAATTTTCCTCCACAAATTTCCTTCAAAATTCAGTTAAATCCTAGATATATAAAGCTACCAAAAATATCACGCTATTAAGGAATTGAAAAAGGATAAAGAAGACGAACAAACACTCAGATTTACAAAATATTTCAACCCTGCTACTTCTTAGTAGCTTATGAAAATATTGCTCAAAAGATATTCATCACTTTCCAGAAAGTTTAACCTTTCTTTTTATTTTAATAAACTTATACTTACACGCTTCATTTAAAATACTGAATTTCTTTTTTCTCCCCTCGCAGTTAATAACCAAACAACAGACTGCGCATAATCAACTTGTCAAAGCGAGGGGATTTCTAAACTAAGCTGAAAATAATATTTCCCAGGTTACAAGTTTCGGCATTCTTCGAATACCTTATACAGAAAGAATTTTTCTCGCACACCACTGCATTGACTTCAGTTTTAAAACATTTCGAGTGTCATTCCACATTTCCAAAATGATACAATTCAAAATGTAAGGGTAGAATACAAGCAGAAATTTTTCCTAATTTTTGTTACTTATTCACCTATTTATTTCGCAGTATACCATATATGCCTATATTAATTTATTAACTCTGTGTCTCTAATCTTTATTTAATAGATAACTTTTCAAGCGAAATAATTAGAAACTTATGATTTCAAATTTCGGTGTGAAAGAGTCAAGGAATCATGCTGGTAATATATCAATGCTCTAATATTAGTTCAGACTAGATGAAGCACACGGAGTTGCCTCGGCTCAAACATGTGACCCGGTATTACATTGTACTTGGTACATCATGGTTCCAAACGGTAGTGTCATTTGCAACTTGTAAGCATGTTTTCCTGAACATACTATTGTCATTCCCCTATTTAACATAATAATGTAGGGATTAAATTTTGTTCACGATAATTTGGATTAGTTAAGATACCTGTAGAAAAAAGCCCGTTCAAATAGGTTCAGTAGATCTCAAGTTATATAAAATCCCTTTACACCCTTATCCTCTATCTCACCAACTTGCTACTAAACATCAAAATGAAATTTGACTCCAGATAATTTGCATGAATCAAGATACCTATATTGAAAAGCCGCTTTAAAGTGGTTTTACTATTCTCATGTTATGGTCACACCTTCTTTCACCCCTTCTGTCTTAGATTTCTGTCTATTTCCCCTTCTATCTTAGATGCTACCATCTTAACTATAAAATATAGTAATGAAATTGTGTTACCAAGTATCTGGTTTAGTAAAAAAAAACTATAAAAAAAACTGTTTAAATTGGTTCAGTAGATCTCAAGTTATTATCATACCTTTTAAGTGGTCAGACGGGGGGACGGAGAGTTTTTTTAAAAAAAAATCCAGGTATCTTCTTCTCGTTTCAAAGTTTAAGTCTGAAATTTTTTATAAATCTTGGAGTGAAACTATAGCTTCCAATAAGAAAAATACCAATCTTTATTTGTGTTTCCTTTAAAATGGGGAGATTTGCTTTTCAGAAATCTTCTTTCAAACGAACAAATACTAATGGAAGGGTATGATAAAAATATAAATATTTAAAATATGCTAGTATTTTTACACATATGTTAAGTTTAAGGAATTTAAACTTTAGGAATTCAGGCATATAGTTTTGCTTTAAAACAATGCATTTCACGTGCAAGTCGTGAGTAACTTATTCAGTGGAATATATTTGAAAATTCTGAATCCATTCATTTTTTTGCAATCTACATACATTAGTTTGATGCATTAATGCTTTTTTTAAAAATAGCATAACTTTAAATACTTTGTGCAACAATTAATGTTTCAGAAGGTAAATTTAACTTAATAATTGTATTTTGTTGCTACAATCACCATTCCAACAAGGTTAATAAATTTTACTCTTCTGGCTATTTTGCAATTCTGAAATATAACTGTCTGCATTTGCTTTTTTGAAGTTTTTCCGCTGTAACTGCACTCTTTAGACCATGATTTTTTTCTTCTATTTCTTATTCTACAGCGGCGAGTACTTTTGGAATAATTATACTTCAAATTTTATAACTATTATTTTACAGCTTGTAAGGTGCCGTAGTCGTATATTGTTAAAGAGGTAATTCATCCTGAATTTCAACAATTAGGGGAGAGAGAGGAGTATTCCAAAATTGCGAACATTTTTACATTTCATATTCATCCTGTAGGTACTCGTTATTTGATTCAACATGCGATGACTAAATAGTTCCATAACAGAATAATGTCTGACAATAGTTTTTAATTCATTCATCAAATTAAGTGTTTCAATTTACAAGGAATATTGTTTTCGACCTTGATTATTTGTAACTCCAAATTTATTGAAATAATTATACTTTGTAATTCAAATTAAGTTAAGAATTTTGTCACTTTAAACAATTAACGACATTACACTTTTTTTTCCCCTTTTCTTATGAAAGCGATCGCAATTTAATCTTAATTTCTACACAAAGTAGAGATTTCAACAAATTTCGGGGAGTATATTTTCAACACTGTTGAACCCCATGTTTTTTTTTTTGTTTTTTTTAAAACATAGGTTTACACGGGCTTATGTTTTTCTATTTGATTTTCTTAGAAAATTATTTAAAAAAAAAATAAAAATACAATTTTACTATTAATACAAAATATCACAAAACAATGTACTATCCGTCAGAAACTGAGCTTCCTTCTATTAAAATGACAATTCATTCATCAATTTGACTTTATATAAAGGGAGGGAAATGGATTATCACACAAAAATAAAACCACTGTCTAGAAATAATATTTGAGATGTAAGCTTAGTGTAAGCTTTGTGTTGTTAATATTTGAGATGTTAAGCTTGCTAAGCTAGATCTACGTCGGGCTATCAAATTATTTCTACAGAAACAGAATCCCTGATAATGGAATCGCACAAGCAAATATCAGAAGAAACCAAGCCATCACCGGAACATCAGTCTCCAAGCAAGTCTGATGAAGAAATGTTGATTTTAATACCAAGCCTTAACTATTTATAACCTACGCTGTATTTTACAATAGCTTGGCCTTAAAAATGGCTCATTTTAATAAACCAGTTTTGACTGTTTAGCTTTTATGTAAATCTCATTATGTATGCGCTTATACATTAATGTGTAGCAATAGTTTTATAGAGAAATTTAAAAAATTAGATTTTAGGAATATTAAAACCGAGAAAGTAGGCACACAAAAAATTAAGAGCAAAGCTTTAAAAAAGTTTTATTTGATGAACCTTTTGACTGTAGAGAAGTTCTTTACAAGATGAATCGGAGTATGCAGATAAAAAACTCCTGATATCTATATTTAATACAGAAATCAGGAGTCAATTATATAAAATATTGGCGTAGAAAAACAAAAATGATTTTGTTCATGTAGAATTTGTGGAAAAGAACAATGTTCTTTTTTAAGGGCAATTTTGTATGATAAAAACAAAAACTAAGTGAATTCATGTAAAAAAAAATATTCGAGGAAATTTTATTTAACTGAAAAAGAAAGTGTCATTTGCTTTAAAAAACGCCACTAAAACTAAGTTTCATTAGTTTAATCAGTTGATTTCTGTCAAGTTTTATTCCATAAAAAATACAATTGGATGTGTACACACATTTATTTCAATATTTTGAGCTATTATTGCATATTTTGACTACAATCATTCGATCATACTTCTTATTGCACTATGTAACTAAATTTCCCCTGCATTTGAACCCATATTCGTGTTTCGCATTAAAATTTAGAATTGTCTAACATCAAAATTTATACAACCCGATATTATTCATTTCTGGAAAGGTATGCATTGCCCCTAAGAAAAGTACAATTAAAAATATATGTTTCAATTTAAAGACAATATTTTAATTATAGTTAGGATAACGAAATGTGGTTAAAATTGACAAACGGATAAAGTGAAAAAAATTTAATATAAACTAAGTATTTTCTCAAAAAAATTGTTTAATAAACTTTTTAAATTAAGCCTTCTTACCTCTAATTCTTGGTTGGTTGATTACGTTTTAAGTAGGTTGGTTTTGTATACCTAAGGGCAACACTTAGCAATACTGCACCCACCTCAAATTGTTAATTCATTGTTACAACATTTAAAATTATTAAGAACAGAGGGAATTGATATTTTACTATGCAAACACAATTACCGCCTAAAATTCTTTCTCCAATGACGATTTTTACAAATATAATCACTTCCGCAAGAACAACATTTTATTTTCAATCATACATCAAAAGGGTTTCGATTACGATTTCTAAAATATAAGTAATCAAAGAACATTTTTGACAATTTAAAACTTCATAAAACTAGTCGAGTAATCCTCAATATCGAGTGATTTCAAGTTTTAACTCCGGTGGTTGGTTTATTATTTTTGAAGCAAGGTTAACATCTGAGGAATACTGCGCCAAACAAATTGATGAATATTGGTTTAAAAATACATAGTTTAGGAAAAATGTACACAAATGTCAAAAATAAAATATTTTTAGGAGTAAAAGCGTTCCACAAAAAATGACTTGCGGTCTGTTAGACCGCATGGGTTAAACACAAAACTGTATACATTTTGCATAGCTCGTATTACAAATAACTTAACATAAAGTTGTACTATATTTAAGTAGGCTAGACATTAAGATTTGGTTGGTTGTTTTCAGATTATCTGGCCCTGTCAGCAACACGAGGGCTATAATGCGCCGAAACATTCGTCATTTGACAAGCCAACATACATTTACAAACACCCATACCTTACAAGGGACTCGAACCCACAACCTCGCGGTTTAGAGGCTAGCACGCTAACCACTATACCGTTTGGTCGGCGTTAGACATCAAGAAAATATTAGTTTTTTTAATTTGATGACTGGAACAGTTTCGGTCAATCGATGTTTTTCGGTTGATAGTTATTCGTAAAACCTACTCTCTACTGTATATGGAAGTTTCCTTTTCTACTATCTTTGTTTAGCTGCGTTTAAAAGATATATTTTACCACACTTCAATTATCACTTCTTGCAGAGTTAGCTATGAAAACAATCTTAAATAGTGTGTGGCTTTGTTTATTCTCTTCGGACAAAGTTAGTGAACATCGCTTAGTATCTGTAGCACATGTGTTCTAAAAAAGGACTAAAGCATACAGTATCACTGAACTATCCGTACACAAGTAAAACATTCAAATCCTATCATAGCCAAACAATATTTATTGCGTAAAACATCTATTATACTTTTTTATGCATATCATATTATATGAAACTCAGAAATAAATATTACTCACCCCGCCATACAAGTGCCTTGGCATTTCGAATTCTTTCACTTTCTTCTAAAACTGTTCATGATTGATATATTTTGCTGAGTGTCTGTCTAGTTTCAACAAAGGCCAATATGAGCACAGTACGTATTGTAGCAAAGTTGGAGCACGTATTATTGCAAAGTTGGAGCACAATACGCATATATATATTTTTTACTTTTCCACTTTAAAAAACATTGTATCCATCAAGAAGTTTGTAACTCTGAAATTTCTCTTTCATACCGTCAGCAGTGGGTCTCGACATGATGCAAATAAATAATCCGAGTGTGACATCCGTACAATGTTTAGTATCGTTGAGGAACGTAGTTTGTTTCAAAATACATCAAATAGATACATCAAATTCATCCCTCTTTTATAGTCAACTTTTCTTTATATCTTATCAGAGCTAAAAAATCCAATTCGTTAAAATATTCACTGCTCATGGTTGAATCTTACATTCACACACATTCAAAACAAACAGGGAGACTGCCGGAAGTGCGTAATCGGAAGATATTGCAAGTTCGGCCAATCAGAGACGATATTGACTTGTGATGAAAGGAACAATTACCAATGAAGTTTAATTTTAACACTGAATTTAAATATCGAAAAAAGTTAAATCTATAAATAACCGGCCATTTTCAATATTTCCAACATTTTTAGCACCAGCTGAAATAATGAATTTTTATAATATCTACCCCAACAAATTTTCACGTTTAATTTGATGATGATTGAAATGATGTGTGGGAAGATATTATTGATTTCTTTGTCCAAAATTTGATTCACAAGAAGCTGAATAGTTTGATCCAAAATTAGACATTAAACTGTACATCTCCCACCTTGTGGCAAAAGTTTGTTTTTCCATAGTCTAAATAGTGTGCAAACCAAATTTTACAATGATATATCTTAAGTAGAATAGTGCTAGCTTCTAGACCGCGAGGTTGCGGGTTTGAGTCCCGTGTAAGGCAAGGGTGTTTATAAATGTATGTTGGCTTGTCAAATGACGAATGTTTCGGAACATTATAGCCCTCGTGTTGCTGACGGCGCCAGATAATCTGAAAGTAACCAACCACCTTAAGTAGAATAATCTATTCTCAACAGGTGCATTTATACTCTGACCACCCTGCACATTCACGAAAAGATTAAACAATATAAAAATAGGAAAAAGTTATGCACGCCATATCTTCCTCTCGACCTCTTCTGAAGAGCACCAATGAAAAACAACAATGTTTTAAATACATTTAATTGTTGAAGCATTGTTGACTCGCACTACTACTCTTGACCTGTATTTTTTATTCCTTATTCCTAGCCTTAACCAATAGTTGTTTTTTAACAATGTAACAATGTACAAAAGTTGCTTTTAACAGAAGAATTTAAGTTAGTAAAGATGAAAAAGTCGTAATTGTTTGGAGCTTATCAAGTACTCTTAAGTGAGTGGTTCTCTGGTTGGATGGATTTTAATTGCGTAAGATCCAAGATTGGCTAAGCTTCTTCAACTAAAGTTTGTGATCATTTTTCTTTAACCTATACTTTATATTTTAGAAGGGTTATTTAAAACCATGTTTACAATCCCAGGATTGTCTGCAATGTCCAAACGCAGCCACTTGAAATTTTTTTTTCCAAACTTCAAAAAAGAAAACAATGTTTTAGTTCTTGCTCTGTGTGACTTGGTATTTGCTAAAGAAAATCTTGAGATATTATACTCAATGGATCGTCACCCTTTTGGCGCCAATGACTAAAATGAGCTTACAAACTATTTCTGACAGATTTATGACTTCAAGATAAGGATTTACTGAATCGTGACTTACCAATTTATCCCTCACTTGTTTGTCAGTAGTTTGTGACATAAAAATAATATTAGGAAATAGACCTACTGGATAAATTCCTTGTTTTTTATTAAATGGGGTAATGCGTTCGATGAACCATAGATACACCTCTAGGGTAAACGTGGAAAGAGGTTGAATAAAAATATAGCTTTATATTAATTAAAATCTTTGTAACAATGTATAGTTTTATATCGTTAAATCATTGGTTTATTGTCTAAGTAAATGATAGAAAGGTATCTATAGAATATTCAGGAGATATTTTTTTATTAAAAATAGTTAGTAATGCATGCATTTGCTAGTTAAATGGGACAATTTTCTGATAAGAATATGTCTATTTTTATCATACATTTCAAAAATCATTAATTGTTGCTTTAGAGCTTTAGTTGCAGTAACCTTTTCGGACGTAGTATTAAGTGTCTGCTAATGAAGGATTTATATTGAAGGTATGATTTAGATAAGAGTTGAGAGTATTATATTTTCTATAGGTTTTATGTACGGGTACCAAAGAGCTTTGGTTACACATACATGCTAATGTATCGCGTTATTTTAAATTGTGGTTGAGTTTCTTAGTTAGGAAAGCATTATTGTGGTATTTTTCATTTCTCCCGTTAAATTTGCTCTCGATTTTTTTATCCAAACTTAGGTATTAACAATGAAAAATATTATAAGGTGAACAAGCAAACTACTATGATTTGTTGAAAATTGTGGTTGAGCCTATGACTTAATTATAGCCTATTACTTGTTGTAGTTAGTTTACAGGTCCCAGTCCTTAAAGGTTTTCTTTCATTGCATCTATTTGAACATATTTCTTGGTTAATTAGAATAGCATCCTTGCTCTTTAGCCAAAAGTCTACTTTACAATTTTGGTCACAAATATATTGGCACTAGAAAAAAAAAAAAAAAAAAAAAAAAAACAGGAAAAAAAAAAAAAAAAAAAAAAAAACAGTAATTATCCATCCATTACCAATCTCATAGACGTTCTGATAAACACCCCTGTTGATTTATCGACATCCTTTTGGGACGTCCATCCATGCGAGGGAATTTAGGAACCTCTAGAACATTCATCATGCTAATGCCATTCATCATTCGGATGTCCTTACTGCAGATGAATGGCCGGAACCTGCAGATAGCTACCGGTCATCGGCAAGGGTGCTAGTAAATACAAGATAAATTCTCATAACTTTTGCATTTCCGTAATGAATTACGTAATGAAAGATAGACTGCTGTTGGCCAATTTAAAATATTGGAGAAGATAGCCTTACTATTAGCAAATTAGTATAACGTCATGGTGGTCGTAAGGTTAATCCAAGGCAAAATAAAGCATTATGTAGTACTTTTCCTTTAGATGGGTACCAGTTGGTGCTGTTGTCGCCAAGCCTAAATGTTTACGCGTTTTAATGATGCGTAAATGTATCGTCAAGCTTAAATGTTTATGGTTTGTAATAGAGTTGCTAAACGGTTTGTTTTATAGGAATTATAAATGATTTTGAATTTGTTAGTTTGGATGAGTTATCAGTGAAATTCAGCGGTTTTTATCTGGTACCCGTCGAACTGAAGAGTACCTATTATGTATTTAAATTGTTATTTTGTTTGAACATTTCAGGCAAATTGACATCATTCGAATTCGCAATTTTCTATTATTTTCCCACCTCATTTTACGTTACATTTTCCTACGTTACACAAACCTCAATTAAATTACGACATTAAAGTTGCTAGTTCTATTGGTTGGTTTAATGGTAAGGTATTTGTTGTAGCACTATGCTACATCTATTAAGTCTTTTACGGTTTTAAATTAGGGCAATTATTTCATTACATCAAATTTGGAATTTCAAAAACCAAATGATTTTCCCAGAAACTATATTAACATGAACAATTTAATCCAAAAAGAGTTACAATTTGTGTTCGAAATTTTATTTTTGTTGACTGTCGGTGACATTTATCCCAAAGAAAAACTTGGAATGTGTCCTAGAAAAAGATACTTTAGCCCCAATGGCAACCCACGAATTCATTAAAATTTTTTATATAAATAATTCTGAGATAGAGGAGAAGGGAAGGGGGGGGGGGGGGAAAGCATGTGCGCCCTCAGGAGGGTGCAGCTTGCTACCCCCTGGCTCTTGAAAATTTAAAAAAATGAGGGAAAAGATATAAATTCTAAGATAAAAAAAAAAAGCACATATGCCATTTATACTTTTATGTTACAATGAGCATTTTTTTCTTTCTATTATTTTAGTCTTTTGTTATAGTTACTTGAGTGACGATTTTCTGGCGCTGGTAGTCTGTGATTATTAGAGGCTGAAAAGTAGAAGTATTTATTTCTTTTATTGTATAATCATTTCCTGTGTAGTTCTCAAATTCTAGGAAAATGTTTTGTTTTTTAAGTCATAGAATATACTATATATATTTTTTGAAATCTATTTTTAGAATTCAATTGAACATATACCAATACTGTCTTCGTGTTTCAATTTGATTTTTTTTTTCATTATATCTGAAACGTGTAAGAAATAAAAAAAAGTGTTACTCATCTGTATTTTTGCATCTTCGAGTTCCTCTATTCTAAACACTGTCTCTTGAATGCCGTGAGATTAAGTTGGATGAAAAAAAAAAATCGTTAAAAATATATATTTTAATATTTTTACTATTTTGTATTTTTTTTCTCTATAACAGAGTTGCGCTTTCAAAAATATATACCATGAATTTTAACTATTTTCAAAGAGTATAATTTATAATGTAAAATTATTAATTAACAATTCCAAAAAAATTAATGATTTTGATAAAAATTTAGTCCTGCACCCTTTTGCAAATATTACTGCGGGCGCCTATGGGGGAAAGTGTCAGAAAAGAATGAGTCAAGTTCTCTTATGTCTTTTAACCTTATGCCTCACGTGCTAACATCGACATTTCCCTAATTCCGCGAATGCATGTGTCTGCCGTTAGGATAAATGAGTTATTTCCGCTGTAAAATCCGCAGACTGGTCAAAGTGTGACGCTTCGCCCTTCCGAGGAAAATATTTGCCTTTGATTTGTTGATGTTAGATTGCTCAGCTGTTCTGACTGATGATGTCTTATTCAATCAATCTTCTGTCATGTGATTTAACATTCGGTGGGGTGCTGAATAATTTCGGATGCTTAGTTAGTAATAATAGTTTCTAGATATTGAAGGCATGGGGCAGTCTGCTACTGTCAGAAATGTGGCAAACTTGTGACATCTGAAATAGATAGTTATCGTTTGTTAAGTAATTCTTTACTATAAGTTTTGTTAATTAATTATAACTGTTGTTAAGAAACTCAAAATAGTGCTTTCATCTCAACAATTTAAAATGATGAATTTATTTCGTATGGAGTTTAAATTTTTTTTTTTTTGGGGGGGGGGGATAGTTTAGAGACTTAGACACTCATAGTTTTGTTTAAATAAGTTTTAGGAAAACATCGTGTGATTCATTGCATTTCTCTGCTTGCAACAAGCAACTGGTAATTTTGTGAAGCTGTAAGTGTTTCAATGTGCTTCAAATATGTTTATTTGCTTACAACATATGATGAAGTGAGCAAGAGAGAATGAAGTATAAAAGGAATTATGTAGTGAATGATCAACGTAAAAAATTCAAAACCATTATACATTAAATACACTTCTTGACCAATGAATTTGAAAACCCTTGAATATATTTATTCAAGTTTTATTTACCAGAATAATTAGGCAACATTTTAATGTCTAAAGTTACAAGTAGTCGAAGACGCAGTATAAGTAGGCTAACCATGTTAATTAGAAGAGAGGCAAAGCAGAGTTTAGAAAACAAGAGTATTTATCGTAGAAAATATGACGTATATTTGGGTACTGATTTTTTAGAAACACAATTCTCACAGCGAAAAATAAATAATTTGTTTGTACAAATATGATTTGTATTTTTTGATAAATATAAAGCTTAGCTATTGCAAATATTTTTTGTCTTATGGATCAAAACTTTTAATTAGAACTGTGACTTTGTGCTACTCAAATGGATTGGCAACATAAAAGTATTTATTAATGCAATAAAATAATTATTACAAAAGGTAGAATTTAAGAATTATTACAAAAGATAGAATTATAGAATCATTACAAAAAGTGACCCCACAATAAGAATAATTTGAGCGGTAAAACTTAATTTTCATATTTTTTTTTTTATATTGTTAAAAATTATAGAATATATTAAAGAGAATATCAAGCATAAATAAAAAAAAAAGATAGAACACAAAATAGATTAAAATTAAAATAATATGTTAGTGTAGAGTTAAGTTTTGAAATTTTTGCTTTGAATGCTTTTGCATTTTACTTTTATTTATTTAGAATACTTTGGAAAGTTAGAAGTCAATTGAAACAATAAATGTTAGCACATTTTAAAGTTAAATTATATCCGCAATATTACTTATTTTCTTTCAAAATACAAACACATCCCCCCCCCCCCCTCCAATATTTGTTCAAAATGTAAATTGGAATTTTTTTTATAATTTTTATTTTTTATTATAATTTATGATGAGATGACGTGGGAGGTTTAAGTAATTTTGTGTTACTTTTGAATTAATTTTTAGCTAATAAAATTTATTAAAAAATTAAGGTGATCAAGTGATTTTGAATTAATAAATCAATCAAATTCTTTACTATTATTAAAAAAACATTTTGATATTAATGTAAAATTAATAAGGACTGTTTTACAGTTTATTTAAAGAGTCTGTATGTTTATAAAATACAAATTTTAAATTGATTATAAATAGATAAAGCTGTTACAGAGTGATAATTCTTAAGAACAGATTTTTTTTTATGTTGCAAGATAAATGTTTCTTTATAAAATCCTTGAAAAATAATTATTTTGCGACAAAAAAAAAATTCTGCTCTATTTGTATTTTAACACAAAGTATTTCATTTCAAGAAATTACGAATTTTTTAAATAAACACGTTAGGTATTGATTCTCATATTTATTAAAACACTGCAACTTCATAAGTTAAATTATTTTTTTAGTTGAAATTTTATTTAATTTGTTATCCATTTGTGGCCAACAATGTTCTATCCATATCGCGATATATTAGAATCGAGTTTTCTATAATAGTTGTTTTCACTGTATTGATAGTCAAAAGACGATCGATTAGAACAGTAGTTTATAAATAATTTTTTCTTTATTGTGTTTTGAAGAAAATGAAATTTTTATATACAACTCTAGATGATAGATGGCACCATGAGCTTGAAATAGTAATTTTGGTTAAAATAATTTTGAATATTTTTAGTTATTCTCTGACATTAGAGATGGCAGCACGAAGCAAATTATTTGATTTCAGAAAATCCAAAAAGTATTGGTGTAAAATTTTTCTTTACTAGTGGGAAAGAGCTACAATATTGATTAGAAACATAACAGTCTGGAAAATCCTCGCAATAAAAATAATTCTATGGAACTGATAAGTTAAGTTCAGGGATACTCCATTATTTGATAATTTAAAATCAAAAGAGATTTTGAATAAGATTTTTTATTATTTAGTTAAATGCTCCTGAACAATTTTAATTATACATATACATGTCGATGTAATAAAAAACAAAACAAAAAAACATGCACATACAAAGGAATTAAGGAACAAGAAGTACCATCTATCTGTATTAATAAAAAATTAATATGTTTTCTTTGTGTAACATCAGATTTTTTTTACCACATTCTTGTGAAAACCTCTCGTGGTACCCTTACATTTTCATGCATTGTGGATTTTTCCTATGTCCTATTACTATATTTGATCCCCCAGATCTCTAAATTTATTTGTGGTATTTTTCTTTTGGAATTTTACGCTCGATGTACTATATAAAAAACACCGTACTAATTACTTTTTTGTATTACTTTTTTAATTATTTTTGCGAATTGTCGGATTTTATAAACTTTGCCAGCTTGCATTATTTGTTGTATTTTTCCAGTATAATTGCCTAACGCTCTATCAACTTTGTAAGTTGTATTGCGTTAGTACGTATGATCTTGTAACTATTGTATATTGTGTGTATGATCCTTTTACTTTTTGTATTCTAAAATGTATGTGGTGTAATTATGTTAGCTTTGTAAAATTAATTATCTTGATCTATTATGTAATCTACAATTATGTAATCTGCAATTCCCACTTAATAAGTATTAGAAAACTAATATATCTAGCAATAAAAAAATATTCGTATATAATTATGATATATCTGAATTAATTTAAAATCACAGGAATAATTTAATTTGTAGTGTATTTAAATTTTAATTTTTATTTATAAGTAATAGACTTACTGATAATGATGTTGAAAAACTAAAGAAAAGTATAAATATAACTAAATAACTTTTTTTCACAAAATTTTGTTTTGAATGTATTTTAAAACTGCTAGTTTCAAAATTAAGTTTTTTGAACAATGTGTATTTGATCCTTGAAAGTTTCCTACTCTGAATTATACTCTGCATTATTTTTTTAACTGATTAATTCAATAATTCAAACAATAGTTAACATAAAAGAGTTTTTTTTTTTACTCCAGCAAAAACTAGTTCCTCACAAATTAATTTTCAAATTTGGAATGGTGATCTTTCCACACTGTATTACTTTACGAATCTGAATATAGTTTAAAAATAGTTTTGAACATTTTAAGGAAACTTTGTATCAGGTAAAAAATAAGTATGTGAATTTTTAACAAAGAACCAAAGCTCTTTATTCTACAATCTACGATATTTTATCAGAGCCTTATCTTGGTACAACATTTAACTTGAGATAATTGGAAAGGTACCGAGGCCTTTCCTTTCTTATCCATGGAGTGGGAATGGTAATCAATGCTTGTTAATAGAAAGCAAGCGATCTTTAAGTGCTTAAAAGCTACCTGTTGGATGGGATTGTTCTGTCTTCACTTGCTTATATCTTAACTCTTTTTTATTTTTTTTTTCTTCTTTATAAGAGACTTTTCTACTATAATTAAATGCGATGCATTTAGTGCGTGCCATTTTCTAAAAAAGTCCCTTGGGAATTTATTGGGAAATACAAAATCTATTGGGAATGTTTTTATAAGAAAAACTTACTGTTTCTCCCATTTACTATTCAGAAATAACTACTTATTTCAATCATTTGCGGAACAAACATGTTACATTGATGTAGATTGGAAAAGAAAATATGAAAATTGCTAAAGTATTACATCGAAAACAAAAAATAATGCATTTAGTGCTAATAATATTTAGTTTGTATCTTTTGTTTTGTTGCATGTCACACAGTCGGAATTCTTGAATTAATCCACAATGCAAGTCTTGAATTAATCCACAATGTAAGACTTGAATTAATCCACAATGTAAGTCTTGAATTGAAGCCATTTAAGGTTTCATAGGGACTTATTTTTGTAAATTTAAATTAGGTACACATAAACTTAAATAATACCACAAGAGACCGAAGAGCGTCGGCGAAGTTCGAACACGTGACCTCTTGCATGCTGCCCAAGCATTCTGCCTTGAACAGCTTATTTAATTATAGTAAGCATTTTGCTGTTGGTGTTTTTGTTTTTTTATTGTACGGAATTTTTTTTTAAAAACGTTGCTACTGTGATACATCCAGTTGATAGGAATTGAAGCAGTCACTTGTTTGGCATACTATTTTAATTCTAGGTTTCTGGATAGATGATAAGACCATGATTATTTGTGTAAAAAAGTTATCAATATCAAAATTGTTTTTCTTTTATTTTTTAAAATACATTTAACAAATAATTTTATTCTTAAAATAGGTTGGTACCATTTTTAATGATAAAACACAAATTAATAATATATATATATATATATATATATATATATATATATATATATATATATATATATATATATATATATATATATATATATATATATATATATATATTTAACTAACCGCCGATATATTACAATATCATTTTAAGGAAATAATCAGAACCCTATAACGAAAAATTAGTTTTAGAAAATAAGTTTGCTTTACCAAATAATTTTTTGAAATAAAATAACTAAAAATGTTTTAATGCACAGTTACACATTATTTCAAAATTGTGAAACAAAATAAAATAGTTTATAAAACTTTGGTATTTATGGACGAAAACTTCTTAAATATGCTTAGAAGTAAGAGGGCGAGGTTGAATCAAAATACCAGATATGGACCATGCGACGATGTTATTAACATAAGGCTTTTCTTATCAGAGAAGACTCTTTAAAAGAGGTCGCATATGAATTTCTTTTGACAATATAGTTAGCGAAATTTTCAGTGAAATGGTAAATAATTTTGATCATCAAAGTAGAGAAATTATATAATTTTTTTTTTTTTTTTTTTTTACATAATTTATCGAGCCTATGACTGAAAAGTCATAACCCTCAACATCCTTTTCCACAACGCTGATACTATTCGCCGAGCTTGATGATAAGAGTGTAATTTACACTAAAATGATGTTATTTATGCAAAAAAAAAAAGAAAAAAAAATGTGTTCAATCTTACTAACCAGCGATGAGCACTTTTACTGTTATCTAATATAATGAGGCAGAAATATGCTGGATTATTCCCAACAATAACTAATTACTGTCTGTCTGATTAGTATTGAAATGTCATGGTCCTACATAAATTCCTTAATGCACAAAATCCAAGAATATCCCAAATGAAACAAATATTTCTTGAATTAAGTAAAAATAGAAGCTAACACAATATTCTGAGCCAAATTAAATATTATTCTCCAAAAGTATTTCTTGTAATATACAGGGAACTTGAAGTTTATGTCTCAGATATATGGGTTTGGAAATCAGGACCATTATCATGAATAAGACTCATGTAGCAACATATGGTTGCTTCTGCATGTGCAACTCAGATGCGCTGCCCCCCAAAATATACAAAAACAGGAATACGCAAGACAAGTCATTACAGTGGAAGATAGTATATCATAAAGAGGAGTTTAAAAAAAACCATAAAACAGTTATTGGAAAGTTGTGTATTAACGTTTCCTGTTGCTTCATCCTTACTACCTTTGCTTCCCACTTACGCACTGTCTGCCCCGTTTGTAGAGGTCGGCGATATATCGATACGACGATAGATTTATCGATATTTCTAAAAAAATATCGATATTAAAAATATCGATAAAAGTAACCAATGTATCGATATTTTCAAACGTTTTCAGTTTTTTGATGATCGTTTTGTAGTTCCACGTGTTTTTTGGATTTTATTTATTCGCTTTTCAAAAACTTCAAAACTAAAGTTTGAAATTGACTGAGAGACTTTTAAAACGGCACCAATATTCAATATTTTCCATACATTTAAAAGCTATTGAAAATTATCTAAAGTTTTCTAAAATCACTTCATCAATTAAGCGAATATATATATATATATATATATATATATATATATATTTTTTTTTTTTTTTTTTTTTTTTTTGTAATAGATTCATTTCAGTTGAAAAGGTAGTCACCTTACAAAAAAGCAATAATGAAGAGTAAAAATTTGCCCCGAAAAACTTTGTTTCTGGGAAAATTGAAAATCCGATAATAAAAAAAAAATCATGTATCTATATCACGATACTTTTTTCTATGCAACGATATAGTATCGATATTTATTTTGATCGATATTTCCGACCTCTACCTGTCTGGGTTATGCATGCGTTCATATTATTTTTATTTGTTATGTTGTTTCCGATCTCCATGCATGTTTCTGATCTCCATGCATATTTCTGAATACCTTGAATACATTTGTGTACTTGTTATTAAAATGAGTTAAAGTTAGATGCATCTATTCGATACATGCGTATTATCTCGTAGATCGTTGGCGAAAATTTTGTTGGTTTTAAAAAGTTCAGCTCGGATCAGCATCGGAGCCTCAACTATGCAGTGGATCGTTAAACCATCTGGACTGACCATGTCGACATAGTAAGGAAGTACGTTTGGTAAACTTTTGGTTTAGATTTTGTCTCTGGTTTATATGTAAGTACCTCTTATTCTACATGAATTGTACATCGAATATAATTAATATTTCTGGATAACAAAAATACAACAGAAAAAGTGTGCTGAAATGTAATACTTTGAATTAGAAAGCATCTGTGGTGGTCACTTCGAAACAAAAAATACTTCCCTTCGACACTGGCGATCTATTTTGTCTAACGGTTACAGTTTCAGCCTAGCATGCTAGATTTCTGGGGTTCGATTATCGCCTGTTCCTTACATTCGCCACACCTCAATAAAATGCGATCAGAAAAGTTTGAATAAAATTATCTTTCCGATGATATTAGTAGAGATTGGAAAAAGTATCATTCTTTTGATTTTCGTTATAATTTTCTGGACAAGTTTGGTGAGTAAATTTGAATAAATGAATAGCGTCACGGAGAGAGACAAAATATCCTGTATTCATTTCATCACCAGCACTGGATGAACATAGGGCAGCTTTTATCTAGAGTTGAAAAGGATTCGCTGAAATAACGATTCCATGAATCTCTCATTGGTCGGTTGTTTGATTCTATTCACTGAGTATTTCGGTTTGTGCGACTGATGAATGAGATTCAGAGAGACGCGAGAAGTTTGAATAAAAGTTTTCGGAACTATTCGACAGTATTAACACACGAGTATGGTCTAATAAATTTTTATAAGCTGATACAAATTGTAGATCTTTGATCTATATAATATAACAGTAATGTTTTAGTAAATAGGAAATACTTTCAATTAGTTACTTAAATGTAACTCTTTTTAAAAATTATCACAGTGAATAGTAGCTCAACTATTCATTTAATGCAGTACTTGATAATTACTTTAAACAGGATGTGAAGCTGCAATAATGGGGCTTAATGGGTTACTTTATGCAATATTGATCCTGTGCTATAGTTTAGTTCTGTTTTAATTACAATAAAAATGTATGTATGTATGTATGTATGTATGTATGTATGTATGTATGTATGTATGTATGTATGTATGTATGTATGTATGTATGTATGTATGTATGTATGTATGTATGTATGTATGTATGTATGTATGTATGTATGTATGTATGTATGTATGTATGTATGTATGTATGTATGTATGTATGTATGTATGTATGTATGTATGTATGTATGTATGTATGTATGTATGTATGTATGTATGTATGTATAATATATGTAATTATATTTATATTTAGAATAGCCTTTTAATTTAATTTTTAATTTTAAAGCACGTCCTCTATTTTTAATCCCTTTTCTGGTCATCACTTTTATTCAGTAATGTTCCCCATGTTTCAATAGTGTATGTCAGCACTTTTCTAGCTATGAGTTACTTAACATTCAAGAATCTGAACTGCTTATTGAGACCTATGATCTCACACCTATGGTATTTCCATTTCTGCTGCATTTACAAAATCCACGTTTCAATTCAATGCTTGTTTTCAGAGCCTCCATTCAGAGCCTCTCTCTAAATTAAATAAATAAATGGTTTATATGACAGCAATTTAGAAGAATTTTTGTGTCCTTTACATTTTCTTTATTCTTAAAATAAACGAATGAATGAAAATATATGAAAATTTCATGTATATGTTATACCAAAATCGTATTATTTAAGAGTTTAATGACAATTGTAAAATCATTTTTTCCCTTTCCATTATGACTTTTAGTTGCCAAAGTAATAACGAAAACTAAAAGACGTTTAATTATGGGGGATTTGTACCAAAAGAAAAAACAACCAAAAAGAAAAAATGAGACAAAGTTGAGTGTATTCAGTTAATCATTTTCAACTGTTTGTAAACTACGCTTCTCAAATTAATACAAACTGAATATATGTTTTTGATCAGATATTATGTGTTTTTCAACTTATATTAGTTCAAATTTTTATTAAAATATATAAAGTATTTTACATCGATTGACGTATTCAAATTACATTTTTGTTTTGGTGTTTTCAGAGATGTATCTTAGTAGATCGAAGAAACGATTTTTATACAGGAGTATAGAATACACGCGATACATGAGTGCAGACAGCTTTATCATACCTACTTTTAGATCCAATAATAAACTAAATGTTCTAATAGTGAATTGCAATTGCTAATGGAGAAGCACTTGATCAGTCTATATCTGGAAACATGCTTGTGCTTAAGCATTAGGGTGGATAGTTCTCCTACGGAGAAAAAAAAATATTATTAAACAAAACCTACTTATGGGGAAAAGATGCTCTATGATATAGAGATTAGGGAAAAAATAATAAAAAAAATTTATTTAAAAATTTGCACTGCCACAAAGGGATTGAATTTTCGAAAAAAATGCAAGAAGTCCTAATTTTCGTTAAATGATTTTAAACTAAAAATAATTATTTTTTACAATATAAATCCTAAAAAAGTGATGATTACTGAATAATTAGTAGTACAATGTACATTTCAACCTTTTTTGACCCAACTCCCTCCCCCCCATATCACCGTTGAATCAGCCCTACAACCCTATAGTGCAGTTGTCAGCGGCTTACGGAATTCGACGCCTAATCGGTGAGAGCTGTTCTTGTAAAGTAAATTAAACTACAATTTTATTATGTGACATTTGTTTGTTTGGACTTGTCCTATATTTGGGTTAGGCTGTATTATGCACACGATTATGCTTCCCACGTACGAAAAACGTATTAAGGTAAAAAATATTGGCATTCAAAAAAAGAAGCAAAGTATAGTGTATTTAAATACACTTTTCTCCGCGTGTCAATAAGTTGCAAGTAAGTTAGGAGAGACCTGGAAACGAGCTTTAATACCAATAAATGACCACTACAGCATTTTGAGAAAAATATGTTCGTACCACGACAAATATCGCGCTTTCAAAGCTAGAAAATTAACTTAAAGCTATCTCAAGGAAAGCACATCGTAAGTTTTTTCATGCGTCGACTTGGTTGTTTTCAGATTATCTGGCATCGTCAGCTACACGAGGGCTATAATGTGCCGAAGCATTCGCCATTTGACAAGCCAACATACATTTACAAATATCCATGCCTTACACGGGGCTCGTACACGCAACTTCGCGGTCTAGAAGCTAGTACACTATCCCCTATACAGTTTGGTCGGCTAGGTCATAGGTCTACAATGACATAGATGCAACAATGTTGGTTGCGATAATAGGTAGTCTGTCAATACAGGTATCAAAGAAGCTGTTATACGAAATATGGAACTGATTCTGAAGCGTTCACTACAATGGTTTGTGTGCCAGTTACAAGCCAAAGAGTGACCGTATGCGAGATACTACCTGTAGTTTCATTCACGTAAACCAAACCTATGCGAACTGACTAACAAGAAAGACTTAAGTAAAGATCAACTGTGCTTAATGGAAATTTGTGAAGCCATCACTGCGGACAATTCAGCAAAGGGCTGTTGAAGAGAAACTCTGGAAAGATTCGTCACTCAAGGTGGTTTACAACCCCCAACAGAATTCTCCTGTTCTATTTGGCTTAGAAGTCCAACCAAAGCTTTATTGACATTAATTACGTTCATCGTAAAAATCTAAGCACCTATGTGATTCAGGATCAAAACCAAACAATCGGTAATCTATGGTGCAGAGCATTTGCATTAATCAATCTTTCTATCTCGTTATTTCTCAATTGATTTGAAGAAAGTCATTGATCCAGTAATTTTTTAACGGGGATTTGGGCTTTCCTGAAAATATCCTGATATCAATGCTAGCTGACGACAAAAATAACACAAAGGAATAGGTCCTTCAAAGAATTTTGAATTTGCGCAAAGTCAAACGGTCTGCTACAACCCAAACCCTTTTAGCGATTAATATCCGTATCTTAAACATACCAACTTTTTACCCTTGTGTGACAGATTATGTGAACTTTATTACGTGGGAGAATGTGACAGAACGATTTAGTGATGACATGTTTTCAGGAGCAATAGTAAACCCAGCAATCATTTCTACGGCAATACTACATAGTATTGCCTACTATCAAGGGGTATCCCTGTCGTACTCAAGCTACAGAACGAATAGTCATAGAAGCATTTTCTGCTGTAAGCGGATCATACAGAAGAGATGGGTTAAAAAGAAATAGCCTGGAATCACGAAACCTCAAGCCAGTTTTCAACACCAAACGTGATTACCGTTCACTGTAATTCCGAAGATTTTTTGATTTTTCTTGATTTAATTCTTAAGAAGTTGTAATATGTTCCTAAAGCTTTTTTTTTTCTGTAACCATTTAGTATATGTTCTCTCATTCCAATAAATATTTAAAAGTACTAAAGGCCTGTTTCACTTGAACAAAAATCACTTTGACATTTTACCATTAAAAAGCTTAAATACCAAAACTTCATCCCCCTTTCAAAGAGCTTAACATACAATTTATTATTTTTATTTTATTTTTCCCTTAATTAATGTACCTCAGAACATCTTTTCCGTACAGGTAGGTTTTGAAGTTCTTCAGAAAAAAAAATTCAATTGAATTTGACTTTTTGCTATAAAAAATCTCAAATACCTAAACTTCATCCTCCTTGTGGCAGTACTGAACTTAAAATTTAATTTTTTTAATTATTTTTCCATATATCTATATACCATAGAACATCTTTTCCCCATAAGTCGGATTTGAAATTCTGAATTTTTTTTTTTCGATCCACCCTATTAAGCATTTATATTAAATTCTTTTGAAAATTTACATCTTCTATATTTATCATTATAAATTATTGTAACCAAATACCCTGTATCTGGAGATCTATTGGTTGGTAGAATAAAGGTTTATCATATGTTGGATTTAGTTCAATATCTTCGCTCCCCGTCACAGTATTATATTTATTTATGACTTACCATTCTGGTGGAGAAATGGCGAGTATGGATTTATAACACAGTGACGATTTCCTTACAGAATAAACCCAGTGGCACAAATCCGCTTGCCAGGATTGGCTCGCCACTGGTCAATTTTGATGTGGACTCTTGTAAACTGACCATTGCTATGGATATTGGCCAATCTCGCTCAATGCTGGGTAAAATATACAAAAAAAATATGTTTTTGTAATGTTGTTGTAGAGTTTTAAAATTTAAATATAATGTTATAAGAAAGGACGGAAGGGTAAAAATATGTTTTGTGCTGATTTTTACATGTTTATTAAAAAAAAAAAAAAAAAAAAAAAAAAAAAAAAAAAAAAAACACGTATATTTTGGTACGATGCTAAAGTTTGGCATGGACTGGTCAGTTTTCTCAGAATCAATGTTTCCATCATTGGTCAATACCTCAGTGCTACCTGGGAATGAGGATTGGGAATTTGGTTCGAAATTTTGATGTAAAATTTACTTAGGATACATTCAGAAAATGCAAGAAATCTCGATGATCCGAAATATTCCAAGTCCTTGTTTCTTTTACCCATGCAAAACCTCTTCGGAACAAATTAGATCCAAAAAGAAACCAACTAAAACGATATACTAACCTCGTTAAACAAAAGTGACATCTCGGCAATTAACTTTGCTTTGTTCTCGGTGCAGTTTTTGCCGGCCTCGGGCTACCATTTCTGCCTGCTTCGTGTTTACCAAACGAGTTAAGGAGTTACCATCTGCCCCTGCCTTGCATTAGATAACTTCGGATGAGAAAGTTATCTTTGGTACAAAAAAGATAAGAACATGACAAGTGGAAAAAAAAGTAGTGGATCAGGAGTCTTGGGGCTGTTTGATTACTGTAAGAATGTTGATACTCATTCCTTCCCTCCCTCTTGGGACATTCCACTACTTAGGGCTCTTTATATTTGAGTATAGGAGAAGGGTTGGTGGGTACACGAAGGGATTACATCAACACAAAGATGGAAAAGGATTTAGTGGTCAATATCATACTTTTCCTGTAAGTTTCTTGTTGTTGGGACGTCGGAAAGGTATTTTGTCCAGAAAAATCTTAATGTTTTATGGGAATTTTTGTTATTGCATCCTTAAGATAGCTGTTAGGAAACGAACATTTTGTTGAGCCAACCTTTTGAGACTTTAATATCTTGAAATGATAAGTAATCAAAATGTTTATAAGGAATAGTTTGCTTGCTGTGGAATATAAAAACCAGAATTGTTTGTGTGGGAATGTGTGTTTTGTACTCTATTGTAACTTTTAAAGTTTGTTTTGTTTGATTGTATTTTATAATATTTAAGAATTGAAGAGCCTTATTCCGAAATTTTTATTTGCTTCTAAGCTTTTAAAAACCTTAAAATATTAAGAGCATATATTTTTAATTTCTAAAATAAAAAGAGTAATGATAAGTTTTAAAACATGTATAGCAACGGTTGATTTTTCGTCGTTGGTAGTCATACAATATAAAGAAAATAAGCTAAGATACTCGGTAGAAACGAAATAATATGTAGCCAAAAAAAAAAGTAAAAGAATAGTGAACAAAATATTCTGATTTAGGGGACTATGTTGTAACTGCACTAAAAAGAGTTAAAATTTAATTTTTTGCGGTCCAACCGATAAAGAGTTATTATTGTTTTGAAAAAGTTTGTGTTTTAATAGATAAAAATCAATTACTGTCCCAATGGTACAGCGGCATCCGAATGCATTATGCTGCAGCCAGAAACATATGTAATAAGTTAAAAGGTTTGAATGATAAAATATTGGTATCGCATTAAATTTAATTTTTTAATCAACAATAATTATTTGTTGCACGTTGATATAATTTTAACAAATAAGAAAATATAACTTAACAAATAGAACAGTACAAAGTTTCAACATGTTTAATATTTTGACTCTTTAAAGTTCATTGAGAACATTAATTTTTTAATGATAACCTTAATTAATGCATAAACAACTTCTTATCCAAAACAAATTATGAGGTTATGAAAATACACTGCACTCCATTTTTTTCAATGTATTCAATAACAAGAGTGATTTTTCATAAATTAAAAAAAAAAAAAATGCAATAAAATAAACCTATATGATTTAAATACTTTAACGATTAGTATCGAAAAAACATAAAAAAAAAACAAAAAAACATAATAAATTAAAAAAAAAAAAATATATAAGAAACACAAACATAAAAGTTGGCTTCATGTTGCCCAACGAGGACTAAAATTATAAATCAAACTGCTTATAGGTTGAGAAAATTACTATCTCAAGTTCACGTGGTTAACTAGTTTTCCACAGTTTACATTATCAAAGCCACCTTTCATTACCCACGCACTTTTTTATGAATTTAAAAATATATGGACATAGGTATACCATAATAGGTAGTGAAATGAAATGTGTGTTATTAAAGAAGATTAAAATTTCCTTGTCACAAAAATCTTTAAAATATATTATTAAATGAATTTAGAAAAAGTAAGTTCGTCAATTGCAACTTTTTATACTTGAACATATTATTTTAAAGCTAAATTAGTATTTTTATCACAAATATCCGTGAATTTATCTACTTTCGAATATATTCTAACAATAATGAATAATATATATTCGTACATATTAAAAAATACATTTTGAGTTTTTTTAAAAATCTAATCCTCTTCAATTCTGCCAAAAATAGATTTTATATTCTGAAACTTGGGCTAAAAAGAAAGATTTGCATTGACAAGTCACATATTTTAAATGTCATTATATTGGAATATCTTTAGAAGTTTTGACAGTTGGAGTTTTTTTGTTTTTTAAAACACATATTTTAAAACCTTTTCTTGAGCATTTAAAATTCGATTTGATGCTTTCTTCCAGAAAAGAACCACATTTTCTTTTGTGACAAGATTATACCTTCAAGTCTCAGTATCGGAGGATGGCATTAAAACTTAAAGAATAGTTCTATTCTTTAAAATTTAAATTTCAGATAGGCTTATTTATTTCCATGTAAGTATTGTTCTTGAAAGGGAAAACTTCCAAAACCTGTTTATATTATACATTTAACTATACGTTTTTTGAAATTTGTTAATAAACTGTAGCTTTGGGTTTTCAAGTATCTAAAAATACAAACATAAGCTAAATAAGAGTTTCCTTGCGTTTATTTACTAAGATAATGCTCTTATAATTATATTCTGTTGGTTGGTTTGCGCACCCTACAACCTAACTTTATGCTCAATGACGGCTAATAAGGCCGGGACCTACAGCATAACTTGGAATCCAAACCACAACGAATATCCATGACTAACCCAGAATTTGAACCCGGCTCCTTTGAAATTATATTCTGATTTCGGTATTTAGTAAAAGAAAAATATAAAATTAATACTAAAGCACATTAAGAAGTTCCAAGAAATTTTATTTTATAAAAATTTAAATAAATATGAATTTTCAAATTTTTTATATTTCGTCTTTTATGTTTTTCTTAATAGAAACTATATTACAGACTGTACCATTAAAAATTTATTTTTATATTATTAAAATTAAAGAACTATTTATAAATTATTTTAGTTTCCATACAGTCGCTAATAACAGCAGTGGTTATCATTCTTTCACCCACACCTATTCCATGTAGCTAAGACTACATTTTTCAACACATTCATTCACCAGAAAACAACATCAGGCAACATTCACTAAACAACAACGCATACGATAATGTACAGAATGAATTCAATGGAACTTGTACGGAAAAAACAGAGCTATGATGTTACTTTTTTAATCTAACTGTATATAGTGAGAGGCTTGTACACACGCTCTGCCCAGATCAAAATTCCCAGATAAAGCTAAAATTACTCACAACCTCTAACGATTTCAAAATAGACTGTTTCTTAGTGAAAATCATGGCAATATATATATATTTAATTAGTAATTTTTATCAGTTGAAAACATTGATTGGAATGTCATTCAACTAATTCTTAAAATACACTGCACTACTATTGTTGGCAATAATGTCTAGTATTTTAAAACTATATTTTGGGATGCAATGCTTAGAGTCTTTTATTATGAGAGTAAAGACTATCATATTATTATTACACACATAACATTGTTTATATAGTATTAAGCATTGAGCTCACTGCTCTCTAATAGCGATAAGCTATTATATTTTGGAGACCATTTCAGTTTTTACGATTGTAATTTTGTTACCATTTCCCTAATCCAATAATAAAATTATAACAAAATAATCAAGATTTGACTCAAGAAAAAGCAAACTAAAACTATAACTTACACTATCATAATCATTTCTAATCAACTTAGGCTATGTTTTATCTATTTAAAATATAATTAGAATGACCTTTTAAAAGTAAATGGTAAACTTTGAAAAACACATGGAACTAACGTCAAATCTTCGATATTAGATGCTTAGGTACTCCAGAATATTAAATAAATATACGCAAGGCATTTTTAAACACTCAGTAAATAAATGCTTGTTTTTTTTTTCTCGAAGAAATTCTTAGATATTAAATTTATAAGTAATATGAAATAAATGATCTGATATAACGAAGTAATTGCAACCTAAAATGTTAGTTTGCTATTTCAATAGCATAACTGAAAATTAAATATGTGTTCCACACCAAAAATAAGGGATGGTCCAAACAGGCTACACATATAAGCAATTTGTGAGCATGAGCAATTGTGTGGGATGGTTTACGGTTCTTACGGAAATGATAAGAAAAAATTGATGATCTATCGGATTATTATCCACAGCCTACCTAAATAACAAGACATTTGTTCATATACACTAGACACTATCTTTTCGAAGAAAAGAATGGTAAATAAATATTTTCTGAAGTTTTTATGTAAACAGCACCTTCCAGGTCAACATTCTTTCGCATACTCTTGAAAATTTTGGAAACTCACTTGATTTCTACAAAACAAATTCCTTTACCGATTGATTAATGAAATGGACACATTGCTAAATTTTCTACTCCGAGAAATATGGCATTTATTTTATCTCCACTCCACTCGTATTTTACGAGATAGTTTTATTTACTGATTTATTAGTAAAATTGATACATTACATCCTTTTATACTACGAGGAACATTACATTTATATTATCTTCACACCACTTGCATTCCACAAGTTTTATTTACTGATTTATTAGTAAAATTGATACACTACATCCTTTTATACTACGGGGAATATTATATTTATATAATCTCCACACCATTTGCATTCCACAAGGTAGTTTCATATGTTGATTTATTAGTAAAATTGACACATTACAACCTTTTATACTACGGGGAATATTATATTTATATTATCTCCACACCACTTGCATAAATTAACACAAGATAGTTTAATTTATTTGTTTATTAGTAAAATTGACACAATACTCTATTTTATACTCTAGGATATATTGCATTTACAACATCTCCACTCCATTTTTATTCTACAAGATAGTTTCATAATCTTGATTTTTTAGTACAATTGAAATATTACAACCTTTTCTACTCCGGAGAATATTGCATTTATTTTATTTTCACTAATAGCAGCTTGATCGGGAAAAATATACTCAAGGTAATAGGTACACTCCATTAAATGTTAAAATTGTTTGCTTTAAAAGGTACATTAAAAATAGTTTTTACTTTAAACACTTAATTTTTTTTTTTTTTTTTGCTATGCATTTTGGGAAATCCTTTTCAAATATTTGCCCTTGAATTCATAGCTTGAATGCTTGAATGTTTCTTAGGTAATTTCTGTAAGAACGAGTAATTTTTTTTACCAAAAATACTAAATTAGCACAGTATGGCCCTAATGAGGTCATTTGGCCATAAAACCTCAATAAACCAACCAAAAACACTAAAATATTAACACTTTTCATAGCCTAAAATTTTGTCCAATTGTTTTATGCATAAATCCATGAGTTAAAATAGTTACTAATAAGTGGTTATTATATTTGCAAACTTTTAGAATAAATTAACTAGTACTTTTTAAGAAAATGTTCCTTTTTGAATAAAAAAAAACCCTGTTTAGAGAAAACAGGGATTTAGTGAAAAACTCCTAAATATATTTAATGAAAAATCAAGGATATTTAAAAAAAAATAAATAAAAATAAAATTCTTATATAATAGTTAGAATAAAAATTAAGACGCTACTGAATGTAGAAATAAATATAGACTTGAAAAAAAAAAATAATAATAATAATAAAATCGATTTTTCATCATTTGTGCGCACCTACACCTTAATATTTATTCTTGCAAACAATACAAAATAATATAATTGTAAATTTGAATTAGTTCGTAGATTTTGCTTCAAGTGAATATATTATAATACAATCCACATTTATCCTAAAAAAACATGATTACCTTACATTCTTTGAGATACATACTACCCCTCCCCCCCCGGAGATTCCTGTCTTCATTAATACACAATGATGGCTAATCAGGTTGGGGCCTACATCTTAGCGTGGGATCCGAACCCCAACGAACATCCATGTCTAGCCTGGGATTCAAACCAGGCACCTTTGGCATGGGAGGCTGCCGTGAGTATAGTGGTTAATTAACAAACGTCAGAATTAATCTAAAGGAACTTAATTTCGTGCATAAGTAAAAACGTTGCAATAACTCAAATTCGTAACTTGAAATGATATTTATTCATGAACAATAGGTATTTAGACAACACATTTCCTCAAAGCACGCTTAGTTAAGTCAGTGCTGACATCCATAGATTACAAGCAAAATATAATATATCATAAAGATATCATAGAACAACTAATAAATCATATTGACACTTTTGATTACTATACAGTATAAAAACTGGCTGAGCATTTGAATCAAGAAATTTCACTTACTGGCATATCAGGGTCAGGAAAATGGCGAATTCATGTGCATGAAATTGCGTCCGATAAAAATGCATCTCTCTCTCAGGCATCACCGCTTGACCGACTTGCTATCTCCCCAATTTCCTTCTGTCTCTTACGATCCCCCTCATCTTTACATCAAAACTTCTCTCTCTACGCCATTGGAGCGGCTCGAATCCTTTATGGAATCGCCAACTCTTATTTGACCAATTGGCCAAACCCCTGTTTAAATATTCCCCCAAAAGCTTCGGACAGAAACTTAAGGGGCTATGCACTTGTTGCAGTTTTAAACAGACCCCTTAATACAATTTGTAAAATGTCTGTGGATATACAGCATGACATTTATCACCCTTTTCACCAACAAAAATTTTAAAGAAAATCCACTCAGCCAGCTAAAAATTAAAAAATAAAACACTCACAGCATTCCATAAAGTAACTGCAAAAAAAAAATACACAAGAATGAAAGATGATGTGTAAAAGCATGAAATTACAAGCAGATAGTTGCACACTGAAATATGACCAATCACAATTTTTTGTAACATTGTTAAAGAGCAAAAATATATAAATAAAAAACAACATGAAGATGTAACCAGGAAAACACAAGGTATAATTTAGAAGGAAAAGAAAAAGAAGTTGGTTCATGAACAACGTTCTCAATCGTCATTGTGTAAGTTTTTTTTAGTTTCATAGTTTGTAAATCTCCATAGTCAAAGAGTTCAGTTTATTGTGACCATCTAACACAGTATTGTTGTTCTGTGTTATCCTAAAGGTGTTGAACATTCCTAGCAAAAAGTTTGTGCATCGGAAAGAAAACAGTTTATTGTTCACACTTGCAATGTCACTAGAATGTCTGTCTTCTCTTGTTCCCTGAAGATCGAGTTACCCAGGAGCAAAAAAAGAATAGTTTTACCTGGATGTCGTGTGGCCCTCAATCAAAGTGGATGGCCAGAGGAAAATGTGTTCAGTTGCCATTGCATTGGTGATGAGGAGTCAAAGGAAAACTGAGAGGGGTGTGGCCTGCTTTGCTACCTGTTCCTTTCTCCAACTTCGCGGACTTGGGTGAGTGACGGCCTCCTACTGTATGGCCAGGTCAAGCTTGCTGATCTCTGTAACCGGAACATCGGAACATTCTCTGTGTGTCGTCTGCTGTGATGATGCCGGAAGGTAGCTCCGCCCTGTCCCACAGGTGTCGAATGGGGCATGTTGGGTCCTCCCATCAATTTGTATGTCCACGGTCCACGTCTCTCGGACTCCGCTGCTTCGAATTTCGCAGTCGTTCGGTGTAGCTTGTTGAGGACTGCCATCTGGTGGTGTGGTATGGAAACATCTGTTGGACCTGTTGCTGCGTTGTCGTGGTCTGATTGAAATCGCTGAGTAGTCTGGAAAGCGAGTACTGTATCTCTGACGAAATCTGACCATTCTGAAGAACTATTTCTGCTTCACTGTAAATCTCTGGCCAGCGGTGATATTCAGCTGTAGCAAAAATTTAGGAATGCTACTTTGCGCAAGGCAGCACGCCATTCTACTTCATTGTAAATGCAGATCTGTTTAGATTTTTTGATACAGAAAAATGACAATTCCAAGACTCATAAATACTCAGCCAGTCCTAAACTTTTAACCTAATCAACTATTATTAGTAATCCTCACATGAAAGACTGCTCAAAATCAAAATAGAAAAAAGAAAAAAAAAATACCATTTAACTTTCATTAACCAAAGTAGAAAAATACAAATATACTTAGTCTTATCTCCCTTTTATATCATTTTTTTCTTAAACTTCCCTTGATTTTTTATTACATAACCAGAACAAAGCATTAAGTTTCCATCTAAAAATTAATTTACACCACCAATTGCCAACATAATTAACATCCTTAATCACCAATTCCAATCATGAATTAATTACTAATATCGTAGACAACACACTCGTATAATCAGAGCTACGATCCAAAATCAACAGCGTGAACGCGTTCTGTTGATCAAATTAATCCAGAGCACATAAAAGCAAGACACCCGACACTAAATCCGCTCCTTTTGCCTGCCTAACAGCAGATTCCTATCAGTTTCAGTGTTCAAAAACGCCTTATCTAACCCATTAAAAAAAACAATGCCATACATTAATCGAAAAGAGACCAAATGTCTCATTAATTCCAGTGCAACAAATCGCTACCAAAAAAAAAAATTCGACGACCCCCTCGTTGGCCCTAAAAAAAAACAAAAACCGACTTCCGCTACCTCTGTTAGAGTGGGGAGAAAAAAAAACGAAAAATCGCCCCTCTGAACTCTCCAAAAAGAAAAACAACACAAAAACACTCCTTGGCAAGTCACGTGACAGAAGCGGTCAGACTTCTCCCCGTCTGATGACGTCACACACCCTTTCTGAGACCGGAGAACTATATGTTCCCCACACAAAAAAAAAAAAAAAACCTGTTCTGAAAGTGACCAACATTCGCCCTTTTTCCCGCCAAAATGCAGACAGTCATTTGCCGACGCGTCCCTCGCCATTAGTGTCAACAAGACTCTACGCGACAATATTTATGACCAATTCATGCGTGCTGAATACTCCCGTAGCAAAGATTGACAAAAGCTAAGACTTTTAAATTTACGAGTTCCCTCGTCTAGCCAGAGAATGACAGCGCTTTTTTTTTATTGTTTGTCAATCCAAGTCTTGTCCTAGGAATCGTGAGAAGTTATCGCTGAACGCGGTCTTTACTTCTAAGATCGTACCGGTGTGGTAAAGATGCCTGAAGGTCAGAATTATTTTTGTGATCTATTCCCTTTTCCAAGATAAATTTATCGTATCTCTTTTCTGCTAGTTTTAAACTACAGATGTGGATGCGTGTCTTAACGATTTGGGGGGATGTTAACAATTGAATGTCAAAGAGGTTTTTTGTGTGTATCTTTGTAATCTTGTAGGGTCCTGTGAAATACTTTTTAAACTTGCCTGGGGTTTTGTAGTACACAATACTGTCAACTGTGAAATGTCTCTTGTGTGATTTACTGATAGCATAATTTTGCTGTGTCAATTGTGCATTTTCAATGTGTTTAAAAGCCTGTTTCCTACATTCTTCTATTTGTAGCATTGTTTTCTCAACGTAATTAGGATATCCCAACCAATCTAAATTTGATTTTTTACAAACCTTCATTGTGCTGAATATAGGTTCTATTTTACGACCAAAAAATAGCTGTGAAGGGGAAAAGCTTGTCGTAGAGTGAATTGAACTGTTATACATTGCCTTATGAATATCTAATGCTGATTGTAGATCAATTTTTTGCTCTTTTAAAGCTAAGATGGTGTTCTTAATCTCTAAATTCGTGGACTCGACTTTACCGTTGCACCAAGGAGCGTAAACAGGTGTGTGTATAAGGTGTACCCCTAATAATCTGTTTAATTCGATAAAGCCCTTAGAAATGAAGTTACTACAATTGTCTGATAAAATGGTTTCTGGTACGCCGTATCTAGAAATGTACTGCATGAGACACTTAGCTATTTGTTGTGATCCAATTGATTCTAATTTATATAGATCTAAGTATCTACTAAAATTTTCTATGATACTTAATACGTAAGCGCCACACTTGAGCGGTCCCAAAATATCCATAGATAACTGTGCTCCAATTCTATTTGGAATATGTGCAAATCCTTGCGGTTTGAATTTTTGATAGCTTCGCTTCACTCTATTGCAAGTTTCACAACTGCCAGTAAAGCCACTTCGTCAAATTGTCGAAAAAAAAATTTCGTCTCATCTTTATTACCCTCATAATTTGCGGTTAATAAAGCTAAACCATTTATTCTGCTGGCGCTCTCCATTTCAATGTTTTCCTGTGCCATTTTTTTATTAATTTGACTTCCGCTCGCACGCTGTTTAATTGTCTCGGCTCTGACTATATTAGCTGTAGTTGACCTCGTTTTGAAATTTGAAAGCGTCCTATTTCCGCGAACCATATTCAATTATAAAAACAATTTCGCAAATCACTATCATTCTAATTTTACTTTCCATCAAATACCACTTATTCACTGAACAATATGCATTTCAAACTGAGTCCAAGGCACCATTTATATGCCGTGAGTATAGTGGTTAATTAACAAACGTCAGAATTAATCTAAAGGAACTTAATTTCGTGCATAAGTAAAAACGTTGCAATAACTCAAATTCGTAACTTGAAATGATATTTATTCATGAACAATAGGTATTTAGACAACACATTTCCTCAAAGCACGCTTAGTTAAGTCAGTGCTGACATCCATAGATTACAAGCAAAATATAATATATCATAAAGATATCATAGAACAACTAATAAATCATATTGACACTTTTGATTACTATACAGTATAAAAACTGGCTGAGCATTTGAATCAAGAAATTTCACTTACTGGCATATCAGGGTCAGGAAAATGGCGAATTCATGTGCATGAAATTGCGTCCGATAAAAATGCATCTCTCTCTCAGGCATCACCGCTTGACCGACTTGCTATCTCCCCAATTTCCTTCTGTCTCTTACGATCCCCCTCATCTTTACATCAAAACTTCTCTCTCTACGCCATTGGAGCGGCTCGAATCCTTTATGGAATCGCCAACTCTTATTTGACCAATTGGCCAAACCCCTGTTTAAATATTCCCCCAAAAGCTTCGGACAGAAACTTAAGGGGCTATGCACTTGTTGCAGTTTTAAACAGACCCCTTAATACAATTTGTAAAATGTCTGTGGATATACAGCATGACATTTATCACCCTTTTCACCAACAAAAATTTTAAAGAAAATCCACTCAGCCAGCTAAAAATTAAAAAATAAAACACTCACAGCATTCCATAAAGTAACTGCAAAAAAAAAATACACAAGAATGAAAGATGATGTGTAAAAGCATGAAATTACAAGCAGATAGTTGCACACTGAAATATGACCAATCACAATTTTTTGTAACATTGTTAAAGAGCAAAAATATATAAATAAAAAACAACATGAAGATGTAACCAGGAAAACACAAGGTATAATTTAGAAGGAAAAGAAAAAGAAGTTGGTTCATGAACAACGTTCTCAATCGTCATTGTGTAAGTTTTTTTTAGTTTCATAGTTTGTAAATCTCCATAGTCAAAGAGTTCAGTTTATTGTGACCATCTAACACAGTATTGTTGTTCTGTGTTATCCTAAAGGTGTTGAACATTCCTAGCAAAAAGTTTGTGCATCGGAAAGAAAACAGTTTATTGTTCACACTTGCAATGTCACTAGAATGTCTGTCTTCTCTTGTTCCCTGAAGATCGAGTTACCCAGGAGCAAAAAAAGAATAGTTTTACCTGGATGTCGTGTGGCCCTCAATCAAAGTGGATGGCCAGAGGAAAATGTGTTCAGTTGCCATTGCATTGGTGATGAGGAGTCAAAGGAAAACTGAGAGGGGTGTGGCCTGCTTTGCTACCTGTTCCTTTCTCCAACTTCGCGGACTTGGGTGAGTGACGGCCTCCTACTGTATGGCCAGGTCAAGCTTGCTGATCTCTGTAACCGGAACATCGGAACATTCTCTGTGTGTCGTCTGCTGTGATGATGCCGGAAGGTAGCTCCGCCCTGTCCCACAGGTGTCGAATGGGGCATGTTGGGTCCTCCCATCAATTTGTATGTCCACGGTCCACGTCTCTCGGACTCCGCTGCTTCGAATTTCGCAGTCGTTCGGTGTAGCTTGTTGAGGACTGCCATCTGGTGGTGTGGTATGGAAACATCTGTTGGACCTGTTGCTGCGTTGTCGTGGTCTGATTGAAATCGCTGAGTAGTCTGGAAAGCGAGTACTGTATCTCTGACGAAATCTGACCATTCTGAAGAACTATTTCTGCTTCACTGTAAATCTCTGGCCAGCGGTGATATTCAGCTGTAGCAAAAATTTAGGAATGCTACTTTGCGCAAGGCAGCACGCCATTCTACTTCATTGTAAATGCAGATCTGTTTAGATTTTTTGATACAGAAAAATGACAATTCCAAGACTCATAAATACTCAGCCAGTCCTAAACTTTTAACCTAATCAACTATTATTAGTAATCCTCACATGAAAGACTGCTCAAAATCAAAATAGAAAAAAGAAAAAAAAAATACCATTTAACTTTCATTAACCAAAGTAGAAAAATACAAATATACTTAGTCTTATCTCCCTTTTATATCATTTTTTTCTTAAACTTCCCTTGATTTTTTATTACATAACCAGAACAAAGCATTAAGTTTCCATCTAAAAATTAATTTACACCACCAATTGCCAACATAATTAACATCCTTAATCACCAATTCCAATCATGAATTAATTACTAATATCGTAGACAACACACTCGTATAATCAGAGCTACGATCCAAAATCAACAGCGTGAACGCGTTCTGTTGATCAAATTAATCCAGAGCACATAAAAGCAAGACACCCGACACTAAATCCGCTCCTTTTGCCTGCCTAACAGCAGATTCCTATCAGTTTCAGTGTTCAAAAACGCCTTATCTAACCCATTAAAAAAAACAATGCCATACATTAATCGAAAAGAGACCAAATGTCTCATTAATTCCAGTGCAACAAATCGCTACCAAAAAAAAAAATTCGACGACCCCCTCGTTGGCCCTAAAAAAAAACAAAAACCGACTTCCGCTACCTCTGTTAGAGTGGGGAGAAAAAAAAACGAAAAATCGCCCCTCTGAACTCTCCAAAAAGAAAAACAACACAAAAACACAAACTTCGTTCTCCTTGGCAAGTCACGTGACAGAAGCGGTCAGACTTCTCCCCGTCTGATGACGTCACACACCCTTTCTGAGACCGGAGAACTATATGTTCCCCACACAAAAAAAAAAAAAAACCTGTTCTGAAAGTGACCAACATTCGCCCTTTTTCCCGCCAAAATGCAGACAGTCATTTGCCGACGCGTCCCTCGCCATTAGTGTCAACAAGACTCTACACGACAATATTTATGACCAATTCATGCGTGCTGAATACTCCCGTAGCAAAGATTGACAAAAGCTAAGACTTTTAAATTTACGAGTTCCCTCGTCTAGCCAGAGAATGACAGCGCTTTTTTTTTATTGTTTGTCAATCCAAGTCTTGTCCTAGGAATCGTGAGAAGTTATCGCTGAACGCGGTCTTTACTTCTAAGATCGTACCGGTGTGGTAAAGATGCCTGAAGGTCAGAATTATTTTTGTGATCTATTCCCTTTTCCAAGATAAATTTATCGTATCTCTTTTCTGCTAGTTTTAAACTACAGATGTGGATGCGTGTCTTAACGATTTGGGGGGATGTTAACAATTGAATGTCAAAGAGGTTTTTTGTGTGTATCTTTGTAATCTTGTAGGGTCCTGTGAAATACTTTTTAAACTTGCCTGGGGTTTTGTAGTACACAATACTGTCAACTGTGAAATGTCTCTTGTGTGATTTACTGATAGCATAATTTTGCTGTGTCAATTGTGCATTTTCAATGTGTTTAAAAGCCTGTTTCCTACATTCTTCTATTTGTAGCATTGTTTTCTCAACGTAATTAGGATATCCCAACCAATCTAAATTTGATTTTTTACAAACCTTCATTGTGCTGAATATAGGTTCTATTTTACGACCAAAAAATAGCTGTGAAGGGGAAAAGCTTGTCGTAGAGTGAATTGAACTGTTATACATTGCCTTATGAATATCTAATGCTGATTGTAGATCAATTTTTTGCTCTTTTAAAGCTAAGATGGTGTTCTTAATCTCTAAATTCGTGGACTCGACTTTACCGTTGCACCAAGGAGCGTAAACAGGTGTGTGTATAAGGTGTACCCCTAATAATCTGTTTAATTCGATAAAGCCCTTAGAAATGAAGTTACTACAATTGTCTGATAAAATGGTTTCTGGTACGCCGTATCTAGAAATGTACTGCATGAGACACTTAGCTATTTGTTGTGATCCAATTGATTCTAATTTATATAGATCTAAGTATCTACTAAAATTTTCTATGATACTTAATACGTAAGCGCCACACTTGAGCGGTCCCAAAATATCCATAGATAACTGTGCTCCAATTCTATTTGGAATATGTGCAAATCCTTGCGGTTTGAATTTTTGATAGCTTCGCTTCACTCTATTGCAAGTTTCACAACTGCCAGTAAAGCCACTTCGTCAAATTGTCGAAAAAAAAATTTCGTCTCATCTTTATTACCCTCATAATTTGCGGTTAATAAAGCTAAACCATTTATTCTGCTGGCGCTCTCCATTTCAATGTTTTCCTGTGCCATTTTTTTATTAATTTGACTTCCGCTCGCACGCTGTTTAATTGTCTCGGCTCTGACTATATTAGCTGTAGTTGACCTCGTTTTGAAATTTGAAAGCGTCCTATTTCCGCGAACCATATTCAATTATAAAAACAATTTCGCAAATCACTATCATTCTAATTTTACTTTCCATCAAATACCACTTATTCACTGAACAATATGCATTTCAAACTGAGTCCAAGGCACCATTTATATGCCGTGAGTATAGTGGTTAATTAACAAACGTCAGAATTAATCTAAAGGAACTTAATTTCGTGCATAAGTAAAAACGTTGCAATAACTCAAATTCGTAACTTGAAATGATATTTATTCATGAACAATAGGTATTTAGACAACACATTTCCTCAAAGCACGCTTAGTTAAGTCAGTGCTGACATCCATAGATTACAAGCAAAATATAATATATCATAAAGATATCATAGAACAACTAATAAATCATATTGACACTTTTGATTACTATACAGTATAAAAACTGGCTGAGCATTTGAATCAAGAAATTTCACTTACTGGCATATCAGGGTCAGGAAAATGGCGAATTCATGTGCATGAAATTGCGTCCGATAAAAATGCATCTCTCTCTCAGGCATCACCGCTTGACCGACTTGCTATCTCCCCAATTTCCTTCTGTCTCTTACGATCCCCCTCATCTTTACATCAAAACTTCTCTCTCTACGCCATTGGAGCGGCTCGAATCCTTTATGGAATCGCCAACTCTTATTTGACCAATTGGCCAAACCCCTGTTTAAATATTCCCCCAAAAGCTTCGGACAGAAACTTAAGGGGCTATGCACTTGTTGCAGTTTTAAACAGACCCCTTAATACAATTTGTAAAATGTCTGTGGATATACAGCATGACATTTATCACCCTTTTCACCAACAAAAATTTTAAAGAAAATCCACTCAGCCAGCTAAAAATTAAAAAATAAAACACTCACAGCATTCCATAAAGTAACTGCAAAAAAAAAATACACAAGAATGAAAGATGATGTGTAAAAGCATGAAATTACAAGCAGATAGTTGCACACTGAAATATGACCAATCACAATTTTTTGTAACATTGTTAAAGAGCAAAAATATATAAATAAAAAACAACATGAAGATGTAACCAGGAAAACACAAGGTATAATTTAGAAGGAAAAGAAAAAGAAGTTGGTTCATGAACAACGTTCTCAATCGTCATTGTGTAAGTTTTTTTTAGTTTCATAGTTTGTAAATCTCCATAGTCAAAGAGTTCAGTTTATTGTGACCATCTAACACAGTATTGTTGTTCTGTGTTATCCTAAAGGTGTTGAACATTCCTAGCAAAAAGTTTGTGCATCGGAAAGAAAACAGTTTATTGTTCACACTTGCAATGTCACTAGAATGTCTGTCTTCTCTTGTTCCCTGAAGATCGAGTTACCCAGGAGCAAAAAAAGAATAGTTTTACCTGGATGTCGTGTGGCCCTCAATCAAAGTGGATGGCCAGAGGAAAATGTGTTCAGTTGCCATTGCATTGGTGATGAGGAGTCAAAGGAAAACTGAGAGGGGTGTGGCCTGCTTTGCTACCTGTTCCTTTCTCCAACTTCGCGGACTTGGGTGAGTGACGGCCTCCTACTGTATGGCCAGGTCAAGCTTGCTGATCTCTGTAACCGGAACATCGGAACATTCTCTGTGTGTCGTCTGCTGTGATGATGCCGGAAGGTAGCTCCGCCCTGTCCCACAGGTGTCGAATGGGGCATGTTGGGTCCTCCCATCAATTTGTATGTCCACGGTCCACGTCTCTCGGACTCCGCTGCTTCGAATTTCGCAGTCGTTCGGTGTAGCTTGTTGAGGACTGCCATCTGGTGGTGTGGTATGGAAACATCTGTTGGACCTGTTGCTGCGTTGTCGTGGTCTGATTGAAATCGCTGAGTAGTCTGGAAAGCGAGTACTGTATCTCTGACGAAATCTGACCATTCTGAAGAACTATTTCTGCTTCACTGTAAATCTCTGGCCAGCGGTGATATTCAGCTGTAGCAAAAATTTAGGAATGCTACTTTGCGCAAGGCAGCACGCCATTCTACTTCATTGTAAATGCAGATCTGTTTAGATTTTTTGATACAGAAAAATGACAATTCCAAGACTCATAAATACTCAGCCAGTCCTAAACTTTTAACCTAATCAACTATTATTAGTAATCCTCACATGAAAGACTGCTCAAAATCAAAATAGAAAAAAGAAAAAAAAAATACCATTTAACTTTCATTAACCAAAGTAGAAAAATACAAATATACTTAGTCTTATCTCCCTTTTATATCATTTTTTTCTTAAACTTCCCTTGATTTTTTATTACATAACCAGAACAAAGCATTAAGTTTCCATCTAAAAATTAATTTACACCACCAATTGCCAACATAATTAACATCCTTAATCACCAATTCCAATCATGAATTAATTACTAATATCGTAGACAACACACTCGTATAATCAGAGCTACGATCCAAAATCAACAGCGTGAACGCGTTCTGTTGATCAAATTAATCCAGAGCACATAAAAGCAAGACACCCGACACTAAATCCGCTCCTTTTGCCTGCCTAACAGCAGATTCCTATCAGTTTCAGTGTTCAAAAACGCCTTATCTAACCCATTAAAAAAAACAATGCCATACATTAATCGAAAAGAGACCAAATGTCTCATTAATTCCAGTGCAACAAATCGCTACCAAAAAAAAAAATTCGACGACCCCCTCGTTGGCCCTAAAAAAAAACAAAAACCGACTTCCGCTACCTCTGTTAGAGTGGGGAGAAAAAAAAACGAAAAATCGCCCCTCTGAACTCTCCAAAAAGAAAAACAACACAAAAACACAAACTTCGTTCTCCTTGGCAAGTCACGTGACAGAAGCGGTCAGACTTCTCCCCGTCTGATGACGTCACACACCCTTTCTGAGACCGGAGAACTATATGTTCCCCACAAAAAAAAAAAAAAAAACCTGTTCTGAAAGTGACCAACATTCGCCCTTTTTCCCGCCAAAATGCAGACAGTCATTTGCCGACGCGTCCCTCGCCATTAGTGTCAACAAGACTCTACGCGACAATATTTATGACCAATTCATGCGTGCTGAATACTCCCGTAGCAAAGATTGACAAAAGCTAAGACTTTTAAATTTACGAGTTCCCTCGTCTAGCCAGAGAATGACAGCGCTTTTTTTTTATTGTTTGTCAATCCAAGTCTTGTCCTAGGAATCGTGAGAAGTTATCGCTGAACGCGGTCTTTACTTCTAAGATCGTACCGGTGTGGTAAAGATGCCTGAAGGTCAGAATTATTTTTGTGATCTATTCCCTTTTCCAAGATAAATTTATCGTATCTCTTTTCTGCTAGTTTTAAACTACAGATGTGGATGCGTGTCTTAACGATTTGGGGGGATGTTAACAATTGAATGTCAAAGAGGTTTTTTGTGTGTATCTTTGTAATCTTGTAGGGTCCTGTGAAATACTTTTTAAACTTGCCTGGGGTTTTGTAGTACACAATACTGTCAACTGTGAAATGTCTCTTGTGTGATTTACTGATAGCATAATTTTGCTGTGTCAATTGTGCATTTTCAATGTGTTTAAAAGCCTGTTTCCTACATTCTTCTATTTGTAGCATTGTTTTCTCAACGTAATTAGGATATCCCAACCAATCTAAATTTGATTTTTTACAAACCTTCATTGTGCTGAATATAGGTTCTATTTTACGACCAAAAAATAGCTGTGAAGGGGAAAAGCTTGTCGTAGAGTGAATTGAACTGTTATACATTGCCTTATGAATATCTAATGCTGATTGTAGATCAATTTTTTGCTCTTTTAAAGCTAAGATGGTGTTCTTAATCTCTAAATTCGTGGACTCGACTTTACCGTTGCACCAAGGAGCGTAAACAGGTGTGTGTATAAGGTGTACCCCTAATAATCTGTTTAATTCGATAAAGCCCTTAGAAATGAAGTTACTACAATTGTCTGATAAAATGGTTTCTGGTACGCCGTATCTAGAAATGTACTGCATGAGACACTTAGCTATTTGTTGTGATCCAATTGATTCTAATTTATATAGATCTAAGTATCTACTAAAATTTTCTATGATACTTAATACGTAAGCGCCACACTTGAGCGGTCCCAAAATATCCATAGATAACTGTGCTCCAATTCTATTTGGAATATGTGCAAATCCTTGCGGTTTGAATTTTTGATAGCTTCGCTTCACTCTATTGCAAGTTTCACAACTGCCAGTAAAGCCACTTCGTCAAATTGTCGAAAAAAAAATTTCGTCTCATCTTTATTACCCTCATAATTTGCGGTTAATAAAGCTAAACCATTTATTCTGCTGGCGCTCTCCATTTCAATGTTTTCCTGTGCCATTTTTTTATTAATTTGACTTCCGCTCGCACGCTGTTTAATTGTCTCGGCTCTGACTATATTAGCTGTAGTTGACCTCGTTTTGAAATTTGAAAGCGTCCTATTTCCGCGAACCATATTCAATTATAAAAACAATTTCGCAAATCACTATCATTCTAATTTTACTTTCCATCAAATACCACTTATTCACTGAACAATATGCATTTCAAACTGAGTCCAAGGCACCATTTATATGCCGTGAGTATAGTGGTTAATTAACAAACGTCAGAATTAATCTAAAGGAACTTAATTTCGTGCATAAGTAAAAACGTTGCAATAACTCAAATTCGTAACTTGAAATGATATTTATTCATGAACAATAGGTATTTAGACAACACATTTCCTCAAAGCACGCTTAGTTAAGTCAGTGCTGACATCCATAGATTACAAGCAAAATATAATATATCATAAAGATATCATAGAACAACTAATAAATCATATTGACACTTTTGATTACTATACAGTATAAAAACTGGCTGAGCATTTGAATCAAGAAATTTCACTTACTGGCATATCAGGGTCAGGAAAATGGCGAATTCATGTGCATGAAATTGCGTCCGATAAAAATGCATCTCTCTCTCAGGCATCACCGCTTGACCGACTTGCTATCTCCCCAATTTCCTTCTGTCTCTTACGATCCCCCTCATCTTTACATCAAAACTTCTCTCTCTACGCCATTGGAGCGGCTCGAATCCTTTATGGAATCGCCAACTCTTATTTGACCAATTGGCCAAACCCCTGTTTAAATATTCCCCCAAAAGCTTCGGACAGAAACTTAAGGGGCTATGCACTTGTTGCAGTTTTAAACAGACCCCTTAATACAATTTGTAAAATGTCTGTGGATATACAGCATGACATTTATCACCCTTTTCACCAACAAAAATTTTAAAGAAAATCCACTCAGCCAGCTAAAAATTAAAAAATAAAACACTCACAGCATTCCATAAAGTAACTGCAAAAAAAAAAATACACAAGAATGAAAGATGATGTGTAAAAGCATGAAATTACAAGCAGATAGTTGCACACTGAAATATGACCAATCACAATTTTTTGTAACATTGTTAAAGAGCAAAAATATATAAATAAAAAACAACATGAAGATGTAACCAGGAAAACACAAGGTATAATTTAGAAGGAAAAGAAAAAGAAGTTGGTTCATGAACAACGTTCTCAATCGTCATTGTGTAAGTTTTTTTTAGTTTCATAGTTTGTAAATCTCCATAGTCAAAGAGTTCAGTTTATTGTGACCATCTAACACAGTATTGTTGTTCTGTGTTATCCTAAAGGTGTTGAACATTCCTAGCAAAAAGTTTGTGCATCGGAAAGAAAACAGTTTATTGTTCACACTTGCAATGTCACTAGAATGTCTGTCTTCTCTTGTTCCCTGAAGATCGAGTTACCCAGGAGCAAAAAAAGAATAGTTTTACCTGGATGTCGTGTGGCCCTCAATCAAAGTGGATGGCCAGAGGAAAATGTGTTCAGTTGCCATTGCATTGGTGATGAGGAGTCAAAGGAAAACTGAGAGGGGTGTGGCCTGCTTTGCTACCTGTTCCTTTCTCCAACTTCGCGGACTTGGGTGAGTGACGGCCTCCTACTGTATGGCCAGGTCAAGCTTGCTGATCTCTGTAACCGGAACATCGGAACATTCTCTGTGTGTCGTCTGCTGTGATGATGCCGGAAGGTAGCTCCGCCCTGTCCCACAGGTGTCGAATGGGGCATGTTGGGTCCTCCCATCAATTTGTATGTCCACGGTCCACGTCTCTCGGACTCCGCTGCTTCGAATTTCGCAGTCGTTCGGTGTAGCTTGTTGAGGACTGCCATCTGGTGGTGTGGTATGGAAACATCTGTTGGACCTGTTGCTGCGTTGTCGTGGTCTGATTGAAATCGCTGAGTAGTCTGGAAAGCGAGTACTGTATCTCTGACGAAATCTGACCATTCTGAAGAACTATTTCTGCTTCACTGTAAATCTCTGGCCAGCGGTGATATTCAGCTGTAGCAAAAATTTAGGAATGCTACTTTGCGCAAGGCAGCACGCCATTCTACTTCATTGTAAATGCAGATCTGTTTAGATTTTTTGATACAGAAAAATGACAATTCCAAGACTCATAAATACTCAGCCAGTCCTAAACTTTTAACCTAATCAACTATTATTAGTAATCCTCACATGAAAGACTGCTCAAAATCAAAATAGAAAAAAGAAAAAAAAATTACCATTTAACTTTCATTAACCAAAGTAGAAAAATACAAATATACTTAGTCTTATCTCCCTTTTATATCATTTTTTTCTTAAACTTCCCTTGATTTTTTATTACATAACCAGAACAAAGCATTAAGTTTCCATCTAAAAATTAATTTACACCACCAATTGCCAACATAATTAACATCCTTAATCACCAATTCCAATCATGAATTAATTACTAATATCGTAGACAACACACTCGTATAATCAGAGCTACGATCCAAAATCAACAGCGTGAACGCGTTCTGTTGATCAAATTAATCCAGAGCACATAAAAGCAAGACACCCGACACTAAATCCGCTCCTTTTGCCTGCCTAACAGCAGATTCCTATCAGTTTCAGTGTTCAAAAACGCCTTATCTAACCCATTAAAAAAAACAATGCCATACATTAATCGAAAAGAGACCAAATGTCTCATTAATTCCAGTGCAACAAATCGCTACCAAAAAAAAAAATTCGACGACCCCCTCGTTGGCCCTAAAAAAAAACAAAAACCGACTTCCGCTACCTCTGTTAGAGTGGGGAGAAAAAAAAACGAAAAATCGCCCCTCTGAACTCTCCAAAAAGAAAAACAACACAAAAACACAAACTTCGTTCTCCTTGGCAAGTCACGTGACAGAAGCGGTCAGACTTCTCCCCGTCTGATGACGTCACACACCCTTTCTGAGACCGGAGAACTATATGTTCCCCACACAAAAAAAAAAAAAACCTGTTCTGAAAGTGACCAACATTCGCCCTTTTTCCCGCCAAAATGCAGACAGTCATTTGCCGACGCGTCCCTCGCCATTAGTGTCAACAAGACTCTACGCGACAATATTTATGACCAATTCATGCGTGCTGAATACTCCCGTAGCAAAGATTGACAAAAGCTAAGACTTTTAAATTTACGAGTTCCCTCGTCTAGCCAGAGAATGACAGCGCTTTTTTTTTATTGTTTGTCAATCCAAGTCTTGTCCTAGGAATCGTGAGAAGTTATCGCTGAACGCGGTCTTTACTTCTAAGATCGTACCGGTGTGGTAAAGATGCCTGAAGGTCAGAATTATTTTTGTGATCTATTCCCTTTTCCAAGATAAATTTATCGTATCTCTTTTCTGCTAGTTTTAAACTACAGATGTGGATGCGTGTCTTAACGATTTGGGGGGATGTTAACAATTGAATGTCAAAGAGGTTTTTTGTGTGTATCTTTGTAATCTTGTAGGGTCCTGTGAAATACTTTTTAAACTTGACTGGGGTTTTGTAGTACACAATACTGTCAACTGTGAAATGTCTCTTGTGTGATTTACTGATAGCATAATTTTGCTGTGTCAATTGTGCATTTTCAATGTGTTTAAAAGCCTGTTTCCTACATTCTTCTATTTGTAGCATTGTTTTCTCAACGTAATTAGGATATCCCAACCAATCTAAATTTGATTTTTTACAAACCTTCATTGTGCTGAATATAGGTTCTATTTTACGACCAAAAAATAGCTGTGAAGGGGAAAAGCTTGTCGTAGAGTGAATTGAACTGTTATACATTGCCTTATGAATATCTAATGCTGATTGTAGATCAATTTTTTGCTCTTTTAAAGCTAAGATGGTGTTCTTAATCTCTAAATTCGTGGACTCGACTTTACCGTTGCACCAAGGAGCGTAAACAGGTGTGTGTATAAGGTGTACCCCTAATAATCTGTTTAATTCGATAAAGCCCTTAGAAATGAAGTTACTACAATTGTCTGATAAAATGGTTTCTGGTACGCCGTATCTAGAAATGTACTGCATGAGACACTTAGCTATTTGTTGTGATCCAATTGATTCTAATTTATATAGATCTAAGTATCTACTAAAATTTTCTATGATACTTAATACGTAAGCGCCACACTTGAGCGGTCCCAAAATATCCATAGATAACTGTGCTCCAATTCTATTTGGAATATGTGCAAATCCTTGCGGTTTGAATTTTTGATAGCTTCGCTTCACTCTATTGCAAGTTTCACAACTGCCAGTAAAGCCACTTCGTCAAATTGTCGAAAAAAAAATTTCGTCTCATCTTTATTACCCTCATAATTTGCGGTTAATAAAGCTAAACCATTTATTCTGCTGGCGCTCTCCATTTCAATGTTTTCCTGTGCCATTTTTTTATTAATTTGACTTCCGCTCGCACGCTGTTTAATTGTCTCGGCTCTGACTATATTAGCTGTAGTTGACCTCGTTTTGAAATTTGAAAGCGTCCTATTTCCGCGAACCATATTCAATTATAAAAACAATTTCGCAAATCACTATCATTCTAATTTTACTTTCCATCAAATACCACTTATTCACTGAACAATATGCATTTCAAACTGAGTCCAAGGCACCATTTATATGCCGTGAGTATAGTGGTTAATTAACAAACGTCAGAATTAATCTAAAGGAACTTAATTTCGTGCATAAGTAAAAACGTTGCAATAACTCAAATTCGTAACTTGAAATGATATTTATTCATGAACAATAGGTATTTAGACAACACATTTCCTCAAAGCACGCTTAGTTAAGTCAGTGCTGACATCCATAGATTACAAGCAAAATATAATATATCATAAAGATATCATAGAACAACTAATAAATCATATTGACACTTTTGATTACTATACAGTATAAAAACTGACTGAGCATTTGAATCAAGAAATTTCACTTACTGGCATATCAGGGTCAGGAAAATGGCGAATTCATGTGCATGAAATTGCGTCCGATAAAAATGCATCTCTCTCTCAGGCATCACCGCTTGACCGACTTGCTATCTCCCCAATTTCCTTCTGTCTCTTACGATCCCCCTCATCTTTACATCAAAACTTCTCTCTCTACGCCATTGGAGCGGCTCGAATCCTTTATGGAATCGCCAACTCTTATTTGACCAATTGGCCAAACCCCTGTTTAAATATTCCCCCAAAAGCTTCGGACAGAAACTTAAGGGGCTATGCACTTGTTGCAGTTTTAAACAGACCCCTTAATACAATTTGTAAAATGTCTGTGGATATACAGCATGACATTTATCACCCTTTTCACCAACAAAAATTTTAAAGAAAATCCACTCAGCCAGCTAAAAATTAAAAAATAAAACACTCACAGCATTCCATAAAGTAACTGCAAAAAAAAAATACACAAGAATGAAAGATGATGTGTAAAAGCATGAAATTACAAGCAGATAGTTGCACACTGAAATATGACCAATCACAATTTTTTGTAACATTGTTAAAGAGCAAAAATATATAAATAAAAAACAACATGAAGATGTAACCAGGAAAACACAAGGTATAATTTAGAAGGAAAAGAAAAAGAAGTTGGTTCATGAACAACGTTCTCAATCGTCATTGTGTAAGTTTTTTTTAGTTTCATAGTTTGTAAATCTCCATAGTCAAAGAGTTCAGTTTATTGTGACCATCTAACACAGTATTGTTGTTCTGTGTTATCCTAAAGGTGTTGAACATTCCTAGCAAAAAGTTTGTGCATCGGAAAGAAAACAGTTTATTGTTCACACTTGCAATGTCACTAGAATGTCTGTCTTCTCTTGTTCCCTGAAGATCGAGTTACCCAGGAGCAAAAAAAGAATAGTTTTACCTGGATGTCGTGTGGCCCTCAATCAAAGTGGATGGCCAGAGGAAAATGTGTTCAGTTGCCATTGCATTGGTGATGAGGAGTCAAAGGAAAACTGAGAGGGGTGTGGCCTGCTTTGCTACCTGTTCCTTTCTCCAACTTCGCGGACTTGGGTGAGTGACGGCCTCCTACTGTATGGCCAGGTCAAGCTTGCTGATCTCTGTAACCGGAACATCGGAACATTCTCTGTGTGTCGTCTGCTGTGATGATGCCGGAAGGTAGCTCCGCCCTGTCCCACAGGTGTCGAATGGGGCATGTTGGGTCCTCCCATCAATTTGTATGTCCACGGTCCACGTCTCTCGGACTCCGCTGCTTCGAATTTCGCAGTCGTTCGGTGTAGCTTGTTGAGGACTGCCATCTGGTGGTGTGGTATGGAAACATCTGTTGGACCTGTTGCTGCGTTGTCGTGGTCTGATTGAAATCGCTGAGTAGTCTGGAAAGCGAGTACTGTATCTCTGACGAAATCTGACCATTCTGAAGAACTATTTCTGCTTCACTGTAAATCTCTGGCCAGCGGTGATATTCAGCTGTAGCAAAAATTTAGGAATGCTACTTTGCGCAAGGCAGCACGCCATTCTACTTCATTGTAAATGCAGATCTGTTTAGATTTTTTGATACAGAAAAATGACAATTCCAAGACTCATAAATACTCAGCCAGTCCTAAACTTTTAACCTAATCAACTATTATTAGTAATCCTCACATGAAAGACTGCTCAAAATCAAAATAGAAAAAAGAAAAAAAAAATACCATTTAACTTTCATTAACCAAAGTAGAAAAATACAAATATACTTAGTCTTATCTCCCTTTTATATCATTTTTTTCTTAAACTTCCCTTGATTTTTTATTACATAACCAGAACAAAGCATTAAGTTTCCATCTAAAAATTAATTTACACCACCAATTGCCAACATAATTAACATCCTTAATCACCAATTCCAATCATGAATTAATTACTAATATCGTAGACAACACACTCGTATAATCAGAGCTACGATCCAAAATCAACAGCGTGAACGCGTTCTGTTGATCAAATTAATCCAGAGCACATAAAAGCAAGACACCCGACACTAAATCCGCTCCTTTTGCCTGCCTAACAGCAGATTCCTATCAGTTTCAGTGTTCAAAAACGCCTTATCTAACCCATTAAAAAAAACAATGCCATACATTAATCGAAAAGAGACCAAATGTCTCATTAATTCCAGTGCAACAAATCGCTACCAAAAAAAAAAATTCGACGACCCCCTCGTTGGCCCTAAAAAAAAACAAAAACCGACTTCCGCTACCTCTGTTAGAGTGGGGAGAAAAAAAAACGAAAAATCGCCCCTCTGAACTCTCCAAAAAGAAAAACAACACAAAAACACTCCTTGGCAAGTCACGTGACAGAAGCGGTCAGACTTCTCCCCGTCTGATGACGTCACACACCCTTTCTGAGACCGGAGAACTATATGTTCCCCACACAAAAAAAAAAAAAAAACCTGTTCTGAAAGTGACCAACATTCGCCCTTTTTCCCGCCAAAATGCAGACAGTCATTTGCCGACGCGTCCCTCGCCATTAGTGTCAACAAGACTCTACGCGACAATATTTATGACCAATTCATGCGTGCTGAATACTCCCGTAGCAAAGATTGACAAAAGCTAAGACTTTTAAATTTACGAGTTCCCTCGTCTAGCCAGAGAATGACAGCGCTTTTTTTTTATTGTTTGTCAATCCAAGTCTTGTCCTAGGAATCGTGAGAAGTTATCGCTGAACGCGGTCTTTACTTCTAAGATCGTACCGGTGTGGTAAAGATGCCTGAAGGTCAGAATTATTTTTGTGATCTATTCCCTTTTCCAAGATAAATTTATCGTATCTCTTTTCTGCTAGTTTTAAACTACAGATGTGGATGCGTGTCTTAACGATTTGGGGGGATGTTAACAATTGAATGTCAAAGAGGTTTTTTGTGTGTATCTTTGTAATCTTGTAGGGTCCTGTGAAATACTTTTTAAACTTGCCTGGGGTTTTGTAGTACACAATACTGTCAACTGTGAAATGTCTCTTGTGTGATTTACTGATAGCATAATTTTGCTGTGTCAATTGTGCATTTTCAATGTGTTTAAAAGCCTGTTTCCTACATTCTTCTATTTGTAGCATTGTTTTCTCAACGTAATTAGGATATCCCAACCAATCTAAATTTGATTTTTTACAAACCTTCATTGTGCTGAATATAGGTTCTATTTTACGACCAAAAAATAGCTGTGAAGGGGAAAAGCTTGTCGTAGAGTGAATTGAACTGTTATACATTGCCTTATGAATATCTAATGCTGATTGTAGATCAATTTTTTGCTCTTTTAAAGCTAAGATGGTGTTCTTAATCTCTAAATTCGTGGACTCGACTTTACCGTTGCACCAAGGAGCGTAAACAGGTGTGTGTATAAGGTGTACCCCTAATAATCTGTTTAATTCGATAAAGCCCTTAGAAATGAAGTTACTACAATTGTCTGATAAAATGGTTTCTGGTACGCCGTATCTAGAAATGTACTGCATGAGACACTTAGCTATTTGTTGTGATCCAATTGATTCTAATTTATATAGATCTAAGTATCTACTAAAATTTTCTATGATACTTAATACGTAAGCGCCACACTTGAGCGGTCCCAAAATATCCATAGATAACTGTGCTCCAATTCTATTTGGAATATGTGCAAATCCTTGCGGTTTGAATTTTTGATAGCTTCGCTTCACTCTATTGCAAGTTTCACAACTGCCAGTAAAGCCACTTCGTCAAATTGTCGAAAAAAAAATTTCGTCTCATCTTTATTACCCTCATAATTTGCGGTTAATAAAGCTAAACCATTTATTCTGCTGGCGCTCTCCATTTCAATGTTTTCCTGTGCCATTTTTTTATTAATTTGACTTCCGCTCGCACGCTGTTTAATTGTCTCGGCTCTGACTATATTAGCTGTAGTTGACCTCGTTTTGAAATTTGAAAGCGTCCTATTTCCGCGAACCATATTCAATTATAAAAACAATTTCGCAAATCACTATCATTCTAATTTTACTTTCCATCAAATACCACTTATTCACTGAACAATATGCATTTCAAACTGAGTCCAAGGCACCATTTATATGCCGTGAGTATAGTGGTTAATTAACAAACGTCAGAATTAATCTAAAGGAACTTAATTTCGTGCATAAGTAAAAACGTTGCAATAACTCAAATTCGTAACTTGAAATGATATTTATTCATGAACAATAGGTATTTAGACAACACATTTCCTCAAAGCACGCTTAGTTAAGTCAGTGCTGACATCCATAGATTACAAGCAAAATATAATATATCATAAAGATATCATAGAACAACTAATAAATCATATTGACACTTTTGATTACTATACAGTATAAAAACTGGCTGAGCATTTGAATCAAGAAATTTCACTTACTGGCATATCAGGGTCAGGAAAATGGCGAATTCATGTGCATGAAATTGCGTCCGATAAAAATGCATCTCTCTCTCAGGCATCACCGCTTGACCGACTTGCTATCTCCCCAATTTCCTTCTGTCTCTTACGATCCCCCTCATCTTTACATCAAAACTTCTCTCTCTACGCCATTGGAGCGGCTCGAATCCTTTATGGAATCGCCAACTCTTATTTGACCAATTGGCCAAACCCCTGTTTAAATATTCCCCCAAAAGCTTCGGACAGAAACTTAAGGGGCTATGCACTTGTTGCAGTTTTAAACAGACCCCTTAATACAATTTGTAAAATGTCTGTGGATATACAGCATGACATTTATCACCCTTTTCACCAACAAAAATTTTAAAGAAAATCCACTCAGCCAGCTAAAAATTAAAAAATAAAACACTCACAGCATTCCATAAAGTAACTGCAAAAAAAAAATACACAAGAATGAAAGATGATGTGTAAAAGCATGAAATTACAAGCAGATAGTTGCACACTGAAATATGACCAATCACAATTTTTTGTAACATTGTTAAAGAGCAAAAATATATAAATAAAAAACAACATGAAGATGTAACCAGGAAAACACAAGGTATAATTTAGAAGGAAAAGAAAAAGAAGTTGGTTCATGAACAACGTTCTCAATCGTCATTGTGTAAGTTTTTTTTAGTTTCATAGTTTGTAAATCTCCATAGTCAAAGAGTTCAGTTTATTGTGACCATCTAACACAGTATTGTTGTTCTGTGTTATCCTAAAGGTGTTGAACATTCCTAGCAAAAAGTTTGTGCATCGGAAAGAAAACAGTTTATTGTTCACACTTGCAATGTCACTAGAATGTCTGTCTTCTCTTGTTCCCTGAAGATCGAGTTACCCAGGAGCAAAAAAAGAATAGTTTTACCTGGATGTCGTGTGGCCCTCAATCAAAGTGGATGGCCAGAGGAAAATGTGTTCAGTTGCCATTGCATTGGTGATGAGGAGTCAAAGGAAAACTGAGAGGGGTGTGGCCTGCTTTGCTACCTGTTCCTTTCTCCAACTTCGCGGACTTGGGTGAGTGACGGCCTCCTACTGTATGGCCAGGTCAAGCTTGCTGATCTCTGTAACCGGAACATCGGAACATTCTCTGTGTGTCGTCTGCTGTGATGATGCCGGAAGGTAGCTCCGCCCTGTCCCACAGGTGTCGAATGGGGCATGTTGGGTCCTCCCATCAATTTGTATGTCCACGGTCCACGTCTCTCGGACTCCGCTGCTTCGAATTTCGCAGTCGTTCGGTGTAGCTTGTTGAGGACTGCCATCTGGTGGTGTGGTATGGAAACATCTGTTGGACCTGTTGCTGCGTTGTCGTGGTCTGATTGAAATCGCTGAGTAGTCTGGAAAGCGAGTACTGTATCTCTGACGAAATCTGACCATTCTGAAGAACTATTTCTGCTTCACTGTAAATCTCTGGCCAGCGGTGATATTCAGCTGTAGCAAAAATTTAGGAATGCTACTTTGCGCAAGGCAGCACGCCATTCTACTTCATTGTAAATGCAGATCTGTTTAGATTTTTTGATACAGAAAAATGACAATTCCAAGACTCATAAATACTCAGCCAGTCCTAAACTTTTAACCTAATCAACTATTATTAGTAATCCTCACATGAAAGACTGCTCAAAATCAAAATAGAAAAAAGAAAAAAAAAATACCATTTAACTTTCATTAACCAAAGTAGAAAAATACAAATATACTTAGTCTTATCTCCCTTTTATATCATTTTTTTCTTAAACTTCCCTTGATTTTTTATTACATAACCAGAACAAAGCATTAAGTTTCCATCTAAAAATTAATTTACACCACCAATTGCCAACATAATTAACATCCTTAATCACCAATTCCAATCATGAATTAATTACTAATATCGTAGACAACACACTCGTATAATCAGAGCTACGATCCAAAATCAACAGCGTGAACGCGTTCTGTTGATCAAATTAATCCAGAGCACATAAAAGCAAGACACCCGACACTAAATCCGCTCCTTTTGCCTGCCTAACAGCAGATTCCTATCAGTTTCAGTGTTCAAAAACGCCTTATCTAACCCATTAAAAAAAACAATGCCATACATTAATCGAAAAGAGACCAAATGTCTCATTAATTCCAGTGCAACAAATCGCTACCAAAAAAAAAAATTCGACGACCCCCTCGTTGGCCCTAAAAAAAAACAAAAACCGACTTCCGCTACCTCTGTTAGAGTGGGGAGAAAAAAAAACGAAAAATCGCCCCTCTGAACTCTCCAAAAAGAAAAACAACACAAAAACACAAACTTCGTTCTCCTTGGCAAGTCACGTGACAGAAGCGGTCAGACTTCTCCCCGTCTGATGACGTCACACACCCTTTCTGAGACCGGAGAACTATATGTTCCCCACACAAAAAAAAAAAAAAACCTGTTCTGAAAGTGACCAACATTCGCCCTTTTTCCCGCCAAAATGCAGACAGTCATTTGCCGACGCGTCCCTCGCCATTAGTGTCAACAAGACTCTACACGACAATATTTATGACCAATTCATGCGTGCTGAATACTCCCGTAGCAAAGATTGACAAAAGCTAAGACTTTTAAATTTACGAGTTCCCTCGTCTAGCCAGAGAATGACAGCGCTTTTTTTTTATTGTTTGTCAATCCAAGTCTTGTCCTAGGAATCGTGAGAAGTTATCGCTGAACGCGGTCTTTACTTCTAAGATCGTACCGGTGTGGTAAAGATGCCTGAAGGTCAGAATTATTTTTGTGATCTATTCCCTTTTCCAAGATAAATTTATCGTATCTCTTTTCTGCTAGTTTTAAACTACAGATGTGGATGCGTGTCTTAACGATTTGGGGGGATGTTAACAATTGAATGTCAAAGAGGTTTTTTGTGTGTATCTTTGTAATCTTGTAGGGTCCTGTGAAATACTTTTTAAACTTGCCTGGGGTTTTGTAGTACACAATACTGTCAACTGTGAAATGTCTCTTGTGTGATTTACTGATAGCATAATTTTGCTGTGTCAATTGTGCATTTTCAATGTGTTTAAAAGCCTGTTTCCTACATTCTTCTATTTGTAGCATTGTTTTCTCAACGTAATTAGGATATCCCAACCAATCTAAATTTGATTTTTTACAAACCTTCATTGTGCTGAATATAGGTTCTATTTTACGACCAAAAAATAGCTGTGAAGGGGAAAAGCTTGTCGTAGAGTGAATTGAACTGTTATACATTGCCTTATGAATATCTAATGCTGATTGTAGATCAATTTTTTGCTCTTTTAAAGCTAAGATGGTGTTCTTAATCTCTAAATTCGTGGACTCGACTTTACCGTTGCACCAAGGAGCGTAAACAGGTGTGTGTATAAGGTGTACCCCTAATAATCTGTTTAATTCGATAAAGCCCTTAGAAATGAAGTTACTACAATTGTCTGATAAAATGGTTTCTGGTACGCCGTATCTAGAAATGTACTGCATGAGACACTTAGCTATTTGTTGTGATCCAATTGATTCTAATTTATATAGATCTAAGTATCTACTAAAATTTTCTATGATACTTAATACGTAAGCGCCACACTTGAGCGGTCCCAAAATATCCATAGATAACTGTGCTCCAATTCTATTTGGAATATGTGCAAATCCTTGCGGTTTGAATTTTTGATAGCTTCGCTTCACTCTATTGCAAGTTTCACAACTGCCAGTAAAGCCACTTCGTCAAATTGTCGAAAAAAAAATTTCGTCTCATCTTTATTACCCTCATAATTTGCGGTTAATAAAGCTAAACCATTTATTCTGCTGGCGCTCTCCATTTCAATGTTTTCCTGTGCCATTTTTTTATTAATTTGACTTCCGCTCGCACGCTGTTTAATTGTCTCGGCTCTGACTATATTAGCTGTAGTTGACCTCGTTTTGAAATTTGAAAGCGTCCTATTTCCGCGAACCATATTCAATTATAAAAACAATTTCGCAAATCACTATCATTCTAATTTTACTTTCCATCAAATACCACTTATTCACTGAACAATATGCATTTCAAACTGAGTCCAAGGCACCATTTATATGCCGTGAGTATAGTGGTTAATTAACAAACGTCAGAATTAATCTAAAGGAACTTAATTTCGTGCATAAGTAAAAACGTTGCAATAACTCAAATTCGTAACTTGAAATGATATTTATTCATGAACAATAGGTATTTAGACAACACATTTCCTCAAAGCACGCTTAGTTAAGTCAGTGCTGACATCCATAGATTACAAGCAAAATATAATATATCATAAAGATATCATAGAACAACTAATAAATCATATTGACACTTTTGATTACTATACAGTATAAAAACTGGCTGAGCATTTGAATCAAGAAATTTCACTTACTGGCATATCAGGGTCAGGAAAATGGCGAATTCATGTGCATGAAATTGCGTCCGATAAAAATGCATCTCTCTCTCAGGCATCACCGCTTGACCGACTTGCTATCTCCCCAATTTCCTTCTGTCTCTTACGATCCCCCTCATCTTTACATCAAAACTTCTCTCTCTACGCCATTGGAGCGGCTCGAATCCTTTATGGAATCGCCAACTCTTATTTGACCAATTGGCCAAACCCCTGTTTAAATATTCCCCCAAAAGCTTCGGACAGAAACTTAAGGGGCTATGCACTTGTTGCAGTTTTAAACAGACCCCTTAATACAATTTGTAAAATGTCTGTGGATATACAGCATGACATTTATCACCCTTTTCACCAACAAAAATTTTAAAGAAAATCCACTCAGCCAGCTAAAAATTAAAAAATAAAACACTCACAGCATTCCATAAAGTAACTGCAAAAAAAAAATACACAAGAATGAAAGATGATGTGTAAAAGCATGAAATTACAAGCAGATAGTTGCACACTGAAATATGACCAATCACAATTTTTTGTAACATTGTTAAAGAGCAAAAATATATAAATAAAAAACAACATGAAGATGTAACCAGGAAAACACAAGGTATAATTTAGAAGGAAAAGAAAAAGAAGTTGGTTCATGAACAACGTTCTCAATCGTCATTGTGTAAGTTTTTTTTAGTTTCATAGTTTGTAAATCTCCATAGTCAAAGAGTTCAGTTTATTGTGACCATCTAACACAGTATTGTTGTTCTGTGTTATCCTAAAGGTGTTGAACATTCCTAGCAAAAAGTTTGTGCATCGGAAAGAAAACAGTTTATTGTTCACACTTGCAATGTCACTAGAATGTCTGTCTTCTCTTGTTCCCTGAAGATCGAGTTACCCAGGAGCAAAAAAAGAATAGTTTTACCTGGATGTCGTGTGGCCCTCAATCAAAGTGGATGGCCAGAGGAAAATGTGTTCAGTTGCCATTGCATTGGTGATGAGGAGTCAAAGGAAAACTGAGAGGGGTGTGGCCTGCTTTGCTACCTGTTCCTTTCTCCAACTTCGCGGACTTGGGTGAGTGACGGCCTCCTACTGTATGGCCAGGTCAAGCTTGCTGATCTCTGTAACCGGAACATCGGAACATTCTCTGTGTGTCGTCTGCTGTGATGATGCCGGAAGGTAGCTCCGCCCTGTCCCACAGGTGTCGAATGGGGCATGTTGGGTCCTCCCATCAATTTGTATGTCCACGGTCCACGTCTCTCGGACTCCGCTGCTTCGAATTTCGCAGTCGTTCGGTGTAGCTTGTTGAGGACTGCCATCTGGTGGTGTGGTATGGAAACATCTGTTGGACCTGTTGCTGCGTTGTCGTGGTCTGATTGAAATCGCTGAGTAGTCTGGAAAGCGAGTACTGTATCTCTGACGAAATCTGACCATTCTGAAGAACTATTTCTGCTTCACTGTAAATCTCTGGCCAGCGGTGATATTCAGCTGTAGCAAAAATTTAGGAATGCTACTTTGCGCAAGGCAGCACGCCATTCTACTTCATTGTAAATGCAGATCTGTTTAGATTTTTTGATACAGAAAAATGACAATTCCAAGACTCATAAATACTCAGCCAGTCCTAAACTTTTAACCTAATCAACTATTATTAGTAATCCTCACATGAAAGACTGCTCAAAATCAAAATAGAAAAAAGAAAAAAAAAATACCATTTAACTTTCATTAACCAAAGTAGAAAAATACAAATATACTTAGTCTTATCTCCCTTTTATATCATTTTTTTCTTAAACTTCCCTTGATTTTTTATTACATAACCAGAACAAAGCATTAAGTTTCCATCTAAAAATTAATTTACACCACCAATTGCCAACATAATTAACATCCTTAATCACCAATTCCAATCATGAATTAATTACTAATATCGTAGACAACACACTCGTATAATCAGAGCTACGATCCAAAATCAACAGCGTGAACGCGTTCTGTTGATCAAATTAATCCAGAGCACATAAAAGCAAGACACCCGACACTAAATCCGCTCCTTTTGCCTGCCTAACAGCAGATTCCTATCAGTTTCAGTGTTCAAAAACGCCTTATCTAACCCATTAAAAAAAACAATGCCATACATTAATCGAAAAGAGACCAAATGTCTCATTAATTCCAGTGCAACAAATCGCTACCAAAAAAAAAAATTCGACGACCCCCTCGTTGGCCCTAAAAAAAAACAAAAACCGACTTCCGCTACCTCTGTTAGAGTGGGGAGAAAAAAAAACGAAAAATCGCCCCTCTGAACTCTCCAAAAAGAAAAACAACACAAAAACACAAACTTCGTTCTCCTTGGCAAGTCACGTGACAGAAGCGGTCAGACTTCTCCCCGTCTGATGACGTCACACACCCTTTCTGAGACCGGAGAACTATATGTTCCCCACACAAAAAAAAAAAAAAACCTGTTCTGAAAGTGACCAACATTCGCCCTTTTTCCCGCCAAAATGCAGACAGTCATTTGCCGACGCGTCCCTCGCCATTAGTGTCAACAAGACTCTACACGACAATATTTATGACCAATTCATGCGTGCTGAATACTCCCGTAGCAAAGATTGACAAAAGCTAAGACTTTTAAATTTACGAGTTCCCTCGTCTAGCCAGAGAATGACAGCGCTTTTTTTTTATTGTTTGTCAATCCAAGTCTTGTCCTAGGAATCGTGAGAAGTTATCGCTGAACGCGGTCTTTACTTCTAAGATCGTACCGGTGTGGTAAAGATGCCTGAAGGTCAGAATTATTTTTGTGATCTATTCCCTTTTCCAAGATAAATTTATCGTATCTCTTTTCTGCTAGTTTTAAACTACAGATGTGGATGCGTGTCTTAACGATTTGGGGGGATGTTAACAATTGAATGTCAAAGAGGTTTTTTGTGTGTATCTTTGTAATCTTGTAGGGTCCTGTGAAATACTTTTTAAACTTGACTGGGGTTTTGTAGTACACAATACTGTCAACTGTGAAATGTCTCTTGTGTGATTTACTGATAGCATAATTTTGCTGTGTCAATTGTGCATTTTCAATGTGTTTAAAAGCCTGTTTCCTACATTCTTCTATTTGTAGCATTGTTTTCTCAACGTAATTAGGATATCCCAACCAATCTAAATTTGATTTTTTACAAACCTTCATTGTGCTGAATATAGGTTCTATTTTACGACCAAAAAATAGCTGTGAAGGGGAAAAGCTTGTCGTAGAGTGAATTGAACTGTTATACATTGCCTTATGAATATCTAATGCTGATTGTAGATCAATTTTTTGCTCTTTTAAAGCTAAGATGGTGTTCTTAATCTCTAAATTCGTGGACTCGACTTTACCGTTGCACCAAGGAGCGTAAACAGGTGTGTGTATAAGGTGTACCCCTAATAATCTGTTTAATTCGATAAAGCCCTTAGAAATGAAGTTACTACAATTGTCTGATAAAATGGTTTCTGGTACGCCGTATCTAGAAATGTACTGCATGAGACACTTAGCTATTTGTTGTGATCCAATTGATTCTAATTTATATAGATCTAAGTATCTACTAAAATTTTCTATGATACTTAATACGTAAGCGCCACACTTGAGCGGTCCCAAAATATCCATAGATAACTGTGCTCCAATTCTATTTGGAATATGTGCAAATCCTTGCGGTTTGAATTTTTGATAGCTTCGCTTCACTCTATTGCAAGTTTCACAACTGCCAGTAAAGCCACTTCGTCAAATTGTCGAAAAAAAAATTTCGTCTCATCTTTATTACCCTCATAATTTGCGGTTAATAAAGCTAAACCATTTATTCTGCTGGCGCTCTCCATTTCAATGTTTTCCTGTGCCATTTTTTTATTAATTTGACTTCCGCTCGCACGCTGTTTAATTGTCTCGGCTCTGACTATATTAGCTGTAGTTGACCTCGTTTTGAAATTTGAAAGCGTCCTATTTCCGCGAACCATATTCAATTATAAAAACAATTTCGCAAATCACTATCATTCTAATTTTACTTTCCATCAAATACCACTTATTCACTGAACAATATGCATTTCAAACTGAGTCCAAGGCACCATTTATATGCCGTGAGTATAGTGGTTAATTAACAAACGTCAGAATTAATCTAAAGGAACTTAATTTCGTGCATAAGTAAAAACGTTGCAATAACTCAAATTCGTAACTTGAAATGATATTTATTCATGAACAATAGGTATTTAGACAACACATTTCCTCAAAGCACGCTTAGTTAAGTCAGTGCTGACATCCATAGATTACAAGCAAAATATAATATATCATAAAGATATCATAGAACAACTAATAAATCATATTGACACTTTTGATTACTATACAGTATAAAAACTGGCTGAGCATTTGAATCAAGAAATTTCACTTACTGGCATATCAGGGTCAGGAAAATGGCGAATTCATGTGCATGAAATTGCGTCCGATAAAAATGCATCTCTCTCTCAGGCATCACCGCTTGACCGACTTGCTATCTCCCCAATTTCCTTCTGTCTCTTACGATCCCCCTCATCTTTACATCAAAACTTCTCTCTCTACGCCATTGGAGCGGCTCGAATCCTTTATGGAATCGCCAACTCTTATTTGACCAATTGGCCAAACCCCTGTTTAAATATTCCCCCAAAAGCTTCGGACAGAAACTTAAGGGGCTATGCACTTGTTGCAGTTTTAAACAGACCCCTTAATACAATTTGTAAAATGTCTGTGGATATACAGCATGACATTTATCACCCTTTTCACCAACAAAAATTTTAAAGAAAATCCACTCAGCCAGCTAAAAATTAAAAAATAAAACACTCACAGCATTCCATAAAGTAACTGCAAAAAAAAAATACACAAGAATGAAAGATGATGTGTAAAAGCATGAAATTACAAGCAGATAGTTGCACACTGAAATATGACCAATCACAATTTTTTGTAACATTGTTAAAGAGCAAAAATATATAAATAAAAAACAACATGAAGATGTAACCAGGAAAACACAAGGTATAATTTAGAAGGAAAAGAAAAAGAAGTTGGTTCATGAACAACGTTCTCAATCGTCATTGTGTAAGTTTTTTTTAGTTTCATAGTTTGTAAATCTCCATAGTCAAAGAGTTCAGTTTATTGTGACCATCTAACACAGTATTGTTGTTCTGTGTTATCCTAAAGGTGTTGAACATTCCTAGCAAAAAGTTTGTGCATCGGAAAGAAAACAGTTTATTGTTCACACTTGCAATGTCACTAGAATGTCTGTCTTCTCTTGTTCCCTGAAGATCGAGTTACCCAGGAGCAAAAAAAGAATAGTTTTACCTGGATGTCGTGTGGCCCTCAATCAAAGTGGATGGCCAGAGGAAAATGTGTTCAGTTGCCATTGCATTGGTGATGAGGAGTCAAAGGAAAACTGAGAGGGGTGTGGCCTGCTTTGCTACCTGTTCCTTTCTCCAACTTCGCGGACTTGGGTGAGTGACGGCCTCCTACTGTATGGCCAGGTCAAGCTTGCTGATCTCTGTAACCGGAACATCGGAACATTCTCTGTGTGTCGTCTGCTGTGATGATGCCGGAAGGTAGCTCCGCCCTGTCCCACAGGTGTCGAATGGGGCATGTTGGGTCCTCCCATCAATTTGTATGTCCACGGTCCACGTCTCTCGGACTCCGCTGCTTCGAATTTCGCAGTCGTTCGGTGTAGCTTGTTGAGGACTGCCATCTGGTGGTGTGGTATGGAAACATCTGTTGGACCTGTTGCTGCGTTGTCGTGGTCTGATTGAAATCGCTGAGTAGTCTGGAAAGCGAGTACTGTATCTCTGACGAAATCTGACCATTCTGAAGAACTATTTCTGCTTCACTGTAAATCTCTGGCCAGCGGTGATATTCAGCTGTAGCAAAAATTTAGGAATGCTACTTTGCGCAAGGCAGCACGCCATTCTACTTCATTGTAAATGCAGATCTGTTTAGATTTTTTGATACAGAAAAATGACAATTCCAAGACTCATAAATACTCAGCCAGTCCTAAACTTTTAACCTAATCAACTATTATTAGTAATCCTCACATGAAAGACTGCTCAAAATCAAAATAGAAAAAAGAAAAAAAAAATACCATTTAACTTTCATTAACCAAAGTAGAAAAATACAAATATACTTAGTCTTATCTCCCTTTTATATCATTTTTTTCTTAAACTTCCCTTGATTTTTTATTACATAACCAGAACAAAGCATTAAGTTTCCATCTAAAAATTAATTTACACCACCAATTGCCAACATAATTAACATCCTTAATCACCAATTCCAATCATGAATTAATTACTAATATCGTAGACAACACACTCGTATAATCAGAGCTACGATCCAAAATCAACAGCGTGAACGCGTTCTGTTGATCAAATTAATCCAGAGCACATAAAAGCAAGACACCCGACACTAAATCCGCTCCTTTTGCCTGCCTAACAGCAGATTCCTATCAGTTTCAGTGTTCAAAAACGCCTTATCTAACCCATTAAAAAAAACAATGCCATACATTAATCGAAAAGAGACCAAATGTCTCATTAATTCCAGTGCAACAAATCGCTACCAAAAAAAAAAATTCGACGACCCCCTCGTTGGCCCTAAAAAAAAACAAAAACCGACTTCCGCTACCTCTGTTAGAGTGGGGAGAAAAAAAAACGAAAAATCGCCCCTCTGAACTCTCCAAAAAGAAAAACAACACAAAAACACTCCTTGGCAAGTCACGTGACAGAAGCGGTCAGACTTCTCCCCGTCTGATGACGTCACACACCCTTTCTGAGACCGGAGAACTATATGTTCCCCACAAAAAAAAAAAAAAAAAACCTGTTCTGAAAGTGACCAACATTCGCCCTTTTTCCCGCCAAAATGCAGACAGTCATTTGCCGACGCGTCCCTCGCCATTAGTGTCAACAAGACTCTACGCGACAATATTTATGACCAATTCATGCGTGCTGAATACTCCCGTAGCAAAGATTGACAAAAGCTAAGACTTTTAAATTTACGAGTTCCCTCGTCTAGCCAGAGAATGACAGCGCTTTTTTTTTATTGTTTGTCAATCCAAGTCTTGTCCTAGGAATCGTGAGAAGTTATCGCTGAACGCGGTCTTTACTTCTAAGATCGTACCGGTGTGGTAAAGATGCCTGAAGGTCAGAATTATTTTTGTGATCTATTCCCTTTTCCAAGATAAATTTATCGTATCTCTTTTCTGCTAGTTTTAAACTACAGATGTGGATGCGTGTCTTAACGATTTGGGGGGATGTTAACAATTGAATGTCAAAGAGGTTTTTTGTGTGTATCTTTGTAATCTTGTAGGGTCCTGTGAAATACTTTTTAAACTTGACTGGGGTTTTGTAGTACACAATACTGTCAACTGTGAAATGTCTCTTGTGTGATTTACTGATAGCATAATTTTGCTGTGTCAATTGTGCATTTTCAATGTGTTTAAAAGCCTGTTTCCTACATTCTTCTATTTGTAGCATTGTTTTCTCAACGTAATTAGGATATCCCAACCAATCTAAATTTGATTTTTTACAAACCTTCATTGTGCTGAATATAGGTTCTATTTTACGACCAAAAAATAGCTGTGAAGGGGAAAAGCTTGTCGTAGAGTGAATTGAACTGTTATACATTGCCTTATGAATATCTAATGCTGATTGTAGATCAATTTTTTGCTCTTTTAAAGCTAAGATGGTGTTCTTAATCTCTAAATTCGTGGACTCGACTTTACCGTTGCACCAAGGAGCGTAAACAGGTGTGTGTATAAGGTGTACCCCTAATAATCTGTTTAATTCGATAAAGCCCTTAGAAATGAAGTTACTACAATTGTCTGATAAAATGGTTTCTGGTACGCCGTATCTAGAAATGTACTGCATGAGACACTTAGCTATTTGTTGTGATCCAATTGATTCTAATTTATATAGATCTAAGTATCTACTAAAATTTTCTATGATACTTAATACGTAAGCGCCACACTTGAGCGGTCCCAAAATATCCATAGATAACTGTGCTCCAATTCTATTTGGAATATGTGCAAATCCTTGCGGTTTGAATTTTTGATAGCTTCGCTTCACTCTATTGCAAGTTTCACAACTGCCAGTAAAGCCACTTCGTCAAATTGTCGAAAAAAAAATTTCGTCTCATCTTTATTACCCTCATAATTTGCGGTTAATAAAGCTAAACCATTTATTCTGCTGGCGCTCTCCATTTCAATGTTTTCCTGTGCCATTTTTTTATTAATTTGACTTCCGCTCGCACGCTGTTTAATTGTCTCGGCTCTGACTATATTAGCTGTAGTTGACCTCGTTTTGAAATTTGAAAGCGTCCTATTTCCGCGAACCATATTCAATTATAAAAACAATTTCGCAAATCACTATCATTCTAATTTTACTTTCCATCAAATACCACTTATTCACTGAACAATATGCATTTCAAACTGAGTCCAAGGCACCATTTATATGCCGTGAGTATAGTGGTTAATTAACAAACGTCAGAATTAATCTAAAGGAACTTAATTTCGTGCATAAGTAAAAACGTTGCAATAACTCAAATTCGTAACTTGAAATGATATTTATTCATGAACAATAGGTATTTAGACAACACATTTCCTCAAAGCACGCTTAGTTAAGTCAGTGCTGACATCCATAGATTACAAGCAAAATATAATATATCATAAAGATATCATAGAACAACTAATAAATCATATTGACACTTTTGATTACTATACAGTATAAAAACTGGCTGAGCATTTGAATCAAGAAATTTCACTTACTGGCATATCAGGGTCAGGAAAATGGCGAATTCATGTGCATGAAATTGCGTCCGATAAAAATGCATCTCTCTCTCAGGCATCACCGCTTGACCGACTTGCTATCTCCCCAATTTCCTTCTGTCTCTTACGATCCCCCTCATCTTTACATCAAAACTTCTCTCTCTACGCCATTGGAGCGGCTCGAATCCTTTATGGAATCGCCAACTCTTATTTGACCAATTGGCCAAACCCCTGTTTAAATATTCCCCCAAAAGCTTCGGACAGAAACTTAAGGGGCTATGCACTTGTTGCAGTTTTAAACAGACCCCTTAATACAATTTGTAAAATGTCTGTGGATATACAGCATGACATTTATCACCCTTTTCACCAACAAAAATTTTAAAGAAAATCCACTCAGCCAGCTAAAAATTAAAAAATAAAACACTCACAGCATTCCATAAAGTAACTGCAAAAAAAAAATACACAAGAATGAAAGATGATGTGTAAAAGCATGAAATTACAAGCAGATAGTTGCACACTGAAATATGACCAATCACAATTTTTTGTAACATTGTTAAAGAGCAAAAATATATAAATAAAAAACAACATGAAGATGTAACCAGGAAAACACAAGGTATAATTTAGAAGGAAAAGAAAAAGAAGTTGGTTCATGAACAACGTTCTCAATCGTCATTGTGTAAGTTTTTTTTAGTTTCATAGTTTGTAAATCTCCATAGTCAAAGAGTTCAGTTTATTGTGACCATCTAACACAGTATTGTTGTTCTGTGTTATCCTAAAGGTGTTGAACATTCCTAGCAAAAAGTTTGTGCATCGGAAAGAAAACAGTTTATTGTTCACACTTGCAATGTCACTAGAATGTCTGTCTTCTCTTGTTCCCTGAAGATCGAGTTACCCAGGAGCAAAAAAAGAATAGTTTTACCTGGATGTCGTGTGGCCCTCAATCAAAGTGGATGGCCAGAGGAAAATGTGTTCAGTTGCCATTGCATTGGTGATGAGGAGTCAAAGGAAAACTGAGAGGGGTGTGGCCTGCTTTGCTACCTGTTCCTTTCTCCAACTTCGCGGACTTGGGTGAGTGACGGCCTCCTACTGTATGGCAAGGTCAAGCTTGCTGATCTCTGTAACCGGAACATCGGAACATTCTCTGTGTGTCGTCTGCTGTGATGATGCCGGAAGGTAGCTCCGCCCTGTCCCACAGGTGTCGAATGGGGCATGTTGGGTCCTCCCATCAATTTGTATGTCCACGGTCCACGTCTCTCGGACTCCGCTGCTTCGAATTTCGCAGTCGTTCGGTGTAGCTTGTTGAGGACTGCCATCTGGTGGTGTGGTATGGAAACATCTGTTGGACCTGTTGCTGCGTTGTCGTGGTCTGATTGAAATCGCTGAGTAGTCTGGAAAGCGAGTACTGTATCTCTGACGAAATCTGACCATTCTGAAGAACTATTTCTGCTTCACTGTAAATCTCTGGCCAGCGGTGATATTCAGCTGTAGCAAAAATTTAGGAATGCTACTTTGCGCAAGGCAGCACGCCATTCTACTTCATTGTAAATGCAGATCTGTTTAGATTTTTTGATACAGAAAAATGACAATTCCAAGACTCATAAATACTCAGCCAGTCCTAAACTTTTAACCTAATCAACTATTATTAGTAATCCTCACATGAAAGACTGCTCAAAATCAAAATAGAAAAAAGAAAAAAAAAATACCATTTAACTTTCATTAACCAAAGTAGAAAAATACAAATATACTTAGTCTTATCTCCCTTTTATATCATTTTTTTCTTAAACTTCCCTTGATTTTTTATTACATAACCAGAACAAAGCATTAAGTTTCCATCTAAAAATTAATTTACACCACCAATTGCCAACATAATTAACATCCTTAATCACCAATTCCAATCATGAATTAATTACTAATATCGTAGACAACACACTCGTATAATCAGAGCTACGATCCAAAATCAACAGCGTGAACGCGTTCTGTTGATCAAATTAATCCAGAGCACATAAAAGCAAGACACCCGACACTAAATCCGCTCCTTTTGCCTGCCTAACAGCAGATTCCTATCAGTTTCAGTGTTCAAAAACGCCTTATCTAACCCATTAAAAAAAACAATGCCATACATTAATCGAAAAGAGACCAAATGTCTCATTAATTCCAGTGCAACAAATCGCTACCAAAAAAAAAAATTCGACGACCCCCTCGTTGGCCCTAAAAAAAAACAAAAACCGACTTCCGCTACCTCTGTTAGAGTGGGGAGAAAAAAAAACGAAAAATCGCCCCTCTGAACTCTCCAAAAAGAAAAACAACACAAAAACACAAACTTCGTTCTCCTTGGCAAGTCACGTGACAGAAGCGGTCAGACTTCTCCCCGTCTGATGACGTCACACACCCTTTCTGAGACCGGAGAACTATATGTTCCCCACACAAAAAAAAAAAAAACCTGTTCTGAAAGTGACCAACATTCGCCCTTTTTCCCGCCAAAATGCAGACAGTCATTTGCCGACGCGTCCCTCGCCATTAGTGTCAACAAGACTCTACACGACAATATTTATGACCAATTCATGCGTGCTGAATACTCCCGTAGCAAAGATTGACAAAAGCTAAGACTTTTAAATTTACGAGTTCCCTCGTCTAGCCAGAGAATGACAGCGCTTTTTTTTTATTGTTTGTCAATCCAAGTCTTGTCCTAGGAATCGTGAGAAGTTATCGCTGAACGCGGTCTTTACTTCTAAGATCGTACCGGTGTGGTAAAGATGCCTGAAGGTCAGAATTATTTTTGTGATCTATTCCCTTTTCCAAGATAAATTTATCGTATCTCTTTTCTGCTAGTTTTAAACTACAGATGTGGATGCGTGTCTTAACGATTTGGGGGGATGTTAACAATTGAATGTCAAAGAGGTTTTTTGTGTGTATCTTTGTAATCTTGTAGGGTCCTGTGAAATACTTTTTAAACTTGACTGGGGTTTTGTAGTACACAATACTGTCAACTGTGAAATGTCTCTTGTGTGATTTACTGATAGCATAATTTTGCTGTGTCAATTGTGCATTTTCAATGTGTTTAAAAGCCTGTTTCCTACATTCTTCTATTTGTAGCATTGTTTTCTCAACGTAATTAGGATATCCCAACCAATCTAAATTTGATTTTTTACAAACCTTCATTGTGCTGAATATAGGTTCTATTTTACGACCAAAAAATAGCTGTGAAGGGGAAAAGCTTGTCGTAGAGTGAATTGAACTGTTATACATTGCCTTATGAATATCTAATGCTGATTGTAGATCAATTTTTTGCTCTTTTAAAGCTAAGATGGTGTTCTTAATCTCTAAATTCGTGGACTCGACTTTACCGTTGCACCAAGGAGCGTAAACAGGTGTGTGTATAAGGTGTACCCCTAATAATCTGTTTAATTCGATAAAGCCCTTAGAAATGAAGTTACTACAATTGTCTGATAAAATGGTTTCTGGTACGCCGTATCTAGAAATGTACTGCATGAGACACTTAGCTATTTGTTGTGATCCAATTGATTCTAATTTATATAGATCTAAGTATCTACTAAAATTTTCTATGATACTTAATACGTAAGCGCCACACTTGAGCGGTCCCAAAATATCCATAGATAACTGTGCTCCAATTCTATTTGGAATATGTGCAAATCCTTGCGGTTTGAATTTTTGATAGCTTCGCTTCACTCTATTGCAAGTTTCACAACTGCCAGTAAAGCCACTTCGTCAAATTGTCGAAAAAAAAATTTCGTCTCATCTTTATTACCCTCATAATTTGCGGTTAATAAAGCTAAACCATTTATTCTGCTGGCGCTCTCCATTTCAATGTTTTCCTGTGCCATTTTTTTATTAATTTGACTTCCGCTCGCACGCTGTTTAATTGTCTCGGCTCTGACTATATTAGCTGTAGTTGACCTCGTTTTGAAATTTGAAAGCGTCCTATTTCCGCGAACCATATTCAATTATAAAAACAATTTCGCAAATCACTATCATTCTAATTTTACTTTCCATCAAATACCACTTATTCACTGAACAATATGCATTTCAAACTGAGTCCAAGGCACCATTTATATGCCGTGAGTATAGTGGTTAATTAACAAACGTCAGAATTAATCTAAAGGAACTTAATTTCGTGCATAAGTAAAAACGTTGCAATAACTCAAATTCGTAACTTGAAATGATATTTATTCATGAACAATAGGTATTTAGACAACACATTTCCTCAAAGCACGCTTAGTTAAGTCAGTGCTGACATCCATAGATTACAAGCAAAATATAATATATCATAAAGATATCATAGAACAACTAATAAATCATATTGACACTTTTGATTACTATACAGTATAAAAACTGGCTGAGCATTTGAATCAAGAAATTTCACTTACTGGCATATCAGGGTCAGGAAAATGGCGAATTCATGTGCATGAAATTGCGTCCGATAAAAATGCATCTCTCTCTCAGGCATCACCGCTTGACCGACTTGCTATCTCCCCAATTTCCTTCTGTCTCTTACGATCCCCCTCATCTTTACATCAAAACTTCTCTCTCTACGCCATTGGAGCGGCTCGAATCCTTTATGGAATCGCCAACTCTTATTTGACCAATTGGCCAAACCCCTGTTTAAATATTCCCCCAAAAGCTTCGGACAGAAACTTAAGGGGCTATGCACTTGTTGCAGTTTTAAACAGACCCCTTAATACAATTTGTAAAATGTCTGTGGATATACAGCATGACAGAGGCAGGAGCTCTAATCACACAGCCATCAGGAGGACCCTATATTTCAATTTCCTTTTTTGAATATGAGTACTTATAAACATTGAGTTGAGGTTACTGGGAATCATTGTTCAATATTAATAACTTATTGAATTCTATTAGATGGACTAACAACTAACACAATACTGAACATATTATACCACTAAGTAATCAAATTATTGTTCATGGAGAAACAACATTTGGCTTATCCTACTCTTCCATTAAATACAGTAAACTAATTTGAGAATCATTTAAATCAAAAACTGCCCCCTCCCCCTCTCCATCTCGAAAACAGCACCTCACAAACATTAAGGGATATTCTTCCCTTTGGCTATGTATCCCTCAAAAACTATCGGTTCCCGACTCTGCCATGAATATTAAGTGCTCTGAAACAGCCCATTCTTCTCCGAGAGGGAAAGAAGTAAAAGCCGGTGCATCATAGGAATAGGAGCTTTTCAACGGGATTGAAATACCCAAACTCCAAACTTTTGCCTTTTGTTCCAGTAAATCTCTGAGGGAAAATACTATAAGTGCTTAGGTTCCACAAGGTAAGAAGAAGAAAGAGAGGCTTGTCTAATAACTGTCCTTGTCCTTGTTTCAAGTGTACAACTGTGAAAAAATGCCATATGTTCATTGAAAAATGCAGAAATTATATTAGATTTTATAATGGCAGAGTGAAAATCCTATATATTATTCTAGAGCGTTCTTTTGTTTGTTTGTTTGTTTTCTTCGTTTCTACAGAAGTAAAATTGATGAATGATTACTTCTGTTTTTGACGGAGGATTTATTTACAATTGTACATTGTTTTGAAACTCGAAGTTAGAAAATCAGAAATAGTCCAAAAAATCTTGGGATTTGTGATGCTATACAGTATAGATGGCAGCAATAAATAGAAAAGGGAAAGTAGCAATGCAAGCAAATTGAAGAAACCTAACGAATATTTTATATCTCATCAAAAGAATGTAATACCAAACTCTGGTATGCTTTCATCCAAATTATTTCCTCAAAGCGATCTTAAATGCGCAAGTTGGGTATGGGCACATAGTCTGTATTTAATCAAATGTTTAATGTTTCCATTATGAATGAGTACTGTTTAGTACTAAACAAAAAAATCTGTTTGAAGTTTTTACAAAGGGATGATCTTACATTGACACACTTCAGTCATTTTGTCTCTTACGTTTGTTATCCGGCTGCGAATACGAGTCAGTTAGTTTAAACTCTTACCTAATACGAATATAATTGGCAACGTATGTTAGAGTCTTTTAAGTCGTAAGTACGTCTTTTTAAAATGATCACTCAGACATCTTCCTTTCAAGAGACTAACAAGTTTTTAAGTAAAGTATAAACTTACGGTTTTGTGCAGTTCCGATTATATCTCACGTTAAACTTTTCTCGGTGTCTTACCGAAATTTTTACGACGTATCAACAAATCGGATAAGAACACTTCACTTCACTCACTTTGTATGTTCGTTACTTGATTTAATGTTGATCTGAGTTGAAAGTTTAGATATTGAAACTGGTGTAGGGGAGTGATCTAATATTTTATGCTAAGTTTTGTTGCCCGGTCATGTGACCGTTTTTCAAGTATATATTTACAGCTTTGATCGAGCACTAATTGTGCTTTTCGCTTTTGCTGTTTGCTCTTGGCCTGTAGTGGCTTAATTTCATGTGCGGGTCGCACAGGTGTGATAGAATGATTATTTAATTTCTTGTTTTTTTCTTTCAATGTAAATAAATTTTTAATAGTTCTTTTAAGTACCGTCTCCAAGTCCTTATTGCCGACCAAACGGTATAGTGGTTAGCTTACTAGCTTCTAAACCGCGAGGTTGCGGGTTCGAGTCTCGTGTAAGGCATGGGTGTTTGTAAATGTATGTTGGCTTGTCAAATGACGAATGTTTCGGCGCATTATAGCCCTCGTGTTGCTGACGGCGCCAGATAATCTGAAAACAACCAACCAAGACCTTATTTTCGAGAGTTGTTCTTCTGTGAGTTTAAGCTTGGTTTGGTAAGGACATTTAAGCCCTCAACTAATCACAACACACTTGATACTGTTTTTTACTTTATACTGTAGTTTATTTATATTTACTTATTTCTATTAAAATAAAAGACCAGGTAATACTAAAGTAGCAAAATAATGTTTTTACCAGCTTACGTGGTAATAATCTTTCATTAACACTGGTTCAGAGTACTTTTATTTATGTTGCATACGTAAAAGGTTTATATGAAGGCCTAGAAGCATATTTGGATTCAGTTGCTTAAATTTATCAGACATGGTTATTTCAAGGGTTCAGCGTACAATACGGGGGAAGGACAAGAGGTCATGTTTATACCCAGGTAGCACAACGGTATTAGTCAATATCGGAAATAGGGATTCTGGGAATATTGGCCAGTTCATGCCGAATATCGAGCATCGTTCCAAAATACATGATTTTTTTTTTTTTTTTTTTTTTAAATAAACATGTCATTTCTTATAACACTACATTTAAATTTTTAAACTCTACATCGACATTTCAAAACTTCCAGTATATTTTGCCATAAACTAGTAGAAAAAGGCTAGATCTACAACAAGGGCCTGTCTATAACGGTCCCCATCTGGATTGGCTAGGTGTCGAGACAACTTGGGCTACTGGGGTAAGTTATTTAAATCGCATTTTTTAACTTGGAGAATAGGAAACTTTCCATTAAGAAATATCCAATAGGAAAAACTCCATTTTACAATGGTGTGAAATAAACTGCCAGACCAAATCATAAATTTTACTGGAGTAAACAGTTTTATAAGACAGCTGTATCTGTACTGGGAAGATTGTTAGGAAAAGGTAAACAGAATTAACCTAGATTTTTGTATTTGCATGTAATTAAGGGATTCTTCTATTGACGAGTACGTCCTATGACATAATATCCAGTCTGAACTGAAAAGTTAAAAGGCATGATTCTTTCTTCAACTAGCCTTATTCATGTGTGAGTACCGCAGTCATATGAAGAAAAGATTCCAAGTAGAAAAGCTCGAGTCAATTTTAGCTGAATGGATGAAACTCATTAATTAGGACCTTTCACTCGGAATGATTGTGCCTCCATAAAAAGTAAAATGGTTCAAAGTGATTTTTCCAAGATGAAGACGTGTGATGGGACTTCACTGTTTCTTACTGACGGGATTTTCGGAAGAGGGAGAATTCAATTTACAGGAAGGATGATTTTCCTTTAACGAGCCCATCCAAAGAGCTAAGATTGTCGAGTTAAAATAATATTTTCACAATGGAATCACGTTTGAGATAAACTTATTCCATGAAATCGTCAGGTTTTTGCTCTTGATGGATTCTGAAACTGCACTCATCTGATGAGAACTCGGTTAACGGGGTATGGAATTCATTTAAAATGGACGATTTTTGTTAAAAATTGTTTTTCAAAAGGAAGTATTTTAACATTAATCTAGTACTATTTTCAACAATGTGATCATTTTCGAGTTAAAATTATTATAAGTATTCCTGAAAATAAAGTACCATGTCACATGTTTGGTCTAACTAAATTTATATTATAACACTCAATCTCGAACTATTTTCAACAATGCGATAATTTTAGAGTTGAAACTATAAAAAGTGTTCACGAAGTCACGTGCCACATTTTGGTTAAACTAAACTTATAACATTAAATGTAAAACTATTTTCAATAATGTGATCATTTTAGAGTACAAATTATTCAAGGTGTTCACGAAAATAAAATACCATGTCACATTTTTGGACAAACTAAATAATCAATAGTTTTAATAAGTTACAATCATCGAACGGTAAAATTAGGCAAAGTAGAAATACTGATCAAGCATTGTCAACCTTTCTATGGCTTTGATTTAGCTGTAAGGTTTTTTACTTTCTGATCAAAAAAAGAAATATTGTTTTTGAACATACATCAATAAACATTTTTATGGAAATTTAACATTTTATGCATTTCAGTTGGGAAATAACTCGAGTTATATTTACTGGGTACTTTTTAAAAATTTACTTTGAGCTCGCAGAGGCAATCGCGAAGATCAGTCATAAAAATGAATAAATTATTACGTTCGAGTGCGATTGGATAAATAAAACGAGCAAAACATTAATACAAATATCTGTCTTAATACGAAATAATTGCTGATTTGCTTACAGTTTTTATTTCTTAGGTTATTTTTTCCAAAAATAAATTATGCACAGATTCCTAAGTTGTTGTTCTGAAAATAAGTGTTATTTGTATCAATCACGAAGTTAAAAACTTGTTAATGTAGATTTGAATGATTTTTTTTATTTAGTCTGACAAATAACCATTTCTTCCCAGATCTACATATATATTAGAAAATGTAAAATATGGTATTAGAGAATTTGTAATTTCTAAAAATATGAAATATTTGAAACTCTAAAAACTGGAAATAATTTTATTTTGCAAAATATGATAATTTAAAATAATGGAATAAACAAATTTATAAAAGTGGGTCAAATACACATTTTGAAAAATATAGAATCATGGTTTGTTCATATGTATTAGAAAATATGTAATGTTACAAAATACGCATTGTCAGAAAATATGCAGTATTAGAAAACTGCATTTATTAGAAAATATGGAATTTAAAAATTTAGGCAAAATGAAAAGAATTTTTATCAAACTTGGAAAATATTAAGTGTAAAAAAAATAAATGACTGTTCTATATCGATGTGCTACAATTTCCTTAATTTAGTCTTTATGTGTGTATCTTAAATTAGACCTATTTTACTACTTGAATTTGCCATAGCATCTTTTTTATTAGACTATGATATAGTTATTATGAGTCATTCAAAAAATGTGTTTCCTTAACTATTTCCAATTAAAGATGAAAATTTAGATAAATTCAAGACAACAGACATATAAGAAGTTATAAAAGTTTTATTATTACACTATATCGAAGCATAAAATGTTTTCTCTCTAACAATAATTATTAAAATTTTTAAATATAATTTATCCTTTCATGTTATTGAAATGTATTTATTATATTTCAATAAAATTTAAATCGGAAAACTTTGGTAACTGTTTTCAATAGATAGAGCAATCGAATAGAGCAGCACTTCTCAGCAAATAAAAATGATTTCCGAAAAAATATTTTACAAATTATTAATGTATTATTAAAACAGTAATTAGTGAATCTTTGTACATATAGTTAGTTTTTCGTAAATCATAATTCTTTTTTTTTATTGTTTTTTATTTTGCAATTAAGTTTAAATAAAGCTCGACATCATTTTTTATATTGGTAATTAAAAGCAAAAGTAAAGGCTCAAAGTATTGTTATGTTTGTATTTTTCTAGAAAGTTATCATTAATCAGTATGCTATAAAAGTCCCTCATCAGTATCAATCCTAGTTAATTTCATTTGGTTTTGGGCCTGAGAAGTAAGTAGATATGAATTCAGTTTTGGTTTTTAAACTACACAACTCTTGTACTTTCGCTGCTGTGGAATCGTGTAAACTGAATCTTTGGAGTTGGTTTTCAATTTGCTGCTGCTGTTTTACAAATTGTAACACTCTTGGAAAAAGTATTAAAAAAACATGTTTGAAATCCTACGTCATCGTTATTTATGTTATTCATAATAGTATTATTTTGAATACTATTGACACTTCCACTTAGATAACATAAACCACACTAATGTGCTTTGAATATAAATTTCTTTAAAAAAATGCAGTAACTTCAAACATCATTATATTATTAAACTAGGGGTGTGGAACATAGCACAACTTTCAATTACACTATAATAATGACATGGATTTGTGTCATTTACTGTTTTTATAATTTCTTTATTCATTTAAAAAAAATGGCCATTTTGGCGATATTTTTTACCATAATTCTTGTAGGGGCCTAAAAAAAAAAAACTTTGCCAAAGTGGTGATATTGGCTGTATACTTTTGAACTGAAGAAAGAAGAAAAAACAATTGTTCATGAGGTATGTTCAAGGAAAGAGAACTTTGTGTTGAAAGCATTTTTCAACACAGAATTTTCAACTTTTTATGGAAATACGTTAAAATATTTTTACGGAAATTTCGGAGGTGGGGATGTTTAGAACACCTTAAGAGGCATTACCACAGCGATTTTGAATAAAATCGTTAGAGCCGTTTTTTAGCAATTACTGAAAAAACATGATTTTTTCAATGGCAGCTTCCTTACGCTTATACGCGATTTTGACGAAAACCTTAATGGTAAGTCCCATGGCTACCCCCAACCTGCACACCAAATTTGAACATCGTAGGTCAATTTGTTCGGGATTTATGCTGACCACATACACACAGACATACATTTTTTCTAGATCACTTTTTTGAAATCAGGATTTTCCAAAACGTGGCGAAATGCAAAGGAAAAATAAAAATAAAAATATATAGCTATACTTTCATTATCCTATGTATACATACGGGTAATTGAAAGTAAAAATTAATTATCCTTAATTCACTTCCATATAAATATCTTTTGTTCTTCTTTTCAAATAATTAATTTCAGGGAACTGTCTTCTTTAGCGCAATGTAACTAAAAATATTCTATTCTTACTTCAACTGGAAAAATTATAATTCTATGACTTTCCAGTAAAACACATTACATTTTTATCGATAGTACACAAAGGCATGAGGTTTTCGCAGCTCTCTACATATACCCGAAACAAGGAGAAAAAAAATTCTACCTTTCAATATTTGTTTACGAATGTATTATTGAAAAGGCATTGTTTCAAAAATATCCATCCTAAAAGAAGAAAATATATACAAATAGAACCGGATAATTTTCCAGTTCTCCCATAAAATATTCCACTAATGAATGAAATACCGAACTGAGATAATAACTTCTACAGATACACCAGAGAAAATACTCGGTATTCCGACTAGAATATTAATACCTTAATCTTCCTTTTTCGTTCTTTGAAATCTATTACGGATAACAGCGCAGATGTTTTAATTTAATAATAAATTGTGTTGTGAGAGGGGTATTTTTCCTATGTTAGAATCCCCCAGCTAATTTTACGCTTCAGGTGCAAAATATCTTTAACGCAAAAAAGATAATACGTTTTCTATACATTATTTTCTTTTTCACTCATTTAATGTATTGTTCCCTGAAAATAATAAATAAAAAATAAGTAGGGTTTGGCTTTTTTTTTATCCAACAAGTAAGGTTAAAATCGTTTTTTTTTTTTTTTTTTTTTTCTTCTTTTTTTTCTTCAGAAAGATTTATTTTTGCTATTGAAAATGTGTTTGAATTTTGATTTAAGGTCCCATGAGTTTTGAAATTGTACGTAGAGGATTTTTTAACGTGCAATTATTTTTTCGGAATGCTTCTTATTTAATATAGCGAAATGAATTAAAATAAGCTATTTTTACTGTGGTTTCCTAAAATAACTGGAATTGATATTTTTATGTATTTTATAATAGGTATTTAATAGTAAAGTGGTACAAAAATCTTTTATTAAAATTATTTAAAAAAAAATAATAATAATAATATAGATTCAAACGCACGGGGTCTTCATTCATCAGACAGCATAGACAAATGGGTAAGTGTAATATTCTTTAAAGAGAATTCTTGTACTGATTAATACAATATGAAATATTTTGAAGTAATTTTCCTCAAAATCCATTATACATACAGATCTGAAACTTTATTTTTATACAAAATGTATATTTGCTATTTCACTGAATTGAACTTTTAAAGGAAATACATTTAGTCATTTTTTGAAATTTTTTTTTTCACAAATTTCTTCAATATTGCAAAAATTCCAATATTTATTCAAAAAAAGTTTAAAAAAAATAAGTATATAAGTTACTTTTAAACTTAGCATATATATTTTAACTGCAACGAACATCCATGCTGAAACCAGGATTTGATAACCCGAACCTTTGGCATGCGGCGCCATAGAGCTAACCACACAGCCATCATCTGGTTTGGGAATTGATGTGGAAAAATTTACAAGGTTTCGGTCTCCAAAATATCTTTAATCACTTGATTTAAACTATTAAGTAAATAATCTTATATATTCCTTGCATGGTATCTCTTCTTGTAATATTGACAATAAAAAATACTTGAAATGTCCTCAAATCATTGGAAATATCACTGAAAAGTTATGATATTAAGTTCCACAAAATCAATATGTCCAGAAGCGGATTTGTAATCACGATAACTGCCACAATCCAATGTGATTTCTTTTATCTGAGCTGGGTTTTAAATTGGAAAATTTTAAAGAAACCATTTTATAATTATTTAAAATGTTTAAATTTTGTATTAAAAGTATGTCTTCATATTTTATGCATTTTATTCAAATTGTGTAAAAGAGACATGATGTGTTAAAATTATTAAATGAAAATAAATTATTCCTACTAAAATTGAATAAAGATTCTTATCAGTTAAATAAAGTATTTAAAAATAAGTTTCTTTAATATTATATATGCATTATCTTACTCTCCTATAACAAAGTTCATCCATAAATTAGATCTTAAGCTTTATGGTTTTGAAGTTATAACAAACAAATTTCCTAATAACGTGGGATTTTGTACAAGACATTAGTTGGTAAGAGTTTTAAACAAAATAAATTTTACTGAAGCAAATAAGAAATATAATACTAAACAAATTTCGATTGAAATTCTGGCACAAAGATAAGTATGTGTCCCTTTTATTCAGGGATTACTGTTAAGAGTTTTCTCAAATAAATACTAGGGGCGTGGAACATCGTATAACTTTCAATTACACTATTATAATAACGTGGATTGGTGATATTTTCCTTTTTTTTTTTTTTTTTTAACATTTTCCTTTATTTAGAAGAGTAACCAATTTGGAGATATTTTTTGGTGATAAGTCTTACATTTGACTTTAAATTAAAAAAAAAAAAAAAAAAAAAAAAAAAAAAAAATCCACTAAAAATAGGCGATATACTTTTCGGTAATTCTTACATTATCCTTTATTGTAAATAAAACAGTGAAAAATAGTCTTTCATACACATATATAAGATATACATTTTTTCTGGAACCCTTTTCGGTTTTTTGATGTCGGGATGTTCTAAAACGCGTAGAAATGCAAATGTAAATGCAAATGCAATAAAAAAAAAAAAAATTAAAAAATTAAAAATTAAATTTAAAAAAAAAAAAAAATCGAAATTTTTTTCTTATCGAAAACAATACTTTAATTTTCCTATGTAAACATATGGGAAATTGAAGGTAAAAAATATAATAAAACTATAAAAAATGGTTCTCATAATACTACGTTGGAGATTTTTTAGTTCATATAAGATCGTTATAGCTATTTTACACAGACCTACTTGTAGTACCATGTCTGAACACCCACCACTTTAAACTAATAAATAACATTTCTTTTTATATCAGCAAGCGTCTAAAAGTATTGAAAAATTTACATTTACTCATGCATCATATCTAAAACCAAAACTAACTCTAAGGTCAACTGTTTTCTTTTATGGTTAGAAGTTAAGTTCTAGATTGTGAAGTTACGAGAAGACATATCCTGAGGGTTCAGTTTTATCCAAAAAGAAATGGATCCTTTCTTCGAAAGAAAATCGACCTGTTTCATCAAAAGCATTCGTGTCTTCGAAACTTCTTCCAATTACCACGTTGTGTATACGACTCTCACCTTTCTTGTTCCATTTAAAGTTTACCAACTATCGGATAACGTCACTCATTTGTTTTGTTTTTTTCTTATAGAACGCCTCGAAATGTTGGAAATAAATAACTACAACTTCAAGTAATGATATCGGTTATCCTTGATGCATACTGCTCAGGAAAAATGAGTTTTTCTTGGATATTTTCAGTGCGCTTGCAATTCTTATGGAAATAATAAGGTTTAGCGTAAGGCTGTATGGAAATTATAAGGTTAAACTTAAAGAATGGGAAACATAGATTTTTGATTCTACATAATAATCAATTATAAATTTAATGAATTTTATTACTGTTTATTGATGTATGTGAAGTATACCAGAGGTAATGTACAATTTTAAGTGAATTTATATAAAAAGCATATAATTACTTACTTTTCAACAAATAACTATACATATTATATATTTGTATTTGGAATATTAATAACGATTTTTTTTGTTAAAAAACCCTTGCATATGAAAAGAAAGGTATTAAACACATGCTTAAATTAAAATATAAACTTTTCTTTTAATTAACTAACTCTTCAAATGTATGTTCTGAGATTTAATTTTGTAAACCATGTAGCTAGCATTTATAATAAAATTTTGTAAATGTACAACTGGGATCATAGGAAAATAAATAAATAAATAAATAAATAAATAAATAAATAAATAAATAAATAAATAAATAAATAAATAAATAAATAAATAAATAAATAAATAAATAAATAAATAAATAAATAAATAAATAAATAAATAAATAAATAAATAAATAAATAAATAAATAAATAAATAAATAAATAAATAAATAAATAAATATTTAAGGACACGCGTTGAGTGTCAGAGATTTTATTAAAACATTTTTTTTTTTTTTTAATAAAACTACACTTTTTCGATAATTGTTCAGCATGAAAGGCTAACTAAAATTATTAAGTCTTATATTTCAATCTAAGTGTATAGTAATATCCACACACACACACACACACACACACACACACACACACACACACACACACACACACACACACACACACACACACACACACACACACACACACACACACACACACACACACACACACACACACACACACACACACACACACACACACACACACACACACACACACACACACACACACACACACACACACACACACACACACACACACACACATTTCTATATTTAAAAAATATCTATATTAGATACCATTGTAGCCTACCAAGCATTTTAACGAGTTAAACTGAAACAGTATGATAACTCGAATTTGAAAACTAAGATAACGCTACTCACGAATGCGCTATAAAAATAACCCCATTTTTCAAACACATATACACAATAAAAATTCTCGCGTGTTAAGACGCAGAAATAAGAACGGTGGCTCTATACATAAATATGCAAATGGGGTGAAATATAATTGCCTTAGATATACGCGAATCTATGAGAGGATATACACCCCACTCTATTCCAGCCTCATTCGCAAGCGGACAAAATAGGCACCATAAATATTCATACTCCGCCCAAAAGTACATTCTTTTGGCTTGAAGGAATAGAGAGAGAGAGAGTTGTATTTCAACCTGGTATCTTATTAAAACAGGTAATTTCTAGTACTTTTCATATACGTACCGCAAATGGCAATTAAGGCTCAGAATTACGCTTCTGAAGCTTAAGAGTATGTCGAACGCTTAAAGGTGCAATTGAAAACAGTGATTGTCAGTTATTTATTGCTGGAGGGTTTGTTACGGATATGAAAGGTTAAAATTATCCGGGAATTATGAGTTTACGCGGATATGCGAATTAACTTAATTGTTTTCCATGCGTTTCTCGGTACTTGTTGATGTGGTTATAATTGAAAAGTTTGTTTTATGTTTTAAGGGACGTAAGTGTTTCTATTGTAGTCTTTTAAAACATTGAACAGATTTAATTTTATATTTGTTTATGTGCAAGAAAACAAGTGTGTAAGTTGTTTCCCCACTCTTACGCCGGAACGATACTTATCACATTTTTTTGTCAACTAGCTTTACACTAACTATTTGATATTGACCCATACTAAAAACTGATTTTGTTATCAAATTTTATGCTGGTACTATTCCAAATTATTATTTTTAGAATGTACAAAAAATAAATAGAAATACTTTTGAATTTTAAATATAGGTTTGAGTATAAGTTAATACAGACAACGCCATTTATTGTAGAATTAACCAATGAAGGTAGGAATGATGAAAGCTAAAAAGGTTGAATTCAAATTTAAAAAACATTAACATTTGTGGTCTACATTATACATTCTGATTGCTACATTCAAAATGACATTATCAATTGGTCATGTATGATTTAATGCCATAGGTTTGTTTTTAAGTATTGGTTCAATTTGTTGCATAGCAGTTTATTCTTAATACTAAAAGAAATTCATTCTTGAATACTTAAACAAATTCTGATAGTATTTAAGATATGAATTTAGAAGAATTTTTTTTTTTGATGATTTAGAGCAAGATTTCTAAAACTAGGCTCAGTATTTTAAATTCAAGGCAATTCGCCATAATTAATAAAATGTTTGACAGTCGATTGATACGGATTTCAAATATTGCTCAGAAAAAAAAAATGGTTTTGTATCTTCCGAATAAAAAAAAGTTAGTTTCTAATCAAAAGATGGCGTGGTATGCTTCAATCTGTGAGCAACTTCTCGATTTTATTTGTAGTTTGCATGGATTACTAAAATCTAAAGATATATTTGATTAGGTATAAAATATCATTTTTTAAAAAAATATTTCTAAGAAAATTGTATTAAATTACAAGTCTTATTATATTACGATAATAAATTATTATTTTTCATACATTAAGATACTATAATAATCAATTTGATGGAATAAATAATTTAATTTGGTAGAAACCTGTTGTTTCGAATTTAAATATTTTCGTAATTTATGATTTAATAAAACTTGAATAGTTTTTTAGGAAACGTCTGGTATATGAAGATTTAATTTAAAATTCATAGGGTCATTAAATGAACAAATAATAAATTACAAAAAAATCGGAAAGAAAAGAAAAAATTCACCGTATTTTGATAATTTAAGATAGACAATAAATTTAAAATCTTATTTATATCTTAAAATACGACTTAAAAAAGCTCGTCGAATTAATAAAATTATATAATGTTCTCTAACAAAAATCGCCAGCTAACATATTGTGTATTTTAACACGTTTTCTTTTACGATTATTAAATAATGTGTATTTCCTACACAGTTATTCCTTTGACAGTAATTTAAAAAATCAGCATTTAACACATAAAAATTTAAAGCATTGTAATGCCATTAGTTAATCTATACATATCATTCTAATGCTTTGATTGTACGAAAATTATGTCTTACAGTATTACTGCAGTACTAAGTAAAAAAAATATTAAAACATTTTTCAATTGTCATTTCTAATTACTTCGACTTTAGTTTACCTATTAAATAATTTAACAAATGAGACACTTTTATATGCATTCACTATATATTTGCTGAAAATTATAAAGAAGTTTCCAAAAGTCCCAAAACACATACTTTTTCTTATAAAATATTTTTCTTCGCCCTGTCAAGAGTTCAAAATATTCTTGTAGTCTTTTTTAATAAATTAAGAACCTTTAATAGGTGATATTGATTTGTTTTGAAAAATTGCTATCTGCTACTAAATTGTTGAAACAAATGAATAAAGAGAGAATACGGGAGGGGGTGAGGAATTTAAGAAAATTCAAATCAGTGAAGAATTTAAGGCGTCTTCTCACTTTAGGCACCTCGAAAATAGGCTATTTTCGCGATTTTTTTCCGAGGATTTTTGCAAACAATTATGGGATAAAATGGATCCTATATAATAAACACATCTTTCAAGTACAAGAAAAAAAATTATTTTTTATTTTTTTGAACAATTATTATTATAAAACAGTAGCATCGAATGCAATAGCAATGTAATGTTCGTGGCTTGTTGATGAAATTTCGGAAACTATCCGGCCGATTGTCATGAAATTTGAATGACATATTCTTCATAGTTATGGCTATAGCGCATATCATCAGATTTTTGATATTCGCGAAAATAACAAAATGGCGCACGTTTTTCGAAAAAGTAAAAAAAAAAACGCGTTTTTTTGCAGTTTTTTGTAAAAAAAAAATACTTCAAATCAAATTTTCAAAAATCTGATGATATGCGCTATAGCCATAACTATGAAGAATATGTCATTCAAATTTCATGACAATCGGCCGGATAGTTTCCGAAATTTTATCAACAAGCCAGGAACATTACATTTCTACACGGGTTTTTCGATGCTACTGTTTTATTATAATAATTGTTCAAAAAAATAAAAAAATAATTTTTTCTTGTATTTGAAAGATGATCATGATGATGATGATTGATCCTTATTATATAGGATCCATTTTATCCCATAATTGTTTGCAAAAATCCTCGAAAAAAAATCGCGAAAATAGCCTATTTTCGAGGTGCCTAAAGTGAGAAGACGCCTTAAAATAATTTTATGTTTTAAAACCTGCTACCGGTCACTAATCTTTGTGAACTTAGCTTTCTAAAGAACACAAGTACTATGCTTCTTATTGTAAACACCATGGAATATATTATTTAGACCCATTAGCATTTATATGAAGCACCTTAACAAAATTCAAAATTTCTGCAAGATATTATTTTTCCTTTTACTCGACTTCATTTCCATTTAACTTTGAAAGTGAAAAACTTTCTCCTGTAACTAGAAATATTTCATTTAATCTGAGATTAAAATGGAAACTTTATGATTTTTTTCACTTATTTTCTCAAATTTGTTTTTTTTAAACACGGATCAAACACAGACTATATTAAAATATATATATATTTACCATTAAGTTAAATATGAGTAGTAATTCTTTTGAATTAGAGATTGGCTTGTTTCTAGGAGATATAATAATAATTTTTATAATTGCTTTTATGTTGCAAATATTTAATCACTATGAATATAATTATTAACAATTTAGTAAAATATAAGCTGGTTAACAATTTCTACATGCTTAATTAATTTAAAAATAGCTAAAGAGTAATACAATTTTAATTTGTTTGGGAAAATTTTTTTAATCAAGCTACGGGTTTTGTATTAAAAGCAAATGTGCTTATAAATTTATTGTTTTGTATGCTCAATATTATAAGATTTGTAATCACCTTCTTAATTAAATGAAAATGTCTAGTTAGTAAAGAATGTTTATTAAAATTTACCCCATTCAGATATTACTGAAAGAATCTGATTTAGCAATTATCATGTCTTATAAAATGATGTTTAAATAAGTATTGAAAAAATGTAAAAAAATGTAAAGTGTGGGATTTAATATTGAATTTTAAAATTATTAACCAAGTTTGCTAATTACTGTCTTTTTCACTTAATGATCGTTTCTATAGTCTACGCTAATATATCTGATGTCTTCAAATTTTAATAGATGTTAACACAAAATAATTTTAACGAAAAGTATGATTTATTTACATATTTGGCAAAAAGTTAAATGTTTTATTTAATCTGTTTGATTTAAATCTATAATATTAAGTTTTTGCACTTTAAATATTATGATACATACATAAAATAAAGTATTTTACTTTTAATCTATAGAATTCAAATTAAACATTTATTAATATAAATATTGTTTTACCAAAAATAAAGATAACACTTCTATCATAATGAAATTCCTCTGGAGCTTTTAATAAACCGTTTTCAAAATTCCAAATTTTATTCCAATTCTTATTTATTACAATGAAATGAAATCTTTTTACATATCAATATCAGATCAAAGTAAAAATACATAAGTATTGATTTTGTTCTTATTAAATGGGCTTGAATTGTTTGCTAATGAAAAGCAACTACGTTTATTTGTGTGCATCTAAATAAATTCCATTGTGCATTGGAGGAAATGCCATGTTATTTAAATGGGAACCCATAAACAAATCTATTTAGAGTCTGATGGCATAAAATTTATACGCAAATTGATGTAACTCAAATCGATACATTTAAATATTTTCGTCATGAGTGTGGATTTCTTTGATTTCCATGCCAAAATTTTGAATAAGTTTTTATTTGAAAGAAATGCAAATTGAAAATACAATTTTTTACAGCGCTAAGTTATCCCTGAGATGTAAGAATAGAGCAGGGAAAATATTAGTTGATTTATTCCTGAGAAAATTACTTCGTATCTCTTTTTGTATTTGAAAATATCTTTATCTCTGGCCTTTTGTAAGAAATTGTTCAAATTTACGTTATTCAATCAAGTTGAAACTGTTGTTGAAGTATAATATTTATGATGCAAATAAAAATGATAAAATGTTCAGATTGAAAAAAAGTGTACGTAATATTTAAAAGCAATTGGATCTTTAAATTTCAATGGGAATAATACAGTTAAAAGTTTATAGTTAGAAGTTTATGAAAGTTATTAAGTTTATGAAAGTCTTAACTAAATTTAATATCTATTGGGAAAAGTTTTCTCACAAGATTAGAAGAGAAATGGTTTTTATTTATTTATTTATATTTATTTATTTATTTATTTATTTATTTATTTATTTATTTATTTATTTATTTATTTATTTATTTATTTATTTATTTATTTATTTATTTATTTATTTATTTATTTATTTATTTATTTATTTATTTATTTTCTAGTTACTCTTCTAAGACATCTTAGTGCAACACAGAAATATATTATGCTTTAGATATGATGACTAAAATACTTCCTAAAGTGAATCCAAATTAAATTACAAAAATAACTAAATTATATAGTTAAGGGAATGTTGTAAATTACTTTATTTCATCAGTTTATATTTTAGTTAAAAGGAGCAATTGGTTTTATTTCCTGTTTAACCTAAAATTTGTTAAATTTAACTACCCCAAATTTGCAAGCAAAAACATGGTGCAAAAGATATAAAGAGTTTATTAAGTACCTAGTTTTGAATATTTTCAAGGAACATTTCTGTAATATAAACATTAAGCACCGTTTATATTAAAATACTAACTCAAAAAATTCTGTTAGAAACGTGGGAAAACTACTTTTCTAGACGACGGGTTTTCTAACGAATTTTATGATCAGTGTTGTTTTCTTGAAGACTGTAGTAAAATACCGATAAAAGACGTCAAAGTGCATACATGTCAGAACATTAAAAAACAGCTTTAAACGATGTTGTAATACATAAATAACTAGTATACAATGGTAAAGAAGTCTTTAATATGAAAATGTTTAAATTATTTACTTGTAAGTAAACATCCTAAATTAAAAGAAGGACTCTTCAAGAAAATTAGAATTGATGTATTATTTTTTTTCATTCTTGATTTGCTTATTATATATTAGGTTTATGTGGTGTTAAAAATTTTCCATAAGTTAACCTAGAATTTTTTTCTAAGAAAACGCACATAATTAACTCATGCTGCATTTATGAAATACATTACTAATACTTGTTTCATATTAACAGTTTAAAAAACGAAAAGTGGTCATTGTTTCACAAAACAGATGCTTGTTATAATTTCAAGTGATTATTTTTTCCCACAGTCATTTATATGTAAACCTTCATACGAATTTCAATCAAACTAAGTGTAGCTCTCCCGTTATAGAAACATTTTATACATTAAATGTTGAAGTAACTTTATAAGAGTTGCATTTTCTGCTTTATGACAAGGAACATTAAAAAGACTCCACGTTTAGCTCTGCTACAAAAACTGCTAGATGTTTTTTATCGAAGACTATTTATGATAGTTTCTCATTAGATAAAACTCATTTATTTTAACTCACATTGTCTCTTAGAAATAAAAATTTGATCTACAATAAAAATATACAAATGCAAACAAAACTATCACTTCACAATTTATAAAAGTATATACTTAACAAACATGTTTGAGTGCTGTGTTTTTTGTGTTAAAGAAAATGATCATTTAGGATTATCTGTAAAACTGTTTTGAGATTTAGATGGTTTTATTGCTTGCTGGGAGACACTTGTTAATGAAGGAAAACGACTCGACATTAAAATTAAATTTAATTTGTTTGCAAAAGTTTTGATGTTCTGATAAAGTATATCTTAGTACTGAAAAAGGAGCATCTCGGAATTATTTAAAATGGACTTGCATTTTGAAAAAAAATGAATGCTTATTTTTTGCACTAGATGGCAGTACTGAGAATTGCTTTAAGAATGCCAATGAGTTTTTGGCAGCATATAGCAAAACTTTTAAAATATGTTTTCCAGATCATTCACATTGATTAACAATTTTTAAATAATTCTATTCACCAAATTAAAGTATTTAATTTTTTATTTTTTTAAATATATTTGCTGCAAGTAAATTTTTATTCAGAATTATAATTTTTATATGTGAAGCATGCCTAGGTGTTGTATCTGTCATTTATACACAAGACCACCACATAGCCAATTTCCAGTGAGTTGCGAAGGGGTGAACGATTGAGTTGAGTGATTGAGTTTAGTGGGAGTTGAGTGGGTTGCGTGTGGCAGTGAGTCGCCAGAGATGCTGAGGTGGTAGTGTGGAGGTCGTGCAGTAAACGGTGCCACTGATGTGTTCGAATATTCGGGTCACCAATGCAGCGGTGTGCGCTCACGGGGAGTCGAACCCGGGACACCTAGATCAGAAGACAGGCGAGCTAACCACTAGGTAAAAGTGACCACTAGTGCCTGTGTTGTATTTGTCATTTGTACGCGAGACCACCACAAATGTATTACCGACATAATGCATGCCATGTAAATTGGAAGGCAATGTCGTATTTATTGCAACAAAATAATCATTGGAAAAGTATTGAAAGGTTTGTTATAATACTATCTAAATTTCTTGACGTTTCTTGTAGTCAAATAGTTGCGGCCTGACGTTGTCCGACCTACAACCAGGTTTCAATCTATTAGAAGTTGTGAGTACCCTTTCACGCCTATCCTCGATTTCACCACTTTATACACGAAACATCAGAAAGACATCGTGTTTCAGATAAGTTAGATTTTTCAAAATACCTTTACAAATATTTCAAATTGGATCAGTAGATCTCACATAAGGATCATAGCATTTAAAGGTGGGAAAGGGAAACGGGGGAGTTTTTTTTTAAAAATCTCATGTTGACTGTGATGTTTCTCTTCTTCAGAAGATCGTATGCGCAACTTCTCTTTCCTCAAGATAATAATATTGGAGATTTGAATACCTCCCCTCCCCCCCCCCCAAAAAAAACACCTCCGCAGGTACTATTCCTTATTTAGTTTGGATTTTTGGGCCTAAAATTATGGTTTGCTTTTTTATAGATCTGAATATTTTGTTGCTAAATTCGAAGTTCATAAGGGTAGTGAGTAAGTTGAGACTAATTTACTTTGTAAAAATTGATTTCTACTTCATTAGAGTAGAGGTTTATATATATATATATATATATATATATATATATATATATATATATATATATATATATATATATATATATATATATATATATATATATATATATATATATATATATATATATATATATATATATATATATATATATATATATATATATATATATATATATAATTTTTTTTTTTATAGTTTGGTTCAATGCTAAAGTACTACATTTCATTTTTAGTCCTGCTTAGGAAATTAGCATTATACTTTCCTTCTGGAACAACAACTTATTATTAATAAAATGAGTAATATTTGCAGAAATTATTGCTGAAAAACCTTAAAAAAAAAAAAAAAAAATCATTAAATTCAATCCAGAAGTTTTTGCAAAAAATATGTACACGAAATAACTATTTTTACGAAGTAAATTCCTATGTTAAATTGCTAAAAAAATTAAGTTTTACTATTAATATACTTTTTAAGAGAAAGTAAAATCCTCTTTTCTTTTTTGATGAGGAAAATATGTTGAAAAGTATTTAAAAATTGATTAACAAAACGTTTTTAATAATTATTGTATTTTGAAATGCAATTATATTGTCCATGAGCGCCGACAGGATTATTTGCAGGGAGGTGTAGATAGCTATAAAGCGACAAAAGTCTTAGTTTAATCCTAGATTTTTCGAAAATGAGAATTGGACTTCCTAATTTGATGTTAGTTAATAGATGTTCATAATTTTTTGCTCGAATTGATAATTTACTACCTATATATTTTGTTCTTGTGAATTACTTCTTCCACATTACTTTATTTTTCGAAAGGCAGGAGGCAGTGTAAGTGCATGTTTCTTATATGTCCCTGACATTGTCTCTATTATAAAAATCCAGTGTTCGCGCAGGTAATTTTGTTTTATAGCAATCACCTGCCAGGATTTTTCCAGGATTATCCACGAATTTTTCCAGAATTTGTTTGATTAATTTTTTTACAATTCTAAATTAGAGTCACTTATTTGAACAATATTTTTCATTGATTTTTTCCCGTGTTGTAGTGCGATTTCCATCCATTTTTACACGTTTAATTAATTTCTTCGAAACTGCAATTTGAAAACTAAATATTTTTTTTATTGAAATGGAGCCTTTGTACTACACTGTTAAAAAAATTTGTCCACCATGCACCAAAATTTGGTTCCTATTTAGCTGCCACCAACATTTGGTGCTTAGTTTCGCGATTTAATGGTGCTTACGGTCCGAGGTTGCACCATTAAATCGTGAAACTAAGCACCACATGTTGGTGGCAGCTAAATGTGAACCAATTTTTGGTGCAAGGTGGAACAAAATTTTTAACAGTGTACTTATGTTACTGAATTCGTTCAAGATTGTGAGAATGCATTCTAACTTCAAGTGATAAATGTAGGGTTTCTACCAAAATAAAATGTCGCAAATCCATAACTTTCCAAGACTGAAGTAAATCATTTTCCATAACTCAAGAAATCAAATCAAATAATAATAATAATAACCTATATGAATTTTACTAACATGAACATAGTAAGTAAATCAATGTTTCATAAAATGATTTTTATAAAGTTTTACTTTAAAGTAAGTAAAAAATCCTTGTTTCAATAACTTCCAAATCAGAAGAAAAAGGGAAATATATTTTTCTATTCTTGGACATTCAGTGTTAAAAAAAAAGCTAATCAATCTTTAATAATAAAGAAATATATGAAGAAAGATTAAGTCAATAATAAATTATACCAGCAAAAATCAAATGTTTTGATATCTACAATGCAAAACAGAAGAAAGAAGACGGGGAAAAAAAAATTAAAAATGTAAACAAAAGCTTATCAAAACTTTTCATTTCTCTTCTCATATTATTAAAATTTGTTTCGCCTATGAGACCTTGTGTGAGGTCACAAATTTGGAGTTCAAAAATGTTTTTATCGACCGCGGAATTTAACTGTAGCAATTGTTTCTGTCAAAAAGTAAATAAAAACATGGATGAATTTTCGATGGGCAATTATGGCGTTTATGACGTCACAGTTCCGTGAATTTACTAAAAATGTTTAGAAATCAATGAAATGTACTGTATTTCCATAACTTATGGCCATTTCTTTTGCTCAAAATCCTGACTTTCCATGACAAAATTTACGCAATGTCCAAATTCATTACTTTCCATGACATTTCCTGACTTTCCATATGTGCGGAAACCTTGTAAATACCTCCCCTCCCTCCCCCAAAAAAAGCATTTCGAAAAATTATCCCCTTTGTTCGGGAAAGAGGGGGATTATTTATGAAATAAAAATGAAAAATTAAAGGAATTTGATGGAACTTTAACTAAAATGGGATGGGAATTTGCTTAAAATATGACATTAATTACGTATTAATAAAATGCCATAAAATATTAAAAACACTAATTAAAATTAATTACGCATTAAAAAAATTTAATTAAATAAAAAAAAATAACAAATAGTTATAAACTCATTAACATTTAAATACGCATTAATTAACAAATAATTATATATTAATTAAAAAAAATTATGCATTAATAAAATTTAATTAATAACAGATTAACACCTTAATGTATATTTTCTACATTTACACCGTACTTGTCTTTATTTTAGTCGGCAAAAGTATGTCTAACGCCCCCCCCCAATCGAAATTCTTGGCGACGGCCCTGCCTTCACTCCATTGAAATGTTCGCTTGTACAATAAAGCGGGAATCTGTACTATAAATATGTATATATATGCATAATGATAATATAAGTACCGAATATTAAATATCAAATTAATCATTCTAGACTAGTTGTAAAAGATGTACCAGATTATTCTAATTCCTATAAGAAACCAAACGCATGATGTTTTGAATTCACACACCCTAAAAGGGTTAGAAATGTTGAAGAAGTCTATATACAAAGACACCCAGCTGAATTGCTTTTTTTGTGTACATGAGGAGGTATGGATAAAGAGGGTCTACTGATTGAATTGACTATTTGGCTATTTGAAACATTTGTAGAAGTACAAACTTTAGTATATGAAATATTCTTTATTATCCTAGCACTCTGTTCATAGAAAATCAACCAATTTTCAAACAATTAAAAAGAATTTAATCTACTTCGAAGTACTCTTAAAAAGGTTTTGTAAAAATGTCATTGAATTTTAAAAATAGAACTTTTTTAATTACGCACTAAATTATATAAACCATGTTTTGCGTTAAATATAGATAAGAGAAGTTTATTAAATATCAAAAGATATTGTTATTTGTGGAGAAATGTCTAATTTCTTCTTTAAGGAATTTCCGGTCTGATGCTATTGAAGTAAAAGATTTTTTAAATCTTTTTTTTTTTAAATACTATTTTTGTATTTTAGTTTCTAGGGAAACTTATACTGAAATTATTTCAGTAAACACCAATCAGTTGTGAAACAACAAGCTTTTGAATGAAATAATTTTGAACAAATTAATTTTTTAAATTTATTCCCTAAATTTATAACAATTTTAAAAGTATTCCTATACTTTAAATTAGAATAGATTATGTAGTTAGGCATTGTAAATATTCCAACTTTGATGTGCTTCTTTACACATCTTCGAGTGCAATCTTACCTTTGCGGTCTGGTGATGGGTTTCGGCTGTGACGTCACGATTTGGTTGTTTTGGGCCTGATACAACTAACACCCCACTCGCGAAACTGAGCATCTAGCAAGACACTTGATTTTTCGCGCATGGCCTTGAGAAAGGTAAATATTTAGTAAGGTATGTAAAGGTATGAAAACAAAAATGGTTCAGAAAACTATTTAAAAATACACACTTACCAAAAAAAAATTCACTTTTGCAATCTCTACATAATTGAAATAAATAGAAAAAGGAAATTGCTTCTAAGAAAATAAGGGAAATATTCAGAAAACGAACAAGTTAAAAACCTTTCAACTCTCTATAAAAATTTCAGTAAAAGTAAACAGAAAAAATAGAATTCAATGTAAATTTCAAAGCCTAAAATAAAAACCATCCGTAATTATTTTCCAAATTTTCAATAATCCAGATCTAGAGCAACTATCCAGTACTCTTTAGATCATTTCTTTTTATAACTATTTCCAAGTAGGGATCTGCTAAAGAAGCGTCTATTAGGTAACCTCCACAACATTTTTTTTTTTTTTTTTTTAAAGAAGAACGTCTATCGGATCTCTCCATTATCCCGACTGAAATAAAAGAACGGACCGTGATCTTAATGAGTAAGGTTTCAGGAAAGCTTATATTGATTTCAGATTAGTTCCCCAAACCAAAGGATGGTGAGGAAACAGAAAACGGGAAAACTGACATTGCTATTACGTGAAAAGAAAGAAAACGGGATTGTAAAGGTTGATTTGTAGGAGTGTTTTCGGTGATGGTGGACTCAAGTAGGAAAAGGTTTGATTATGTCGATGCTTTCGACGATTGATTAGCAACAAGATCGTTGGAATTATTGTGAATAACTTACTCACTGGGTAAAACGCTTTATCAACATGACTCAGCCAAGCATGCTGGATGACTTGCCTCGGAATCAATTCTCGCCTGTTCCTTAAATTTCCAATAGTGGTTAACCAAGACAAAGCGCGAAAAAATATTCTTCCACCACACGACGCTCTTCACTGCGATAAGTTTTGCTGCACCCACGTGACATACAGTTTCATTCCGTCATACTCCTGTCCGACTCATTGTGACGTCTGTACTTTGGTGGTCACTCAAAATCCCGATACTTCCAATCGCTTTGGATGAAGTTTCAGCCTAGCATGCTATATGCCTTGCTTCGGGATGGATTCCCTCCAAGTCCTTCAATGTCTCATGATAGAGATGAATCTGAACAGAGTACGTACCAAACACCTTCTTCCATCACAAAACGCACTTCACTGCGACAAGTTTACCGTACCTACGTGAAATATGGTTTCGTTCCTCAATACTACCTCCCGTCCGACTCACTGCGAGTTCAGTACTGTTGTGATCACTCAAAATCCCGAAACTTGCAATCACTTTGATTGCAGTTTCAGCCTAGCATTCTGGATGCCTATCCTATAGTCTCCAATATTTTAAATATTTATAAGCTGACCAAAATAGCATCAATGTTTGTTCAATTTTACACTTTTCGAAAAAACGACAATAAATGTTTAATTAAAGAAAATTGAGCACACATACTTTTTTTTAAGAATCCACCACAGAATTAATACTTGGAATACCAATGATTGTAACTAGATTGATTTGTAGCTAGTTCTCAAGTAAGTAGTTATTTTATCGATCACTATTTTCCTATTACCTAAGTGCATTACCGTACGATAACTAATTTATTCGGTTTCCCTATGAACTTGACGAAAGTGCAATCTAAATGAATATTTTAATATATATTCATTGAAATAGTATCTCCTCTGTAAAAGAAACATTCTTCTTTTGATAAACTTTAATAATGTATGAAAATTCAATTTATTAAAGAATGGAAGTTTTCTGCACATTTATAGTGAGAAAAGAAGCTAAGAGAAACATGTATTGAAACTGAAAATTAAATTTTATCTCTCAGAAAATTAATTTGTTCCTTTCATCTTGAAATGTTTTTCTTAATCCCACCTCCGCACATTCTAGACTAAATTTGCAAGGCGCTTTGACTTAAATACGATGAGTTTTAATACATTACAACTTTTCAATTTATTAAATTATATAATTTCAATTAATAGATTGTTAAGTTTTCATCTAGTTTGAAAAAAAGCTTAGTATAATATTTTGATAGTTTTGTATGTTATACCAGATACCAATTCCAGAATTGATTTTCTTCTTCGCAGAAAATTTTTAGTCACATTTTGTTATAATTATGGATTCAAACAAGGATTCAAAAGTACATAAATTCAATAAAAATGTAAAAATTATTAAATTATCTTAAGACCAATTTATAGATATTTATATTTTTGTGAGATGACAGTGATTATAGATATAATTAAATGAATAAATAATCTTAATTACGTTAAATTTGAATTAGTTTTCTCATCCATATTTTTAAACTGATAAAAAGAAAAGAAAACAGATTATTTTTAAGTTTGTTTATTTATGAAATTTAATTATATTGTAACATATAATAAACAGTATTTAGATAACTTAGATTACTTTTAACTTTTAATTACCCATTTTTTAAGGAAAATATTGATCTTGGGTAAAAGAAAGTCCTTTTTTTTGTAAATTTTTACAAGTATGAGATCTGCTCAAATCAAAAACACAGCATCAAAAACTATCTGTGTTAATGTGTATATGTTTGTGGTTAGCATAACTCCTGAACTGATTGACATACTATGTACAACTTTTGTATCAATATCAGTGGTGGCCATGTGGCCTGCTAATCAGAAATATCCATGATTTGGTTATGTTTTTCAACAAACTTGTTAAGTTGACATACGTCTTGAATAAATACAGTGTATTTCAAAGTTGTGTGCAGTTGTATTTACTTAGCATATAGCCTATTACAATTAAGTTAAAATGATTTTTCTTCATATTATTAAGTGATGACATTATAAATAATTGAGAAAAATTAAATTTATGGAAAACTGAAAGAAAATTTGGATTATCAAATATGATAAATTCACAACATAACTTTTTAGAATTAAGTTAAAAATTTATTTCTTAAGAAAATTCAGAGGGCATTTCTTGCTTTGCAGATTAGTTCTATTTATTTTTTAGTGTAGACGTCATTAAAATTAGGTATTAGTGAAAAAGGGGTTGATGTACATTTTTTTTTTTTTTTGTAAAACGTATAATGTATTTTTTTGAATTTTAGACATAAAGGAAAACATTTTGACTATTACTTTTACATGCTTAATTTTTTTTATTACTTATGATCATAGATCTAATATTTACCGTCACTATGCATAAAAATACTAATTTTTTAACAATCGTAAAAAAAAAAAAAAAAAAAAAAAAAAAAAAAAAACCTAATTATATTGAAGCAAATATAAACAATTTATAAATACAACTTAAAAATACTAAATGCTAAAAAGATATGATGAGAATTGTACAATAGTATAGATTTCTGAGAGCATTTAAAGATTAATATGAGGGAAGCTTATTGATAAAATCCACTATTGCAAGATTTCAAAATCAAACTCCATCGATATTTTAAAAAGACAATAAATTAAAACCAATTGTATTTCTGAATAACATACCTTCAAAAGCTAGTTTACTACAGAAATATTTGTCAAAGTATTTCCAAATGTCTATAACATGTGGTAGTATTGAACAGTATTTCATCTCATGCCTAAACACAGCATCTTCAAATGACATGAAGTAGATTGACGAGAAAGGAAACATGGCGAAACGATTTGTTTTCGTTGTAATTGTTTCCACGGGTTTGGGGTAAACACTCATAGATATAATGTGTTTAGCTTTCAAAAATAGTCTTTTCTTTTTCCCATATTTGCCATGTTGTAACAATAGACACATTTACTTTGATATACATATTTAATAGTTATTTCTACTTAACTGATCATTTCATTGCTCAGTAAAATTTTGAGCACCAACATCATCAATGATTCATTAAAATTCAAAAATACAATAACCAATTACAATTAATTAGATCAACATATATTACCAATAATTATAAATCAAACACATTATTAATGTGGTAATAATAATAATATTAATACGTAACAAATCTGAAAAAATGATTAAGAAAACCAAAGCGCTTTTAAATTATTGTTACGATATAAATTTTGTAAATGACTGTACCTATTTAAATATTTTGTAAATTCTTATTTCATTTGCTTCTACAATATAGATTTAAACATCCAAAAAACATTATGTGAATCTTATTAAAAAACTAAATTTTCCAATAAATTATATTGCCGACCAAACGGTATAGTGGTTAGCGTGCTGGCTTCTAGACCGCGAGGTTGCGGGTTCGAGTCCCGTGTTAGGCATGGGTGTTTGTAAATGTATGTTGGCTTGTCTAATGACGAATTTTCGGCGCATTATAGCCCTTGTGTTGCTGACGGCGCCAGATAATCTGAATACAACCAACCAACCAATCCAATAAATTATAAAAACTTTATAAATATTACATTAGAACAGTAAGTATTGAAGAAAATATCACGATAATTGTAAAACAGTACAGATTTCTTAGTACTTCTAAAGATTCTTATGAGGATAGTTTGCTGATAAAAACATTATTGCAAGTTTTCAAAATTAAACTTCATCGGAATTTTTAAAAGACTATCAATTAAAACTAATTATGTTTTTAAATAATATACTGTCAAAATCTAGTATTGCCTTTGAGTTTCCCCAATGTAATTATTCTAATTAATAGAGGAAATATGTGATCTAAAGCAAGGTCAACGTTTGAGTAGTACATTGATCTTTATATAAGGTTGTGGAAAGTCGCCAAACATAAAAACTTGCCTGGAATAAAACAGGAAATTGAGGCTCTGTTCAGTCTGTTTTGGAATGTTTTGGGAATGATCTGCTGTTTTTAATGGGGCTGAATGTTCTTTATAATAGAAAGAAGCTTAAGTTTTCACTGTTTTTGACTAAGTTAATAACTTTTTACTGAATTTGTTGCTTCTGTGGCGACCAGCACATGGAGCCTGCGCAGACTGCCGCCAAGCCTGATCAGACTGCCTGCTTTTGTGTAGAACTTTTAGTAATTTCAGATTTAGTAAGCTTTAGTTAGATTTAGTAATTGCCTTTATGTAAATTTATGTGCCTATCTCCTGTAACCATACCGTACGTTGTATGTATTTAATATCCCTGTCTTTGCACAGACAGTTGCTGTATTAACTGCTTCCGTATACGAGCAGGATCACTTCCTTCAGGTAAGTCGTTGTTGTTGTTTTCTAGTCATTTACCGTATTTTAATAAATTATGTTAAGTTTGAGGTACTAATCTTTTTTAAGCTTTATATTTACACGATCAAATATGAAGTGTGGACAACTGGTGACCCGGACGTGATGCTCATGATGAAACGTGGATACTACGCAACAACTTGTTAAGTCTAACCTTCTGATATATCTGTGGACATCTGATGACCTGATCCGGTTCCTGTTCTACTTGGACATCTGGTTTGGATGGACATTTGGATTGAAAGCGGTGTTGACGTGGCCACGAAACTTCATCTGGGTGGAAATACTGTCCTGTTTATTGAACTGGAAAGGCGGTATAGTGGATTTTTTTTCACCTCCTTGGTCTGTTAGCTGCGGAGCTGCCATTTAAAATTCTTTGATGTTTTTGTATATTTAAGAAATAAGTTTTTGAATTGAGAATTTCTAAATATATTTCATGTGGCTTAACAATGTTTTGTATATTGAATAACTTTTCTGGTTTATAACTATTTGAAGGTTTTGCATTTATTAGTATAGTTCTTTGATTGACTTGCATAATGAAATCTGAAACTGATACTCAGACCGATAGTGGTCATATAAAAAAGATTGCAGTGCGGCTTCCAAATTTTTGGCATGATAATCCTCTTTTGTATTTCCATCAGATTGAAGTCAATTTTGTGTTGTCAGGCATAACTACAGAAACGACTAAGTATTGCAGTTTAGTGTCTGCTTTGGATCAGCAGACTATGCTGGCGGTTTCTGATTTTATACAAAATCCTGATTCGGAAAAGCCGTATAGGGTTTTGAAAAAATTAATAGAGGAATTTGAACTATCGCAAACAAGGGTCAAAACCTTACTGCAAGAATTGGTATTGGGTGACTCTAAACCTTCCACATTGCTACGCCGTATGAAGCAGCTCGCTGGTGGTGGTATCATGGATGATATGTTAAAATCCATTTGGCTATTGCATATGCCGATTTCGGTACAATCGATTCTGTCGGCTAGTTCGAAAGAATTGGCTGATAGGATTTTAGATGTTTAAAATTTTTCGTCAGCTTCTTGCAGTGCAGTTGAAGAAACTTCTTCACTAAATGCACAAATAGCAAAGTTGACTAACGAGGTTGCTGAGCTCAAACTAAAGGTTGACACTTTGACTAGAAATAATTGGTCACGGAAACGCCCCTTTCATAGAGGCAGATCTTTTTCACGCAATGAATCGGATAAACGTGAAGGTTCGTCAAATGGTAGACTTGCACACGAAAAGCACACCACTCAGGATAATGAGAGTGGACGACTTGAATCCAAGTTGTGCTATTTGCATTATAAATATGGGGAAAATGCTCGCAGCTGCAGAAAACCTTGTTCATTTTCTTTAAACTAGTAGGCCCAACCTTGGATTCGGTGATCCCTGGTGAGACGGGTTTCCTTAGCCACCGTTTGTTTGTTACCGACCCCAAATCTCGTATACAATATTTGGTTGATAGTGGATCTGATTTGAGCTTGCTTCCTGCTTATTTCAAGGGCTGTCGCATTGTTAGCTCTTATGTTTTGAGTGCAGCTAATGGATCTCCTATAAAAACTTATGGTTCAAGGCTTCTTTCATTGGATCTTGGATTGCGTAGAAAATTTGATTTTCCTTTTATCATTGCTGATGTGTCAAAGCCTATACTAGTAGCAGATTTCTTGCAACGTTTTGGCTTATTGGTAGATGCGAAAAATAAGAAATTGCATGACCCTTTGACTTCTCCTTCAACTATGGGAAAGGTGCTACCCACCTTTGTGCCAGGTATTAAAACTGTAGTGGGGGATTCAAAGTATCACCTGTTAATACAGGAATTTGAGAAAATCACTAAGGTTAAAGCCGAACCAGTTTTGGTTAAACATGATACCGTGCATTATATTAACACTGTAGGCCCTCCTGTTTGCTCTAAAGTTCGTAGGTCTGAATCCAGCCCAACTTAAAATCGCTAAAGATGAGTTTGCATATATGCTTGAGCATGGCATTTGCAAACCATGTAGAAGCCCTTGGTCAAGTGCTTTGCACATGGTGCCTAAAAAGGGTGGTACAGATTGGCGACCAACAGGGGACTATCGTGCGTTGAATGTACGCACTAGGCCTGATAAGTATCCTCTTCCAAATTTGCACGATTTTACTCGGAACCTGGCTGGTAAATCTATTTTTAATAAAATTGATTTAGTAAGGGTCTTTAATCAGATTCTTGTTCACAAACCTGACATTGAAAAAACGAGTGTTATAACACCGTTTGGTTTATTTGAGTTCATGTTTATGCCCTATGGGCTATGTGGAGCTCCTCAGACCTTTCAGAGGTTTATGAATGAGGTGTATTTTGCTTGGATTTTGTTTTCGTTTACATTGATGATATACTTATTGCCAGTACTAATGAAACTGAGCGTCCCCAACATGTACGTCTCGTGTTTGAGAGATTGCAAAAATTTGGTATAACCATTAATACTACTAAAAGTGTATTTGGTGTATCTGAAATTTCTTTTCTTGGACATTTAGTTAGTAAAGAGGGATGTAAACCCTTACCAGAAAAAACTGAAGTCATTTCAAATTATCCTAAGCCAAATACAGTTGGTGATTTGAGAAGGTTTTTGGGTTGTTTAAACTTCTATCGTAGATTTGTGCCAAAGGCTGCTGATTTGCATGCCCCCTTAAACGCACTGATTTGTGGTTCCAAAAAGAATGATCGTAGAGTTATAGAATGGAATGATGAACTTTCTGTTGCTTTTCAGCGCTGTAAAGACAGTATTGTTAACATAACTCAACTTTTCCATCCTGAACCTGATGCCGAGCTGGTATTGTTTACTGATGCAAGTGACACTAGTGTAGCAGGAGCACTTCATAAGAGAACCATTGGTGGTTACTTACCCTTGTCTTTCTTTTCTAAGAAGATGAATGCTGCTCAGAAAGTATATTCAGCTTTTGATAAGGAATTGCTTGCAATATATTTGTCTATTGTGCATTTTCGTTTCATGTTAGAGGGTAGAAATTTTTGTATTATAACTGATCATAAGCCTTTGATATACGCCTTTGCACAAGGTTTTGAGAAATGTTCCCCGAGGCGTTTGCGTCAAGTTGAATTCATTTCTCAATTCACGACAGACATCCGGCATATACCTGGGGATAAAAACCTTGTAGCAGACGCATTATCAAGGGTGGAAGAAATTGTATTTTCTGAGTCTATTGATTTTGTACAAATGGCCGCCCTGCAGTTGACAGATAAAGAGCTGCAAAAGTTGCGGGATAATCCTGATCAAACTGGTCTTAAGTTTAAACTAATACATTTTTCAAATTTAAATGTTAAATTACATTGTGATATTTCACAATCCTCAGTTAGGATTTATGTGCCTAGGTAGTTCAGGCGTAAAGTTTTTGAATCGATACATAATTTGGCTCATGTAGGTTCACGTTCTACGTTAAAGCAAATCCTTGGTAGTTACGTTTGGCCTTCAGTTCGTAAGGATGTAGCTGGTTGGTGTCGTACGTGCATAGCTTGTCAGCGCGCTAAAGTGCACAGACTTACAGTTTCACCTCTGGGGCAAATTCCGACCCCTAACTCTAGGTTTCAACACATTAACTTGGATTTGATAGGGCCTTTGCCTACTTTTCAAAATTTTTCTTACTGTTTAACTATAATTGATCATTACACAAGGTGGATTGAGGCAATCCCTCTTCAGGACATAACTGCTGTTTCAGTATCACGAGCATTTTTGTTCCATTACGTTGCTCGTTTTGGTGCCCCGGCACGTATCACATGTGATCAATGTCGACAAATGGAGTCTTCTACCTTTAAAAGGTTGGCTCAATCCCTTGGTTCAGAAATTATACGTACGTCGGCTTACAACCCTAAATCTAACGGAATTGTAGAACGCATGCATAGGGTACTTAAATCTGCTCTTAATTGTTTTCCTGCAGAGTCCTGGGTTGATCGTTTGCCTCTTGTACTTTTGGGTTTAAGAACGGCCGTACGGGAGGACTTGAAGCATTCTACTGCTGAGCTGGTTTATGGTCAAACTCTTAGGCTCCCCGGACAGCTATTATCCGAAGTTGATTTGGACTTGGCTGAGCCTGAATTCATAGCATCGTTAAAACGAGCATTTGCTTCTATTAGGCCTGTCCAGTCTAAGTGGAAAGGGAGGAGGCCTATTTATGTTCCTAAAGCTTTGGCAGATTGCTCTCATGCTTTCGTCCGACATGATGCAGTTCGGAAACCTTTGCAACCTCCGTATGATGGCCCATTCCCAATTTTAAGGCAGAAATCTAAAGTGTTTCTTTTACAGATGTCTAGACAGGCTAAGTGAATTTCTTTAGATCGGCTAAAGGCAGCTTTTGTTGTTGCTGATGAACTACCCTTGCCAGGAGATCCTGTGGCAAACCGCACAATACCTGCTCGGTTACTGGCAGAGAAACCCGCTATGGTCACTACCAGGAGTGGAAGGAGAGTGCGTCTTCGGTTCCCTTGAGCAGTCCTTTCGGAAGGGGGGTGATGTGGCGACCAGCACATGGGGCCTGCACAGACTGCCGCCAAGCCTGATCAGACTGCCTGCTTTTGTGTAGAACTTTTAGTAATTTCAGATTTAGTAAGATTTAGTTAGATTTAGTAATTGCCTTTATGTAAATTTATGTGCCTATCTCCTGTAACCATACCGTACGTTGTATGTATTTAATATCCCTGTCTTTGCACAGACAGTTGCTGTATTAACTGCTTCCGTATACGAGCAGGATCACTTCCTTCAGGGAAGTCGTCGTTGTTGTTGTTTTATAGTCATTTACCGTATTTTAATAAATTATGTTAAGTTTGAGGTACTAGTCTTTTTTAAGCTTTATATTTACACGATCAAATATGACGTGTGGACACTTCTATGGCAAGAATTGCATTGCATTTTAGAAGAATAAAATAGTTGTTCTTTTTGCATTTCTCCTTGTGTCATCGTTTTTTGTGAAGAACATGAATTTGAAACAGTATAAATGTAACCTAATAATACAGTGTAAATTGCATACATTGCTCCGATAACATAGAGCTAAAATATTTAGAGTCAAATATCTGAATTATACTGTGTAGACAAACAAACTGGCATCCTAATTCCTCTAAAAACAAACATAATATATATTACAATCTGTACTGTCTATCGACCGCATAATAGCTCTCATCAAAATGTCTGGCATTGTCTTTTGTCATTGGAACAAGACTAGCTTAATTTTTCTCGAGAGGACGGCATATTTTATGCTTTTATCACCACTATTTAAAATCAACGAGTCTTATATCGCAACTGCTATTCACCAAACTGTCTGGCAAGGATCTCTTCTTCTGGTAGTAATTTTTTTTTTTTTAATAATTAAATAATATAACTCTCTAATATACGATGTTTTTCTTCATGGTGCAACTAGCGTTATGGAACTGGTGTTTATTACAAAAAAAAATACAAATAAAACACTTTCTTAGGTATAAACAATCCTAGTATAACTGATATAAGTAACTTCAATTTCAAATTTCACTTCTAAGTTGTGTAGCATATATGCTACACTATGCACTAGAGGGTTAAGGATATATTTAAATTGATCGATTCTGCTCCTTAAAGACTGCATCAGGATGAATGCAATATTAAGAAATACAAAACGTTACGTAGAGAAACATTATTCGATACACTTAAAATGGATTTAATCCATCTAAAACTATTTGCTTGAATACGAATAAATACAAAGGCTAACAAAACGTTTTATAATTAATTTCTGAAGGAGTACGAAAGAAGAAAAGAAAACGACAATAACAAAAGTACACTCCACAGGGTCCTCGACCCATTAAAAAAGAATAACTTGTATTTTTTTTAGTTCATTGCAAAAGACTCCCTCAGGATTTTTCAGCTCCTGCCTTCGAAATCGATCGCCGGAGAAAAAAATAAAAACTCTAATCGAAGATATGTATTGTCGAGGAGACGAAATAACAGTCGAAGGGTTTTTGGAGACTTGCCTTGAATCGCAAGTGATTTAAGTCGGATAAGTTTCCTAAGTGATTATTGTTATTATTCGGACGAAACAGTATTTGTGTATGTTTTCAATTTCTAAACAATTGTATTCGCAAGTGATTTAACTCAGATAAATTTCCTGCGATTTGTTTATTGTTATTTTTATTAAACAGTGTTAATATCGTTTTCTTACTGTAACCTATATTTGCAAGTGATTTAACTCAGATAAATTTCCTGAGATTTGTTTATTATTATTTTTATTAAACAGTGTTAATATTGTTCTCTTACTGTAACCTATATTTGCAAGTGATTTAACTAGCAAATTTCTTGAGTGCAGTTCTGCTATTTTTATTTATTACGAGTTATTTTTGTTGGCTATGAGTTAAAGATTATTATTTGAATACTTTCTGGAATAACCGTTAAAGAATTTATTTGGGTATTATTCGAAAAACTTATCAAAATACATATTTATAATTTTTAATAGTTTACGTCTAAGAAATATTTTATTATGAAATTTTTAAATTAAGTGTAGAAAAATTATCTATTTCCATTTGTGTGATAGACTTTAATAAAATGAAAAATTATTTAAATTGTAGATGGATGAGATGGTTCCTTATTTGATTAAATGCCATTTATTACATATATTTAAAAAGTTTTGTGGTATATATGTCATTCAAAATTATTTCATGATTTATGCAAGTAATGTAAAGTACAAGTGTTTATGATTGTGTATTTGATTTAAGGAATAAGTGTTGAAAGTGATGGAAATGCTATAAACAATATTTTTCAATTAAATTAAATATACCTCTTATGAAAATAAGGAATACAATAAGGCATCTAAAATTGCCTTCTTTAAATACTACTTTCATTACACATTGTACGTATATATGTTTTTATATGTTATTTTTTGCTTCTTTGAAGACATGTACATTGCAAATACATGCCACTTCATATTTTATGCTATGTAAATATGGAGTTGCGTTTTACGATATTTCCTATTCACATTTGTACTTCAGCCACTCATTTTTTACTCGTTGTCTGTAACGAGCATTTGTAGCTACATTTATTGTACTTCTAATACCCTTTCATAAATTTGAACTGAAATACTTTCTTTCACAATCGTGTTTATTATATTTTATAATATTTTTCCTCTACTTTTCGAAGATAATTCTAGCTTATTATCTATAGAAAGTTTTCAGTTTAATTTCAAATTTAATTGTAAATCATTTAAGTGAACATACTTTCTAATTTTTTTTTTTTTTTTTTTTAAATTTTTTTCGAGTATCTCATATTTTCAATTTCTATAAAATAGAGGTTGATTTAAATGGGTTATGTTTTTTTTTTAACTTTGAATAGTATAGTTGTAACTCATTTTTAATTAATAACCTCATTTTGTTTAAATTTATAATGGTAATGCATTTTTAAGATAATTCTCGATTGTTTTTTTCATTTCATTTAAAAAAAACCTTCCATTTAAAGAATATATCTTACTCATCAACTTAAATCTTTTAAAATTTATATTTTGTGACTTATATCACTGTTATTGAAATCAATATACTCTTTTGAATTCTTTATGGGGTCTGAAGTTATTACCCCACTTCATTAAAAACTGACGAACACCCCTCCAGCAAAAATCAACTCCCATATCTTCAGCAGAAATACTTAAATAAGAAACTGAAATATTAGTTTTTATACAAACAAATAAAAATATAGTTTTTTTTGTTGGTTCTTCATATTTTACACTTTTTCCTCGATACTTTGGGAACACTTTACGAAGTATGCCTTGCGGTAAAAAGTATTTGCAATGGGGAAATGTTACATTCAAAATTTCGTTTGTTTATTTCTCCTCTTTTAAAATTGTCAGTGTATTATTCTTTATACTTTATTTTTAAAATATATTTATTCTGTGTTATTTGTAACAGTTGCACAAAGTTCCAACGAATATTGCATCATTTTTACAATTTTAGTAATACTGAGATAATAACGTACCTAGATTTGCTATATATTTAATCTTTACAATAGTTAGTTTTCCCCAAAGAAATAGTGACTTTGTTCAATAAGATACATTATATAATACCTGTACTTCACTGATCACCAAAAGATTTCTTAAAGACATAAATAGAAATTTTAGCATTTTTATATTTTTTCAAAATATATTTTTGAATCAACGTTCTTTGTTTGAAAAATATTTGTATTTTATCGATAGATAATTCTGGGTGTGCCTTCTCATAAAATAAAATTTTGTATCGAATGTGAACAAAGATATTAAAAAATTCCAACATTATAGGGTTTATCTTATTTTAAATGCAGATTCTCTTTGTTACTTTAAAGATTTTGTACAAATTACCTTTCCACAAGTTTTTAACGTAATTCTGTCTTTTATTTCCTTAGACAATTTTAACAAATATGTTTAAATATTACATAACATAGTGTCGACAATTATTTGTTCGACAATGAAACTAATTAACTTAAAGCTATTTTAAGACTTAATCATTTTCTAAATGTTTTATAAAAACTTTAATGAGTCTCAAATTATATAAAATTAATTACTCTTTTAATACAAAAACTTTGGAGGATCAATTATTGGAGAGTTCATTTTATAAAATGGAGTATTTGAGTTAATTTGAAAACCGAGTTTAATTTTATCAAATTGCAATGGATGACAATTTTTTACCATGTTTTGAAAATTTCAACAAATCTGTTGATTTGTTAATGTTCTAAAGTATTTTGTAACAACAAAATAAATAATATCTTTTAGTATTTATAATTCTATTTTCCAGTTTCATTTGTTTTCAGTCCCTTAAAAATTCAATTGTGTATATGTTTGAAAAATCACACATCCATGCTGTTTTTTATTTTGGAAATTATTCTTGGAAATCCTATTTTGACGTGCACTCAGCAGAATCCTAAGTTTTGTCTCAAGAGATAACAGCCTTTATCCTGGAGGAGCTTATTTTTACCATGAAAATCTTGGTTTTCATTCTGTCATATCTGCTAAAGTAGCATGCTTATATTTGCATGAGAAAAATTTTCATATCAAAGCTTTCAATACGGTTTTTGAAAATAAAATTTGAAAGATTTCTATACTATACGACATGCTTGTACGTGAGATACCAATATTTTGAAGACTAAAATATATGAATCCACTTTTATTTCGTTTTCTTTGAGTGTTATCTGATTGTTTATTGACTATACTGTACTACTATTGTACAATTGCCTCTTACAATATTTATGCCTGGGTGAAGTATTTGAATTCTTCAGATAGTTATACATATATTAACTGTTTTTTAACATAAATTTATCTTTGTACTGAATAAAAAATAAATGTTTAAATTATGTGGTTATTCCTTTTGAATTTATACATTATTTACTTTTACATATATTTTACTTTACTTTCAATTACCCCTAGGCTTACATAATATGAAAGTATTGGTTTCGGTATATATATATTTTCCACGTTTGGATACATCCTGACTACAATAAAGTGTCTAGAAAAAATGTCTGTCTGTGTGTATGTGATCAGTATAAATCTCAGACAAATTGACCGAAAACTTTCAAATATTGTGTAACTCTAGCGATTTTGATGCGTTGAAAAACGAATATCTTCAATCCAGAATTCTCTTCCTCTGAGCCTCGTTCATCAACGATTGTTCTCTCGTTCCAAAAAGGATAATGTAAGAATTATCGAAAAGTATACAGCCGAAATCACCCTTTTGGCCGTGTATTCTATCTTTTTTTTTTTTTTTTTTTTTTTTTTTTTTAATTTTTTTTATTTTAAAGAACCATACAAGAATCATCAACAAAATTATCACCAAACTGGCTATTTTTTTTTTTTAAATGAATGATGAAAATATAAAAACTGTAAATAACACCAATCCAAGTCAGTATTAAAGTATAATTGAAAGTTGTGTGATCCACACACCCTTAGTTAATACTGTATTATATAACGTTTTCATATCAATACCTTAATTAAAGTAAATATATTGACTATCAGACTTTTAAAAAATTTAATTGAATTTTTGTTAATTCAATTTATGATTACTTCAAACTATATCATACAACACTATTTTCCGATTCAAAGTAAACATATTGTTTTCTAACACAAATGGCATTTGCTTTTTGTACATACAAACGATTGAGTAAAAACCAAATTTATTGTGAATCATCGACAATATCTAATTTTAAAGTAGAGTTTATTTATAATCTTTATTTGTATTAAAAAGTAACAGGACTTGTAAATTAAATAAATATATAACAGTAAAAGTGTTGAGAAAATATAGTTTTTGTTCTGCAATTTTCAATAATTATTTTAATTAAAGAATTCACATAATTATAAGAATTTAAGGAGAAATAAATATAACCTTCAATCCTGAATTATTCGCATGAAAACAACATGAAACTAGCTACAATCGCAAATAACTGCAGCATCATGAATTGTTTCCTAATAAAACAACCCAATATAAATGTCTCTAAAATCTCCGATTCGTTCATATTAGAAAGTGCTTCGCCAATGCAACTAGATATATAGTGAGTTATTTTCAATATTCATCACACTCCCGGACTTTTGGAGAATTTCTATTTCAGGGGGAAATCCGGTAGAAAGGAAGGGATATTCGACCGGAAGTCACTTCCGATTTCTAACTATTCAGAAAGTAATAACTTCCGACCTCGAGACCATCGTGATGGACAGGTATCCGACTTTAAATAGAGAATAGACTATTCCAAAACTTTCTCTATTCCTTTTAAAGGAAGTTTTTAATTTGGGTAACTTTTATGGTGAGCTTGATGTAGCAAGTTTGGTAAAATTCAATACTTAAAAGACCTCATACATTTATCTACTAACATGCACCTTTATAAAAAAATGAAAGAATTAGGACGTAATTTTATAATTTAAATGTGCTTAGAATCAAGACATCATCACCATAAAGATTTAGACACCACAGATTAAAACTGTTGAGTTTATCCAGCCAAAGAAGGGCTCTAGTTGTTTTTTATTTTATTTAAGTTTTGTTATTGATACAGTCTATATGATTCTAATTCGGTTGGTAAACATCTTGTGTTGGTGTTTGCTATTCAACCCTTTTTTAGGGCACTTTTCAAATGGATTGAATTTATAACTATTTCTTAAGAAATTATTTTCAGCAAGTCAAATTCAGAGTATGTATTTTTTGTCGATTGTATTCATTTATTAAGCATTTATATTATGTTAATGAATATCTGTATTGTAATATCTGATTAATATAAAATTTATAACCGTAATAAATATAATTCTTACACTGTTTATCGCATGTTGACATTTAAAAACTATAATTCAAAACAAGTAAATACTAAAAACTAACGCTTTAATAATAAATTTGTTAAATAGTTACTAATTCACATCCCCAGTAAATGAATTAATACATCTAATATTTTTTAGTTATTAAAATTTAAAATCCCTCTTGTATAGTTGTAGTACGTACTGAAATATTATAGTTGATATTGAGTAATATTTGAAAAAGTATCTATGTCCATGGACCATAACATTGCCTTGTACATAAAAAAAATATAATTTCAAAAGTTTTATAAAGGCTTTTAACTGTTTTTTTAGAATACGTTGATAGCCAAAGAGCATTCACAATAATAGGTACATGTAAAAAAATGCGTGTTTCTAAAGTTTACAGTCTTCGTAGTAAATGGTTGGCAGTGTATTTTTAAGTACCCACAATTTGTTTCCAGTTCAGTAATGTTTTTAATAATAAATTTGTTAAAATGATACTAATTCACATTATAATTAAATTAATTAACACAAAATCTTATACAAATTTTAAAGGCTTTCGCCTATTTTTTTTATAAAATTTGTTAAGCGCATACTTTTTCAGTTTTACCTTTTTTAATTTCTGAATAAATGGTGTTTTAATGGTTGCAGCTTCAAAACCTAATCTATCAATTTTCTCACTAATTTGTATAAATAAAGTAATGTATTTACACCAGACTATGATAATTATTGAACCGCAAATGCCATTTTAAATGCCATAAATTCTAATTCAGATGACTTCTAATTATTTACGCAACACATGTAGTTCTTTTATTAAAACGTTAAAGATATTTAAAAATGCCGAACAATAACAGGCCATTAGCTAGTTTCTAAGGGACATTATTTTACAAAGTATATTAATTTTACTTTATTCAAATAAATATTTAATATTTGAATTATTTTTATTTTAACTCAATGTGCTTTTTAATTTAATGTTTGATTAATTTTTCAGTTTAACAACGGTTTCCTTTTAAAGAAACCGTAATAAAAATAATTCTTACATAAATTAAAAAGGTCCTGATGGTAGTGCATACTAATGTTCCATTAGCAGAAATCCGCTGGACAATATCGGCTCGACTCTAGCCAATCCCGATGTGGACCGTTATAGACTGGCAGTTTCTACGGATCTTGGCTGATCTCACCTGATGCTGGATAAAATATATTGAAAGACTTTAAATGTTGATGCACAGATTAAAATTGAAATGTATTTTTATGAGAAAGCATGGAGGGCAAAAAAATATGTTTTGTGATGGTTTCGACATGCTTATTTTTAAAACAATCGTGTGTTTTGGAGCGATGCTCGTGGTTCGGCAAGGACTACCCAATCTTTCTCCAACCCCTGTTTTTGACATTGGCCCATACTGTTGAACTACCTGGGTGCTGTATAAAGTCACAGAGAGCAGAAGAAAACTTTGCGGAGGACGCTACGGAGCATGTACTAGTATCAGGTATATATAGTGTTTAAGATAGTTAGGTAATTCAAACGTACCAAATAGACATTTGAAGAGTTTTGAACTCAATGGAACGTTATCATCTATTTAAAAATGACGTTTGCTATTATATATAATAGCGGGGATGTATGTTATTTAAATATGCAAATCATGCTATTTGCACGAATTAAGCTCATGACTTTGTTTTGTGGGTAACGCTTTTAGCCGTGCATTCTGCAGTTCTAAGCTTTAACCGTATCGTATTGCTTTAATTGTATGAAAGGGCGTATATGCATTTTTTGACCAAACTGAGTTATTTTTAATAATCGTTTCTCTGGTATTTGTTATACATAACAGTAAGGTTTAATTGTTGTATATGGACGGGAAGAATTAATGTTAATCAATGTGTCAGCATTAACTATACAGTAGGGTGGTTAAAAAAATGTATTTTAGAAACGCATGAGGTGAAAACAGTTATTACGTATCTTGATAAAGGGAAAAAAAAAATAGAAATATATATATATATATATATATATATATATATATATATATATATATATATATATAAAATATTTTCCAATCACGCATTCACCTCAGAGTTTGGAGAAAATACAAAAAATAACTATTTTTCCTAATTTTTTTAAATTTCTAAATGTTATATATTTGAAAGGCAATTGTTTGCTATATATAGTGAAATGGTGGTATAACACAGAAAAACATTATTGTATGCATTTTTAAAACATATATTAATAATTAAAAATACTCAAACGTAAAATTTTTTGAAAAGAACAATAACTTTTCTGTAAAATGGATACTAACGTTATTTCTTACATTAAAAAAACAAAAAAAACCAACATGTTTTCGTTTATTTCGTTCACTTTTTTCTCGAGCTTTCCCTATCAGTGATGCACTTTAAAGGAAACTTATGTAGAAAAGTCGGGTATTACAAATCTTTAAAAAAAAAAAAAAAAGTGTTGTTCTAATATCTTTGGCGTCAGCACCACCCACTTTTTGTCTTGTCTCTCTACACAAGCGTTCTACAGTTTGTGAGTGACAAGGAAACGAGTTGAAGTCTGATTTCAGTGGTCCCTAGTTGCACAGAAATGTTGGCCAGCTTCGCCGGACATAGGCCAATCCCGATGTGGAACGTTGTGAATCGGTCGCTGGAAACAATATTAGCCAATCTCGACCAATTCTGGAAAAAATATAGAAGAGGATATGAAATGTCGACGCACGGTTTTAAAATTGGGATATTGTATTTATGAGAAACAAAACAATTTGGTGATTTTGACATGTTTGTTTGTGGAAAAATTGTGTATTTTGGACCTATGATAGGCCAGAATTAACCAATCTTCCTCTGTTTCCTCCAATACAGCTGTGCTATCTTGGGTGCACCAGTCTTTACTAGTAAATGTTCGTTTGTGTCTTCCCAGTCCTATTACAAGCATTCCAATTAATTATGTCCAATAGTGGCAATAAAGTTAAGTTTGATTGCCTTGAAATGCCCGATTGTCTTTCTCTAGGAAATTTCTCGAGATTTCATAACCCGACGACCCAGTTCTCTAGCATCTCTCCTTTCGTAAAAAATCATTGCCGAAATCAAATTTTATGGTGAGGGAAGGAAGCATTTCGTTCAGTAAAGGAGTTTAAAACTTCTAGTAAATTTTAAAAGAGGTATCGTGGCAATCTAATTACCTCATATATGATTTTAGGTTCTTCAGAAAATTAACTTTTTTTATGCATAAATAACCAGAAGATATAACTGATCTGTGCTCAGTACTTTCATCTCAACTTGAGGAATTAAGCACTCAACACGTAAAAAATAAGTAAGGGGAAATTTTTCACAGTTCTTTAAAATTCACAGTTCCCACTGAAAGTTGTTGGTCCTGTTGTAGTACTATCTAAGTTTTTAAATAGGCATCTGAATGGTAATTCATTGAAGTATTGGAGGCATATATCCCACTGTAGTGGTCTCCTAACATGTAATTTGATCTGTCAGATTTTTCCAGCCAGTATTTATGGCAGTCCCAATCACAGCCATGTGTGCTATGATCCAATGAATAAGCAAGTAAGTTTATGTGCTTCAAAGGAAGAGAAGGCGCCACTAGAGAGTCCACCTAGGTTGAAACCCACCAAAATAGTTTTTATCAATGTTTCAAAGGCCATGCGCGAATGATTATTATTGAATAATTACTAATTTGATTATTTCCGAATTCGATAAACTTCATTCCACACAATACAAACAAATGCTCCTCAATAATTTATAGATTGGTGAATTCTGCATATTGACGGAAAAAAGGATTTTTTTTTTTTTTTTTTTGTATTTATTCAATAATTAATGAATTACTTTGAAGTGAATGCTTGAAGTAAGTAAAACGATTTTAACAAAAATATATAAGAAATAACGTTAGTATCCATTTTATAGAAAAATGTACTTTTGAATATTTTTAATTATTAATATATGTTTTAAAAATGCATAGAACAGTGTTTTCTTGTGTTGTACCACAATTTCACTCGCATTGCAAACTATTGCTTTACAAATACGTAACGCTTAGAAATTAAAAAAAAATTAAAAATTAGAATAATTTTATTTCCTTTTCCTCCAAACTGTGAGGTGAATGCGTGATCGGAAGATTTTTTTTTTGTACAGTTTTTCTTATCAAGATATGTAACAACTTTTCTTTCCTCATGCGTTTCAAAAATATATATATTTTTTTTTTCGAACCACTCTGCTATAAATGAAGGTGCTAAGCTTTGAAACTGCAATTTCTCATTTTGAGTTTGGTTGCAAATGCAACTTTGTGCTTAGTACGGTAGCATAGTAGTCCAACAGCAAGAGAATTTTATTTTATACAAGGTATAAAAATTTTCATGTTATAAATGATTGATTTCTCAAGAAACACCTAGGTTCTCGACTTCGTGCTTTGTCTGATTTCCATATTGCAATGGATAACAAATAGATCATGAGATATAGATCAATTATGCAATTATGGAAAGCAGATTGCTAAAAAATCTATAAGAAATTATTTGAGCACGTTATTTTTTAGTTGTCTTTTATCATTTGTCTACTTAAATATAATATATTTGTTAATTGTGAATGCTAAAATGACTTTTACGTGGTAATTAACCATATCTCCTATTTGTATTGAATTAGATACACATGGAAGAGTTTTAATTAGTAAGTTAACTAAATTACGATATGCAATTCATCACCATCAATTGTTATCAAGCAACATTTTTCAGACTAAGTTTACAAATTCTTGTTATCATTTTGTTTTTGCTTACACAAATAATAAATTTCTAGCTTGGTTGATATAGTAAATTGCAGTAGGAGAAATCTAGGATATGGTTTTTTCAATACATTGTAAATAGTGAATATTTAATTAATTGGTAAAAAAAAAAAAAAAAAAAGATTTATAAATGCAGCGTTAGTTTTAAAAACCATTTACTTTAAACTTAAGAGGCATGATGAATTGTCTTAGTTATCAATAGTCAGATATTAACTTGGCGATTCTATTTTGTTTGCCTTTAATATAACTAATTGAATGAATTTTAAATTACAAAGATTAGCTATTCTTATATTAAAACTTTTATTCAATCGCAAATTAAATAAATTTAAGTTCCTTCATAAAAATTACATAAAGCAATAAAACAAGTTTTAAATTAAATAAGGGTAATTCGTAGTTCAAAACTTACACTTTTATGATGTACCACTAAGTGACATTTACAGAAGATGAAATAAATAATCTACAATTTTTTTCTTCTAAAATTTTTGTGGTATACCTGATAGATAAGGTGATACAATTCAATTATGGAGAACAGATGGTTCAATTATGGAAAATGGTTAAAACCAATAGCTTTCAGTTGACACTAAACATGCAAAATTTTATATAAATTTATTACCACCCTAATAAGACGATTGCATTTACGACATTCTATATAGTCATTGTCAACATAAAATCACACATGGGTACAAAAAGAACACGTGTCATACTTGGTTTCAACGCACTTTTTTCATAGCAAAACAATCAAAACGCATTGTATTTAGATAAATTACCTAAATTACTAAGATTAAAAAGACAATTTAGGCCCGAGAAAACTGCAAAAAGAATTGTATTTCTTTTGTTAATTATCTTCTAAAATACTAAACGATTTTCATTTAATCAACTTCCATCCTAACTATATCACTGATAGCCTTTAAAAGTTTATACAAAGTCTCATTGAAGAAACCTTTATATGATTTTGTAAAATATAACATTTAGTGACCTTCACTGAGAAGAACATCAATTAATCTAGTTGACAAGTAAGGTAACAGCTGGAGTATATCCTCCAAAAAGAAGACAAACATCACTCTTTCTCACACAATTCGCAATTTAGTATGAAATTAATTCTAACAAACTTTAATAGTACATTTATACTGAGCTTCACTTTCTCTCGCAAGACTTTTCACTCTACGTTGTCTATGCGTCAGCGCGTTTCAGACACAAACATTTCGCTTATGTCATAAAACTCATTCCTTACGTAAATGAGTGAGTTTTGTTTAGGTCTTCTTAAACAGATCTTTTCATAGAGTTTATGAAAAATAAAGTGCATATAAATCAAGGAATTATTAGATATGCTAAGACAATTTTTATTACTATAACTAATATGAAGGCGTATAATTATTCATATATAAGTTTCAGAATTGCACATTAAGTTTAAATAAGCGCTAGTTAAACGGAAACTTACGGTCTCATGCACTGAACAATCCAGACCTTTATTACTCTCACAGAAACAGATACTGGAGGTTTTGTATCACATGATTCTTGTAAAAGGAAATTGTAAAGCAGGCATTCCAAGATGCGGACTGTATTTCTCAATAAGCTATGCAGATGCTCAAATCACATTTCTCAGCTTATCCCTGCCTCCTTTCTTCCAGACATATATTACCCTCTTGTGCATCTGTATGGCGCTTGCGAGAATGTGATTCTTACTTTTTTCTGTCATCCATGCACATTTCGGAATCTCTCTGTATATCTCACAATATGGAAAATATGACATTGATAAAGATGGAGATTGGTTACGGCATGTCTTAGGAAAAAAAAATGATTACCTGATACACGAGCATCTAACAGGGTTCAAAGACATATTTAGACCTACTCTTATGATTTGAACTGATAGAAAGATAGAAAAATAACAACTGCATATAAGTTGTTTTATAGCTGTGGTGTGAGGTTATCCAAGAAGCATTCCTTTTGGTTAGCAATGATATAGAATAATAATCAGATGATATACACACGACATACGTCCTAATGAATGCCTTGGGAGATGAGAAATTCTCTTTATAATCCAAAATAAGTGGAATTTATATGAAGGAAAATATATCTTTTGGTTAGGCTACCGTTGTGTTATATTTTCTTAATGTCTTACGTTCTTACGTGTTCTACGTTGTTCTATCAAAAAACAAAACGTAATTTAGGGTTGTATTGAATAAAATTTTATAAAATTTCTTACAAATGGAAAACTACTTTCAATACTTTTATATTATTTTGTTAAAATACCCTACATTTTATATTTTTTCTTAATTAGTTTATGATACGATATATTAGTTATTTTATGCATGTACATTCATTTGAATTTCAATAATCCCATGTAACACCAAATGACAAAGGCTTTTCTTTTAAATTGTTGCACTGCAAGCATAATATCATCATAATATGTGCTGGTTAAGATTTTACGAAATAAATACATATTTAAGAAATTATGCATAATGTATAAGATAAAAACAATAAATAATAAGTTTAGTAAACTCAGGCGACTTCTTGTCACATAGCTCAACTACAATCTTAAAAATATTCAATTAGTGTTTGCATAACAATTAAACATTTATGAAAGTTTATTAAGGTGGATATAGTACAAAATAGTCATACGCGTACATGTTCTTAAAAACTCTTTTTATTTAAAGCATTTAAAATTATTAATCAAAAGAATTCAAAGTATTTTTAGACCTTATTATTTGTGCCAACTTAGCTGAATAAACACTGTACAATTCCTCTAACGTCAACAATAAAATTCAATCCAAGAAGACACGGAACACAATTTTTATTTGTCCACACGAACGTTCTCTTTGTTATTGTAGGCATAACAAAGACGGCCAGAAATTCTTTTTAAGGAAGACTCTGTTTTTTATTTGTGCGGCGTTTCAGAACGGGTGATAAGAAACGATTGCAACCTCATTCCAGCTTTTCTTTATTTTTCAAAGGCTCTCTAAGTGTATTCCACGTGTGTATCCTCCCTTTTTTTTTTCATCTTCAACCTCCCAAGAGATTATTTGGTCACTATATGTCTTTTTTACGGAGATTGAAATGTCTGGCATTCTCGGTATGCCATTGTTGTGTAATGCATTTTTACAGGCACTTTACGGACCAGGCGTTTATAATTAAGTATGGACTTTCAAAGGCCATATTTCAGGGCTCCTTGCGTCAAAAAACCTTTTTGCGACCTTGTGAGGAATTCCATTCTTCCTTATCTTTATATGAAATAAAATATTTTATTTTCTAACTAGAGGGGGATCGCCCAATTTGTTATCGTTGGAATTCAGTGTACTATTTTTTTTTAAGTGGTTTGAATTTGAACTTTTTTATTGTTGTTATTTTCCAATTTAATATTTATGCCAAGAAAATAAAATAATGCGCATTGTTTGAAGTAGTGGTTTTTGACCAATGGCCAATCACAAACTGATATGCTCATGTTAAAGTTATAAGTTTTTGAGAGTTGGGTTTTATAACGTTTCATTACATATGTCCCGTTTCTTGGTTTGTCAGCATTTTAACTTCTTAGCAGCTAATAATAATAAATACAAGTTGTTGACAATTTTATTTGTACGATATACATTTTAATTTGTATTTTTCTTTGTTTCTTTTCTACTAAAAAAAATCAACTTAATTATGTGCCCTCGTGCTGATCAACCTACAGTTGATTTAGTAATATGAATCTCTCTTGAATAATATGTTTTACGCAATAGTTCCTGGAAATTATAATTACATAACCAATTTTGACTCGAACGTGCGATTTATATTTTGTTTTAACTGGGAAACAAGCAAATCAGAGTAACACAATCTTTGTTTGCAAAACTGATTATGTTATTGAATTAAATAAATGTAAACGGCTAATTTAGTTATTTTTTTAGTAATGAACGATATGAATGTAAAAAGCAATTCTTAATTTTAAAGAAATAAAAGTTCCAACATGTGGTGTGTTTGTTCATTTTTGAATTCAATAACAAAATATTTCTTAAAATTTTTATTGTATTAACTAGTGAAGTATTTTATTTTAAGTGAACAGAACAAAACACACAAGGCAATGTCAAATATGAATTTATTTTTCTGTTTTGTTGATGAATGAAATACTTTTTTAAATCCTAAGATGCATTTTTGTTGGGATGTAAGTATAACGTTTTTCAGTAGTTATATTCTGCATTCGGTATGTTCAATCGTTGATTACCAACTTATTAGAATCACATGCACTTCTTCGCTTTCAATAAATGAGAAAAAAAATTATGTTCAGAGTAAAATAGTAACCTTTTGTGCAATATACGATGTTGATTATTTCATTCTGTTCCTGTACTTAGAAAGTCGGAAATTTCTAAAAAAAAATATTTTGGAGAATGTGTGAAAAATCACGAACCATATTGATTTTAACTGAGCATTTTTAGACGCTAAATTATTTTGTAAAATATACCTATAATATTTTGACTTAAGTAATAAGTACAGTAAAAATTGGGGGAAATAAAAGCATTAAACAATTTAAGATTCTTTATTTTGTGAAGTAAAATTCAGTTACATCTACAATCTGTGGCATGTTTAACGCTAAAATAGATTAAAACAGGAGAAGTAATTTGCTATATTAATCACTCATATCATAAATTTTTTTTATTAATTTCTTAACGCATTATTTCGTTAAAATGATGCCATATCTATCTATCTATCTATCTATCTATCTATCTATCTATATATATATATATATATATATATATATATATATATATATATATATATATATATATATATATATATATATATATATATATATATATATATATATATATATATATATATATATATATATATATATATATATATATATATATATATATATATATATATATATATATATATATATATATATATATATATATATATATATATATATATATATATATATATATATATATATATATATATATATAATATATATATATATATATATATATATATATAATATCACTAAATAAATGAATCACGTAATTAAAACGGGTTTGGTGAGCAAAACAAGCACGACACTTTTTGGGGAGGTAGGCCTTAACAAGCGAAACCCAACTAAGGAGGACCAAGTGCGGGTTCAGTTAGATAAAAGTGGAAAGAATTGTTGTAAAAACTCTCTGATATTTCAGTTATTAGCAGTGTTTTGATTTTCAATACATCAATAACTCTGGATCCTTCATTCATTTCTTCACCCAAAACATTAAAAGTGAACTTATAAAGTTTAGATTGAGATGACTACGGTACTTTTACTAGATGGTGCAGCCTAAACCGTCACTTTTAAAGAATGCAGTGGTTTTATAAGACACACATAAGGGTTTTGAGTACCGCATACGCACCAGTTTTGTGTATTGACAATTTCGTCCACGTGAAAATGGGAGATCATTTAATTTTTCAAGCCTATGTAGTTAAAATTACATACCTTGTCTCATATTTCCGTTTCTTACTATTTCAAAGCTATGCCATTTCAAAGTTAGGGATTCTTTTTTTTTTTCAAAGACCCATTATATTCTTATCAGTTTTGGTTTGCCTTAACATCCCATCACATTTTTAAAATAAACCACTATTATAATTTTTACACTTGCACACATTAAAAACGGAATGTCTTTATGATATCAATGTCAACGATACTAAAACCCGAAAAATCCAATAAACTCCTCCTCCCGACCCCTCACTTCATTAAATCCAAACTTTATCTGACCACAAAGTGAGCAGGGCAGGTTTTTATGGGTGTTTGTCAGTGCATTGTCTAGACACCAGTAATTAGGAACACAAAGAGGGGACCCAACACGTCACGACCACTCGCCATGCAAATTCCGCAGTTAATTTACTCCCTGGCTAATTGTCTTCTGTTCAGAGTTTTATCTTTTTATTCCTTGATCCGTCCATAAAAATATTGCAGGGAGTTTCTTTTGCGTCAGGGAACATGCCGAGTAATTAGTAATTAAGTTTCGTCGCAGAAGGCGTCGGGAGCGCCTACTGTTGCTTATGGGGCAGTTGCACTGCGTATCTGGTAAAGGTTAAAGGATGGCGGAGGAAAGAAGGATTGTGTTTGGTGTTTGTTGATTCTCTGAGGTTCTGAAGCAGGTGATTAGTGTACTGTACACACAACTCGTTAGGAATCAAATAAAAAAAAACTTGATGGTAATTACGTTTGTATTTTCATCCCCTAGAGTGTGGATAAAGACTACAATTCAGTTTCCATTGTGGGATAGTTGTATTTGAATCAATACAATATTCCCTGTCAATGAACATAATTAGCACAAAAAGGTGTGTTGAATTTCAAAGACATGTTAAGCGGCACAAAGACACTTTAATTATTCTACAAACATCGACTTGTGCAATGTTCCTGGTTTTTTCTTTCTTTCTTGTATTTGCTGAGTATCATGTCTGTGTCTTTTAACACTTAAGAAAGTAGTTTTACCTCAACAGAATATATTTGACGGTAAAGCCTGGATAGATTTTTTAAAATTATAGTTAACACTTTCCGACTTTTTTTTTAGTAAATATTTCATATTTTGAATTTAATATTGTCTTTTGTTGGTCACTTTATGAGGAGTTTTCTTTTGCGTCGTAAAATAACTGAAGTATATGGTACACCTCAAATTGGATAATTCTTGATTTACTTAAAAATTTTATCCAATCCATCATAAATTAAACTTTTTTAGACCATTCCGATTGGAACTTCTAAAAAAGGTTTTACACATTTCTTCATTATTATATGCATCGAATTAAGGTTTCAAGTTTCAAACTATACATTTATTTGTTAAGTTGTTAACGTTATTCAAAATATAGAAAACTTTTACAATACGTTATTTAAATGCGGCTACAGTCTCTATGCTAGCAATCATATTCCATTGAATGATAAGATCCTTCCTACGATGTACGGCCATTCTATTTCCATCATTGCAACTGTGGTCTGATGATCTTTTAATATTATTTTAGTACGTGATATGTTTGTTGCAGCATCCAAGTGAGAGTGAAATAGTTTAGATAATTTCTGAAATATCCCCAATGAAAACGTCTCTGTATTACTGAGAAGTTTAGATTGTTGTAAATTACTGATAATGAAAATTAGTAAGGTATTAATAAAGAGGTTGTCTTTTTTTTAATTTAAAATTGAACCTTGTTTATTGACCTAAATGTCCACTTAGAAAAATGTTTGTGCAGCATGACAGTTACGAGCCAAAGCTCTAACACAACAGACAAGTACTCCTGAATATGTGATGGTGAATTGTCACAAGCAATTTTGTATTGAATATTTAGGCCTCTGAAGATAGAATTTAATAAATAATAGCTTAAAATACTAAAAAACACGCTTTAATAGAAAACTGGACTAAAAAGTAGAAAATAAATGTCTTATCTCCATTGATGTAGAGGGCGCTGCTTATGTAATCCCCTAGCGGCGACTTCGTCGCCAGAGAGAGAGTATGATCGGAGGAGTGGAGGTGAACGGACGTGGAAGTTGCCTCTCCTAGTTTGGGTTTAAGAACCTATTTCTATCTAATGCACGAATAAACCAGCTGTCCATTTAATTGGCCTCTTTCACTTTTACCCCTTCATCATACAACATGGGGGCTCGCCGTGCTTTTTACCCGCGATCATACAACATGGGGGCTCGCCGTGCTTTTTACCCGCGACCATACAACATGGGGTCTCGCCGTGCTTTTTACCCGCGATCATACAACATTTAAAAAACCGCACTTCCACGCATCCAGAGGTCAAACCAAAATCCTCTTCACGAAAAAAAAAAACCTTTACTTCTACGCATCCAGAGGTCAAAGCAAAATCCTCTTCACGAAAAAAAAACCTTTACTTCTACGCATCCAGAGGTCAAACCAAAATCCTCTTCACGAATTACCGCAGCAGTCAGCGACCACCAGTGGAATCTACAAATAAAAGGAAAACTCATCAACCAGCGTCGTCATTATACAACTGCATAACACTCGCTTCGCCGAACAAGTCCCACTTCAGCCGTCAAGCAGAAGTTCAACGAAGCTAACATCGTTATTCCACATAGCCAGCAAGAATCCAGAATCCTGAGCCAAATCGAACCTACAACTACAACACTGTCGCTTCGCCGAACAAGTCCCACTTCAGCCGTCAAGCAGAAGTTCAACGAAGCTAACATTGTTATTCCACATAGCCAGCAAGAATACAGAATCCTGAGCCAACTCGAACCTGCAACCACAACACTGTCGCTTCGCCGAACAAGTCCCACTTCAGCCGTCAAGCAGAAGTTCTACGAAGTCAGCAAAGTTATTCCACATCGACCAACTTCAGCCGTCAAGCAGAAGTTCAACGAAGTCAGCAAAGTTATTCCACATCGACCAACTACTACGAACCAGAAACCAGAAGCAACGAGTACTCTTCGAAAGAGCAACAACATAAAACGGATACAGCTCCAAAAGCGAAGTAAAATCAAGAAACGCAGGTAGGATCCATCTTATTATTAATTATGTTTAGAAACATCAGAAAGCAAGATCTCGTATTTGTCGCCGCTGAGTTAGATATCGTTGTACCGGATGGTGCCACAATTCTAAAATTAAAAAACTTAATTGAAAAAAGTGAAATTTTCGTTAAAGATCCAGATTTCGTTCAAGATTTAATAACAACAGTTGTAGCTGATAGAAAAGCCCAAGAGGCTGATAGAAAAACCCAAGAGGCTAATGAAAAACTAAAGCAAACCGAAGATGATAAGAACGAAAAGCAAAAAGAAATCGAAAAAATTAAGTTTGAAAATCAAAAAGAAATCGAAAAAATTAAGTTTGAAAAGCAAAACGAAATCGAAAAAATTAAGCTTGAAAATCAAAAAGAAATCGAAAAAATTAAACTTGCACAGTTAGATGCTAAAATTAAACTAGCTCATTTAGAGAACAAAATCCAAATTCCAGTAACTGCAGAACCCTCTGATATTATTTGTGCTAACTCAATAACACCAACTAATGTAAACGAAAGCATAAAAACAAAAGACCCATTTCCGGTTGGAAACCCATTCGAAATCCACACGGAAAAAAAATGCTATGTTGCTTTAAAAAAGGAGGAATATATCACTTTTCCAGCTGAAAGAAATAACGAAATTTTAAATACTTCGCAAATCCTTCCGATTCCTGAAACGCAAAATGACACGTGTCAAGGTCATACAAAGGATAACTCAACGGAAAAAATAAGTTCTTCATTGATGGGGGCGGGGCTTAATGTCCCCATGAGAAAAGATGAACGATCATTGGAAGATCTCGATGAAGTGTGTGTTGTAACAGAAGACTTAGAAAAAAGCCAACCAGCAGAAGCACATGGTCCAGAATGTAAACAAATCGAAACACGTGGAGCATGGAAACAAACAGAAGAGAATTTTTTTCTATTTACGATTGGGGATAGCGTGAGTTTAAGCGAAGCGGATTTCTTGCACATTAACGACGATAATTTACGGAATACTGTTATGAATAAGGTCAAGATTTACAAACCAAAGAAAATGGAAAGTACAAATTTTCAAATGAAGCTTTTCCTACCAGTTGAAACTCCAGTCTTCAAGCCAAAATACATCGATGGAATAATTTCCGAAACTACTTATGACTTATGCAACTCACCGTCTGCTATTCAAAGATTTATGCAGATTGTTTTTCGTGAACTTTTAGTAGCTAAAATATTAATCTTTATGATGAAGTGCTGGGAAGACACTTAAGTTTCTTCAATTTTCTTCTACAAGAACTTTTTACAGAAGATACTTTTTTTTTTCTTTTTATGAACTTTTGAATGAAGAGACTTTTTTTTTTCTTTTTATGAACTTTTGAATGAAGAGACTTTTTTTTGCTTTTTATGGACTTTTGAAAGAAGATTTTTTTTTCTTTCACACAAACTTTTTAAAGAGAGACTTTTTTTCCCTTTCTACAAACTTTTCATGGTGCAAGAACTTTTTCCACAGACTTTAAATTTTTAAGAACCACACGTTGTGATCTTCAAGACATTAATGTTGTTTAAATTTTATTATTGTGCTGTATTTTTCAATATCTTTATTTACATGTTTAGTATATATCAATGAGTCGGCGGTCCTCCTCAATCAGGATGGCGGAGTGTCTTATCTCCATTGATGTAGAGGGCGCTGCTTATGTAATCCCCTAGCGGCGACTTCGTCGCCAGAGAGAGAGTATGATCGGAGGAGTGGAGGTGAACGGACGTGGAAGTTGCCTCTCCTAGTTTGGGTTTAAGAACCTATTTCTATCTAATGCACGAATAAACCAGCTGTCCATTTAATTGGCCTCTTTCACTTTAAAATTGAACTTTGTTTATTGACCTAAATGTCCACTTAGAAAAATGTTTGTGCAGCATGACAGTTACGAGCCAAAGCTCTAACACAACAGACAAGTACTCCTGAATATGTGATGGTGAATTGTCACAAGCAATTTTGTATTGAATATTTAGGCCTCTGAAGATAGAATTTAATAAATAATAGCTTAAAATACTAAAAAACACGCTTTAATAGAAACCTGGACTAAAAAGTAGAAAATAAATAATAGTTTAAAAAACTAACAAACTCGCTTGAATAGAAAAGTGAACTAAAAAGTAGAAAATAATTTTAAATAAGTTTGAAATAAGAATAGAGTGGTTAACAAGAAATATTTATTTTATCCTAGAAAAAGCGTGGGGTGCTTGATATCAATTGTTGTAAACATTTAATGACAGATATTGGTAAAAGTAGAGCCATTATGAAAATATCTTAAAAGGCACCCCAAGCATTTTCACGATAAAATAAATATGTCTTGTTAATCATTCTATTCTTATTTGAAACTGATTTAAAATTATTTTCTACTTTTTAGTTCATTTTTCTATTAAAGCGGGTTTTTTAAACTATTGTTTATTTTCTACTTTTTAGTTTGGTTTTCTATTAAAGCGTGTTTTTTTTAGTTTCTTAAACTATTAATTATTTTTGTTGTAAACTATAATTTGTTTAAGTTAATTTTTTTAGTTAAGTGTGCAAAACTCTCCAGTTGTTCCTGTCAATAGTCACATGGTTGTCTCAAATTTAAGTCATGTGTATGCCTTAGTACACGCCGTATTATTTGGCACAAAACACAACCACGTCTCTGAATATGAAAAATTGCTAATCCTGAAGATCCTGGTAAGGATAACGCGACTAAAAAAGAACACGCTTTCTATTAAAGCGTGTTTTTTAGTTTTTTAATTATTCAATTGTGAAACGTGAATGAAACTCCCTATTAGTTGATCCGGCCAGTAGTCATATGCTTGTCTAAATGATTAACTCGTCTCACTACACGTCATATTATGTTGAAACCGCGAATAGCTCATTAATTAGGTTAGGGCCCCTTAGATCGTGTTCACATTTACATATGAAAACTGTGTTATTTCTAGAGCTAATCCTTGCAATCCAGAGTTCCGACCAGATGAAAGGAATGCTTCAATATTAGATCAAAACCAATCGGTGGCTCTTCCATTATCATTATATGATAAATCTGAATAACTTTTTGCTGATAGTATAACCGTAGTGCCCACGACAGATCTTTCAAATTTCTGCCTTGGAAAATGTCGATGGCATGTTCTGTGAGTACTGGGGTTTTAACGGGTGACGAGACACTAGGGTTCGATTCCGGAGAAGGTTGGTTGATTGGAGTTTACGACGTAAGGGCAACACGAGCTAATCCGTGCGATAATGTGACAAACTTATTGTATTGTCATCGGTCCTTGATAACTGTGCAATATTTCAAATTAACCCAGTGTTCTGAAGTGGTCGAAAATCGAGTTCAAAGATTCCGTTACATAGATACATACGAAGCCGATAAAAGCGTGTTAAAAAAGGAGAAGTATTTCAAAGATTATATCCAATAATTTTTTTTTAAAGGAACCTGGTAGAAAATAAGACATTTTGCTAATTTGTTTTTGAAATTTCGTGTTAAAACGAAAGTTTTTATTGAAATTCTGGGCATTGGTTAAAAAAATAATATTTTTTTTATTAACGTATGTATATATGATTTATACATGCGAGAATTCCTCGGTACCGTTTAAAATGTCCAACCCGGCAACAAACCCATGACAAATCCATCGACGTATACTCACCACCAAACCCATACCGATCAAAAGCTTAAGCGCTAGGATTAGGACACTGCCAACAACAACAGGGTCGTTCGATGTGTCATAACACTACTGCCCAAAAGAAGTCAGCTAGACTCGTTGGAATTCAGGGCGCAATATAAGGCCCAATGTGCCGCAAACGATAAAGTTAGCCAACTGTTATTGTCCACAGGAGGCAGTCGGACTTTATATTATTATGGTGAGTTTACACTGTGGACTATGAGTGTGGGAGGGGTCATAAAAGAAGGGTTTATCGCCAACTGTGAAGTCGTTTCCACAGCATAGTGAACTGGAGTGATTTTATTTTATGTCGCCGGTGACCTGGAATCCCTGTTTGACTAGTGTCAATCCCATGGGAGGAGTAGGCATAGGTCATTTTGTCGCGGACCAGAAATGGGATTCTTCCAAAATACAGCAGAGCGTAGGCTGTGATGGAGTGAGAATAAGAGCAGAAAGTAATTTACCTGGCTTTGTTGGTGTGGTTTGGGTAATGAAATATTTATTATTAGACATATGTTTATCTGTGCAATGCAGTGTTTTGCAAGATAATTTTATATGAGGTCATTATTGGAGGTTGGTACTTTTGATACTGGTGCTGTTAATTTGATTGATTTCATGTAGCTTTTTCTCTGAAAGTAATTGACAAATGATTTTTTTTTTCCAGCGTATTCAACAGACACACACTCCTGTTATTTAACTAAAGTAGTATTTTAAGTGTAAGCAAATTATTTAATTTAAAAATTAATTATTTTGAAAGTCAAATGACATTTCTTAAGGTTCTCACCTTTTTGTAGACGAAAAAATGCCTAACAAAAAAAATTATTTTGAGAGATTCTCACTTCATTAGAATTACAAGTGTCTGTTGAATGAACTGAAAACATTTTTATTCTTTAACGTCAATTACTTTTTGCGAAAAAGGTACGCGAAATCGATCAAATTAACATTACCGGTATAGAGGATGCCAACTTCTCTTAAATTGCTTTTTCTATTAGAATGATTTGTGCTGTAGCCATTAGTATTGTCCTATAGTTCTTCTTTATACTTGATTAAAATATATTTAATAAATTGAGCATTATTTTAACTAATGCTCATCCTATATTGATGCAGGAATACATATATATGATTGCATTGAAACGGTTTTAAATTCGAATAGAAATAAGAAGACTTCTTACACAATTAACATCTATGCCACTCTTGGGTTAACATATTTGTAGTTTAATCAATAGTGTGATGTTCAGAACTCATCGCATTATTTAAGTAATTCATTAGGTAACATTACTCTTTTATAATTATATTTGTGACTAATTTAATTATTATTATTATTATTATTATTTTTTTATTTTTTTATATATATATATATATATATATATATATATATATATATATATATATATATATATATATATATATATATATATATATATATATATATATATATATATATATATATATATATATATATATATATATATATATATATATATTGCCAAAATCTTAGAGAGGACATAGCACATTGGGCTAGTTTATAATTGCAGAAAACTTTTAATATTATCTTCACTATACATCTTGAAACTAGTGTGGGTGTTTATATTTATTTAACTTAAGAAATCTATTACATTACAAGGTTTTGAACATTTGATTACGTAATTCATATCAAGGATAACTTCGTATTTGGTTTTATAAAACCGTTATTCAAACTAAATCATTATTGTTATTATAGCTCTTTAATCTATTTTTATTAAAGACGAAATCATAAGAAATAAAAAGATTAAAAAAAAATAATAATAATAATAATTGAGACACAACTGCCAAATACACAATATCCTTGAGATATTCTTTTCAAACTGAAATGCCATCTCTAACAAAGAAGTTCCAAGAATTCCGGTATTTCAATTTCTGTAAAACGTAAAAAAAAAGGAGTTTATACTCATATAGACCTACGGATACTTCGAAATCCTTTGTAGGGCCTGAAAAATGGAAGAATACAAAGGTGTTGAAATAGTCTCTTATCATCGGTTCGGTAAGATCGGGATAATAAAGAACAGGATCTACCTTAGTCCTTCGAATAGTGCATCTCTATTGTAGCAGGAATGGCGAATACAAAAATATGGTGTCTAGGGAGAACCCGGAGGAATTGTTTTCATGGCTTTCTGGAGTACTTGCTTTATTATTCCAGCTGCGGATAGATTTAAAATATAAACTACAAGCAAACCAAAGATAAAAATTATGTTGTAAATAAAATATATGAGTCGCTTCTTCTCTTAACCACATTTTCGATGTGCACATCAGAAATGTGGTTAAGAGAAGAATGCTTATGTCTACGTACCTTGCAAACTACCCAGTAAAAAGTGCGGTATATTTATTAATTTTTTTTTATGTTGCACACTTTGCGAATATTACAATTGCATACTTAATATTATTCTTTATGGTTATTATTATGTCTTATTAATCTAACTTGTTAAACATAATTTGTGCGCATTTATCTTATTCATTGTAAAAATATCCATTGCCATCTACAATTTGCTTTATACTCGATTGATGAAATTTTATTAGTAATTTTCTTAAACTAAAATTTAAATTATAATTTTGCTTTTTAGGGTTTACTAGTTTAATGAAATAATTGTTAGTTTAACTTTGGATGTAAAGTTTGGAGTAACGAAATATTTGTTGGCCTCGCTAGCTGAACTTGGCGCTTGTCCTATTATGCAATTGAATTTCCATGAAAGTAATTTATAATTATTTATTTTTATTTTAGAATAATCTGTTGATACTTTTTTATGGCAAATTATAAGCTCTTACACATAAAACTCTTATTTTATACTAGTTAATTTTTATCTGATTTGTTATTTTTCAGATTGTTTTCTTGGATAGTGACATGATTTTAAACATCCAAGGAAATAAATACCTTTCTGGAAGTGTTGTGCTCAAATCTTAAATATTTTCACCTATTCATTATCCTCATGAAAGAAGAATTTTACGGTAACAAGAAAGACTTATACTTCAATACAGTTAGCTTGTAACTCTAATAAAATTTTCTCTTTAATAAAATGTTTCATAATATATACCTTTCTTACATTTGAAGCAATTTATAAATAAATTTAAGTAGTCAACCAATATTTTTAGATTCAACTAATGTGGATGAATTGGATCATTTTGCTTAAGTTTAAAATTAATAACATATAAAATTCTATATTATTTATTTTCATGAGCAATAAGACAGGCTTCACTTTTCTTCAAGCTTTTCTTTTAATTCGGCGATGTGAAAATTATGAAAATGTAACGACCGTATACATCTAGTGCTAACTTTCAAATATGCTTTCAGGAAATGTAACTAAAAAAAATTAATACTGTAAAATAATATAATAATGAAATAAAAAATTTTAACACTTAATTTTTTTACAATTTTTAAATCTTTTATTTTAGCGATTTTGTTTGTGGTAAACATAGAACAAAATCTTCAGGGGGCTAATTGATTCACTTGTCTTATATCAGAATATGCTGAAACTTTGGCACTTAGATTCATTGTCTGTGACAATGCATTATAATATTTATGTAGATAAATTAAGCAATGTCACGGAATGTATATTTTTTTCCTTGTTGTTTAAACACTATGAAAACTTGATCTGAACTCAAAATCCCTTAAATTAGTTGCAATTGTATATATAAGTTGGAATGCATAAAAAGAACATAGAATAAAAAATTTAGTTTTAAGGGTTTCATTTTTCTAGGAATAAAGCTGATTGGTGCCATCTACTTAGGAAAGTAGTTTCGAATTTTTTATTAGTTTAGTGGGAGATTAAGAAAAACTTTTATTTTGTTTCTTAGTCCTTACGTGGCACTGCCAGTTAGGGCCAAATCCGCTTATTACTGACGATAAAGAAAACAGAAATGTCTTTTATTTTGCTAATGCTTCGTATAATTTTGTTTTATAATCACTACTACAATAACAACTCGGTTTTGCAGGGGATTACTGACGTTAGAATATGTTAGATTAATACCTTATTTTAAAAATAGGAACAAGTTTAATTTTTTAAAAATATCTTGTTCTAAAGCAGCAGAGGGAAGTTTTTCCTTAGAATTACAAATTATGTTATTTTATTTTATAAAATTTTTCCAATGCACTTCATGTTGCATAAGCTCCAAGGAAATTAAAGAAAATAACATTCGGTTAGTTTTTTTATTGTATTGCCCCTAACAAAGCAAATAAAAAATTATTTACTTATAATTTACTTCTTAAAAGTTTAAAAAAACTTACATTATGGAATGAAAAAACTAAAAGTAAAAGTTTTAGAATCATAAATCCCACTGTTTCATGATAGTCAAACATAAAAGTTTGACTATCTGTTTATGACAAGAATAGTTTCCGCCAGCTTGCCTAACGTTGACTGTATCCATGCAAATATGACTAGCACTATGTTTATGGTGGCTTCCAGAGAAAGACATCCACTTTATGAGCTTTTGACACCATTTTCTGCATGAATTAGACTATTCTAAATCATCGAGCCTTGTTTTTAAAGAACCCCCATTAAACAGACTACTTGACGGGAGCTTGGTCGATAGATAGTATACACTTATCTAATAATCCAACACAAACATAAACCTAATTTTATGGAATTGAGTATTTTGTCTCGTGTTTTTTTTTTTTTTTTCGGTTTTTTTCCCCCTTCTTTTCTCTCTAAATTATCCATAATCAGAAAATTCTTGATGCAATAAGCATGTAATTTCTTGCCAACTTTTTCTACTCCCAAGTCCATTCTCAATCAAGTAATCCACTGAGACATCACCAGAAACTTACATTTTCTTTCCAGTTAACTGCTTCAAAACATAAAAGCACTTTTCCCAGCCATTCACATGAAATGTCCCAACGAACGAAACGAGCCTAAAAATCCTGGTCCGACAACATCCACCATCCAGTGCAACCATCCAGAAGTGACGATAACAGACCAAACCAAAAAAAGAAATAAAGAAAAAAGAAATGTTAATAACGGAAACTCAGTATTAGCTAGTTGTTACCCGAGCCCCTTCTTGGGGTAACAGCTTTTCATGTCGCATCTGCATTTACACCTCCGACAATCACTTGGGCGGAAATCTCCGGGATCACGCATTACTCCCTATTATAGAAAACAAGGGATCCGGAATGTTTTGGGATAATGACTACCGATAAAACTACGCTGGATCTATTAGGGCCTACACAAAAGGAACCAAATGGACTGGGAAGAAAGATTTTCAAAGAAATCCAACGGGTTGGATACAATCGGGAGAAATTAGTCGAAAGCTATTTTTTTTTTTTTTAAATCTTCCTGTACCTGTAATTCATTAAGATTTCTCGTTGGAGTTACTTCAAAGCGTTGTTCATCCGACCCCTTCTCTCTCTTTTTTTTTTCTTATCTCAAGTCTTCCATTCCTAATTACTTTTGGTGACTATGGATAATGGAGGAAAGAGAAGCATAATGGTTGTTTCGCATTCCCTCGTCACCTATTTTTTTTTACAATTTATTTCCGTCTTCTGTTTTTCCAATCTTTTACCTTTCATTTCTCATTGTCGGACTTTTTTTTCGTTGTATTTTTTTTTTCTTCTTTTCTTTATTAGCTTTTTTTTTATAATAGAGGAGGGAAATTAAAAGTTTTTAAATTAGGATCAGAAAGAACGAACTGTAATTTGAGGAATCTTCTTCCTCCTCAAACTTTGATTAAGATTCCTTGGTCTTAATGAATGAGGTAAAAGTAGGAGAAATAATTACTCTTTTAAAATTGATTCAACAGCTTCTTAAGTTAAATGGCTGGAAGTCGCCATAAAAGTTTTCTTCATTGATTTACAACAAATTTTTGGAATTTTCGATTTTAATTGAACATTTTAGATATGAAGAAAATGACGTTTTTGGAAAATAACATTTACCATCAAGAGGAGAACTATAGCGGTTTCCCAAATCAGAAACACATGGGTGTGCCATACCCGTATTTCCTTGATTAATAATATCTTTCGATTAAATTATCCGATTTAAAAAATTTCAGTCCTCAGACAGTGTAGAAAAAGAATATATCCATAGAATGTTTATAAAAATAATAGTATTCTTAATACCATAGAAAAAATCAGCAAAAATTAAAAAAAATTCTTAAAATAAGGTGTTTTATTCAAACTATCATACCTAGACGGAATTAATAGATAAAAACTTTTCCCAACGGCATTTATAAGGGGACTTAATGCACTTTTAGATACAGATCATTTAGCTTTAATTTAAAAATATATTTATTTAGTTAGGCAAAGTTCAGTGTTTTTAGAATGATAATGCTTAGTTAATTATATGAAGTCATTAATTTTTTATTAATACAAACACTTAAAATACATTACAAAACTTACATTATAAATAAAAAGCTACAAAATATTAAGAATATAACTAAATGCTACATTGTACACAAATTTTATCTGTATGTTTTTACACATAGGATTATCACATCTTATAACATTAAACACTTATAACATGTTTTTGGGTGTAATGAACTAGGGTAATATCCACAACGTTTATATTTTTCTAGTTTATTTTCAGCCATTAAATCTCTAGGGTCTTCGGTTTCAGGTAAATCTTTAGAATCTAAGAAAGCTTCTATTTGTGAGCGTAATGTCGTTTGTAAAGTAGACAGTTTAAGTTTTATTATCAAAATTTAATAAAAGATAAAAATAAATCTAAAATATAATTATTACGAGTTATCGTTTTATTACTACTTATTAAATTACAAATAATGAAAGAATTTATATTAGCTTGGTCTAGCATTTCATAAAAATAAAGTATTAGCCATCTCAAGGTTTTGCGAGCAGTAGTAAAATCCTTGCATTTTTTATCAAAACTGTCAGTACCTCCTTTTGTATAACAGATATTTTATAATTCTGATAATATAAATTCAAAAGAAAAGAAAAAAACAAAACACTATTTGTGTAAAAAGTTTATTTAGATAAACTGACTAAATACTGACGTCACAACAGCACTGGGTGACGTATACCCATAGACTGACTACGGTCGCCTATATTTCAGTTTGTATTCACATCTTAAGATGACTATGGTGGGGGATCTGTAGTAGCGACAGTAGAACCCCCCCCCCCTACTCAAAGTCCCATTATCAACGTAACCATTTATGAGGGAGAGACACTTTTAATTCTTCCCTGGGTATCCCATACCCAGTGTTCCTCTTGAGGGTTAAAAGTGATTGTTTAATAACTAGAGTTCTGACTTTGTGTCAGAAGCATTTTTTTCGAGATATGTGATATCTGTCAGTTTTTCACAATTATATAGCATATGAAAAATTCTTTAGCTGCTATAGAAGTAAGTAAGCGTGTTCCAAAAATATTTATGATTACTTGGAAAACTTTATAAAGCAATATTCGAGTTTTTGTGAGTCTCATTTATGTATTGTTTTCGATGTTCTTGTTCATTCTAACTGCATATCCTATATAATTAAAAAAAAAAAAAAAAAAAAAAAAAAAGAGGGAGGAATTTTTTTTTTTTATTTATATTTGATTGAAGAATTTGCCTCTACATTTGCAATCTACATTTTTATATTTAATTTACCTGTTATGAATTAAATAATAAAAATGGAGGTTTGACAACCAGTTTTTGCTGAATCAACAGATAGGTGCATCACCCGATATAGACACTACTTTTGCCGAAGTGTCCAAATAAATTTCAAGGCGTCACAAATGAAAACGACGATGATATAATGAAAATTAAATGGATGATGAAGATTTGGTTCTACCCAAAACCTACCTACCCATGATTTTTAACAATCTCAAAGTTACTTGGACAAGATTAGTCATAGATTACCCAAGAAATTTGAAGGTGCAGATCTTGGAAAATTCCTCGCCAAATCTAATGAGTAATCCCTTAATTAAAAACTTTCCTCCGAAGCAGATTATCGTAGTGCAACAAATAGATTAGATCTGTTCTTCAAATTGAGACATGAATAATTGCTTAAATTGTTTTTAAGAAACTTGCCAGCAGACACCTTAGTTGAAGAGATCGAAAAAGTTCTCAACCAGAGAAACTATCTAATACTAAAGATGCATCAATTAAAAAAACTGAACGCACATCACTTTTGAATTCCCCAGCCGACTTTTTCGTAGATCTCATCAAATAGGTTCAAGGAAAGAAGTTATACTAAATAAGGGACCATCTTTGTCTTAAAGTTGTAGTATAACAGCATCTAAAGGTTGGTTGGTTGTTTTCAGATTATCTGGCTCCGTTAGCAATACGAGGGCTATAATGCGCCGAAACATTTCGTCATTTAACAAACCAACATACATTTACAAACACCCATGCCTTACATGGGATTCGAACCCGCAACCTCACGGTTTAGAAGCTAGCACGCTAACCACTATACCGTTTGATCGGCAACAGCACCTAAAGAAAAATGTATTCATGCAATGCCGTGAAAGTCAGATGTATAAATATAGCCAGGGATCTCGTCACAATCCAACCAAATGTCTTAAATGCTCACTAAGACACCTCAGTTCTGAAAGAGTCTTATCTTATGACTACGTAACAATGACCTTCTCCAAAAGGTTAAACATTTCACTCATTTCTTATATTCAGATTTGGATATTTGGATTGCTGTAAGAATGAAGGAAAAGTCAAACTTTTCAGAATTGTAACGAACACACTCAAGAAGGATGTTTAATTAATACAACAAGCTATAATAAAATATGAAAAACAGAAGCAGTATGTTTGTCAGTTGTTGTTGTATGGTACATATAATTCCCAGATGCACTGAAATCTACCCTATCGAAATTCTTACCAACAACTTGATTCTTGTGAATCAATATTACAAATCTATTAATATTACCTATACCATTGTTGGGAATTTAGATGTAAAACCTATTCTAATTTTACTTCTTGCTATTCTTAAACACTTCGTGGTCAAATAAAAAAAGTCACCGTGTGAAATAAATATGCAAATACTTGAGAGCTCCTGATTACAAATGCTACCACTTTACATGTTCAGCAATTTACATGTTACCGCTACTAACTCAACTTGGAAATAGTGTTGAAGCCCTGTCCAATTGATCATTTCTGTAACAAGTATGTGTGAAGTCATTTTAGGTGGTCGTTGAACAATGAACATAGGGATATTTCAACTCACACAATGCAACGAGAACTTAAAGGGATGTGACTTAACAGTTGTAGGTAGATCCAGAAGAAAACCATTTGTTTCAGTAATTAATCCCAACTCCAATTTGCTAAAGAGCATACATATTGGACTGTTGAGAATTGAAGAGGCGTCATTTGGTGTGCTGAGTCAAGATTCAGCATATTCCAGAATGATGGGCATATCAAGGTTATAAGGGAACACCACGAAGCAAGGGAGCCTTCATGCATAGTGACCATTGTGCACTGTGCAGTTAAATGGAGATAGTGATCTGGGATCAGAATCATCATGCGAAAATAAAATGAAGTCACTCAGAAATGGATTTTTCCCTCAATGGAATTGGAATATTTCAGGACGACAATGTTTAGATCTACGGAACATATATTTTTGAGAATCAGTCGTAGAAAAGTGAGGACTCATTTTAACAGCATAAAGCCCGGACCTTAACCCAATCGAAAAATCTTTTCTATATATACTGGAACAGCGGTTACGGGGTAGTTTATATCTCCCGTCGCCAGTCTCGGGAAAAATATCTACAAATCTGGACAAAATAAAGCACTGGAACTATTCAGAATCTTATTCGAACAATGCCACATGGAATGCGTGGTGTTATCCAACCAACTATTAAAGCAAATTACGTTATTTTTTTACTACACAGTGTATATTGTTTGTCTGGTAACTAAGTTAGTATTCAGGCACTAAGTATTGATATTTATATGAATTAATTCTATCTTTTGGTTAGTTGTATTGATATTTTCTATCACATTCGCTTAGCTGGCGGGCCAGGCGATGTATATAGCATAAGCATTTTCAATAGCATTGGACTATGCAAGTATTTTGTCTCTATATCGTGAGGTTATCATAGTCCATGTTTTGATTTCTAGTCTAGTTCAATGGGTTAAGATCCGGGCTTTATGCTGGGAAAATGAGTCCTCCCTTTTCTATGACTGATTATCAAAAATTTATATTCCGTAGATATAAGCATTGTCGTCCTGAAATATTCTAATTCCATTGAGGGAAATTGACTAGACTAGTATTTCATATAAATACAATAATGTTATTTCATTTACATTAAAAAATACTTAGTATTTCACTATTTTATTTGTTATACTACGATACTCGTGCATGTTTAAAGGTAGAACTGACTTCAACTAACTTTTGTCTCAGCAACGATTCCTTTTCTTTTCATTTTACTTTCAGGCCAGAACGCCACTGCAACGACGAACTGAAAGTTCACAGAATGCACACTGCCACCACAAAAGAGATTTCCCGGGAATAATAGCTACAACCCAACGCAAAAACTTTTATGCGTTTCGCATTACAGAGCTTGAGCGGTGGCGTCGGGGAGTTTACCATCTCTTTGTCTCATCTGCAGCACACTTTATTCACTCCCCTTTCACAGTCCCGTCCGAAAAGGGGTTTCTGCAGAACAATATCCATCATCCCACCGCGCGTTGATTCGAAACAAAGACCATCCCAGGCATGCTCATTTGTCACGTGATTTATTAGCCCCCGCTGCAGAATGCAAGCGAAGGGAGACTGAAATATGACTTCGGCCATTCTTTTTTATTATTATTTCTTTACTTCTTCTTTCTTCTGGTTGTTTGTTCCATTCTGAATATGCCTCCATCTTTTATAAGGCGTTAGTGGACAAAAAAAAAAAAAAAAAAAAAAAAAAATCACTGGTGGTAGTGTGTAGAAGATGAAGTTGGCATTGTAAAGACAAAGGAATGGTTTCGGGGATGACGTTACCGAAATATGCTGTGTGTCGGATTGCAGAATGTTTGTTCGTGAGTGAAATGTCGCTTTTTTTTTAAAGTTGCAAAAGATGCGTTTGTTGCCTCGTTCGGTGATTTACGCAGAAAAATTTATTTCTGTAATTTTATCCAAGCGAAATAATTATAGCTTTGTTGTTCAGCAATTATTTAGTTTGGTGAGAAGCAATGAATTATTTCTTTTATCTGTGTGTTTACGAGTGACTTAAGACTAATGATGATGTATGGATAATATTGCGTGGAATTTCGCATTTTTTGTGATTGGCTAGTTATTTAAATTATTTATTCTATTAAAAATCTGAATATTTAATTCGTCATAAGTTACATATATAAAGCAAATAACAACTCTATAATTATCTTCAAATTTATTTACATATTTCATTTTCTAGCATATTTTAACTTTAGTAATATATCTGAGATGGAAATTTTTAATTCTATATAAGCTATATATATTTAGAAGAGCATTATGATTTCACATTTTTTAAATATACTTTCATCGCTTTATTGTAATACCAACATGTATGTATGTATGTATGTACGTACGAGTGTGGATGCGTGCTAACTTGTACTATGCTGTACATATGCTTTTATATGTTCCCATATGTGTTTTTAAATACTTCTATATACATGTTTTAATTATTTAAGGGACATTTCTACTAAACGAATATCCATTAACTCTAAACATCTTTCACTCAGCAGGTAAACGCAGCCTAATTTCATCATACAAATGTATTAATTTAATTTTTTTTTTAGTTTTCCGATTTTATGTAAAAAGTAAGTACATAAAAATTTCTAAATATAAAAAAATATAGAAATTACTGATGTACTTGATATACAATTGAATATTTTACACATAAAAAAAATCAAAGAAATTGGACAATCGATAACTATGGTTGAAAAGGTTTTTCTTATTGATCTTTCAGTGAAGCAGTGCTATTTCAAATTACACTTCCTTATCTTCCCCGCATGGAAGAAAAGGCAAAACACTCAACTTGGATATTTTAACTTTGTGTGCCATACATCAAGTAAGTAAAAGAGAAAATGATACCAAACAACAAAACACTCAAGAGAAGGGAAAATCTCCGTAAAGAAGTAAATACTAATGGCAAAATCATTCACACCTTCTATTTTTTCTTTTCTTGCTGATGTACATCAGGAGTAGGAAGAATATCACAAAGAAGCCCTGATGGACATCAAACATAAAGAACATGAGTGAACGGTATCCGCTTTAAGTACTTTTTTTTTTTTACCTAACAGATCTAGAAAGCCTCCCCATTTCTTTTAGGTTCGGAATTTCGATCTTCTCTGATTTATTTGATTTTCTCTCACTCGGTTTTGGATCATGGGTAGAAGTGATGAGGAAACTTGAGGAAAGCAAAGTTCGATTTCATGGTTGAAAAGAAGAGAATCATGATTTGTTGAGAGAAGAAACACTTTTCTGGGTATAGAGTTGTTTGAGGCTGTTAAGTGCTGTCATTAACACGTTTGAGGAAACCTTTTGATGATGGAGGAACAGTAGTTGTCGATGTATTGTCACATTTGAAAATTAAAAGTGTTTTTTCCCCCCTTTAATTTTAAGTGTTGGTTGTTTTCTTTTCTTCATACTGATTGGTATTCGGGTTTTCTTTTTTATTTGAATTTTTCTCTACTGGTGTTTGGATCACGATTATATATTGACATTTTTTAACTGCAAAATTTAATTTTTTTGGACTTAATAACCAGTCAGACGTTGGTTCGAGCAAGAAACATTTTAAATTCAATTTTATTATTAATTCAATTTCCTTAAAGTTTATATTTAAGTACTGTTCTGACCCTGGAAGAATAATTTTCTTTCATCCACCTATAGATATTTTTTTTGAGGATGTGTTTCTGAAATAATAATTATGCATGTAAGCCACAGAATGAGTTTGCTTTGCAAAAATATGTACCCTACTTTAGTTGTTAAGATACTAACCGCAAATAGAAGGTTTTAATTTACTCATTGTGAATTTAACACAAAAAATAATATTATAATATGAAACATGTGTTTTAAAGGTATAGCATAACACCATTAAAACCATTAAATATGAATTTCCTGAAGTAGGTTTATACTTAAAAGTAACTAAACATTTAACTTTATTTTTAATTTAAGAGAAATAAGTTTACTTAAAAGAAAAAAGTTAAAATATTTTCCAATATAACTATAGTATCTTGCATTTGAGAATAAAAACTATATTAAATTAAATCTATAGAAAAAATTTAGAAAATATTAAGTCAAAATAGTAACAATTTACAAAACATAATTCAGAACGTACACACCAACATATGACACCAACATATTTGCTAATTTTTATCAATTTTGGAAAAGTGTGATTATTAAATTTTACCCATTCCATCTTTTTAGATGAGAGTGTTATTTTCGCACACTCTCTTAGGCATATTTATATTCTTAAAATATGTTCTCCCCTCATGATTAACTGAACCTATTTGACGCAATACCCTTTCTCTTCGGACAAGCCTATGTTGAAGGCGGCATCCGTCAGATACATAGCAGGATTCACACTGATTTAACGTCCTTAAAAGCCGCCCATAAATAAGATCTTGAAGCATCTTCAGCTCCCTTATAAAGAGGGGTGTGTAAAGGTTAGGAAGAGCAGCTGCTGGCGTCGTAAATTTTTCAAAAGTCCGTTTTAGTAAATGAGGAGGCCATTATGGATGGAGATTTACGAAGCAGTTTCAGGTTGAAAACACAAGTTGTAAATATCTTCCCCTTCTGTTCGGGCGTGAATTCTTCTGGAAAACTGAGGGAAGGAGATATTGTATCTTTTTTGAAATGGGATTTCTACCGGTTTTGAATTTAAGAGTTGCCAGTAAAAATCTCAAAATTTTTTCAATTAAAATGGGGAAGTTTTGAGTTTGTTGTCTGAATTTTGGTTATTACATTGATGAAGAGCAGTGTAAATTCTACTATAACAAGTTGGCATGACCTAGAATACTTTCTATTTTTATTAACAAAAAATACCAATAAAATTATTAAAGGAGGAGTATAAATTGTTAACATTAAAACATATTATTTTTAAGTTGAAAATGTCAAATGGAGCTGGTAGAGGTGGTTATGAGGTGGCCAAATGGCACTGGTAGAACTTGGACTGAAAATGAGAAATTTATTTCTTTAATTCAATTTATTTACTAACAACACACATTGTTAAACTTCCAAATTAAATTATAAAACTGTATAAAGTGGGAATCAGGAATATTAGAATTATTGGCTGCATGTATTGAAAGGGAACTTTTGTAGTTCCAGCAAAGTTTCGCTGTACAAAATTATTTATATTAGTATATTTTGGTTTGTTGTTGATCAAAAAGGATTATATAATAAAATTATAAAAAGAGGGAATCAGGGACATTCGAATGATTGACTGCGCATATTGAAAGAAATTTTTTCTAGTTTCAACAAAGTTTCACTGTAAAAAATTATTTATAAAAGTACATTTTGGTTCGTAGTTGATCAAAAAAGGATTAAATTGTAAATTTAAACAAAAAAGGAATCAAACATATTAGAATGATTGACTGTAGTTCCAGTAACGTTTCGCTGTACAAAATTATTTATATTAGTACATTTTAGTTCGTTGTTAACAAAAAAGTATTGAGCATTGTTTCATATTTGAAAGAGTTCAAAGATGAGTTTTGTGTAAGTGCGATACATTATTATCGTTGCTAATTTTGCAAGTTAACGTTGTATATCTCTACCGGAACATCAAAAAGTAAAACAAAATCTTTTACACATATCCTTTTACATTTTGTTTTTATATTGATTAAACGTTGTCAGCTTTCTCAAAACGGGACAGCGCACTCTCTTTATTAAGTAATTGAGTTAAAACTTACCTTATTCCCCCAGTTAATTTAATTCTCTACCTCTGAAACCCATCTGCAGATGAAAACTCTTCCTACAACGTAACCCTGAGGAATAAATCGATCCAATCAGAAACTTAACCTTTCCCACCTATCTTCAGGAAACTTGACAAGCGTTACAAGAATAAAATAAGAAGGGGGGGGGGGGGGCAATTGCATTATAAGTGCACTTCCCAGCACCTTTCCTGTAAATCGATTTATAGAAGGGGAGGACATTTTTCGAAAGGGGGAGGGAGAAAATTTAAACTGAAATATCCAGCAAGACGCTGGCATATCCGAGACATAGATTGATCGACCTGGCTCTCTTATTCCCAAGATTGATCAATGGATGATGTTACCGTAGTCTTTCCCTCCTACAAGCCTGCACTGCAACTACATTAGAGATATAACACGTTTCATCGGAAGCAATGTAACAGTAATGGATATATCTATATATAAGTTCTGTGTTAGCATGTTTAGCGTCTTCTTTGTGTGTATGCGAATGGGGTACAAATGTAGGGAGTGATGCCATGGACTAGAAATGATCGATTACGCTCGGATCCGGCTGAAACGATTCCGATTCCAATTTGGGAAGTCGCGTAGCTGCTGTCGATAACAGGGGCAGTCGCTGAGGCGTGTAAACACGGTTATAAATCATTTTTACTGACTTAGGATCTTTTTTGAAAGGCCCTTTTGGCCATTTCTATAAGTATTTTTTTAAGTGAAAAAATAAACCAATACATGTATTTTTGTGTGGGAGTATTGGGGTGTATTTTAGTTTAAGTAGACTTTAATGATGGGAGTTTTTAGTTGTTCCATTTTTCTGGATGCCTGGGTCATATTTTACCGTAGGACTGAAATGGTTACTTTAGAAAGTAAATAGTTATTTTTAAATCTAGTATTTTAAATTTTTATTTCTGGTTGAATATATTGTGTGTTTGTAAGAGTTACATTCATATTATGGTTGACATGAATGATTTTCTCGTAGAAGGTGGGTCATATTACTTACATGAAAACCCATCTACAATGGTCAGTAACTCATTTATCCAATACAACTAAAATGTACTGTCAAACTGCAAAGTGATGTCTTTTGTGAGTATAAACGCTATTTCTAGGTTTTTACGACCAGATAAAAAGTAAATAAAGCATTATCCACATGTCATATAAGTAATTAAATTTATGAAAGAAAAGCGCAAATATAATGAATTATTCTATGCAATTTTTGTGACACTATATGTAACCTGGGTCATAAGATATGCATGATTATATACAAGTTTATTCTAACGTTACTTTTGTTTCAATATAATATTAAAATTGTGGAGGAGTAAGATTATGTTGTGAATATCCGAGAACAACTGCCAAGCTAATTAAGTAGTGCTGTTAACTTCCTCTATATATATTTTCTTTGTGAAAAAGTCTTATACATGCATATATTAACCGGTTCATCCGACCATCACTATGTACTGTTATTTTAAATTTTCTATTATTTTTTTAGACTATTCTATATATCTTCATCCGGTATAAACTAAAGCCTTTAATTTATATCCACAATCCTTTATTCCTTGTTAGCAAAACTACAATCAGAAAAACTAAAATGAATATTTGGAAAGTAAAACACTTTATTTTATATACAAGATTCACTATTACAGGTAACCAAAATGCAGTCACAGTCATAATAGTATAAATCGACAAAAAACAAAGATAAATCTTCTAGTATTTCGCAGAATTCTTTCTCCATCGCTTTGGGAATACCCCTCCACTCAAAACCCTCTAAAACACAGATTGCATTAAAATATTACTCCCCAAGAGGGATTAAACTATATTTTCTCAATGGTAGAGGTGGATAAGAAAATAACATCATCCTTTTCGAAAAGCGACCAGTAAATCTCTTCAAAGTGGAGGGGCTTATACGAACAATACCAATTTATGTTTTTCTTCGGGCTTTACCCTTTCCCTGACAACAAAGAAGAAAGTCCTCGGTGGAAAAGTTCTTGTTTTATTTCGATCCAGACGGAGAACTACTGTGTGTCCTGTGACTTATTCTCAGTATGGGACTACCTCGAGCGGAATGAAAAGCGGAAAGGGATCTATAGATAAAAAATAACGCTTTTTTGGAAGGGGAAAAGGAGGGTGGATCAAGAATCCTCTGTTGTAGGTCTCGAACATGTGACCGAGGGTGGGGAGGGGTTATAAGTGGTTTATTGCTTTTTCCATCCACTTTCCAAGACGAGAGTGTGGTGTGATTTATTGCCAAGGACAGATGGAAGACAATGGATCAATATCATCGAATCTTCTGTTCTAAAGAGGAATCATATTCCTTCACCCTCCTCTTTCTTCTGGTGCCTTCACGAAGTTGGTGAAGAGGTGGAGGGAAGATTTAAGACCGGGTGGTACATGTCCTCAAAGCAGTTTGGAAAGCTCATTTCGATTGCTGGTTATTAATGGCGAGGTAAACAAGATAAATCGTAGAGAGGTCCTCTGCTTAAAAGTAGGTAGGTCGGAATGTCAGGCTGCTGTCAGTGTAATCTGGCAGGATGGCTGTCGTGTCACGTACTCGGGAGATGATCACTTCCAGGAAATTGGATTTATTAGTAATTTAAAGCGTTAGTTGCTTCAGTTTATGCAGAAAAGAACCAATTTATCTATAGCCGTGATTATATCTAAAAAGTCAAAAATATCCGAACTTGAGGATTTGAATTGACGACGTTAGTATATAACACTTATCTGCAACCGATGTAACTATCTGATCAATGGGTCGTCTTGATGTCGTTTCATAGCACCGAAAATTTAAATTTGAAAGTGAATGTCGTATGCGATGAATATAAATGAATTTATTTAATACTGATTGTTGCTTAATTTAGGGAACCAATTATTTAACAATATAGGTGTTTCTTTTGAAAAAAATTAACCTCGGAATTTTCTTTCATACTTAATGAATTGTATAAAATTGCTGAAAATGGAACTTTCTTCTCATTCGTATTTTGAACTTAATTATTTTAAACAATATATTTTTAACAAGGCTTAATTTCTACTAAGTTAATAGATTTTTTAAAAAATCTGAATAATTTCTATATTTTTGGTACTGAAAGTGTTGGGATAGATATGTTTAAACTCATATGATTTACTTATGATTTTCTAAAAATATTTTGTATGAAGTCATCTATTATTATTTTTCTGTTAAAATTGATAAGTGTTCTACAAACTCAAATTTTTTAAGAATTAATTTATCTAGAATGCTTCATATACACAAAATAAAAACATGTCACAGCTTAATCTTGGAAAACACATTACATATCAGAAAACAGAAAACACATTTTTATTACCTGAATGTGTTCAATTGAAGAAGCTTTATGCAGAGATAAAAATCTTTTCATTCATTAAATTTCTCTACGGAAACTGTAATTCTTTTTTTCAGATTCATTAACCTTACGAAAATCATACGTCAAAATAGATAAAAATATATTTTATATAGAAGGGTGTAGGAGTTGACCTTTTTGATATTACGAGAGAGAGAGAGAGAATAGTTTATTTTTCAATAATACAGAAAATCACTATGTTTCATTTAAATTTTATAAAAATTGATATATAACTTTTTTGAACATTCTGAACGTAATTATCTTATGATGTCGTCATTTAACTTTTTATACTTGGATTCGATTTTAAGAATTACCACTTAAGCCAAAAATGAAAATCTAAGTTTCGGAAAAAAATTCCAAGGATCAAAGAATTATTTTGATTTTTCTTCTTGCATCTATTAACACAAAATATATAGTTAGTGTCTATTGTAAATTATTGTCTTCATTCCTAACAAGGAACACTTCAGTCTTATATTGATTTGAAAATAAAATAACAGATAAAATTTACACACTGATATAAAACAAAAATAACGATATTCTCACTCCCTTGCTTTTAACATCCTTAACAAAAAGCAAACACATTTTAACAAGTTTTGTAATTTTGATATGTACATTTAAAATACTTCTTTGAAATAACATATACTCATACATGCATTCAAATCCACACTTTTTGTAGACATTTTAACAGAAAAAATGAGATAACCAAAGACCTTAGAAATATTGATTATTTTCGTAAGTATACTTTAAAAAAATATATACTAATTTCCAAGATGGCATTTTCTTCTATTAAGTTAAAGTAAGCCTAGTAAATGGAAAAAATCCCTCTCTTTTATTTAATTACATAAAGAAAATTCATCGAATGTAATAGGCATAAATATTTTAGAAAAGAAATACGAATTTTCGAGATGGCATTTTCTTGCATTAAGTTAACGTGAGTGTAATAAATGAAAAACAGTTAAAAATTCATTCTCTTTTATTTACGTACACAAATAAAAAATTTAGAATCTTTATTGTACTAATAAATATCAAATAATTTTCTTAATCTTCATTTACTTCATAATTTTTTAAATTTAGAAGAGAGCAATATCTTTTAACTTGAATGTCTTACTAAACTTAATAAAGCGCTAAGAAGAACTTTACACGCATTTCATCCCATCTCGTTAATATTATTTTTCTGGTCTCTAAGCCCACAATACACGCTTTTAACTCCCAAGAAAGACAGGTGTACATCAACCCAAACTCCCCCATAACATAAACAAAACAACAACAAAAAAAGCAACAACTCAACTCTTCTCTTTCCCCTTGAGGTACACTCTCGTCCTCAGGGCATACCAAACAAAGAAGAGTTCAGACAACAACACGCTGCCTCTGTTCTCGTCTGCTTTTTAAGAAGAAAGGCTCTATCGGCTAATGGCAGAATTTCGTGTGAAGTATCTTTTGAAACAGAAGGTGCATTTTCTTAATTTTCACCGGACAGTGGATGACAAGGAAATGTATTATCGGTTCTTTTTTGGGACCCTCTGGGAAATGCGACCACTGCTGTTCTTCTCACGCTTCCATAAAACACCCTTCTTCTAAGGTTGGGCAAAAAAAATAAAATAAAATACCATGAAAGAACTTGAAGTGTTATATCCGCGAAAGCGTTTTCTTAAGATTTATTAATGTTGGCTGTTATTGAGATTTTTTGTGCAGCGATTTTGTTTGATAGGGAGAAAAGGATAATTCCTTTTATTAAGTACGCAAAGAGTTATTATGTTTTATAAAATCATAAATTTGGTTTTTAATTTTAAAAAATTTAATTTGCATTTTATGAAATATAACTAAGAAATTTAAGTTTTTTTGTTTATTATTTACCAAATAATGATATTCAATTTAAATTCAAGGCAGTGCTTAATATTCAAGTAAAAGACCCAGTGTTTGATCATTTTAACGGAACGCGCACTTTTAGTATTTATTTTGAAAATTAAGTATGCGTTTTTGAAAAATATGGAATAGAATTCTAGACACTTCTTTGCTTTTATAATATTTATTCCTTTCTTAATATTTTGTGTCTAAGAGAAAAGAACCTACAAAAAATCGTTATTTGGCTGCCCTTAATTTTAGTAGCAACTACATAATGTGCGATACTTTGTTTATTGTGTTATAAAACAAAATGTACAACACGGAATATTTATGGAAAGTATGTTTAAACTAAAAAGAATATGTGAATATTAAGGAATTTTTCTCTAAAATAATTCATGTTAGAAGGAATTTTCAGCACTTTTGTCTTTTGAGTATGTAAAGGCGTAAATTATACACGTTATTCAATTTATAACTCAGCAATAGCTAAGATTATTCATATTATTTCTTTACTAATGCAAGTTAAAACATTAACAGCAAGAAATACAATTACAGTAATAATAATTGAAAGAACAACCAAACCGTCGCTAAGCAACCAGTCAACATTGCCTTGGCAATAAGCAATCAACAATTCACTTCAGTTCTTTTTCAGCTGACTTACGATTACAGAGTAGAAGAGTAGAAATTTCAATTTTATATAAAATTCTTTAATAAATAAATAAATAAATAAATAAATAAATAAATAAATAAATAAATAAATAAATAAATAAATAAATAAATAAATAAATAAATAAATAAATAAATAAATAAATAAATAAATAAATAAATAAATAAATAAATAAATAAATAAATAAATAAATAAATAAATAAATAAATAAATAAATAAATAAATAAATAAATAAATAAATAAATAAATAAATAAAATTTTCACAGTAAGAACTCTCTAATGCATATCTAACTCAATTCAGAGTCTATCAAGATGCGAATACACTTTAAACACAGTTCACACAAATTTTCATTATTGAGATTGATAAACTTTTTTTAACACATCATCCTTAAAGCTCTATTTAAAATATCAATATACAAAAATATGTTCAACACATACAGACGAAAGTATTATTAGTAGATTCATACATTTTCACAGTAAGAACTCTCTAATGCATATCTAATTCAATTCAGGATCTATCAAGGGACGAATATGCTTTTGCTCACAGTTCACACGAAATATAGGTCTGAGAGAGAATGAGTCCGTTAATGTCTATATTTCGTGAGAGTCTACGTCTCGTAGTGTCTATATAATTTCGCGTATGATGTGCGATTCTGTCAAGGAAAATGTATTATCCGAATACTCCAACCCAAGGGAAATATACTCTTTTTCCACTCACCTTTGAAAGGGGTATTGAGGCGAGGGGGTGGAGGGGAATAACGATACACATATCTCCGAAAAAATAGAAAGAAATTACGGGAATGGAAATGCTTCCTTCTTCACGTTATTTTTCTCCTTTGAGGATGGAAGTGTTTTATTGAGTCTTGATTCAGTTGGCAGTTTCTTAAAGGATTAAAAATATGTGCTCTTGGTAGTATCGTCACATATTTTACTTGTACAGAAAAAAAAGAGATAATGTAGCTGAGTTTGATGATTGTCACTGTAATATAAGGCAAAGAAAATAGGAACAATAGACTCAAAGTCAAATAATTGAAATCTAGTGGGTGCGTGTGCAGCCTATGGGTTTAATTTTTTTTTTCTTCAGGATATTACTTGTTTGGAAGTTTATCAGCAATATACATTGTATTCTAATTCTACAGCTGATGAATATAAGATTCATAGACGTTTTAAAATTAAGATTTTCTGTTTTCATTAATGCTGTCATCTAAAGTAAACAATCACAACTCCCTGACATTTTTGAGTATCTCTGAATATTGTTCACTTCGATTTTTTAACAAACAATCCATCGTCGAATAATAAATAAAATATTTATCAGAAGTGGAAGTATTATATATTATTTATCATTTTTGTTTTTGTGTTAAGGGAGAAAAAAATGATCGTTAAAAATAAAAGCAATCCAGAAATAATGTATAAAATAAGAATTGTGGGATCACTAGATAGATAATTCGTTAAAAGTAAATTTAGTTGGGAATGTCATTTAAGGGGACTTGGTACTCTTCAATTTTTTTTTTATTTAAGCCTTTAAAATTATAATTTTTACATATTTGGAAGTATTACTAAATAAAAATTAAATTAAAAAAAAAAAGTTCACATAGTGCTCTAAATTTTCAAAACTTTAAATTAAAAAAAAATTAAAAATATCAAAATTCAATTCTATCTTCTTTTTTATTTTTCAAACATTTTTCCTGATTTTTAAAAATTTTTTCCTAGTAATATACTCTAACATTTTAAGCAAAGGAATTTCAAATAAGTAAAATAGTTTTCGAGAACAGCGATAATTACGGTACCCATATGTAAAAAAAGCCTAAAAAACGAGTATTTTTCAATATTTAAATTTGTAAAAAGAAAAGGGTCTTATTTTATTCAAATTTCCATGCCTTTATTTGTCAAATAGGTATTAAGAATGACACAAAACAATTTCAAGTCATTTCATTCATGTTTACTGAAGTTTTAGCATTTTGAATAAGGTGGGGATTTCAAAAATCACGAACTGAGAAAAATGCGTTCGAAACATTAAAGGAGCTACTACATCAATTCTAAATTCTCCCCAAAAAAATGTAGCTTTTCAGCAATTTAAGCTATCGGATCAGCTCAAAACTTGCCAGAATAAGCAGAAAGTTTCAAAGATTATAATCACTCAAAAAATAGAAAACTTATATTTTTATAATTTAAGCCCCTTAAAAATAATAAATAATCTTAAAATAAAAATAAAAAAATAAATAAAAAAATAGTGGATGTAAAATATTTAAATGATAAACATACCAATAACAAATTCGTCGCATATAAAATATTTCGTTTTGAAAATGTGTTATGGAATCAGTTAATGGGACTTGGCACCCCTTGTTTTAAACAAAAAATTATAAAAATATCAAATTTCTATCTTTTGCTTGTTTATAATCTTTGAAACCTTCCCCTTATTCTAGCAAGTGTTTGAGCTGATTCGAAAGCTGAAATTGCAGAAAAACTATGTTTTTATGGAGTTTAGCATTGCTGCAATAGCTCCTTTAATGATTCGAACGCACTTTTCTCAGTTCGTGATTTTTGAAATTCCCACCTTACTCAAAATACTAAAACTTCAGCAAATATAAATGAAATTATTTGAATTTTTTTTGCATCATTCTCAATATCTACTTAACAAAAAAAGGCATGTATTTTTCAAACAAATAAAAACTTTTTTTTTTACAAATTTAAATGTTGAAAAATACTCGGTTTTTTTCTCTACAGTAATTATCGTTTTTCTCGAAAACTATTTTACTTATTCTAAATCCGATGCCAAAAAAGTTAGAGTTTATTACTTAAAACATTTTAAAAAAATTAGGAAAAATTAAAAAGAAGATAGAATTTTAAATTTGATGAATTTAATTTTTTTTTTTAATTTTTAAAATATCGAGTATAAGTGAACTTCTTTTTAAATGAAACTTAGTTTTTACTTAGTAATACTTCCAAATAAGGAAAAGTATAATTTTAAAGGCTTAAAAAAAAAAAAAAAAAAAAAAAAAAAAAAAAGTTTGAAGGTTACCTAGTCCCTTTAGTGTTCAGAGAGCACCTTAGACAATAACACTTACATTTTTAACAGTTTTATTGTAACTATAACACATTTTAAATTAAAATTTGACAAATAAACAAAAAGGTGAATTATGCGGTAATTTATATATTATTAAAAATAATTAAAACTGTAATAAATAAAAACCTTTCATTTGCTCTGTTCAAAGTCGAGGCCGACCAAACGGTATAGTGGTTAGCGTGCTGGCTTCTAGACCACGAGGTTGCGGGTTCGAGTCCCGTGTTTGGCATGGGTGTTTGTAAATGTATGTTGGCTTGTCTAATGACGAATGTTTCTGTGCATTATAGCCCTCGTGTTGCTGACGGAGTCAGATAATCTGAATACAACCAACTGTTCAAAGTCGATCATGAAACTTATTAGATTTAAATATATAGTGAACATGAAAGTTCATTCATTAAGTTATTTTCCGTATTGACGAGTTACTTTATTCGCCTTCAGCACAAAATAGAGCAATTTCTAAAACCACTTACTATAAAACCGAATTTTAGGCTCAAAGTTATAATACTGTTATGTCTTATTCGATTCCAAAACGTATATCTAATCAAAATACTAACGGGATGATTATAAAAATGGCTCCAACAATGCAATTTTATCTTTTGCATTTGTCTTGAGAAATTACACCAGTGAAACTCATTATAATTGTGTTTGATTTATTTAAAATTTACTTTGAGAATCAGCATTGTATTTTTTGCGTGACTTTTGTGTTTCATACAGTTGATATTTCGTGACTTAAATAAAGGTAATACAAAATTTCTCAGTTTCATTTACAAAAATCATATTTCAACACAATTTTGGATTTTTAAATGTTCACCAGTTATACAACGACAATTGTGGAAATTGAGTGGCATTTTAATACCTAGGATGCATGTTTTTGTATATTACTGTAATATATTATTACCTGCTTTTTATTACCTGCTTATCATGCAAAAACAAATTATTTACATACATTTTGAATTGAGTTTCCTAATGTAATCTTCCTTGAAAGGAAGTTAAATAAGTTTTGAATTTACAATGATCCCCTTTTATTATCTAATAACCCATTTACTATTTATAACAAAATAATCGTGCACGAAGGCATTGAAAAATCCATTTTTTTTTATAATCTAGTGCTCAAAGGTAAAATGATTTTATATGCATTCTAATTTAGTTTGAGTTATAATGCTATCATTATTTGCTTAGATATTTCAAAAACGCAATGAAATGAACATACTATCAAACAAAATACTACTATACTTATAAATGAGAATAAAAATACATAAAATGGGAGACTTTTAAAAGAGAATTATTGTAATGCAATTTTGATCTTGAAACCAAATTTTAAAAGAGTTATAAATGGATATAACATTTCATGCAATTCTGCTAAAACACTGCTCACATAAAATGAGCTTACATTAAAAAAAGAGAAAAAATCATCTTTATGATGTTTCAATTTGTATTGGTTTTATAATGAGTTCAAGACCTCGTAAATTTTTGTACTTAATAGAACAGTTTCTTAAATATTTAAATAACAAAAAGAATGAATATATAGTAAAATGCTTACCACCAACCAAATCAGCTGTATTTCTTTAGTCACATACGATATAAGACGAACTTTTATTTTCTCAATATTGGAGCACTTAATTAAAAGGCATATATATATTATGTAAGTTATTTTAAATACTTCTATATTTTTTACTTGCATTACGGTAAAATGAAATTTCCGTCGAATATTACAGTCGCTATCATTCCTCAAGACCACATTACTCAACAAAAACTTGATAAAAATGGCAAGATTGATCTTACAGGAGTTGAAGGTGTACTTCTTAATGTATTATCACAGTTTCTAGGATTTCAGTACCAGTTGAAAATACCATCTGACCTAGAGTTTGGACGTGAAGAACCCAATGGTCAATGGAATGGCATGACTGGAATGGTCAATAGAAGTGAGGCAGACTTTGCTTTAGGCTTTATTGTTGTATCAGAAGATCGCACAAAAGTAGCGGACTTCACTAGAGCCTACATTTATGAGGATGACACATTTCTTATAGAAAAGTCTGGTTCTCTTCCCAAGACTTGGGCTTTGTTTTGGCCATTTGAAACAAAGGTATGGATCATCATACTGGTTACTCTTTTGATTGCCCCCACAGTTCAAAATCTACTGGAGAAAACATCTCTTGTTAACTGGCGTACTTATTTTGAGTTCTTTGGTAGTGTTCTTAGACAACCGTTGACAAGTAAGGACAAATCATTGAAGATCAGAATTTTCCTTCTTTTCTGGATGTTTTTCGCTCTCGTGGTTTCGTTCAGTTACTCTGCGGCAATTTTGTCGTTTTTAACTCTTCCCCTGAATCAAGACATGGTCAGAAATTTCCAAGATTTGTCCACTGCGGTTAGCAAGGGGACCCACAAGTGCCTTGTGTTGCCTGACATGTCTAAAATGTATATGCAAGTATTAGATCAAGGATATCTTCACGATTTGATTAAGATCGCAGTTGAAAATAAGTGGTACGTAGATCCTAACACAGGGGCCTCTGAGGATGACGTATCTAAGACAACGGCAGTGGTCGACTTTAGGTACATGCTCCAGTTGATGGATGCTGGTTCAAAACTGGATGATTATTTCATTTCAAAGGATTCCATCGCCACATGGAACATTGCAATGTTGGTAAGGAAGGACTTTTGCTGCAAGGCAATGTTGGATGCTGCACTGGATAAGTTAATATCCGGTGGATTAATTGATAAGTTTCAAAGAGATGAATGGTACAAATTGAAAATATCCACTGCAAAATATTACTATGATACGAACAAACATGAACCCCTTACACTGATAGATTTTGCCGGTGTATTTGCTTTGCTTGGAAGTGGCTATATGCTATCTTTCTTTGGATTTCTAGTTGAAGTTTTGCTTGAACGTAGTGGTTATTAACTTACTAAAACAACAATAAATCACGAGTTTCAAAAATATCACTTATTTACTCAGATGGGACGCAAAATGCATGAGTTTTCCAAATTGATCTTGAGATAGTGTGTAAAAGGTATCTAAAATCTCGGAACAATGTATATATAATTTGATTATATTTTTATTATCAAGCCACACCTTTCTATTATTATAAAAATAAAGCTATTTTAAGAAATAGCTTTCAATTTTTCTTAAAATGTAAATGGCAAAATCTCTTAACAAGCAAACTAGTAAACGAGAAACGAAAAAATTCGCCAGTTTTAGAGTAAGCAAACTGCACCTTTCTTGACTTTATAATTAGGAATAAATGCGAATAATATATAAAAACAACTGTTTCATCAGTTAATGCCCTGTGGGATGATGTAATGCTTTTAAAATTTCAAAGGCACTTGAACTTTTTTCACGTCGTGTTAGGTTTCATTATGTTTCTATATGGAAGGGCAATTCTGAGCGTTGAATTGTTGATTGAAATAATAATATTTATACTTCTTTTTTTTTTCCTTTAACACATTTTACCTAGCAGTCTATGACTTTTCTTCAGCGATTTTTTATTTCTTACGTTCTTTCAGTTGATTAGTTTTACCCTAGATTCTTTTCCATTCCTCGACTACAGTCTGTTGAGTCTGCCCCTCTTTATATGCCAGACATATATGACACTTCCCAAATAATACCTTTGAATACGTAAAGAAAATTAATGACATTTATTACACAAGCAACACATTCTTTGGAAATGCTATGCACCTGCTGTTAGCAATTCTAATGAATGAAATATTAATGAAATTATAATTAATTCTAATATATAAATATTCAATGTTATATCGATTAAATAGAAGTGAATCCAGATAATAAGAAATAAGACATAAATATTATCAAACTTCATGAACTCAACTTGGATGCTATTGTTTATATTGATGCAATCAACTGGATATAGTACACCATTACATAACCACATATTATAATGAAAATGTGAAATGGATATTTAATTGATTTATGCAAACAAGAAGAGAGGCTCTGACTCTAAGTTTCAAAATTTTTCTTTGCCGCCCGAAATAAGTCAGGCAAAGAAAGTCTTTAGTGACGATTGAATATCCATGCAAGAAGAACACTTCCACATTTTAAACAATCATCCAAATAGTGTATATAAATACCTTCTCTATATTAATTTCATGCATTTCTAATTTTGTGGTTTCAGTGTTATAATTATAATTTCTGTATTATACATTTTCTTTATAATTTTAACTTAAACCTCATTTATCAAATAATTTTATCATAAAAAGGAGGCGAGTAGAAGCTGTTAATGAAACTGTAGATTGTTTCTGAAGAATTTTTCATGCAGAATTCTTAAAGAATCTTTCTAAATTTGCTGTATATATTTTTAGGAAAATATTACAAAAAATTCATAAAAAAGCTAACAACTCAATACTTTAAGTTTTCTTTAAAATAGCATTAATTTATAAGAATTTTGAGTGTCGGCTTTATACAGAATACTAAGATATTGTAGGACATTTTCTCTGTTTACATCTTCACTGTATCATTGTAGTTAATGTAGTATTTACTTGTGATTTTTCTAAAAATTAATTGAAGCCATAGAAATCCATTTCTTGTCATTTTTTTTTTTTTAATTTTAACCACCTATTCCACCGACTTTTTAATGCTACCCTCCAAATCCATTTTTTTATTCGTTTTTATAGTAAAGGAAAATTCTGTAAATCTATCTTTAGCAAGAAATTAACTCTCATCCAAATCAATTAAAGTTTCTATGGAATATGGTTTTGTATTTTACTAATTTCAATTATCAGTGACATTCACAGAACAGCATTGACATCAGTATTCTACAATACCCAAAAAAATAACATTCCTAAATTGCCAAACCTTCTTATTTCTTTTTAGAGAATATCATGAATTTTCCTTTCTTTCATTGAATCTATTTTAACTCAAATATTTCAAAAATATTTCTCGACTATTCATCTTACAAAATTGACAATTCCGCATTAAACAGATTAAAAATGAAATGAAAGCGAAGTTGGAAAAAATGGCAATCTCCATTTGGATTTTTATAAGTGTTCTCTATTCTTCTGCAACTCACATGGATGATATTCCTTCCATCGACGTTGAAAAATGCATCGAACTTCAAAGAGACAAATGTCTCTAAATCATTTTACATTTCGACAGCGTGTCTATGTGAGCCAGGGTGGGGCGAAGTTTTTGAGATGTCGTGAGACTGGTGAAATAACCTTTTGAAAATTTAACACCGTCGGAAAATGTAAAAGGCCAATGTCCATTAATTTTGTAAAAAGGAATCGTCATTTTTTTCTGTTATAAGATCAAGTCTAATGCTTCTTTGTTAACTTTGTAGTTTTTTTTTTTTATGAATAATGAGTTGGATTAATTTTTAGCTTAAAGGATTACCTATGGCATAGATAATATGAGAGTTTTATGGAATCAGAATGGTTTTTATAACGTTTATGACGTTATGACTGTAAGGCGTAATAGTGATACCATTAGAGAATGTATAATATTTTTATTTATAATGATTTTTGTGGATTTTATGATTCAATTTAATATTTTGTGTCCTATAGTTATAAGAGAACGAATTAACCATTATATGGATTTTGATTGAATAACAACATCTAAATATATTTATAAAATTTTCTTAAACTACTTTATAATTATAAAATTTATTTATATTTACATAATATTTTATTAAGAAAGAATAAAGGAATGTTTTATTAAAAAAAAAATTCTTATATCGGAAATTTTTTGTTTTTTGGCTGGTAATTCTTAACTATTTTATCGAATAGCGATTTCTTTGTATTATGTATGCATATTGTGTTTATCATTTAGTGTTTTTGTTTATGTAAATTTCTATGAAAATGAAAGAGATACTAATATTTTCTAAATAGTAAATATTTTCTAAATAGTAAAGTAAAACTGCAAAAGCAACATTGCCTTAAAACATTTAAAATTGCTATTTAAAATTTTATCTTATCAAATTGTTAATAATTATAAAAATACACTTTTAAAAATAAATATTTGAACTTTGATTTGCAGCTATTCCTTTTTTTTTTCCCTTTTTTTTTTTCTTTTCTTTCTTTGGCAACGAATACGTTTCGGAAACATGATCCGTAAATTAATTTTCTCGGAAATGGGAAAGGAAGAACCAATTGTGTGGAGTTACGATCAAATAATAAAAAGTACTGTTAAAAAACAAAACAACGCAAAAAAAAAAAAAAAAAAATCTTCTAAAAATGAGGTAAGAAATCAGGAATACAAATACATCTGGAGATTTCGAAAAGCTCAGCTACGTGAAAATAAGAGTTAGAAGAAAAGTTTTAAATTACAACTTTGTAATTCAACTTCGTTTACCGCTAGTCTCAGTTTTCTATGGGAACTAACCGGCTGGAAAGGCACATACTTGCTTGTTTTCTTTTTTATATCCAGTTTGGTTGCAATTGGTCTGCTTTTAGATAATACGTGAAAGGTTTTGTGGGTTAGTGGTACAACCTCTTTCCCCCTTCGTGATGTAGTCATTGTTTTTTCAAATTAAAAGTATGTTATATATTAGTTGATTTAGTTCTTATTTGGTCACAACTGCTTGGCTATAAATCCTTAAAATAGGTTTTTTAAATATTCATGATTGACTAAAAAATAGTCTGTGAACAAAATACAGGATCCTCAAATAAATACATAAAATAATCCGATTTAATTAAAACATTAACTTTTATTAATATTGGACTGCAAGTATAAACGAACCATCTTGTTTTCTTTTTATATCAGATATTGTTGCTATTAGTCTATTTTTCCATAATATGTAATGGATTAAATATTTTCCCATTAAATTTATGGAATTAAATGAAGAGGTTTTTTTTTATTTTTTTTTTTATTATTATTATTTTCTTCCAGTATTCGTGTTATACGAAGCATTTATTCAATATTACGTAGTCTTATTTGCTTTCTAAAATAATCTTTTTAAAATCTTATCAATATCAGTTATTTGTAGGAAATTATTATTACATGCAATATTATGTAACTGACAGATATAATCTAAAATCTTTGTTTTTGTATCAAAATTAAAGTCATTTTAATTTTTATTCCTAATGATTATAACATATTATATTTCGTTATGTTAAAATTCTACTTGTGTGCATCCTAAATATAACAATTAGTGTGAACTCCTTTAATGGATGCATTGTTATAAAATGACACAAACTGGTTTTATGCCTTATTGAATGCGTTTAAATGTAACTGTATTAAAATATTACAAAGAATGTTTGCCAATAATTCTTTTGTTATGACTTAAAACATATGAAATAAATACGTTTACTGGCAAATGTCTTCTCCTTAGACAGGGAGATAGCAAAATAATATGAAAAATATTTGTTTATGTTTTCTTATTTGATTTAAATTGTGTTTATTTAAATTTTGTATAATTAAATTTACTAGAATGAAACGTTAAATTTTAATTTATATAAAAGCAATCAAAAGGCGGGTTTCCTAAAGAGTTACAATGGAAACTTGTTCCAATTTTAAAGTATTTCTTATTTGGAATATCCTCTTGAGTTTTAAATAATCTTATCAAAATTAAACTGATATATAACACGTGGCTGTAGAATTTTTAGCTTAATACTTTGAAAATTGACTTCTAGTCGCCATACTTCAGGTCTTAATTTCAAATTTTGGTTTGGGAACTCGTCTTGCCTTTTCATTGAGATATCTTGTGTCTGTGACATTTGTAGTTTTGTTTGGGAGCGTTGACCTCAGATGAAAAGGTGGACGGACTTGAACAGACTCGGCATTTATATTACCTTTCAGTATATCAAAATAGGGTAGTATCTAAAATACAAAGAATGTTTTCTCAAAATTTCAAAGTGTGCAAGAATTTGAAAATACTTGCTGTTATAACTTGTTTTTTCCTCAACGATTATTATGATTGGTGATTGCTAGTATCGTTTAAATAATTATGTAAATAAATATGCTCTATAAAAATAAAATTTGCTTACCAAACCTTATTTGTTTTTGTTACGATCTCTAGTAATGTATGTGCGATGCGTGTATTTAGCTCCCGCTTACCCTACAAATGCTTTTCATAAATCTTTTTATCCATTTTTATGAAACAGCATACCATATATGCATTCCAGTTGGAACGTATTCAAAGATTTTTTTAAAGAAATGAACACTCACAATGACATGTTATTTTCTGATAATTAGTATTCTACTTTATAGAACTCTTTAAAAATATCTGGTAAATGTTAACATTTCTGTATACAATTACAAGTGCATTAATGTAATTATTTACAGTTCTAGGAGTTTAAATCAAGTTAATATTATCAGCACAGTTTGTGAAGCAAAATTCCATAACATATTTTTTTACTCCAACTGGTATAAGTTTAACCCTAAATCACTCGAACGAAGATACTACATACCTCATAGGCCAAATTGAACTGTACCCAACATTATGTTCTCTTTAGAAACCCTTCTTTTGAATTATATGAATTAATCAAATTCCATGGTTCATAACAACTGATTTAAAACACATGCTTTTAATGTTAGCTAGGTATATATTCTTTTTAAGAGTAACAAGAAAGGATATTATCGACTCCTTTGCTGATAGTGGAATAAAGGCTGCATTTCAATGTGCTCTCTGTTTGTCAGAAAGTCAAATATGAAGAAATGTACTCACTTCCTGTAAGTTAACTATGAAGAAATCACCCATTTTCTGCATGCAAATGCCTAGTATATGCCTAGTAAACGTATAAAATATACCTAGATTTTTTTTTTATGTAACGAATTACTATCAAGTTTAAATATATAATAATACGCGTCTGTAAAATATATGCCAATGTGCATCTGTAAGAGAACAATTGAGCCTTAAGTAGTAGCTTATAATTTAAATTTCAACTCTGTTGACTCATGCCATTTTGGTTTAAAAGAAGTTTTTCTTAAAATATGCACGGCAAATCATTAAGATTTTTAATTGAAGCCATCGTAACAGTTTTAAAAGACCTGAAACTTGAAACGCAGCCCAATTACTGGTTCATTCACGCAGTTTCTAGAAGAGATAAAAAAGTCTTTTAGATAAACACTAATTGCGTTCGGTGTGTTTATTAAGCCTATATATCCTGTCGTTTTTTTCTTTACATTCAAATATGATTGTTGCTGTAATCCAAATTTTTAAGAGTACTTAAGACACATGGAATATTACTGGGGATAATTTATTTTTATCTCTGAAAAAAAACTTGTTCCCATGTTTAATTATAAATATTAAAAACCTTTTTTCATTATAAAAACAATGAAGATAAAACTTGTATTTACGAACTTTCATTCTTTCTTGTTTTATAATTTAAGTAAGTAGTTAATAATTTTTTTAAATATTTTTTTTTTCAAACTAGTAATTTTGTTTGATTAATTTTAAAATAAATTATTTTACGCACATGATTTCATGAAAGATTTAAAATTTGAACTATTTAAAAAAAAAAAAAATTTAAAAAAAAAAAAAAAATTAAAAAAAAAAAAAATTCTCGACAATCATTTTTCTGTTTGTGAGTATATTGTTAAATGCGAACTGATTGGTTGTTAATAATAATTTTTCAATTTTTAAGAGGATTCCACAGAATCGTATAACATCATTAAACCCTTCTTTAAATTTATTAATATTTAAATATGAATTGTATCGAATGCACATTGACATTACTAAAAAAAAAAATCATTTTAAAATATTGGTATTTAAATGATAATTCCCAAAAATTATCAGACTTTTTGATAGAAAATTGAAGAAGAAAGGTTTTACTTTATTTTGAAACGAATAGTTTAGTCAAATAAATTTACTTAATCTTCTAAGATTGAAGCTCATTTTATTTTTCTTACGAGGAAAATCTTCTTAAATGGAGCTAAGAATCATCTCTACTTTTAAGATTTATGAAAATATACTTTTATAACAGTTATTTTTATTTTTTAAAGAAGTATCATTTTGAAACGGGACGTATTTCAAAATTATTATATTTTTGACTTAAAAGAATTTGTATACTTAGTGTGGTGATAAGTTTTAATGCTTTAAAAAGTCTTACAGAATATTACACACATATTTAATAAACACTTTCCTTTAAAAGTGATGCCAACTTTTGTAAGTATTCGCATAATTGTTTTTTATCAATATAACAGAATGATATTTACAATGTTTTTAAAAGTTTTAATACATATTTTAAAGATATTTAATTTTTATTTTTTCAGCCTAAAAATATCTATTCATCTTCTTGTATGTGTAAAACTAAATTATTGAAAGTTTATATTGTACTTACTTTTTATATGATAAAATGCATGATAAGTTTCTATATTTTTCATGATTCCTCAGATATGTATTGTTTTTATTGAAAGACAGCGAATAATCTTTATTTTAAATCCCCCCCCCCCCCACAAAAACCCCCCCCAAAAAAAACACTTAAAACATTTCTTATTGTATTTATTATACTCTTCCTTTCCCACTCTTACTATTAAAATGTGTAGACCATAATAATTATTACGCTACACGATATATATTTACACAATTTCTAATTTTTATTTTAATAAATTATTATCACAATACTTTATTTTTACACTTTACTTATTTTTACTTTATTTTTACTTATTTACACTTTACTTTATTACTTTATTTTTAAAAAAAGTTTTCAAATATCTGAAAGAAAATTTCAAACTAAGACCCATATAAATAGTCACTACTGTTTGTCAAAAAGAATAGACATTCGTTACAGAAAGCTACATCCATTATTCAATCAACTTATCTTGTATATAAAATTGTCACATAAATTTTTCTAAAACCTCACTACAAAAGACAATATTCACTATGCAGCCAATATACCTAGTAAATTCTAATTTTTATTTTTCCAAATTATATTCAACTTTCTCACTAACAACTTTCAACTAACAAATTTAAAAATTTTCCATTCTGAGTCTTTCGAAAAATACCCCTTAAACAAATCTCTACCAAAAGCAAAAAAATCCCCAAAGAAAACATTCACACAGTACATATCATCAAAAAAAGAGCAGAACTCCACAATACCCCACATCCACTATTCATTCCTTGACAAGAAGGACATTTAGGGCAGGAAACAGTATACGAAAAAAAAATTACTGGGACTGTCCCCTTATTTGTGCAGGAATCCTACTTTTATTCCCACTTATCCCACTTCCTACACCCGATTATGCTGGACCTTCGTTCTTTACATCACGTGTTCAGAACGAAGTTAGGGCTTCTTTCCAAGGAGGGAACCTCTTACCAGCGAGGACCAGGGCCACTATTTAGTATAGCGAACGTGTTCTGCGAATACAAGTGATTCGCTCTTCCCTGCCGAACCTTGTTCCTGCAGGTTTCTTTTGTTGGTTGGAGCATACAAAGTTCGTTTGCTTGTTGGAAAAGTTTGGCGCCTATTCTTGGAAGTCTGAGGATGAATCGTTTCCAGCGAGATGGTAATTGCTATGTGATGAGGATGTTTTTAGGAGAGAGAAATGAGCTCTTGTAGGAAAAGAATCGTTGATGGTGGTATTTCGTAAAAAACTTACGGCGGTTTTTTAGGTTGTGTGTTTCTATACTAAAACGTGTGTTAAAAATATGTGTATCAATACTTAATTAATTTCTTATAGAATTGTTGATGCGGAAATTTTGAGAAAATTTATGATAAATTTGCTAAAACTGTATTATTTACAAATTTTATTTCTCAGGAGATTTTGACTGATGATGTAATTTATAAATGAACACTTGTAGAAATAAAATTGCTTAAGAGCCTTTTAAAAAAATTTGTGAAGCTGCCATGTTATATTTTTACATTTGTATAGGTTGATAATAAAAGTGTATCAATTTTTCATTTTACAAATACAGTTAGTCAAGAGATACTTCGTGATGTTTAAGTGTTGAAAGAGTTCTAAAAGTATATTTGTAATTTTTTTCTTCAAAAATTAGTAAGTGGAGGGAGGTTGTGCTGTATTTAATAATACTGACAGAATAAAAAGTATTTAAACTATACTGTTTTAATAAATATTCACTATAAAAAATATATTTCTTTTGTCCATGTGATGGGACACAAATTTTAATGGACTGTCTAGATATGTAATTGTTAGTACTTGGTAAAAATTTATGATGCAATGCATTTAAATGAAAGTTGTTGAAAATATGTAACAATACTGATTAATGAAATAAATATGTTTGAAAAATTTAATACGCAAATTATATTTTTAAAAAGATTTTACTGTTTTTCTGCTTATCAACAAATCTTAATTCAAAGGCATTGCTTGATTATAGTATGGATATGTTCTGTAAATTGCACGATTAGCTTTTAGTAAAACATCCATTGCAACGAAGATGTTATTCATTGACATAGAAGTTTTTTATGAGTGTGATATGTTTGATTTATTTCTTTTCTTCTTTTATTTGAACTAAAGTTACGGCCCAATAAAATTTGGAGGTCCAGAAAACTTAAGGTAAGATTATTGTAAATAAAATACAATTAAGTGATTATTTTTTATATCAGAGATTTGTCGATTCAGTTACATCTGTAACTGTGTTCCGGAACATTGGAACATTTAAATAAAAATGATTCTGGGCAATTTCTATAGGTTATGGTAGCAAACTTCAAAGAAAAATTTTAGGCAGATAGAAATAAAAATTTCTCTGAAAGATTACACATTCGTTATTGTAGAGTTACGTTTTATCATTTCATTTTGAAGAGTTTACTTTTATAAATTAAGTGCTTGCATTTAAATGGTAAAACTAAAATTTTTTAATGGGATTGTATTTAAAATTCTTACAATAGCATATTTTGTGTGAAAATGTTTATTTGTTCACTCATTAGGTTTATAATCCAAACAATTTAGTTGTCTATAATATATTAAGTACCGTAGCGAAACTTGAAAGAGTGGTGTAACAAGTATCAATAAACTTCTCTTAACCTGGTATAAAATTGTGGTCGGGATTTGAAGGATTATACATTTAAATATATGATGACTAATTCATTGACTACAATAAATGAGTGTGAATAGATCAAACATTAAAATTATTCGTCGTCAATTTATTTTAGGAAATGAATCTTTAGCGACATAATTTTTAGAATAATTCATAGATAGTGAAATAATTAAATATTTATTCCATCATAGTAATTAAACTTTTCTGAAACACTTAGTAAGTTATTTAATAAGTGCGTTAAATATGTCAATAAGTTAGCAGGGACTGATATCACATCATATCTCGACTCAAAACAAAACGAATGTTTGAATTTCGTTTCTTTTGTAGTTATATTGACGTAAGTTGTGTGAACAAATAAATTGAATAAATATAATGCGAATTGAAAATTTCCAAGCAAATGTAAAAAAAAAAAAATATTTATGCCATAACTTATGTCACAAATGTCCGTACTAAAACTTAAGTTGGGTAATTTTGTGAATTTATTCTACAAAATAGAATATAGTCGAACGAACATAAATATAACATCTAAAATCTTAATTCTTTATACGTAATGAAATAAGTGAGTTAAATTGCGCTAAAAAACTTTTCATGTAAGCAGTAAATATTCACTTTAAAATCGTAAAACAATTTTAGTTTCAATATGCATTACGTTATACACTGTCAATTTTATACATTTTTAAAGAATGTTTTGTATGACCTTCAAGAAATGATGCAAATTCAATAGACATTTCCTCACTGCACATTAAAATATATGCTTAGCTATGAGAAAGATCAATTTTGATCAAAGATCATATTTTGTTTCAAATAATGACTTATATGTTGTTGCTTAACAATACCTGTATTGAAACTATAAGCAGCAAACAGATGTAGTGCATACCTCTTCTGAATTAAGGTAACTGTTTGTTTTAATGAACACCTATATATATAAAGAATGGAGTACACTATGGAGATGCACTGGCCTGTCTCTTGTTTAATATAACTCTAGAAAATGTTATTAGATACTCTAAAATAAACACCAGAGGAAATATATTTAGTAAGTTAGTCCAAATATTGGCTTACATAGATAATATTACTATAACGGCCAGCACCCAAGCTCTTAAACAAGCCTACATGGCATTTAAACAAAATGCAAAAACAATAAATTTATCAGTAAATGAAAAAAAAAAAGAAGAAAAAAAAAAAAAAAAGATAAAGTATATGCATTGCTTAAGCTCAGATCCTCAAATCAGACATCTGGAAATTGGCAATTATAAGTTTGAAAAGATGAATAAATTCACTCATTTAGGAGCAGAATTTTACAGTAACAATGACTTTACTTCAGAAATTCATAAAACGAACGCAAATGCGAATAGATGTTTCTACAGTCTAAAAATACATATGAGGTCCAGTTTTCTGAAATTAAGAACTAAATATCTTTCATACAAAACTCTAATAAGACCTGTGTTAACATACGCATCTGAAACATGAGCATTGACCTCGAGGGATGAGGAAGCAGTGGCAATTTTTGAAAGAAAGGTCTTAGGAAGTATTTGTGGTGGAATTCAAATAGATGGCTCATGGCGAAGGAAAACAAATTCAGAACTATACAAAATCTTTAAAGAGTGAGTCAGATGTTATCAAATTAATTAAAATTCAAAGACAAAAATTGGCTGAACATCTGGTTAGAATGTAGGAGACCTGAACTGCAGAAAATCATTTTCAGCCAAGCCTATAGGAACAAAACGAAGAGGCAGACCTAGGATTAGGTGGATCGACTGTGTCGAAAAGGACTTCAACACTTTGAGGGCCGGGAATTGGAGGACAGTCGCCAAAGGAAGAGACACATGAAAGAAACTTCTCGAAAAGGCCAGGGCCAGCCAGGGACCAATCTTAGTGGTGACAGCTACTTCTATTTATGTAACGTGAAAGGGTAAAATTTAATTAGTAAGAAAGAAATATGTTATACAAAAATCCTATCAGCAATGCGCCAGGTTTCTCATAGCTCAGAAATACCTGTGCCTAAACCTGCTAAGAAACTAGACGATATTCCTGAAGATTTTGAAGAAGAGGGTGAGCCTTATAAGAAGGACTATCACGGTGTTTAAGAAAACAGTTAGATCCAAATGTTTTCACAGCTGGAATTGAATGATTTAGTCAGAGATTTTAGCTTTTCTATAGAATCTGCCGAACTCTTAGACTCTAGGGTAAAGCAAAAGACTTTATTGGCTCCTAGTACCTCTTTCTCGTGGTTAAAGAAGAGAGAAACAGATATCGTTCCATACTTTACTCTAGATAGTGGCTTGATTTGTTGTAGCAACGTCTCTGTATTGATGGAGAATTTTAATATACAGTATGACGTGAACAAGTGGAAGTTCTTTATTGACTTCTTAAAAAGAAGCTTCAAAGCAGGGGTTATGAATAATGGCCGCAAGTATTCTTCAGTTTAATTGAAAGAATCTTACGATAATTTAGCTTTGATTCTCTCCCATTTGAAACATAAAGAACATGGATAATTGATATGCGGTGGTCTAAAAGTCCTTTCCATGCTTCTTGGACAACAAACAAGATACAACATGTACCCTCGCTTCTTGTGTGAATGGGAAAGTTGGGATAAAAAGAACGAATGGATCAAAAAGGAGTGGCCTCAAAGGAAAGCATTAACACCTGGAAAAAATGTTTTAAAGAAGAGTTTGGTTGATCCCAGGAAAATCCTGTAACCTCCACTTCACATCACGCTTTGCTTGATGAAGCAATTTGTAAAAGCTCTATCAAAAGGAGAGAGCTTTAAATACCTAAGCAACAAGTTTCTAGAACTTTCTGAAGCAAAAATAAAGAAAGGCGTTTTTGTAGGTACAGATATTTGGAAACTTTATAAAGTCGAAGTGTTTGAAAGTAAAATGTTTTCAGGCGAAAAAGAGGCATGGCGAGCTTTCAAGCAAGTCGTCACAAAATTCCTAGGAAACTTTAAGGACCCCAACTATAAATATATCGTGGAAAACATGTTAATGAAATTCAAAGACTTGGGTTGCTCAATTAGATTGAAAGTGCATTCTTTAAATTCGCATTGAGACAACTTTCCCCAAAATCTTGGTGCAGTTAGTGAAGAACAGAGTGAAAAATTTCATCTAGATATCAAGGAGATGGAGCGTAGCTACCAAGGTATATGGAATGTCAATATGATGGCAGACTACTGTTGGATTCTACACAGAAAAGTCCCGCTTACTGACTACATCAGATTAAGTGCCAAAATGAGCTTTCACAGAAAGAAAGAAGAGAAAGCATTAAGTACGTATGAATTCAGGATGTATTAAAGAATGGTAACCATTAACTGTTGTAATTGATAGAATTTCTATTTAATATATATTTACCAAATCATTTCCAGTTGTTTGATTTAGAAATTAATTTGTAAATAAAACACTTAAAAATATTATGAAAAACCCTTCTTTTCCACAGAATATGTTCAGTAGGCTTTATTGTCCATGCATTCAAACCCCATTTTGCGAAAAATCCTTACTTGATTTCGAAAAATAGATATCATATTTGAAATCAGCACACCAAGTAATATAAAATTCAGTAATTACATTACAACCATTTTCTATGACTCAAATTTTGCAGGCCTGTGTTATTAATAATGGTTACTTACTTTAAAAGGTGCTTTTAGAAATATTCATGCAACATTAAAAGCTGTTAAACTTTCATGAATAAAAAATGGGATTTTTTGTTGGTTTTTTGGTAATGTTTAAGTTAAAAAATAATTTTTTTGAGCATCTTGAGAAAATGTTTAAAAAAGCCCATATAAAAGTGATGTACAATGTTTGATTTATCATTACAAAAAGTTTCAACTTCAATATCTCTTTTAGTTTATCTTTAAAGGTACATTAAAAATCCATAAATTAGTATTATAGTCTATGAGAGCCGGGTTACCTTTGTACAATGTAGTACTATATGTAGGTTACATGAAAGTATGCCACACTTGTAGGCAAGTGAGTAAATTTAATAGAAATTTAGGTTCCATCTTCTAATCTTCCATATTGCATTTAACTGGGCTAATTTCACCTCGAATGGTTTGTTTAAATCATCTTAAGATTATCAAAGTTTTACTGGGAAGTAGGAGTAGTAAAAACTTGATTTCCATTTTCTTATTCATAAAAGAATTTCTGATTAAAGTTTCAGTTAAAAGTAAGGAAATTAACAATTCAAGAAAGCGTTACGAGGCAGCGTTCAATAAAACTAATGGAATGAGCTTCATACACTTTTTAAGAGAACGGATTTCTCATTTACTAATGGTACTAGCATTTCAAGAAAGTGATGAAACGAACTAACCCTCCAGAGAGCTGATGAAGTGTTTTCTCAAGAGAAAAACACCTGCTTGAATTTTATTTTCAAAAAACTGAATTCTCTCTTATTTAATAATGATAAGATTTAGAAGCGATATATGGTGTATCTCGGTCAATAATTTCCTGTAATGGATGATAATAATAATAATAATAATAATAATAATAATAATAATAATAATAATAATAATAATAATAATAATAATAATAATAATAATAATAATAATAATAATAATAATAATAATAATAATAATAATAATAATAATAATAATAATAATAATAATAATAATAATAATAATAATAATAACAATAATAATAATAATAATATTAATAATAATAATAATAATAATAATAATAAAATGTTATTCAATTATTTCAATAGACAAAAAGGAACCGCTCTCTTTTTAGGAAATTAAATATCTATTGTAAATATACTCGTAATATCCAAACAATATTCGTAACTTTGAATAATGTAGTTTTAATATAATTTAATTTAACAAGTAACCACTTTATTGATTAAATAAACTGTTAAAAAAAATTTCAAACGACGTGAAACAAAATATTTCAAACCTAAGTATAAAGGATGCTTCACCTTTTTAAGGAATATTGACTAGTAACCTAAAATAGATGTTTATATAAATTAGATGTAGTTACTTGCTGCAAAAATGATAAGTAAATGCTTGGGTTATCGTAAATACGTATGCAAATTAATAATTTAGGAGTTATTTATGCAATATATCATAGTTTAGTTAAGAAACACACTAGATTTTAACGAAATACAATAAAAAAATATCTTTTCTCATGATTCTATTAAGGTAACCGTTGCAATTCATGCATTAACAATGTATTTGCTGTTAGAAATAACAAAAACACACAACCTCATAAGTTATCGTATCACATTTACCCTATCCATCGAATTTTAGTTAAAGGGGTATGGAACTCAAAATTCTTAGTTTTTTTTTAGTTTTTTTTTTTTTTTTTTAGAAATATTTGTTCTGAAATTTTTTATGCAGTAATGTATTATTAATTGAAACTTAAAAAACTATTTTGAATTTTCAAATTAATTAATATTTAAAATTAAAAAATTAAATTTTAATATTTCCTAAATTTGATATATCTAAAACCCTTTTTGAAAAAATCACTTTATTTTTGCATAAAATTACTTCTTATAATTCATATAAAAAATTGTCTTTGTGATTTTTCCATAAATTAATTAAAAAAAAAAAAAAAAAAAATGTATATATTTTGTGCAAAAACTGTTTAAAATCCATAGTATGCTAAGCTCCAAAAACTTTAAAAAAAAGTTAAATAAAAAAAAAAACCTTATTCATGAAGACAAATAAGAAATATACATGAAAAATAATTGTGGAAAGTTTCATAGATTTATAACAAGCAGTTTTTAAGTTATATCAACTTAAACTCAAAAGAGGGACAAAAAACCATCATTGAGAAAAACAGTTTCAAAGTTTCAAGATAGCATGTCTGAGATACAGTTGTCATGTAACAAAAATTTATATATTTCAAGTTCTATTAAAGATAGAAGCAAAATTGTTCTGCCATTTTGTTTTAAAATATTTGTATTAATTTTTACAATAATAAATTTTTTTTTGAGAATTTTAAAAGTCCCTTAATTAATTTAGGCTTCTCACCATTATTTGCAATTATTCTTTTTTAATGAATTAGTGTGAATGCTTTAATTCAATGTTTTATCAGAGTATGTGTAACTTATAAGCTATATAAAAATTAAATCGCAATTCACGATGCATTAAGTGCAGTAAAAGATAATTTATAACTTATATATGAAACCTAGACATTTTCGCAGAAATGGTGATTTAAAATAGTTTTAAGCTTTGGTATTTGAAACTTTATTGTTTAGATCTCTATTATATCATATTATAGAACAGAACTATGCTATTTTAAATATAAAAGCTTAATCAGTTGAAATATGATAATATTTTTTGTAATATTGCATGTTAGTTAAATTTATTTTTAACTAAAGATCCTTTGTTTGTGATTCCGATTTTAATTAATTATCTAATATTACTTAACAGTGGGATGAGAATTATGCAATTTCTTAGTAAAGATCGTTCTCCTCTCCTAAACAAAGACGATATTTAATCCTTGAATTTGAGAACTTGGTTTGTTGGTTCGGTATTATTGTTCAAAAGCAAACAACTGTGTTCTAGTGCACTAAAATATACCAACTCATTTCTTATTTGAAAAATGTTATGTTCAAGAAATTTTACAAAAATGTAGACACTTAAAAAATGATGCTTATGAATAACGGTCAGATAGAAAAAGTTCAGAGAGAGTTTGATACAAATAAAAAAAATTATGTTAAGTCACGTGTTCAGTTTTAATTGTATCCCCATGAAGAAAAATTAATGTAATACAGTTTTTTTTATATATAATAATTTCTACTTATAAATAAGTATTTTTAATAATCATAATATTATATATTTTTCTTACTATTGGTGACGTTCAAGCTGTCATAAAATATCATCGACTAGTTTTGCTCATTTTCTTACATTACCATACATTGGCATTGACTTTATTTCTACCAAAGTATATAATTCATAACCTATAAAACGTAAAGTATATCCCTTTAGTATACTTTTCAGAAATTCAGGGAACTAAAATCCCCGATTCACTTAGTCGTTATAAAACCTTCCTTTCATAAAGTCCACCCATTGTGAATAATATCCATTCTATTACCACCCAACAAGCTCTGATCCTCCAAGAATCTCCAAAATACCCACTCAGAACCCAACGACCCTATTGATCCCAAAGGCAAATGACTCCCTCGTCCTGATAAAGAATCAGGGAAGAAACATCTATAGGAAAAACGGAAACCAGGAGGCTTCGATACAGACATAAGGAGACGCAAACAGAGCTCTCATTCCCAGAAGATGACATCAAGAGATTAGTCGCTTTCACGGATCATTAAGATCTTCCCTTCTGCCACAAGGAGGCAGGATCCAATTGAGGGGAGCTGTTGACTTGGTCTAATGGGGGGAGGAATCAGCCCTGATTACGCATGAGGACGTATATATTCAGGAAATGTGGGTTCTGTCAGCCGAATCCCGAGGCTCGTTTGGATGGGAGATTCTTCTTATATGAGGGTGCTTTTTCAATTTTCAGAAGACGGATGTTTATGCGTTTGGTACGGATGGGGTTACGATTTCTGTTCTCGGTGTACTCCACGGATGTAAATTGTAAGGATCAAACTTATGATTTGTAATAGGGGAAACTTATGATTGCTTAGGAAGGATTTGTGGAAAATTTATAAATGCGAGAGAATGCCGCCTTTCAATATTTTATTAGGTAATTATTAGGGTAATTTTACGAGTGAATAAGTAAAAAGTTGGAAGCATAGTAACTTTGTTGTTGATGATGATGTTTTTTTTTTACTTTATGCAATTGAACGTACGTAGTAATTGAACAACCCCAGTAACCCCATATGGAATTCCATTATCATTTTGCTGTTATTTATGCCACCTTTAAGTTTCTAAGGACTTAATTTGAAAAGATTTTTATTTAAAGGATATATTTTTATGTGGAGAAAATGCGTATTATTTTTGGGAAAGCGTAAGCTTGTTTGCTCCACACATGAAGAGTTTTTTATTACTTTGAATTATATAGGATCTTCAAGTGTGCTACAAGATAATCTGAAAAGTTTTCGAAAATAGGGAATTTTTTTAAAATGATATATTGATGTGGTCTTTTCCATATTATTTCTTATAGTTTATGAAAGTAACCATTTGTGTCAGTTATTATTTATGTTAGCGTTGTTATAACTAGACTGCAATATTTTCTGTTGAAGGAGGGGATGATTTCTTCAAGTACCATTGTTTAAATGAAATAGATATTTTCGATTGCGACACCGACAACATATTTTACCAGAGTATGATTCCCAAGACTCTAAAAATAACGCATCAAGGAATATGTGAGAAACTAATAAAAAATACATTATTTAAAACTGAAATCTTAACAGATGGCAGACTGATAGATTTATTTACGATTTAATAAACTATTTTAAAATATATATTTTTAAACTACAGAGGTTGGTACAAAAGTTCTAAGTAACAAAATTATTAGGACCTATAAAAATGTTGGTTTTCTTGCTAAAAAAATCTAACCTTAAATGACTTTTTCTTTTGTTCAGAAAAAGTGCAAGTAGCTAGGTCCTATAATTCCATCATACCCAGAAGTTGACAACGGAAGATTACCAGTTTTCACGAATCATTAGGTTCTTCACTTCTGCTACAAGGTTCTTTCCAGTAGAAGGGGAACTGTAATTTGCCCTTATCCTCATCATGGCAAATTCAGTCCGCATGAAGACATATCCAGCAGAGTGAACAAAATTGGGTAAAAGTTACACAACACAAAATCGATATTGAAGAGAAGTTGTCTATCCAACACGAATATATTTGCAAAAATAATAATTCTGTAAAATTCTATTCTATCTTCTCTTTCCTAAAGGTCTGTTAAACTTTCATTAGTTAGCTGAATAAAGACTTAAAGAAAATCAACTACTCATTATTTGCTTGTTTAATAGTTCAAACAACCAGGGATACCGCACAAAGGATATGGTTTTTGAAAATCACTACCACATTTTTTAACATATGTGTGGAAAATAGTGTTGACCAGGTGAGGTTCAACATTACGAAAGGTATTTTGTTTGCATAAAAATAAAACTCTCAAGTCTGTTAATTATCTTTTTATCTTTAAATAATTCTTAACGCTTTTCAAAATGCTTAACGATCATATCTTATCATGGAGATTATTTATTTCAGTTCAAATCTATTGATTTCATTCCTGAAGCAAAACTTTCTAGTTTGTGAGTTGTAAGTTGTTCACTTGTATTGTACTTTGTATAAAATTTCAATTCGTCCCGTCAGACGAACTATAAAACCAGTTTTGCACGAGAAGGCTCTCTTTGATAAGTGTGTCTATATTTTGAGTTATAATTGCTGTTACTGTATTTTTTATAAATTGAATGAAAAATGCTTTGTTTAAATTACATTTACAATAAGGTAATACTTTATTTTGGATTGAGATTTTCGCTTGCCATTTAATATGTAATTTTAAACTACTATTAAAATAAACGTGAAACACAGTTTTATCACCTATATCTTGCATTTAATTAATAAAACTAAAGGTCGAAATCTTTAGGAATTGGGATTTGAAAAATTTAGGAAGCATTTCCTAACAGTAAATACATTATTTTCTTTTTAACAATCTAACACCTTCTCTTATTTATTTATTAAATCAAATAATATATAATACATATATACTTTCTTGGCCTTGCATACAGTCAAATTATTAATCTGGAATTAATATACTGTTTTACTTTAGTGTATTCTTTTATACATTTAATTGTTTCCTAGAGTTTGCACCAAAACTTTTGGTTATCAATACATTTAAAGTGTTCATACATATAATTAGCATGTTTATCAACAAACTTTTCACTAAATTTAGAAAACGTTGATAAATTATGTATTATCAATAGTTAATTGTTAAATAATGGTTAAATATTGTTAGTCAAACTATGCCAGTCAATTTTGCTTATCTGATTTTGCCGTATTGTAACGTATTACATGGGATTTAAATATTGCCATTCACCAATGATTTTAAAGCTGATCAGTCTTATTTCTGTGTGCTTAGTAAAGACACTAGATACAGAAGTCTATATTTTAAATATCGAAACATTTGACTTTTCTTTACTTAAATTTGCGTAATCGGTGCTTTAGTATTCAATTGTTTATTTCCTTGTTTACCCGTGATGACGCAAGTACGATTTAAAAGTAAAATCACGTTGTTCTAATGGATTCCACCTCGACTAACTTCGTAAAATTTATCATAGTAATTATTTCATGTTTGGCCTTTCTTTCAAGATGATATTGAATTTACCTGAGTAGAATCGAGATTATGTTATCAAGCTCTTCTATTTGTCCTCAAATGAGATGATATTCATTTCTTTGTAAACATTTGTTTCAGAAAATGATTAAAAAGTATTTTGAAATGGTATATTTTGTGTCTTTTACCCATATTGAAAATGATATAAAAGGCATTGAAAAAAAATTCAATCTTTACCCTTATAAATATTTTTAAAATAAATATTTCAAAGTAAAAGTTAATTATTTCTTTCAATTGCCCTTTACATTACATAGAGCTAAATACAATTATTTCATTATCTTTTGATTCATTTTTTGTTAATTATATTTTGATTCTATCTAATATCTTTTCAGTGGTTCTGCTTTGGTACATGAAATTTATATTTTTATCATAATGTTAAATAAAACACACAGTCGTACAGTTAAATATAATGTGTGTTAGAGGTATATATAATATAATAAACTACCATTAGTGTGAGATCAATCAGATAAAATAATTATATTCAACAGGATACGTGATTTCCTTACACATATGTGTTTATCTTGCACTATATTCTCATACTTCACAAAAGGTTCTTTATGAACACTGGATCAAACTATCTAACCCATCTTCAAAGATATTTACAGTATTTATTGTATTGAGCTTAGCCACAAGAAATCTTCACGAAAGCACATGGTTGAGGAAAATTTAATCACATAAGTTATCTAGTGAACAAATAGGAGAGAATTTTACATTTCTAATCGTGTATCTAAAGAAATACCATTACGTAATGTACTTAAAAGCTCAATAAACAAAAATTGAAATCATTGTTTCATTATTAAAGACTAGTTTGGAATTATGAAACGTAGTTGAAGTAAAACTAAGTATGTGGAATATCGCACAACTTTAAATTACGTGGAATGGTGTTTATTACCGTTTTTATATTTTCATTAATCATTCAGAAAAAAAGGCCGATTTGGCGATATATTTTTTACGATAGTTCCTATAGAGCCTTTACATAAAAAAAAAAATTAAAAAAATTGCTATTCCAGAGTTACACAATTCGATAATTCTAACATTATCCATTCTTTTCAGTGACACAGAAGAGAAAAAGTCCTTAGTCATGAACAATGCTAAAGGAAAGAAAACTCTGCGTTAAAGACACTCGATTTTGAAATATTTTACACCTTTATCTCATTTATATGGGAATTTCGGAGTTGGTGATGTTTCGAACACCTTAAGAGGTATTACCACATCGATTCGTGAAACCGAAAAATCGTTGGAACCATTTTTAGCAATTGATGAAAAACGTGATTTTTTCAGTGGCAACTACCTTTTACTCATGCGCAATTTCGACGAAAACCTTAATGGTAGGCCCCTGTGCCATCACCAACCTGCACACCAAATTTGAACATCGCAGGTCAGTTCTTTCCAGCATTATGCTGACACCATATACACACAGACACACATTATTTTTAGAATACTTTTTTGTAGTCAGGATGTTACAAAATGGGGAGAAATGAAAAGAAAAAAATAAATGTTTTTTAACCGAAAACAATGCTTTCATTACCCTACGTTAGCATATAGGTAATTGAAAGTAAAAAAAAATACAGTCGTACAATCAAACACAATCTACGTTACAGGTTTATGTAATATAATAGAGTATCTTAAGTGTGAATCCTTTTCAATAATCAAACAACGAAAATAAGTTCTATTCAATAGGATATATGAATTCTTTAAACATGCCAGTGTTTATCTGGCTTGGTATTCTCATAATTATCATAACGTTCTTTTTGAGCCCTTGTGGCTAAACTACCCAACCTATCTTTATAGATTTATTCAAGATATGTACAGATCCTACTGCATTGCACCCCATGAAATCTCGCGTCCTACACATGGTTGATGAAAATTGGATCACTGGTGATATCTGGTGTACGTATAGGAGATAATTTTAACTTTTTTTTTTTAATTTTTTATTCAAAGTAAAATTGTTGTATAAAATACGAAAATGTTCAATAGACATGAATTTGAAAACATTCTTTCATTAGTAAAGACTTTTATGGAGATATAAAACGAAACTGAAGTAAAAAAAATATTGTTTAATAATCTCACTCATTCATGGAGACCTCATTGACTTAATCAAATGTATCGCATCCCAAATCTAAACGTTTTTTACCACCAACTGCTTATATTTAATTCATATTAACACCACACGTAATACCATTCTACTATATTTTTGCAGATCATCTTATGTCTAATATTACTCATAAGGCTGAATTCATTTCTTCAAGAAAAAAATCATGTTATGAATAGAAAACACATGATGGATAATTTTAATTGATTCCAAAAGAAAATTAAATTTATTTTTCAAAACAACTATTTCATTGTGTTTAGTGTGAGTTAGAGAGATTCCTCTCGAAGTATTTCGATCTGTCTCAATTATAACTATTTCCATCTCTTAGCGTAATAAGAAACCCATAAATCACACCACTAATAAAGATTCGAAATTCAATGTCGTAAAAAGGTAATATTAAAATCAATATTCATCTCATTTCCAACAGTGCAAAATTTAGTGCAGAATCGATCCTTGCCTGCACTTAAGGAGTGGGTAATTTTGAAAACTTTTTCACCTTTTTCCACTTCCGTTAAAGACAGTTTTGACAGCCTGAAATATGCCCACTTCTTTATTTCTGCTTTCTTCTTTATTCTTCATGGATTTTTTCCTAATTTTTTTTTGGGCCATTTTTTTCCTTATTTTAAGAAAGAGTTTGGTCATTATGTTTTTTATGTATTTTCCTAGTTTTCCTTTTCTGTGATGGATTACTAAGGCTATATCATTATTCAAGAAACTTAAGAACTTAAGTCAGCTATTTGTTTGAAGTTAGGATGTTCCACGGATTTTGCGTGTTTACTTTGACCCGCTCTTTATGTGTAAGTTTTAGTTGATTTCTTGAAATTCCTAGAATCGATTGGGCTTTTATTAATCGATATTTCATATTTTTAAGATGTCTGACCTTTTATGGAATTATTTTATTGACCCATGACTATATCTAAGATCTGTAAACAATAGAACCTTTTGATTAATGTGTTTGTTCTTAGCTTTATTGAGATGCTCATTTGAGATTCCTATAAATCATACCCTTGAATATTTAAAGAAAAATTAACTCAATAGATGATACCTTTCATAGTGAAAATAAAGACCCCTCCCCCCCTCTTCAGGATCAGTTTCAGAATTTTCATTTTTATTGGTATAAATCAATGACGTAAACAAAAGAAAAAGACATAAATCAAAAAAGATGGGGGGTCTGCTAAACATTTGAGGTGCGTTCGGGGGAAAAAAAGAAAAAAAAAAAAAGAAAAAGATAAGTAACTTTATGAATTTTCTTCTTTTTTATAAAGTCAATATTATATAATGTTTTGAATCATACAGCTGTATGATAAAATAACACCTGGGAAAACGTTTTTTAATTCAGGACCAGCCCTTTTTCAAGTTGCAAAAAGTTCATAATTTCAATCACGAATATCTCCGCCAATTTTACTTCTAACTTCATGAAACTTTTACCTCTGATTTTATCATTGAACATGTTTCTATATTTGACTTTTTCCTATCTTTTTTTAGTTATTTTTTGTAACTTCCATAAATCTTCGCTAATGGTGTTTGTAGTAAGCTGTCTTAAAATATTTAGCATTATTACTTTACTATACGTATACGCTACTTCTCTGATTATACTAGACGTTGTTTCAAATTTAAAAGGCTGAAAAGGACTTTCGGAATCACACTGTATGGGAGTAACTTTAATTGCATTATACAATATGTATATGATTAGTATGTGCTGTATTATATACAATATACATGAATGTTATGTATTGCGTGATATGAAGGTTTGATAAATGGGCACTGCAAGACGCAGTATTATGAATTTTATGTATTATATGATACAGTAATCACCATCATTAAGGTTATTTTTGAGTCCGACCGACTGGTATATAATGACTTTATATGTTATAATCTGTAAGATTAATCTGCATTGTATGATACAATACGTATGATTAGTATGATATAAATAATAAATAAATATTGTACGATACCATAATAACTAAAATGCAATTAGTAGTAGAAATATGATCTGATTTTCTTACATGAATTACGACTTACATGCTTTGTAATAATGCAAAGTCGTATGCTGCACCTCACCAGGATTAATAAAGTAACCATTATATTTACACACGATTTGAAATGGTTTAGTAACACACGTTCTTAAATTCTCAAGATAGAAATAACACTGACGCTATTTCAATTATATTGCAGCTCTTTAAATTCTTCGGAATTCAAGTGCGTGCATGCCAAGAATAATTGCCGTGACTCTCATTAGCATAAAATATTTACCTCGTCGATGAACTCGGTCAACTTAATTGCGTAGTTATTTCGACGAAACAGGGAAATTGCCGCTTCGGCTGCATGTCTCGAAAGATTTGGGGAATAGCATGTTGACCGAGTTCAAGAGGCGAAAGTGGATATTTAATTCTTTTGCAACTATCTGAGCTTTAAAATGTATTTCTTCTTTTGTAGGAGAAGCTATTACAGGCTCGTGAAAATTGGGATTAGATGAGGATTAATGGGTGGGAAGTAATCAAAAACATTGAATGCAAGAATTACAGTTAGAATAAGGATAATGAGAGAGTATGGAAAATTAATTTTTCTGAATTGGGTTTCGAAGCAATTTAAGTATTCTTTCCCATGCGCTCTGAAATATTTAATTTTGTACTAAGCGAAGTATTTAAAAAGGATGTAACGTGGTATATTTCTTTAACTATTAGAAAAAGTGTTCCAATAACAAACGTAAAATTTTTCAAAGTGAAGAATGTTAAGAATATTATTTCGAATGTAAGTGAATGTTATTAATAAAGTTAAGGGATCTTGATACCCCTTGTTTTCACAAAAAAATAATAAAACTATAAATTTTCTATTTTTTACGTGTTTATAATCTTTGAAACCTTTTCCTTATTCTGGAAAGTTTTTGAGCTGATCCGATATTTGCAATTGCAGAAAAACTATATTTTTATGGAGAATTTAGCATTGCTGCAATAGCACCTTCAATGTTTCTAACCTATTTTTCTCAGTTCGGGATTTTTGAAATTCCCACCTTACTCAAATTGCTAAACCTTCAGCAAATATGAATGAAATGACTTGAAATTGTGCATGTGTCATTCTTAATATCTATTTGACAAAGATGGGCAGGAATTTTTGAATAAAACAAATAATTTTTTTTTATAAATTTTAATGTTGAAAAATCCCCTTTTTAACGCTTTTTTTAAAATATATGTACAGTAATTATTGTTTTTCATGAAAACTATTTTTCTTATTCTAAATCCTATGACTAAAAAGTTAGAGTATATTACTTGGAACATTTTTTTTTTTTTTTTTAAATCAGGAAAAAAATATAAAAATGAAAAAGAAGATAGAATTTGAAATTTGATAAATTAAAATATATATATATATATATATATATATATATATATATATATATATATATATATATATATATATATATATATATATATATATATATATATAAACTTTAAAATTTAGAGCACGAAGTGAACTTATTTTTAAATAAAATTTAGATCTTACTTAGTAATACTTCTAAATATGTAAAAATTATAATTTTAAAGGCTTAAATAAATAAATAAAAAAAATGTTTGAAGGGTACCAAGTCCCCTTTGAATAATAATGTATATACACAAAAGTATGACTTTCATGAGCAATTTATTTTAAAAGTACGGAATTTTATACATTCTCATAAAGGATCAAGGTCATATAAAAATACTATGTGATCAAAGATATTTAATTTAAACAAAAAAAATTGCTATCTTTGAAGTTGACCAGATTGTAACGCCTTCATAAATGTGAATCAAACCACTTCAGAAGAGAACCACAATGGAAATTAAATAGAATTTTGGACTTCCAAATATGAAGTTACCTAAGGTTGAAATATTGGAAAGAATTCTCGAAAATACGTTAAAATGATTGTTCCTGAAGCTATTTTATAACATCAATAATTATCAGCAACGTATGAACTCAATACTCCCTTCTTATATACTCTTATTCCAACAAAAACACCTCTGTAAAAAGGCACCAAGTTTTCATGCAATTATTATAGCCGTGAAAAGTATTGACATCTAAAGTAGAGACAAGTTTAAAGTTGTTTAAAAATTACGGCAATGAAAACTAGTAAAATTTTTGTTCAAAGTCAAAATACCCCTGTATAGGCCTAAATATCTAGCTACAAAAATGCTTGTGTGACTTGTCCATTACGCGTCAATGAACTAAAATACGTAATGGCCAAGTGTCACAAAAACTTTTGCAGCTAGATATTTGGGCCTATGCAGGGGAATTTCGAGTTTGAGAAGAACATTTTACTAATTTCCATTGCTCGTACATAACCACAACTTTAAAACTTTAAACTTGACTCGTCTTTAGATCTCAATATTTTCACTGCCATAATCATTGCATGAAGAACTTGGCGCCTTTTTACAGAGATGATTTTGTTGGGATTTCACTTTTTTTTTTTAAAGTACTAATTTTAAATGTATTATTTATTTGTACAACAATAACTAGTTGTAAAATGTTTATTGTTCATAAATTTTAAACTTGCGAGAAAACTTCCAGGGATTGAAAAGGTTAAGCGTACATGTTTTTTTGGGTACTTATTTATTATACAGTCGACCGTTGACAAACTTTTTGTTGGTGGCCAACTACAAAAACTATATAATTAGCCAACTCATTTATTCTTTTAAATGTTATTTGTTTTGTAAGAAAGTTAAAAAAAAAAAAAAAAATCGTTCTCAACAACGTCCATTTGGCGGAGAATTACACGAGATTTTTCTAAGAAAGCTAAATTTACCACACCACAGTCCTTGGCGTACTTATGCATTCAATATGAATAATGATGATTTAAATTATTTTAAATAACTAGTTTATCTCGATTTGCAAAAAATTTTGGTAATAGGAAAAAAAAAAAATTGGCGAATATTTCGTTGCCGATAAAAGGTCATCAAGGTTTGATTGTGTAATGAAGTGCATATATATATATATATATATATATATATACTAAAAACTATTAGTATTCTAAGTTTACAATTCTAGCCCCAATTGAAATATATTAGAATTGAGATTAAAAATTTTCGAACATTCGGAGAGGAAAATTTCGATTTTTAGATTTTTCTTTGCATACATGTTAAACCTTACAAGTGTACCAAATTTCATAATTCTAAATCTACTAGAAGTACCTTAGTAATTTGATGATCAGTGAATTTGTGGGTGGATCTCAAAATATGTTATTTTCTACCGATTTCGAATTTGGTTATCTCGACAAACAATATAACTGAAGACTTGAAACTAAAGTGGCTAACAGCTAAGGTAAAAAAAAATGTCAGCTCTCAGATATACTGTAACGCGCAGATATGAGAGGTCAAAATATTGGTGAGTTGCTTCCAGTAAAAGGTGTCTGGCAGTGAACATTGCAGATCAACCGCCCGCCCCCCCCCCATGCACTTAGATAATTCATTCCTTTTATTTCACGAATTTTTAAATACATTCTCTGCAACAGGGGTTGAAATAAATATTTCTGCAATTTTTTTAATAAATTAATCCAGAATACCACTCTCCGTTTCTTAGGATGCCTTACATTATTTTTGAATATTTGCGCTTTTTATATTCATGATAAAATTATTTTCATTTAATGTAAAAGCTATGAAAACCGTAACAATCATTTTGGGATCCCTGCCATCTAATACAATGTATCACTTTTCAAATAGTGATTTTTGTTTTCTCCAAAACTAATTTTTTTTCGCAAAAGTTGGATTCCTCTACTAATAATGCTGACTATCCTAATTTCACACTCTATTTTTCAATAAAGGATTGAAAGAGCTAACAAAGAACATCAATATTACAACCTGTAGGCACCACGCTTTTTAATGCCAATATTTAAGAACAATATAAATAAACCCATTAACAATGAATTATCTTTCCTCTTACAGCTGTACATAATTTACCCAATTAAATACATTATTTCAACACCATAATAATCCAATCATGCAACTTCATTGTGCGATGCTTCAATGTGTTCGTAGAAAACAGTTACTTTTAAACATCATTTCTTATCAGATACACGAAACAATGATGCATTTCGAGACAATGATGAGTTTACAGGAGGTCGATAAACGAACTCTTAGAATAACTACAACCGCAAGAAAACAATCCCTTCAAATTGATTGGAACTCGCCCAAATCATTAATTTTGTTTTCAATAAAGCGTTCCGAAACCAAAGCAATTCCTCACTCACAAAACAATCTTCCTAAACATGAATTTGTTTTCTTCCAAATCTTCTTCCTAAAAGCGGTTCATTATCAGTCTATGGCAAACTGGAAGCATCGAGCATTACTGCTGCCAATCAATATATAATGCCTTGGTCCTCTTCTCCTTTGTTGCAGTAATGCACCGGGCTCTTACAAAACAAAAGATGAAGCCTTTCCCCATCACGACGTAATCCACCATTAAAACTACATCCTTCCTTTTCTAGTTTGCATATTCGATCGCCAAACTAGAAGCTCAATCACCTGTTAAAAATAGCGCGATATGTATGCATGGCACTCACTTTAATAGCCGAGGCAACCAAATAGAGTTCGTTACAGAAAATGGTTTGGCGAAAGGAAAAAAAAAAGCAGCATCTATTAAGGAGAGGTTTCTGGCAGGCTTTCTTTCTTAGGACTAATCCAGAAGATGTAAAGATGCTGTAGCCAACTGTTCGTTCCTTTCCATAATGAGGCAGAAAATGTTTCATTACATTTCGTAATTTTTCTATTAGGAAAACTTAATGTATGTTTTTAGCGGCAATTGAAGTTTTTGATGCCCTGTTTATGTATGACCTGGCAGTAAATTGCAGTACTTTTGGATGTAATGTTACGAATTTAGAGACAATTCATAAATAATATGTGGCCGTATAAAAAGTTAATGTTATAGGACTCTTACGAAGAGGTTTTATCTAATTTTATATTCACGTACGATACTTATTTATATTTTTACCGACATCTCGATAAAAAGATATACATAATTGCTACATTTATTTGGATAAACGTGCAAGATTTTCATAGAAATTTTATTCGCCGTTCTAAATTTTTGAATTTAGAATAAAAGACATGCTGTGTTTGATGTCTGAATAATAAATTACATACTTATAAATGCATGATCGTTGGATTTCAAAAGGATGACATAGACTGAAGTAATACGATTTTCTATGATAAGCTAAATATTCACAGTTCAATACAAGGGAGTTTTACTCGTGCCTAGAAATCGTAGTGTATTTTAAAATTCTTGTGGATTTAAATTTTAAACATATCATTGACGTTAACGTGTATTCAGATGGCAAATTTTGTAATCGTTTTCTTTGAATGTACTAAAAGTGCAAATGCTAAAGTTAATAACAATAGATCAAGTTTGACATTTGTATATATATTACGTAAGATACTTTCTTAAGAAATTTATGCATCTGAGATTTTTATTTTTGCACTCTTTATCTTTGAAAGCGTTTTGAATTCTTAGGAATATAGAAATAGATTAATATTAAAACTTCAATAAAAATAGGTAATGATTTTACATATCAATTTAATAAATCATAAAAAATATGTTTACACATTTTTGAGTAAAAATATAGCTAAGAAATATTTTTGAATGTTGTATACAATGCGAAAATGTCTCAATCAATTATCTAATTGTCTTTGATAAGTTTGAGTGGTTAAAAAAGGATATCTTACCTATCCAAATGATAATGAAGAAAATTACAAATTTCTTTTTAAGTATTCCTACAATATTATGAAATTTACTTCTAAATTTCACACCTAGATGGCCTTATCTACAGTAACAACTATTTATGTCAATATTCTTAAAAATTTAAATTCTTATCTATGCAAAAACTTTTATTTTTAATTTATTATTTTCAATTTTGAAGCTAGTTTTATTATTCTTAATCTTGTAACTTAATTTGAATGTCCTAACTTAAATTATATATACCTTAATATTTTTTTAATAAAAGAAATTTAATTATATTCGTGACTTATGGTAAATTTTTACTTTTTTAGTATTTTAATTTTAATTGCGACTGTTACATTCTGATTTGCCGCAGAGGATGAATTAGGTATATATTATAAATATTTTACATAGAACATAATTATATTTTAAAAGCATTTAAAAATGCACATTTTCCAAAAACAATGTTCAAAATTTAAAAATAAATTATTCTACACATGTATTTGTCCTAGTATTTTTTTTTACTAAATAATATACTTCAAATTCAATTATTTTCTTAAATAAATTGATTCAAATTGAAGTTACCTTTTGTGAAAAAAAAGTCTTAAACTGACAAAAATAGTTCCCCATTAAGCAAGTTTGAAGTTTGCTGTATTTATTTTACAACATTGTATACCTGCACAAAAATGAACATAAATAAAACATATTTTGAACCTCTTAAAGAACGCATTATTTTACTATTACTGAATTCGTGAATCTATTTAAAATTAACTTTTTTTTACTTAAATTCATGATTTTCAAGATATCAAGATATAGTGGTAACATAATAGTTGAGCATAATGTGAATTTTTTCGGATTTATTTATAATGACTGCCACAAAAAGGTGTTAACCAGGTACATGTGTTTTGCTATTCGATAAAGGGCATTATTGTACCTTAAAAAAATGCTAAAAATAATTATTAAAACAATAGTATTTTCATTTTCATGTGTAATTTATTTTACAACTCATGGAATGTTAATTTCAATGTATTGGAAAAATTAAAAAATATTTACTTGATATTTAATCACGTTTCAAAAGTAATAACACAATATCTTTAAAATTAAGCAAATTACCAGAAATCAAAAACGCAATTCGTACCATTTTAGAAAAGCTGCGTGAGAAATAAAAATAGTGACGTTCAAACAAATGATAATTTTACTTTTCATATCCAAAATTTTGAAATATTCATATAAAAACATTTTGAAAATAAGGATTTTTAATGAACATTAAGTTTTAATTAAACTTTGAAAAAAAGATGTATGAATCACAGAAAACGCAGCTTACGAAAAAAAGCTTTTTTAAGCAATTATTGGTACCCTTCCGTTAGACGGGTACCATTTGGTTCAGTTTTTAACAAGCTTAAATGTTTACATGTTTAAATGATGAGTAAATGTAACGCCAAGCCTAAATATTTAAGGTTTGTTATAGGGATTATAAATGATTTAAAGATACTTGCTTCTTATCAACACTAATGCAAGATTGAAATAAAAATATTTTTAAATATGATATATGGCATTTCGTATGGAATAAGTAAGTGAATTCTTATAAAATTACACTTCCGTTAGTTTAAAGTCTTCAAAAATACTCGACCGAGTAGCAAAACATAAATGTTCGAAATCAACTGCATAACTAAAAATCGAAATGAGTCACACGAGTAGGCTAGGGTCATTGAGTAGGTTCCTTATCAAAATTCAGTAATTTTCAATATAAATTACCCATTAAAATGATAATAATTATTTACAATTTCTAACCTAATCTTGAGCATATTTCACAATTTACTCTGACGTTCTATAAGTGCTATTATTACTAGTACTAATAAAAATAAACTTTAATAACATTTTAGAACGACTTTTTTAATTGAACATTATGTAATACAACCTGACACAAATAGTACCAAATGCAGATGTGTCATGGGAGGAAATTGAACCTAAACATCCAAACTGAAACAAATATTTATTACGTATCGCATTCAAGTTCCAGCATTAACTGTGATTGCAACTTCGAATCACAAATTCCACCTGATATCTATAAATTTACGTATTCTATGTAAACTATTAAATGATTAATAATTCATTTGAATGCCCCAATACAAGTACTTCCCCTGCAGTGTGTGATAGCACAAATATGGTCCACAGGTGAATATTTGATGCTGTAACACGACAGTTGTTTATTGTAATGGCCTTCCATTAGATAAGTCAGAGCAACCAATTACATCAAATGACTGTCAGGATTGCAATTATCAAATAATTATTGGGCCTTTAAATAGTTGAGTTGGAAGCCTATGTTTTAACAATTTTCATCTGGCAATGAACTTTAGTTAAATATGGTTTTAGTTATATACAAATGTGATGCTTTATATAGTTTGGAATAATTAGAACCTGGTTAACAACTGATATCTTGCAATAAATAGTTCAGTTTTGAATCTTATTTCTTTTATTGTGCATTAAATGTAAAACTAAAATGGTTAGCCATTTGTATGGAACGGTATTTATGTAAAACTACTACACAAAAAGTCCCTCTATAAATTTAATTGTTTAATGTCAATCTAAAGTCATAAGGAAAATTATAGGTATATAATACACTGCAGTTAATTATCATCTGATAGGTGACATACCACTAAAACAACATAGCTACGCCCTTAAACTTTCAAATAGTTCTAGCCTTGAAATATTAGTTTTATAAATGAAGTTTCTATCAATACGTATTAATGAAATTTCTTATTTTTAGAGGTTTTTATATACATTATTGTATATTTAATACAATCATAATATTATAATTGAATGAAGACTTTATAAAATACTTATCCAGTGTGAGGTAACGAAAAGAAACATCAGATATATTCTAGTTACTGCTTTTATACTTTTCATATACACAGTGTGTATTCAGTATTAACACATAACCCTGAAAAAATTGACTTTCTGCATTATTCCTTTTCAAGGGTATTTAGACGATTATTATAAAATTGGTACTAATTGAAACCAATTTTTCAAATTTTTGCTAAATTTTTTAAATTTATTACATTTTTTTGTAATTGATTGTGCAAAAAAATGAAGTTTTCATAATAATTATCACATTGAAATATCCATGATAAGTAAGGGTATTTGAAAAAGAGTCCTCAAGAATATACAGTAACATTACCATATGAGAGATTTCACAATAGAAAATATTTACTATTGTCTATTTTTAACATTATTGAATGTCATCAAACCTATTTACTTTTCAACGTTTGCAACAATTCTATTGTTTTGAGAAAAGATTGTTGTTTTTATTGTTGTGCTTGAATAATATTTTAGTTTTAGTTTTCATTGTTCCACAGAAGTTATTGAACATATGATGGTGGTAATTACACCACTAGGGTAGTTGTTACATCTATGCATGATGATTATTTGTTCTTTATTTACATATTTCTATTAAATTGGGTATGTTTGAAAGCAAATTTCGTTAATGATTTGAGCATCTTGTTACTGTTAAATTATTTGACACTATAATGGCCGGTCTGGAGTAGTAGGGCATAAATGAAAGAAAAATAAATAAAATACCATAATTAATTCAATCTTTTTTAGTATTTTACCTACAACTATATTTATTAAATAATAAATTATACTGATAAAAAGTTAAACATTGGGTTACTTATTAGTTTTTTTTTTGTTTGTTTTTTTCATTTAGAAATTTGCTTCGGTATGTAGTACTTTTTCCAAACATCTGTAGCAAATCACAGAATAATAAGATTGAAAATTTTTAAGTAATTTTCCTTGCATTTGATACCAAATAATAAGTGGGATTTATAAATAAACATTTCTGTACTATAAGACAGTATGAATTATTCTCTACTGCTCATTATTTTATTACGAAAGTATTTTGAAGTAAAAATCGCAGCAAGTAAACTTCAATTTTCTTTTTTGAATAACCGTCAGAAACGAAGAAAAACACAGAAAAGTTTTCTGTTCTTTGTATTGCTAAATGAACTATCTGCTTTATGAGTTAAATAGGTAAATTTCATTTAATATTTTGGTTAAACTTTCAATCCAGTGTGGATCCTGCACTAATACAATTTTCGCCAACAAATGATAGCCGCTGACATTTTCTCCCTAATGAGTAATCTGGCCTATGGTTCCATAATTTGGTGAGGTTTCATGCAAACAACTCTCGGCGCAGCGTGTCTATACCTGTTTTGGAAATCTTACCAAGATTTTCAATTATTCTCATTCACATTAATAATGCTTTTGTAAAGATAATTGCCATGATTCGTATATGCAGGAGTACTAATTACGCATATATAATATAAGCAATAAATTTAGTGTCAAGCATTTGCAGAACACCCCGCAATTAACACAAGTTCTTTAATTCAGAAACCAGTTTATTCAGCAGTTAAGTATATGGTAGCAAACACATTTCCTCAAAACGCTCATCACATGTGTGAGGTTGAAATCCAAAATAATAAATATTTAAAACAACCAAAAGCAATAATGAAAAGTTAAATATATATCATAACTAGACTTTCCTAGCTGGCTGAGTACTGAGTGAATAAAAGAGCCACTTACTGCTCATTGCTCTGGATCGGGCGGTCACCGCTTGCCAGCATCAAATCTCCGATCCCCGGTATAAGAACTTTTCTTTCTCAGAGGTCAAGCAACCCTACTTCTCTCTTCGAAACCTCCGGGCTAGATGCTCACCCCTCTTCTCCTTGCAGCCTCCAAAAAACCCCTCTTCAATTCCAACCACCACGCGCAACATAAGTAAAGAAGTCAGCCCGCTCATTTGTGCGATTCTCATTGACGTAGTCCAAAGTGTCAAAGGAGGCGGGCTATGATTTTTGCACCAGGAGGTTTCTTTAATTATATCATACTAAATGTCATAATGAAAACACCTTATGACAATAATATTATTTTGTTTTAAAATACTTTTATGCTGTCAACTTACAGTTAAATCATAAAATAAGATAAAACGTATTCAAAATTCAGTAAACATACTTTGTTTCTCTCATTAACTTATTAATATCATAGGTCATTATTCAGATTCCTTTTGGAAGTGGAATCACCATTCACTTTGAAAATTTGAAAAACATTAGTACATGCTCTAAGAAACTGATCATGGTTTTAAAATAATAAGGATGCCAATTAAAATAATCCGCTTTTCAAATCCTGTTATGCATAAATTTGATTGGAATAGCAAGATAAAATAAGCCAAGAAATAAAATAAAATGTTTTTTAAGAATAATATTTATTCTGATTGTGTAATGATATGGATTAATTAGCTTCAATATTCAAGTGATAAACAATTATTTATCTACCTAATGTTAAAAAGCTATGCTCATCACACCGGAAATTCAAGGAGTGGAGACTCCAACTGAAAGATAACGACAGTCCCTCCACCCCTTGTCTTCCCAGCTGGGCCCTCAGAGACGTGGTGTCTGAGCAATAAACGATAAACTCATTTCGGAAAAGAATACATCATATATCCCATTGTCAGTGATGCCAGACATGGCGACATTTTGGACATTTTCTCCACAGTTAATGAATGATTTAGGACACCCACATACTACAAACATTACCGCTTTACCAACCATAGCATACGAGTGCGTGATAACTACACCCTTCTCATTCTTATAGGTGTCCAGTTGAAAATACTGAACACGCCTCTCTCCCATACAACCAATAAGTGAGTTTTTAAGAAATTACTAAAGTCAAAAGACGAGAACTCTCTCTTACACTCTTTCCGGCCACTTCACTTTAGACACTGAACACCCTATTTTGATCTTTGCAGGCCAGAATCATGTAATCATTTTGAACTCTAATTTCTGATCCCGACAGAAATGTGTCGAGTATCTGTACCACAAGCCGGATCTGTGGTAATTCTGATTTTGGATCTAACGTTGTGAGCCTATTGTTTAATTAAATGAGTTATTTAAATTGTAAACCGGCTGCAGTCATTCTTTTGACTTTATTTTTATATTCTAAATTTTGGCAATTTAGGACTACATTAGATCTATTGTTGTAAATACGTTAATCATCTGTACGAAGTTTCAGGTTTTTCGGCTGCAAGAACAATAAAGATAAAGATGATGATACGCAATGCAGATATTTAACTAACTTTATTTATCTTAGCGGCCTTCATGACACCTAGGGACTTTGTCAAAATTTAAAAGTAATAAAATTATATTTCTAGGTATTCACAAGATATGTTTAAAATAGATATTAAAAAAAATGGAAAGGTGCAGCGCATACGTAAAACAACAAACAATTTTGTCTTCTGTTAAGAAAAATGAGGAGTTGAGCACCAAAACGAATCATCATCTCATAATTTGATGTTTACTGTTTCTACCCCATTTTTTCAAAGCCATTCATGCCAAAATGAATCAAATGTGGTATATCTAAAGTTCTATTAAGTTGGCCATTAGGTAAACTGCATTTGGTCCATTCTGGCATGAACAGGTTTGAGATAACTGGGTAGAGACTCAAAAAGCAAATTGTGGGAGGGTTGGTTCTGGCGTTCAACACTTCAAATAGAAATAAAAACTTTAGAAATTTCAAATTTTTATGTAAAACTTCGTTATTTTTTCTTGATATTAAGCAAAAGTATTAACGGAACTTTAACACTAAAATAATTGATATTTTCCTTTTATTTAAAAATTTTTTGGATAGAATTTCAACTCCATAGCAGATATTCTGAATCAAGAAGATAAATAACAAAATAAGTTATATTAGACGCCAAGCATTGTAATTTAATGAAATGCTTGTGGTTTATATAGCTTGTTGCTGGATTTCTTGAAAAAACATATGATGCAGAGGTCTCAGTGGAGTTGAAAGCACAATAGTAGTTTTTAATAGCAATAATGAGTGGAATTTTTGGAAATTTATCACAGTTAGATAGGTAATTCCATTGCAGAGACATGTAGAATTCCTTAGGTATCATCAACATGCTTAAATAAGGATTTTTATTTCTATGGGGCTGCCATCTACTACACACTATCACAACTTCACACGATGGACTATATGTGATACTTTTTAAAAATAATTGTCAAACAAATATCCAATTTTCAATTCTAAATAGGCCTTTGCCTTTAAATTGGAATCGGTTAGTATCCTTTATCAATTTCAGTTACAAAGTTTATTGCAAAGGGAGAAAAAAAGATCATTATAAAAAACACTGCTCAGAAATAATATATAAGTAGATGAATTGATATTTGTATTATTAATTTTGAATTTTAAACAGAGAAAAATTTAAGGAAATTTAGTTAGTAAAGAGAAAAAAATATTTTATAGCTATGTTTTTCTTCTTTCTTAGCCAAGTAACTTATAAACAAAATCATTTAAAAACTGTGAAGTACAAAGACATATTAGGTTTGCGAATTTAAATATTACAAATTTTAATGCAATAGTTAATTTTAATTATTCCTGTTCTTACTATAGATTTTGTAATTAACATTATAAGAAACATTTAAGACTTTTGCATTTTACTTTATGTGCTTTTCACAAACTACAACATCTGCTATTTTATTTTTATTAAAAACATTTGTAACTCACTTATAAAAATCAAATAATACAACAATATATTCAATTACAAATCAAATAATACAACAATATATTCAATTACAAATCAAATAATACAACAATATATTCAATTACAACATATGCTTTTTTATTAATATTATGTAGTCAAACATCACACATTTGAAAAGTTCCAGAGATTAAAGATGCTTCGCAATGAAGCTGACATACACATATTTTTTTTTACCATTGGTAAGCCATATGCTTAATGTCTCTCTTACGCATGTCACTCTTCATCTCATAAAAAAAACAGCAGTTCCAAATACAGTATCATATTCTAAGTCAAGCGAAAACCCGATTTCTCTCCAGAGTTATAAAGCGATCAAACCTTGAAGCGTTATCTCCTTCCAGCCAACCATCTTTTTAACCCTAAGTATTCCAGTGTTTTCTACCTCACAGATCAAGATTGAGAAGCTAAAAACTCGATCCGTCTTTTTATCAGGTTGGAAAATGGCGTACAGTAGTGGTGGACTGGGAAATCCTAGGATCACATGAACCGTAAAAATATTTCTTCCGTAGGTGCCCTTCCAATTTATTTGTGGATCGCTGAAGATTCTATATTTTTTTTGTTTACTGTTTTGAGTCTAAAACGCGACAGTGGGAAGACGCAAGTGGTCCAAGCTCTTTTATGGAAGATAAATTCCGGCAACTGTTTTGGCAAGACCAGAGTGGTTGCTTGGTTTATTTTTATTCATGTGCTTGTTATGTTGTTATGTCCTGACTTATTCCGTGCACGAGTGTTCGTTAAAAGTTTTAAATCGTGAGTTTTGTGGATGGAAAAGGGGTGAGGAATAAATTACATTTGCTTAAGAGAGTTGTTTGTGGGGGGGGGGGGGGTTGTTTTGAGCTTTTTGGTGGGAATGTTGGGTGTGCTGCTAAATGATCGCCATGGACTTGTTATTTATAGTTTTTGTTTTGATTTAGCTGTAACCAATTCTGCAGGAGATAACTTGGGGTTGCAGCACATAACACATCTAAATTGAATTGATAAACAGTATTTTTTTATTACTATCTTTGGTTAGGAAATATGCAATAATGTGCAAGATACGAAACATATGTTGGTGTTACATAAGAATAGATTCAGTAGCAGATATTCTTTTAGAAAATCAATGAAACAATAAAAATGTATCTATTTTTTTTCATACTGACAATTTATTGTACTTTACAATTATTGCATAGTTGTAACATTTAATTGTTTAAGATAGTAAAATAAACAAATAATAGACACAAAATTTCATCAGTTTGTTTATAATCAATTGAAAATAGTACAAAACCATTTAAAAGAACAACAACAAAACAATAGATTATCAAATAGCAATTTTGGACCCTTGATTGCTCTGTATCCAGGTAGGTCTGTTAGTCATTTAAAATACGAATACAATTTTGAAGACCAACATCAGAATTTCTGCCCGCAGGGTTGGTAAAGTCACAAATAAAACTCTGGTTTTTTATACCTAAAATAAAATATTGAAGTTTCAGAATTATATAGTAAAAAATAAAGAATTTTTAGAATGTATAATAGAAAATACCAAAAATAGAAACAAAGTTGACACTGTGTTTGACGAAAAAAATCATACTTGAAAAAATGTAAGTTCAGAGAATCCTGCTGGAATAATAATACAATACATAATCCAAGCTAACACATATTATAGCATCCAGTCACATGCAAAAATACTCATTTTATCAATATAGTATTCTAAATAACTCAATATCTATACACTACTTGATATCCGATATATATATACATTGATTTATGATTGATACTCAATATAGTATATATATATAACAGTAAGTATGCCCTTTTCATCTACTTCTTAATTTTTTTCATATGTATGTCATCCATTCTTTAATCATATAACATTTACTTCATGTTTCTTCATTCTTTCATTCCTTTGTTATATGTATATAGGAGACTGGTTTTGAAAAACGATCAGAAAGTTTGGGTATTAAGGAATATTATTCTCATCTTTGAATGAAAATCCCCATTGAAATTATTTATAACTTCAATCCAAAACGGATGCAAGCTTTAACTAGTTTATACGAAATTGTTTCCCAATGTTTCATTTTATATTACAATAGCATTGTTAAAAATCAGTTCTATTTGTAAAGTAATATAAAATTGTCAAAAAAAAAAAAAAAAGAAGGAAAAAAAAAAAAAAAAAAAGAAGGGAAGACGACAAGGAAAAAAAAAAAAGCAGATTTTTAAAATTTTTTTAGCTTAGTTTAGTTACAGAAATAATAAATATAATCTACTTCGTCTTCAGTACCGCATTCAAAGTGACTTCACAGAACAAACCATACACTATAAAAAATGTTTAACAAAGCTCGATATCTCATGTTAAAAAAGTTAACCATCGATCCAAACACAATGAATTATCAGCTGAAAATGAGCAGTGCATTGAATTTATAATAATTATTAAAAACTTTTAAATACTTCCTTGGAGAAATTTCATGCAAATCTGTTTTTTTTTTTCTTTTTCTTTTTTTTTTCTCTTCAGTGACATATAATTGAATGACATTTACTTAAAGCTTCATAGTATTCAAAAGATGTATGGTATAATCATGCTCAGCAAAAATATTTAATAGAGCAAAAACCTCAGTATTCCATATTATTACCATTATATTCCCCCATAACCTAAAGCGTTTCTATATTTTCATATTACTTCCTACCTACATTTTGTATTTGGTAAATTTAAATTATTAAGAGATATTGTTTCGATTTTTTTTTTAATCCTTTTAAATTAAGGGGTATTATATTTGCAAGTTTTAGTTAAATTAAACTGGACAAAACATTCAATGGGATTTTTATAGACCAGCACAGTTTTTTTAAGTAAAAAAATCTATGTAAAAAAATATAAAATTTCATTAAGTGTACACAACTTTAGAATATTTTTTAGCATCCAAACTAATATCAGTAACTGGTAACATTTTACGGATAGTTTTTATCCTAAGCTTATTAAATTTACAGAAATCCCAAGTGTATCCAATATCCACTAGAGATGACAAATTTTAGCTCAAACTATATTTGGATTAATGAAGAGTTATTTCCCAGAGGGCTTACAGGTCAATGTTACGATGAGAAATCTTTTCTACGCCCAGCATATAAAAGGATAAAACGATAAATAAAAGGTAGGTAATACTCTTCGTCGATTTTATTGCTACTCACAGCATTTACTGGTTTTCATGTGGGTTCATTTGGTTTCATGAACACATGGAACTTCTGTTTGGAAGTTAACTTGGGTTTCAACACTTTGATATCCTAACTAGACATTTATGGATGTAGGTTTTGAATTTAATGTCATTTGAAATGAAAGTTGTGTAAAGTAAGTCGACTTGAACTTTAATTATCGAAAAATCTCAACGTACGTTTGAAATAAAAGAAACAAACTTAAAATACAGTAAAAAGTTCAGATGATTATTTTTGCCTACTAAAATATGTGGTTATTATATAGAAAAGGTAATTTTATTTTTTTTAACAAACCTTGTACTTTTAATGATATTTTGTTAAATATATTTGAGTTTAAAGGGATTCAGTACAAAGAAAACTTCTTTTATGCCTTTAAATTTAAAGTTTTCACTTTAATACAAAACTATTTATTTTTACAAAAAATAAGGTTTATACCCTTAATTTACAAAATTTAGGTTATGTTTTAAAATTTAAGACATTTAAAATTATATTTTTATTCTATTATTCTAACTTTCAACAAAAAAAATTTTTTTATAAATATTTTCTAAAACTTTTCGAATTTGGAGTTTTTGTGAAAAAAAAAATGTCTCCAAGCCGGCAAGTCTGGAGACAAACATGCCATGAAAACTTTTCAATGCAAATACAAGATAAATTGCTATAACACAACTTACAGCTCTTGAAAAAAATCTTGCTTCTGCTTGCTGATTAAATAGTTCTTGATAAAAATTAAAAAAATATGAAAGCCATTTTATAAGTTTGTTGTAATTTTAGTACTTTTAGGCGAAATATTTTTGTAAAAAATACAAACTGAGCATATGGGAGTATTATACCATCTCAAAATTTTTTCCGAACATAGAATATGTCTGTAACTTTCAGTTTGAGACAAAATATAGAAAAAATTATCTGATTATGGTCGATGTACAGTTTTCTCTGGACCTTAGGTCCAAGCCTATTACAGAGTTTTTTATTCGAGTTTTAACAGACTCGATGCATCAACAACTAAACAACATCAGCATACACTGCGATGCAAAAGTTTAGACTTTGAACACATCGATTGCAAAATAAATTTAATAAATTTTCGTAATATATCTTCAGTGTAATGTGCTATGCATGCTTTACAATATTTATAACAATAAAAGTTAATTTTGCATACTGCAAGTCATTAATTGTTTACATAACAAGTTAACATTGTCTCAAAAGTTTTGACAAAAATGAAATTATATTAAAATGAACATGGTTTAAAACTTAATTTTGCATCCATTCTTGTTGAATAGTTCCTAAGTATGAATTCCCATCGAAGAAATTAAATTTTTCATGGTCAGGGACTTGATTTGGTTCCATATACTGTAGATCTCTTGGGTTAATTTATAGAAGATATAACTAAAAACTTTGCGACACATGATACCCCAAAGATTTTCTATTGTCTAATGATCTGAGGTATAAGCTGGCCAGTCGAGAACTTTTGAATTCTGAGAATAAAATCAGCCATTTTTATTGTCTACAGTCTGAATTGAAGCATTGTTTTGCTGAAATCTTCACAAAGGGCCACCTTGAAACTAAATAAATGACCCCAGGCTATCCTCAAATGTATTATGTATTTCTGTGATGTTTGGTGACCTCTAATAGAGAGCAGAGACACTTGCCAATTGTAGCAAAAGACTGTCCAAATCGCCACCGAGTCACCATCATGTCTGGGACTAAAAAATTGACGAGGTTCCTTTCGCAAGTCATGCCAATACGATGCCCATCCATGTAGGCCACAACTACATTCTATTTTTTTCATCTCTAAATACCACTGATTTCTAATTTGGTCATATGATATCGAGACCGCAATATATATATTTTTTTGACTTACGATTAAGCTTCAGAGCAGGTATCTTTATCACTTTGCAATAAATCACAGTTCCTGTTCCAAAAATCCGTATACAAATCGTATACTTTGATACTGAAAGTTCTAACGACCTTTGATATTCACGAACAGTAATTTGTTGAGAACTCGACTGTCTTTTGAACTGACGATTATATAGTTTATTCTTTACACGCGGCCTGTTAGATCTGAGTTTTTCTTAGTATTGGCAACCATTGGATAAAACTCGATAAATAGAAGTCTATGATAGATTAATTATAAACGAAATTCACAAAACGAGCTTAACTTTAGCTTTCTACTGCCAATTTCGAGTAAGCTTATCCGTTTGAATTTCTATAGGCAATTGTATATTGACTACGAAGTGTTATCGTTTGCAGAATATAAATACACGAAGTCTGTGACATCATCTCTTTTAAATTTGTATTTCTTAATTAAATCGCATAAACTCATGATTGTGTCTATACATTTGCAACTAGCACATTTCTGTTTTTAGCCAAATAATTAGTATTATAGCAAATCAGACAATTTTGATTTGATTATAATATTTTAAAAGAGTTTTTTAATATATTTATAGGCATTTGTAATTCAACATTCACAATTCAATATTTTAAAGCTGAATTACGTCATTGTCTAAACTTTTGCATAGCAGTGTACATCTATTTCTGTGCAAGCAGGCGGAGCAGTTGCATGCCCATACAATGCCTTTCCTGTGAATGCCCAAATATTAAGTGGGGACACACACCGGAGCACACATTTGACAAAATTGAAAACAGTACCTTTGGGCTGAAGGCTCAGGATAAAAAGTGATAGTTGTGCTTTTTTTTAAACGAAGGTACCAAAGTGCACCTACTTAAGAGAGATACAGAATCAACAATAATAAACAAGCAACAAAATAATAAGGCAGTGCAAATACGTCCATAGTTCGAAACTAAAATATATGTCAAGAACAATATGAAAACAAGATGCAAAAGTTGCAGAAATATCTAACGATGATCAATTGTAAGTATGAATTTTTGAAACTTAATTTACCAAACTTTACCAACCAACTTTGCCAGCCTTAATTCCAAAACACTTTATTTTTTGGTTTGGGTACCGTTTCCATTTTATACTCCCTACAATCAATTTCTATGGATAGTTGATAAATATGAATTTTAGTACTATAAATACCAATATCTTTTATGATAATGAGGTATTGATCAGTTTGCGAGAGTAACACCAAAATGTTAATTAAAAATCAATTTCATTACCAAATGTAAAAAAGTTTCTGCTCTCAGAACTTTTTATTTACGCCAAAAGTAAAACAGCTTTTTGGTGTATCCAAATTTCAAAAGTAAGAGGTTAAAAAATACATGTATTTCCTAAATAGCTTCGTCTAATCATTTTGGATCCGCATTTCTCGGACAAAATATATTTTAAAAAAATAAATTTTATTGTTAAACTTGTTACTTAATTTAGAAGCAGTATTTGTATTAATATATCTTTTAAACTCTAATTATATTTACTATTATTTGTCAAATTTAATTTTTATTTCTCATGAAGAGGAATGAAAATTTGTTAAACTTTTATCAGATTAGTAATTAAGTGAATCATAATATTTTTTTAGTGGATTGTAAAACTGACACTTTCAAAATTGTATTGCACTTTACATTCATTTTAAATAATGTCTCAATATTTCATTAAAAATAAAATAACACATAAAAACAAAATTGTTAATATAAGTCCTCTATATAAATTGCCAATTGTTATTTGCAATTATAATGTTTATAAAGGATATACACAAAGGTTGGTAGGTTGGTTGTTTTCAGATTATCTGGCACCGTCAGCAACACGAGGGTTATAATATACACAAAGGATATATACCAGTGTTTAACCACTGCAAAAAAATAATATATATATATATATATATATATATATATATATATATATATATATATATATATATATATATATATATATATATATATATATATATATATATATATATATATATATTAATAATAGTAATATGAACAATTTACTAACTAGTTTTTGCCTTCGAAATTTTATTGAATCGTCATCCTTGACGAATTTATCTGCTAAGTTTCAGTTCGATTAAACGAAGGTAAGTGTGCTAATAATAGAAACAACAATAGCAACAAATACAACTGTAATAAACCACGTTTTAGTGACAGTATTAGACCCTAAAACTTGATATAATTCCTTCTTTTCCTTCTTTTCTAAGACAAATCTATCTGTCAAATTGCAGCACAATTGGATTTAAAAATACTGTTTATCACCAATTGAAAAATATTAAATGCTCAGAAAAATCTGTTATACTTCTTTTCTGCATCAAGTCTTGTCACAGATTGGTCCCAACGAAAACACAGAAATTTATTTACTTGTCACCTAACATTTTTAATTTTTTTCTATTCACCTTTCTTCATTCCAACACTATAAATGAGACTGTTTGAAAAAAATATTCTTGAAAAAATAAATAAAAAAATAACCTTTTGTTTTCTTAGAGGGGAAAAAATAGCAGAACTAGAAACAACATTTCTATTAAAAGTATTTAAAATTTTGAGAGAAAAAGTTAAAAGAAATTAAGATAAAACTCTAAAATACAACAAATAATCTTTTAAAGATTCTAAGAGTGTTTGAATTACTAAAAAATTATTCTGTCAAAAAAATGGGTAAACTCAAAAGGCGCAGCAACCATAAAATTACAAAAAATAGTCTTTTAAAAATATATTAATGAACTTAATATAAGTATTTATATATTTTTAATAATTCATGAGCGTTACACTTGTTTCTATTCAAATCAAATCATTTCTATGTATTTTTTTAAAAGTTTGTGTTCGATATTCAGGGCTTTAAATATATTGCATTCTGTAAACAAAGTAAGTGAGGCATTAAGGAATAAATAAAAAAAAAATAGTTTTTAATTTGCCACCAATATCTAAGTAAAGTTTAAAGTCAATAATCCCTTAAAAATTCTTTGAAAACCACAAACCATTCACAATAATTGCATGAAGATGCTAATAAGATAAAATAAAATAAAAAACCTTTATATAATTATATTTTTAAGGATGCTTTTTGTGCCACAAAATTTCTCTAACGTTTCGAAGAAAGTGCGCAGCAATGCATTAAATTAAGTTTAAGAAAAAATCCACAATTCCCTTTTTATAAAAATACTAAAAATAATCAATTTAGTTCTTTGTAGCAACAAACATCAGAGTTGTTTGCGTTTCTTTGAAAGCATATTTTTTAACTAAACAAATTAAACTTTTGCATTACTTTGTTTAAAACTACGAATTACTAAGTAATTAACGCTTGTCTTAACAAAATGAATAACATATCTCAAAATAAGCATAAATTCACGGCGTTTAATTAATAAGCAGCTTTAACAACAAAGAAAAAGTTATTAAGATAGGACAAAGCCTTATTGTTTTATCTTAAATAATAGGAGAATCTGCCTATACGCCTTACATACAAAATAAATGAAAATCTAACACAGAGTAAAATTTCCTGTGCAGAATAGTTAATTATAACTACCCGGAGGTAGTAGATTTTTTTTTTGTAGTTTAAAACGTTTCCTATCTCACTATAAATTTTACACTCTTAATATTTAAAGTTTATAAAATAATGTAGCATTTCATTTAGTATTATAATATATTTTACATAAATACACTAGATTATAAAATTGTGATCCTGAGAATTTTATAATCATTTATATGATTGCAAAATTTCATTCTATTATGTATTAAAGAACGTATCACATGTGTGAAGAAAAGGTTAAAAATATATGTACAAGAAATTTATTGAAAACTAATAGTAATGGCATTTGTAGGAATTCAAAATGTGAATATTCAACACTGTAATACTAACAAGATTTTTTTTTAAAGAAGTATATCATAAAAAATGTTTACGGCACCTCACATAGGAAGTATTTGGCAATATCATGTGGACTGGCGAATTAATAAAGACATTTAAAACTCTGTTGTAGAAGTATTACTCTGTTTAACAATAGAGAGCAGGATCATCTTTATTTCTGTAAATCTTGGAGAGTTATTTTTAAATTTATTGTTTTACTTAGCCTCATTACATTTTTATTCTTTCAAACGGAATCTTCGAGTCCTTGTATTGAAAGAACATAATAAAATTAAGCTATTACTATTATTATTGAACAATTTTATATTCATTCTACATATAAGTTTCAATATTCCAAAATAATTGTAAGATTCCTGCCATCTTTTTAACCCACTTTTAAAGAAAATATTAATTGATTTGATCTGAATGTAATTTCCAATATACTTTGATAAATAATGGAATTGCATTTTACATAAATAAACTAGATTAATGTTGATATCTTATAATTTCGGAGAACATAGGCATATTTTACATCTACAGAAAAAAAAATTCCAATAAAAATAAACTGAGTCACGCATTTTAATTATGAGGTATTTGAAACACATTTTAATTTTAAAAACATTTACTAGAATGTATCAAAGAATGATGGTCATGCATCTTATTTAAAACGTTAATTTTTTTTAATTGTATATCGTTTATCTCATCAAGAAACAATTTTTATAAGACGTCTCATTAATCTTTAGTTCAATGAAAATCTTCCAATCTGTATAAAATCACCCTTCACAACTTTTTGCAGAATTGTCCATTTCTGAAGACGTATCACTCTTCAATTACATACTCCTGTAGTCAAAGTAATAAAACTCCGTGGACCATGAAATTACAAAGAAAAAAACGTCGAAGTTAATTCTGAAAAATTAGTCGACAGCACGCGCCTGGTAAGAAAATCTTGTCACAGCCAAAACAACCAGAGCTTAGCATATTTTCTTCCTACAAACTGCAGTCAAGAAGAGAACTTGCCTTCAAAATCTTCTCTTTTTCTCTCCTAAAATTTTGACCATCCCCCCCCCCCTCCCCTTCTCTCAATACTAAGAGCACTGTGTACTAAAAAAAAAAAAAAAAGGAATCCAGCCAAAGCCAAGTGCATCTTTGGCTGATGGAGGTCATAAAAATAAGGCAAAGAACGTTTTTGGTGGTAGATAGCGTCGTAAATTGGAGAGGGTTTTACTTTCAAGAGGGCTAAAGAAACACTGTAGAAATAAAGATGAATAATATATTGTTAGAGTAAAATACTTAAAGTAAAAATGCACCATCTGGTTTTTGATGGCGTTTTGGATGTCGAGTGGTTTTCGAAGACTTTGCGGTAAGGTGACGTAACTAATTTGTGTGCCATTTTGAGACTAGAGTTTGAATTGAATTGAATTGAAATATATGTATATTATCTGAGAATTCAACTAAAAAAATTGTTTTTATTTTAAAATGATTAAATGTTCATGTCTTATATTTATATACAGGATGTCCAATAAATGACTTACACTTATTAAATTTTTAAATGTGAATAATTAGGATATGATTGGAGATTAGAATGCACCGTTTGCTGTATTAGTACTGGATAAACAGTAAGTGTTGACAAATACAAAGGTTTGCTAATTAATTTTTGTTTCAAAAACCATGTTTTTATTATTTAAGTTCAATGTGGATCAACACTGTATTAATTTGGTGTTAGACATGTTTTGAAAAATTAGAAAACTTACTTGATTTTACAAACTTGTATAATTTACACGAATATTATCAAAAATTTTACTTCAATATCATTTTATCAGATTATCTGAGTCAGATAATTCTACCAATTAAAAAAACAAAACAAAAAACCAACATATATTAAAGTGAAATTGCAGTCCAAACTTTATAACATTCGATTCACGAGGAGAGACATGCTAATGTTTGAAAATCACAATACTTTTTTTGCAAATTTAAAATTTATTTAGTGTTTAAACGTGCTCTTCTTACTCATAACAACAATACTTTGATATACTATTTATTAAAATATCATAAATTTTACATGATATGCATAGGCTTAGTAAACCTTTGGACACCATAAAATAACAGAATTAAGAAAAATAAAGAATTATGCATACTATTTTGTAAATCCTGTGAAACTTTTCAATGCACAAATATCAGAAATATGCAAGTTGAATAATAATGTAACATTTATTTAAAAAATATTATATCCTGTGGTTAGAAATACGAAAAATAAAAGTGCTAACGGTACTTATACATAATTTTTACTTTAGCAATTATAATTTTTTATATTTGAAATACTGAACCTACAATGCAATTAAAATTTATATCTATATTCTAATTGTAAGGATTGAAAACTTATTTTTAAAGTATAATAAAACTAGCTGCATACAAGTGCTTCATCACGAAATTTTACCATGTGCAATATTTTAGCCAGCTGTGAGGCCCCGCGTTGCGGAAATCCGTCATTGGTGTACAAGATCTCTATTTTTGGCGCTTCGCTTGCAGGAAGGTTCATCGCAACACAAAATCGAACTCGCTTCGCTCGCTGTAAAATTATTTGACACATAAGCACAGGCTTACTTAACTCGTTGAAGGTTCATTGCTATGCAAACATGAGCTCACTTTGCTCGATGAAAGGTTCATTGCTGCGTAAGCGTAAGGTCGCTTGTCGAGAAACAATAAAAACAATTCCTTGTTAATAACTATACTACAACACCCCTTTAAGAATATTTTAACACGTGATGTTTGTAAAAAGCAAAATTTGAAGATCAAAACTACTTATGTTGAAACTTTCAGAGTTCTAGGTCTGTTAGAAGTCCCTTTTTGTGAAAATATTAATTAAAATTAATTAAAAAACAAATTAAAATTTTAACGTTCTTTTTGTCGAAAGTCCAATTAGAAGGCCAAAACTGTGCTTATGTTGAAAATTTCAGAGCTGTAGCTCTATTAGAAATCGTTTTGTTAAATATTTATTAATTAATTAAAAAAAATAATTAAAAAAGAAATAAATACAAATTTTAAATTCTGTTTTTCTAAAGACCAATTAGAATACCAAATCTACTTATATTGGACATTTCAGAACTGTAGCCTTATTAGAAGTCGTTTTGTAATAAAAATTGTTAATTAATTAAAAAAATTAATTAAAAAATAACTATTCACAATTTTAGCATTCTGTTTTTCAAAAATCTAATTAGAAGGCTAAAACTACTTATGTTGAAAATTTCAGAGCTGTATCTCTATTTGAAGTCGCTTTGTAAAAAATAAATTAATTAAAAAAGAATTAAAATTTAAACATTCTGTTTGACACGTATACAATTAGAAGGCCAAAACTTCTTGTGTTGAAAATTTCAGAGCTCTACTTCAATTTTAAAAAGGTTTCTATACACCCACAGTGCCACAGACAGACACACAGCTTGTTTTATTATTATAGATGTACATGATTTGTTACGTATGCACTATCCCATCGACTGTTTGTGAACTTTTTGTTAAGGATGTAATGTTCGCTAACTATTGAATTCCTTTCGTGTTGCCAACATTTTTTATTGATCTGAATAAACTATTTTTTAAATAAAAAATTATTGCTCCTTGAATGGCATAAACACAAGTAACACTGTTGTGTTAGCTAATATTAGTTCGATATTAGTCAAACCCGAAGCGAAATGCTGTAAAATAGGTCGTTGAATACTGATATTGTCTAATCTCACCCATTGTGGTGGATAAAAGATACTAAAAGTTTTGAAATGCTGATTACAGATATAAAATTCCCTTTGAGGGTTATGTGCGTATACATACGTCCTTTGATCACCAATTATTCCAGAAAAATATACAACATTTTTAAAATTATAAATAAAATATTTTTTGAATATTTTGATGATAATTTAAAACCCATTTAAAAGAAAATAAATAAAAAAATAATTTTAAAAATATATATATATTTGAATCGGAAATATAATTTTAAAATTATTGCATGGAAACTAACTGCACAATTTCTTCCATTCCTTGGACGCTCAGAGGGTTAAAATTGAAATATTTTATTTAAAAAAAAGTGCAGGAAGTAAGTTTATATATTTTGGAAATTTTCGTGATGCTTGTCGTGATGATAATTAAAAAATTGTGTACAATGGAAGGATGTTTGAATTTTAGCTAATATCGGACAAACCGATATAAAATTATAAGTAATTAAAAAAAAAACATTTGTGAATAACTGAGTGATAGCCAGCAACACTAACAAGGGGACCTTACGGTCTCGGAAATTCAGATAGGGATGAAACTCGGCAGATTAGTAGTATACCTTAAGGATATCCACACAGTAAAGCAATAAAGCGCAATATCCAGAAAATTCCGAGAAAACAGGCTCTAAAGTGTTACTCGCTGCTTATATACTAGTAGAGATTTTTACTCTGCAACTCCCGGTGGCTAATTGGTCAGCGTGCTGGGTTCCCGTACGGACGATCTGGGTTCGATACCTCGTGAGATATTTTTTTCTTTTCTTTTTTGTCCTATTATAAAGTAACTGTTACAGCTAACTGAAATTTGAATTAAAGATAATATGTTACTTTTAAATACGTAATGTGTTTTAATGGAGGTACATTAAAACACTATTTACTATTCACACAAACAAGTGATTATAAATTTTGAAATATTATAAGCTGTTGAGAAATAAATGATTTTCGCAATAAACATGAAAAACCAGTTTCTATATGGAAGAGTAGGAATGTTGTCCTATTGTACATAAGCAGGAAGTCAGAAATTTTCAAAACCCTAACCGTACTTATCGAGCAATTGTTCTACCCCTACCCAACCCACTTTATAAATTGATTTTATAAATTTAAAAAAAAAAAAAAAAAAAAAAAATACAACACGAGATATCGAACCCGAATTGCCAGTACGGGAACCTAGCACTCTAACCACTTAGCCACCGGGGAGCCGCAGAGCTAAAATCTTTAATAGTATATAAGCTGTGTATAACACTTTAGAGCCTGTTTTCTCGGAATCTTCTGGCTAGTGCGCTTTGTTGCTTTACTGTGTGGATACCCTTAAAGTATACTACCAATCTGCCGAGTCTCATCCCGATCTAAATTTCCGAGACCGTAAGGTCCTCTTGTAAGTGTCTAAATGCATATGTGGAGAGAGGTGTTGCCGGTCAGTTTGTAACTGTAGAAAAGATGGAACTTTTCATATTTGTAAGTGATGTCATCATTATTTGTTATAATACATAAAATGTGTGTAGTTTTTTCTCTATTTTGGCTATTTAATTACCAAGTTTAACTTTTTTAATTTTTTTTTTTTTTTTTTAAATTTAAAAAAAAAAAAATCTTCTATTGCGTAAAAGCAATCTGGTATGCAGTTAGTGGACAGCATGTTGCGTAACATTATTTTATTTTCTATCTATGTCTTTGTTTGGTCTCAAAATGTTTTGATAGTTACATATTACATTTTTAGTTGAATGCAATCTAATAGGAATTTAAAGCAATTGTTAATCTTCATCTTAAAGGATCTAAAACAGTCAACCTAAATCTAGTCATCATTTTTAAAGTCCAGCAGTGTATTTCGAATCCCATACTTTAACACAGATTTTTTCAACAACATTTTTTATCTGTTTGGTGCTTAATTTTTAAGTTTATGAGAGTATTTTGTGTTTTATAAATTATCGATTAAAATTTAAAACTCAACTTTTGAAGGAAAAATTAATTAATTATTAAAAACAAGTAATTGTTCAGAATTATTTTTTCTTAGCAGTGTTAGTATCTTTTTTTTTGTGACTCATAGTTCTTCTGTGCTTGCGTGAGGTTAGTGTAAATGCATTTGCATAGAGCTCTATCGAAATTTAATTCAGACAACTTGTTCCTATTAGTAAGGTTGTAATGTAATTAGTGATGTTAATAGTAAGCTGTTACACATTTTCAGATTTTTTTTTATTTTTTTTATTTATTATTATTGTAATTTTTTTTTTTTTTTTTTTTGGTAGTCGAGCATATAAATACTTTTTAAAGAATCGACAAGTATTTCAAGTTATTTATCAATGTAAATTCATTGGTTTTTGTTTAAGGCATAGATTTGTCTGCGTATGAATACAGTTTTATGTTTATTTAAATACGACTTTCATTTGCTGTTTTAACTTTAAAAATATATTAAATTATATCAGGAAAAAATTAATTTTATAGTCTGAACATAAAAAATATGTTGTATTCTAAATGTAATCTATACTACAAAAATGCATTTATTCGATTAAATATAATATTTGCACTAAATTAAAAGTTCATAATTGCAATTCATAAGTAAACAGAATTATAAATATAATTTAAAAATGAATTTTGGCTTTCACACACACGCACACACACACATGCAAACATGCAATGCAATGCCTCTTTATAATTACCTTTTGCAAAAAAAGTTATATCAATGGTCTAACTGTTCAATTTTATATGTATGCGTGATAGTGCGCATAGATATGTATGTAATAGGTCGTAAAAACTTTTTTTGGAAATTCAAAATTTCAAGTTAATAAAAAGTTGCCCCTATGGACACATATTTACCAAAAAATTGTTTAGTTAAATTGAAAAATATTTAGGTATCCCGGAATGGATCTGAAATTTCATTTTTTTCTCAAAAACAAAGATTTTTAATTTTTAAAAAAAAAATAAAAATAAAGCAAAGTTTCGTTTTCAAGTATAAAAATGTGAAGTTTAGAATATTAATTGAAAGTTAAAAAAAAACTATATCTGTCATGTAATATTTAGGTTTCCCAGAATCTACATGAAAACTTGAACTTTTTACAAATATGCATGTTTTTTTAATTTTCAACCTATCCATTTAGTTAATTTAAATTATTTTATTTATAGTCTAAGTATACAGCATTTAAAATACAGCATTTTAAAATATTAGAAATATCATTTTTCAAAATTGGGAATAACCCTAGGGCTGCATGACCTTGAAGACACGTGCCACGTATAGGCGTTATTTGAATCGCATGATCCTTCGAACGATTCCATTTCCTTTGTCAGTCGTCTCTTAGCTCATTATAATATTGTATGCCGTTTGTTGATACTAAGGAATTTTTGATTTGTAAGTGGATAATTCAGTTAAGTGTTGCTTCATTATCATGAGTAAAAGAACTTATTCTACAAGAAAATCTACTGATGTCCCGATAATCGGTCAACCTGTTGATTTATGCGTTATCAATGCTTTGCCTACTAAAGTTGATGTGCTTCGGTATTTTGAATGGGTGAGAAATCAACTGAAATCTGAGCAATTTCATCAACCAGAAAAAAAGTTAATTGCAATGAGAGTGGCTCGAAAACTAGAAGAAATTTGGAAGAAGGCCTCCATTCCTGTTTCAAGCACGAACAATATTATTTTTATGATTTTAAAACTACACGAGCAATGTGAAAAGATAAAAAAATCATCAGGGTGTAACACAAAAAATGCAATGAGCTTCAAAACGTCAGTCGGAAACTTCAAATCAGACATTGTAAATAGTCTTTTTGATATTTGTTCTTGTAAATGTAAAGATTTAGGGAACTGTTTGTGTCCAACTGGAAGGAAGGTGCCACCATTGGAGCTTGAGTTCTTGAAGGACCAACGAAGCTCGAGAGTTATGATTATAGGAGGTCGTGATGCACGAGAGAGTAAAAAACTTGAGAAACGCAGTAAAAGAAAGGAAAAGTGTTTTCTATCCCAACTAAATAGAAGTCTTCAACCAACAAAGACCTCTGGTTTGAGACATGAAGGAAGCGTTGTTGAAAATTATCCAATGCCACAGAGTTTGAGTGATGAAAGTGTATTTGATAGTAAATTATTTTTACCAAAGAAAAAGCCAAAACGTTCAATTATTTCAGTGAAACAAAAGCTTCCAAGAAATCTACCCTCTTTTTCTAGAGCATGTGATCGTAGAGCGATTTCCATTAGAGCAGGAGCTCAACTAGCAAGTGCTTTTTGCAAGATTTAAATGTTGTAACGCCGGAAAATCAGGCAGCGGTAATAGATAAATCGAAGCTTCTTCGTGAAAGGGTAAAATATCGTCAAGGTATTTGTTCAACTCGCACTTCTGAAGTAATTGCACTCTATTTTGATAGTCGAAAGGATGAAACAATGAGTAAAGAAATTATAAGTGGTAAAATGGTCCGGATAATTAAACAAGAAGAACACGTATCTTTGGTGGAAGAACCAAATTCAATATATTTTGGACACGTAACTCCAGACAGTGGCTCTGGAAAAAATATAGTATCAGCAATACTAAAATTTATGAAAGAAAACTGCATTAACGAGAAAACTATTAAAGCTCTTGGTTGTGATGGTACCGCATCAAATATTGGAGTCTCTAATGGATCAATTTTATTATTCGAAAATGTCTTAAAACACCCAGTGCAAGTAGTTGTTTGTTTGCTTCATTTAAATGAATTGCCTCTTAGAAAAGTTATGATTGCTCTTGATGGTCCAACTTCTGGACCTACTTCTTTTAGTGGTCCAATAGGAAAACTTTTAACAATTTGTCAAGATTTACCAGTTGTTGAGTACAATAAAATAGATAGTGTTTTTCCAGAGTTGAGTACCGACCAGAAATATCTGTGGCAAATATGCCAGGCTCTACTTACAGGCGAATTCCCCCAAGGATTAGCAAGTAGAAACCCTGGAAACATTTCCCATGCAAGATGGCTGACAATGGCAAATCGAATTTTACGTTTATACATCTCATCAATTGATCCAACCCCGCAGTTGAAAAAATTAGCCGAGTTTGTCATGAAAGTTTATGCTCCCTCGTGGTTTACAATAAAATGTCACCCAAAAATTATTTATGCAGCTCAAAACTATTTTAAGATAGTTCAACGCATCAAGTACTTGGAAAATGATCTTAAAGCTGTTGTTCAATCTACTCTACAGAGAAATGCTTTTATGGTACACCCAGAACATCTCCTTTTGGGAATGTTGTTTGATTCACGTAAACTTATTAGATGTCTGGCAAGCAAAAGAATACAAAATGCTCGACAAACAACGTTAAATGCGAAGAAGGTTTTCAAACCACCACAAGTTAATTTTGAGGCAAAGGAGTATATAGATGTTATTGATTGGCAATCTACAACAGTAACGGAACCACCTCTCTTAAGTGGCTTAAGCCAACAGGAGCTAGATTTGATAGTTGAAACAGGAACTAGTGATAGAAAAGAGTTTAAAATTCCTTCGCACACACAAGCAGTGGAAAGAATTGTAAAGGAAGTTACGGAAGCTTCTAAATGCGTTTGTGGCTTCAAGGAACGAGATGGGTTCATTAGATCAAGATTGCTGGACAGAAAATACCTCCCAAAGTTCGAAACGAAATGTCATTTCACATCTGAAACTCCAACAGTCTAGGAAAAAATATCAAGTAAGATTTCATTTTCTATAATGATAAAATATATAATATTTTTGAAACAATAATGAATCTCATCTAATAGTTTTTATAATCTTATTGTAAATTACTTGCAATAAAATTTCCTCCTTAACCAGTCTAATCAAAAACTTTAGTTGTAGGCTGAGAAAGGAACTGGTAACTGTGATGCTACATACATATGAAATAAGCCTATTCTGAGAAGAGGGGAGGAAAGTGAACTGAAAGCCACACAACATTGTGCAATTTTCATCAATAGATCAAGTAGATACTGTAACCAAAATACATTTTCAAAGTTGATGTTTTCATAATTGTTATCTTTGTTTCTTTAGAAAATAAAATTCTTTTTAATTTTGAATTTGATTTCGTTTTTTTTCTCTTACTCCAAAAATAAGCTTAATTTCATAAAATAAAAAATTATGTAGGCTCAGTAAACAAGTAAACTTGTTAGTTTTTAAATACTTTTTATTCGTATGGTTACAATAAAACAGTTAAAGGACAAAAGTAGATTGGAAGTAAATGAAACCGTCAACAAAAAAAACCCTAAATTTTGTGAAAAATTGATAATATCACTGCAAATACGGGAGACCTAAATATTATTTGACATATATAGTTTTTTTTTTAACTTTTAATAAATATTCTAAGCTTCGCATTTTTGTACTTAAAAACAAAACTTTGCTTTATTTTAATTAAAAAAAAAAAAAAAAAAAAAAAAAACGTTTTTGAGAAAAATTGAAATTTCAGATCCATTCCGGGAGACCTAAATGTTTTTCAATTTACCTAAAAATTTTTTTGATAAATATGTTACCATAGTGGCAACTTTTTATCAACTTGAAATTTTGAATTTCCAAAAAAAGTTTTTTTCGATACGCCCTAGTATGTAATCATAGAAGGAAACGTAAGAGGATGAAAATTTCATACTTGACAAAGCCACTGTAATGAGTAAATTGTGATTTATGACAAGTTTTTTTGGTTTATAAGTATAGGCCTATAAATCAAAATTTGAAATTATGAGGTATATTAAAAATTAATATTAACTTTAAATGAAGTAAAATAAATAAAAAGTGATGAATAGTGAATAGTGAAAATAACTAGACAGTTTCTCTCTTTCTATAACTTAAGTGAATTTCCTTTTTTATAAATTTTATTGGGTTTCAATTATCGATCACCAGAAAGCAACACAATCAGATGAAAATTAGAAAATTAATCGTTTTTTTTTAGATTCAAGTTAAGGTTCTTGTTAATTGTGTAGACCATCTAGATTTTTATGTCATATAACTTTTGGAGAAGTACTTTTTCGTATAAAGGTCTGCTATTTTAATCTGTTCTATTATAATTTTACATTTTATGGTTTAAAATGAACGATCAAAATCATTAAAACGATATTTATCTACCACCAATGGTCAACGAAGTAATGAGTAAAGTAGGGAAGTACTTTCGTATACTCCCTTTGACATTTTTGTCATAAAAAAATATACTCTATACGTAGTCAACCAATCCAATAATTTGCAAAGTCCAAACTTTACCACACGACATTATAACCTTTTCGAGTGGAAAATACGTCACGGTCAAGCCAAATGATAAAATTGTTTTTGTCATTTGGGCAACAGGAAAGAAATCGAATGACATTTGAGCTTTTTGTTACAACAAAAAAGTAGACTGGATAATATGTATGTACGTAAGTTTTCATATGATAACTCTGTGATCATTTATATATATTTATTAGGTGGGTGGTCCTGCCGTGTCACCTTTTATTGTGTATCCCGGCTTCTGACTCGTCGCTAATCAAGCTAGCTTTGCTTGTTGGGAGGTTCATCGATAAGCAAACTCATATTATTAGAGCACACGACTGTCAAAAAGTAGAAAAAAAAAATTCCTCTTTAATATTAAAATACAATTCCCCACACTCATCCGAGCATTTTTCTAAGCAACCCCTAACTCCTCTCCCGAGAAAAATACTATTTTAATATTTTCCCGGTAATTGAACGAGTACAATAATTGGTACACGAGTGAAATACCAGACCCCCCCCCCCCCCCCCGACTCCCACACCAAACCCCTTTCAAGAAAACAATGCAATACCCATGAGATCAATTTTAACATTCTGTTTCTAAAAATCAAAATTAGATCAAAATCATTTGCTTAAAATTTCAAATTTGGGAGGTGTATAGCATCATCATCATCGGCACTACAGCCCCTGAAGAACCTTTGCCTCCTCTCAGATTCCTCTCCATTCCACTCGACTAATGGCCTTTTGTTTCCTGATAATAATTTCCACACACACATTAAATCCTCCTTGACCTGATCAACCATCCTAATTCTTGGTCTTCCTCTGGATCTAGATCCGCTAATGTATGGCATAGAAAATCAACTTAAAAAAAATAATTAAACTTTAATATTTTGTTTGTAAAAAACCAAATTAGAAGATTGAAACTACTTGTGTAATTAATTTCTGAGTTCTACGCATATTTGAAGTCACTTTATGTATATATGTATATAAAAAAAACTATAAAAACTTTACAAAACTAATTTAAAAAAAAACTTATTAAAATGTCAACTCTCTGTTTGTCAAAAAAATCATTTAAAAGTAAAAATTATTTATGTTTTAGAAATTTGAAAGTTCTGCGCACATTGGAAGTTACTTTCTTTAAAGCCACAATGATAGAGCTACGAGTGGACAGACTCTTTGTTTTATCATTATATACATTAACAAAAGTTAAACTTGTTAATAAATATTGTAGTCAATTATGCAAGCGAAACACACCATTTTGAAATTGTGAATACCACCATTGAAAGGACTTGCAGATCACAATTTTTTAATTTCAAAAGAATTACATGTCTTAATGAATTCCAAAAAGAATACATTTATAAAGGTACTATTATTCTAAGACGAAATATACAATTTTACAAAGCCCCTGGCTTTCTTTTAAAAAGAAGCAGCTAAACTTGTTCCTCTTCGATAAGAGTTTAATAATTCCTCTGGAGATTTCCACCTCCAAAAGTTATCCGTTTCGGTCGAAGAGGTTTCCGGTCGAGAGTCAGGCGGACTGTCGCATAAAGCACAACTCACAGAACAGCAGAACCTTCCGATATCACCATAAATTGGGAAGAAGGGCGATAACTACGCGGAAAAGAAGACGAAAAAGTGTCCAAAAGAAAGAGAAAAAATAAAGAAGTTGAGGGCTCAGATGCCATGAAATATTCATCCTAAGCCCGTGATTACCAAAAGCGAGAAGAGAAAACTTTTTAAAGGGATTCGTTGGAGAAAACGTCCATTTAAGTTGATGGGTAATACATTCCTTTCTGGGATGGAATATGAGCCGGTTCGGAGCTCAAGGGTGTATGTCAACGTTCGTTGCTTCTGGTTGATGAAGCGAGGGGAATAGGATTTTTTTTGTGATATGTGTGCGATTCCTGGACGGGATTGTGTCGTGAGATTTAGGGTTTATCCCTTCCACGATCAGCTTTGAGCCTCAGTTGAAATATTTAAAGCATCGAAGATGGGAAGCATTTGCGTCATGAAATTATCGGTTTAAGAATTGAATATCATGATGATGGCACTTTTCGGAAGATATTTTAAAGCCATTGCAACTGAAAAATAGTTTTTCTGGTTTGCATTGTTCAGCTGATTCATACAAGTTGTCCTAAAATATACTTACTAAGATCAAACGATACTTTTTTGGATAATACAAAGTGTAATACAGCGATTTGGGGGGGAAGTGGGGGGAGGGGGTGGGGGGGGGAGTGGGGGGGGGGGGATATGAAACTTAATTGACATGGTATATAGTCAGAATCCTTTGACTTTGTTCGACCAGAAAATGAGCAGTGAGCGTGACATATTGACCAGGCCAACTCACGCTTTCCTGAAAATGTTAATCAATTTGTGTGTCCATTTGCGAAGAAGCATAAAGTAGATGACCAACACACTGACATTATGGTTATGTAAATTAAAGAGTATGTGCATTGTAATCTACTTATTATAGCCTATCTAGTCATCCATGTTTGTGTTTAATAAAGCTTTGTTTCTGGTAGGAATAATTCGGGGCATCGTACATGCATGTGAAAATGCAAAATTCGAACACGTACGCATTTCTTACACTTAAAAAATATTTGTGACTTAATAGAGATAATGGATGATTCCCACATTTAAAAAAAAAAAAGTAATATAAGTTTATATTTATGAAGAATTTCTTCCTAATTCCAAATACTCAAAGAAAAGTTCTTTTAAAAAAATTAGTAATTTAAATATTAAGAAGCGAAAATATTCGAAAAATTCGTCCGATCAAAACGCTACATTTTAACTGGGACGTCAAAACATCCATCCGTTTCTGTGGTTATCGTGAGGTTTCTGCTAAATTTGTTGGTGTAAGTTTTTCTGACAATTGTCATATCCCGTGCCGGCTGGCGTGATTTGCGAGAAACTTGTAAAACTGGTTTTCGCTGCTGCGTTTCAAGTAAAGTTATTTCATATAAAGTGACGTCACATTCGCTTTGAGCAAAACGAGTCGTTTTCCCCCCCAAAATAAACCAGCGAACTTAGGTTGCAAACTAAAAAAATAAAAAGTGCAGTGAACAGAAGTTTTTGTGTTTATGGCATTTTCGAAACATTTAGAATTGAATAAAATTTTTTTTAAAAATGCAGAAATTGTCCCTTATAACCTACCTGTTTGTGTTATGGAGAGATTGATAGATAAATGTTATTTTTATTGAAGAACAAAAAATGATTGGTGTCAACGTTGATCTTGATATTGAATAAGATATCCTAGTTATTAGAAATGATCAGCTGTGAAGTTAAATAAAATAAAAATATAAAAATAGGCTACAATGGTAAGACATTTTGAAAATTGTCTTGTATATATCTTGATATGAAAGAAGTAAAAAAAATAAGTGTCAAGAAAAAGCACATTGTATTTTATAATTCAATGAATAAAAATGTAATTGATGAAAATTAAATTCAATGTTTTTTTTAAATAAACTTAATTCCTTAATGTACTATATATATATATATATATATATATATATATATATATATATATATATATATATATATATATATAAAACACCTTTGATCCGTGTAAAACACGTATAATATTATACATATGCTTAAACATTTAATAAACTTAAACTATTATGATTTGAAATTTGTATTGTAAATTATTGAGGAATCGTTTTTATTGCATTAAAAATACTATGAATCAAAAAACAATTATAATTGAAATACATTTTCCTTGCTTTATATAATTCAGTTATCATTTCCCTTATCATAAATAATTATGAATTTAAGAAAACTATTACAATTGTAGATTCTTTTACATAGCATAATTGATTTATCGTTTAAACTGCTTTAAATAACTATGGATTGAAAAACTATTACAATTGCAAATTTTCTACGGTACATGTCTCAGTTTATTTTTCTAATACCATAAATAACTATGGATCTTAAAAAAAGTATTACAATTGAAATTTTTTCGCATCTCTTAACATAACTGCTAGCTCTTTTATTATCATAAATAACCGTGAAGCATCAAAAACTATTAATGATTTTCTCGTTAGTTGTATTTGAATTATCGTTTCAACTGCCTAAATAGAAGAGTTATGTCAAAGTCATGTAGCAAGTTGAAAAGTTAATTTAGGATTCACAAAATCATCGGAATTTCCTACAGTTATCAATAAAGCCTAGTTATAATAGTTTGAAACCATGATTAGGAATAATTAGAATTACTAATCACCTGGAAAATGTTGCATGTGAGACATCTGTTACTTGCTACCAAATACGTGTTTAGTACATAAATAGATTTATCTCATTATCAAATTTCCTAGTAATGGAAATTGGCATCCCAAACGCCAAGGATACTAAGGAATTAAATCTACGTCTCATTTATTGAAAAACATGAAACCTAGCTAACAAGATATGTTTCAGTTTCATATTATAAATACTGATACACCAACTTTATTTAATATCATTTACTGAAGTTAAATTTTACGCACTTTTTTCACTTGAACATTTATGCAAGAATGGTCTACTTCTACTATTACAAAAAATGGTCTAAATAGAAAATAATACATAATTTTTAAATATTTCCCTGCAACATATTTTAATAATTTGGAGAAGGGCTGCCCTCTTTTTTGCTCCAGTCACTTAACATTTAAACATGTTTATTATAATGTTACGAATTTTCTTCTCAAGGAAATAATAATACTGGATTATAAAAGTAAATCTTTTTATTCTCCCCCAAAGAAATGCACAATCATTTAAACAGAAGCAGCAAAATACAATCGAGCTCATATCAGAGCTTCCAGTCGTCCAGACTCAACAGCAGAGAAAACACAAGTTTCTTGCCGTTACGGAAGAACGCAGAACTGCATCCACAGTAGTTCAAGGCTTCGAAACAAAATGGCAGACGCGTGGCATCATTAGAATTTGTCAGAATCAGCCAAATAATTTGAACTTGAAGTTGGAGAATAAATTTAAACAGGATACGAAGTGTTGTTTTATAAAGAGGTTGTATTTGTTGTAAAGTTAACTTAAGGGGCTTATACACGAGGCGAGTAAAACGGTGAGTAAGACCTTGATAGTAAAATTCGTAAATTGATTTTTATGGCGAATTTTACTGTCAAGGTCCTACTCACCGTTTTACTCGCCTCTGTGTAAGCTCCTTTATCCATTTGTACGCGGAGGCAGGTGCTCGTTTACATAGTCTTTCCTTCTCTACACTCAGCTCGGGGGTTCTACAACCAACCAACCAACCAACCAACCAACCAACCAACCAACCAACCAACCAACCAACCAACCAACCAACCAACCAACCAACAGCAGTTCAATTCCAAAACATCCACAGTCGGAACTGAACTAGACTGACTCTGATTAGTGCTTACGCGAGCCTTTTATAGGTTGGCGATATTCTACAAAATTCTAGAAATGACCGGAAACACTTAATCATCGCCACTGTTTTAAAGCTTTGATTTCCGATATTATTGTTAATTTTTGTATTAATAAAAATCTATATTTAAAAGTGATTGCAGAACTAACATAGAATCAGAATTTGCCATTATATTTACATTATGTGCGATAATTATTTACCAATTCTCGTTCGAAACAATACACTGAGACAATTTTAAATAAACATGGCAAAGTATTTTCGTTGGATTCAGATCATTTGCATCCTAACAATAATTGTATAATTGGCCTATAAATCCCAGTGAAACTGTATATTTTGAGCTACATATTCAGAAACCCCCTTAAAGTTATTTTCTGTTTTATTACGAGTTATGTTACTGAAATGTTGACTCTGCTGAATAAATTTTTAAGTCAAAAATCAAGTCAATATAATAATCAAAAAGGAACTTTTGTATATTAAATGTTCTTCTATGAAGAAGCTCTCTGTGTCTCAGTTAACTATAGTATCGAACTTATAACCCAAAGGTCATGAGATAAAGTCAGCTAACTGTCATAATACTAGCGTGAAGAATGGTGAAGGACTCGTTAAATACATTGCGGTATCAATGGCTTCTCGTAGTTAGTGTGGCCTTTGATATGGAGAAAAAAAACGGTTTCTCAAGCGTCTATGTCTCGTAATATGACAAATCACTAAATCTTCTTGTGTAGTTATAAAGAGTAGTTTAGTGTAATTGTAGATCTGTTCTGAGTTATAACTTCGCAGTACGTCCCTTGTAAAATTTTTGCATCAGAAAACACTTATATATTAACATATTAGTTTTGTAACAAACTAACCCCCGTCTTTTAATTGTGGATAGCATTCCGAATACGAAGAATTATGTTTAACAGGAAGCATTAATAAACAACATAAATATGACGAAATATGTTAAACAGGAAATATTAGCAAGCATTCTCGGCTAACAGTTTTTCAAAACAGATACACTTTTTGAAGTGAGTATACTTATTTCTTTGTTATATGATAAGTTATTTAAATTTCGTAAAAAGGTAAATTCATCGTGACAGTTTTGTGAGAATACTTTTTAAAGAAAACTAGTTGTACTTCTTTAATACATGAGGATTTTTATCATTTTTGTTTTCAATTGTTATTTACCCTCAAAAATTTTAAAAATAAAGGACGTACGAGGTCGTACAAATTCCTAGAGATTCATTTAAAAAGAAAATAGCATTTGGTTCATTTTTTCGTATGACTATAATAAGAAATTAATGCCCGAAATTTGCAGATTGATAAACTTGATAACCATTGTTATAGAATTAATTTCAAGTTCTTACTTTTGCATGGAATTGTAATTTCAATATTTATTTAAAAATAACAATATTTTTTATAAAATGCAATACATATTACAATACAATAGTTGCATAAACTTCTGAAATTTCATCAAATAATAATCTCAAGTGCATGTTATTTATATAGTCTCGTATATTTTTGTTGAATAAACACTCTAAAACCCAGTCTACGGAAGCAAAAAGGAAAGAAAAAAAATTTGCTATTTACTTGCCAGACGCATTTTAATTAAAATAATCCAAGAATTTGTTTTCAGAAGAATGTATTTGCTGGATAAGAAAATCTAAAAAAAAAAAAAAAAAAAGAAAGAAAGAAAAAAAAGAAAAAAAGAAAAAAAAAGGAGTTCCCTTTGCAAACCTTGAAGTCTTTGACACTAACTTTCCTGCTTTTAATAATACTGCGCATCTTTCTCAGTGACGTAAAAACAGTAGAAAAACTCTCCAGTTCTTCTAAAATAAAGAAGGGATATTTCAAAAATGTGAGGAATTTCCAATCGCTTTATGAATGTATTAAGAACAGAAAAAAATATACTTCAGTTTTTACGAAGCAATCTTCGGGGTTTTGGAAGTTATTTTCTCAGTAAGATTAAAAGTCGAGTTTATCTTGCGTGGCAGTAGCTTTCTTTTTTTTCGTCCTACTTTCTGCTCCGTTCTTTTCGAAATACAATGTCAAAAAGTTGTCCTCGTTTTGTTTACGAAAAGTCAATATCGAAGAACCACGTTGTACTTGATAAGTTGATACTATTTTTTTAATATCGCACCCATCGATGTTTCATATTTTTTTAGTTCTTAGTCTTGTATTTAAAGAAATATTAAGGAAAGATGTTGCGATGTGTTTTAAACAATGCATACCTCCATTAATTTTACCATGTCCACTTATAAAAGTATAATTTCCTGATCTTTGATTCGAGGTTTAATATTAAATATTCAGCATGTTATGTTTAATGGAAAATGTAAACAACCATGTAGTACGTTATGTTATCTGAAAAATTAATCATTGTTATCAAGAATTATAACTAACTTATAAGAAAATTACTTGTACGGGTTGTGTCTACTCCTTTTTTTTTTTTTTTAAATACGTTAGTCAGTGTACAAATATCAAAAATACATAAATTTAAATTTAAACGTATTTATTTTTCCATTTGGCTGGCAATATATGGGCAATCAAACTTAAAGCGATCTTTTGGCCCAACACAATGCAAAATATTTGTATTAAATAAAGAACCCTGTAAAAACAAATCAGCTGGGCCAGCAGTAGGTGACTGACTGTGGCAATCACCTGAACTGCTGGCCCATCAGCGGATAGTTTTTGCTTTTCAGTGCATAAAAGTAACCGTCTGGCCTTCAGTAGGCCCAGCAATTATTTTATTGCTGCATCGTTTAAACAGTGTCCTAAAACCGCCTTGCCACAAGCGAGCCAGCACTGCTTTAATTGAAGCTAGCCTTATTAATATGGTGATGCGAACTATCATGCATTAGATAAAATAAAAACAAAACTAATAGCGAAGAGAATCTGTTGTTACGTTAGTGCTTATCGGTTTGGTTTTATTTAGATCATCGATGAACATTGATAAGCACATAACTAACTTGAAAATATAAAGGACATTACTTATTGAAAATAAAAGTTGTTTTTACAGTGAATTAAATTTTAAAAAGTTGTTGAGTCATGACTGTCTGATCAGTTCGTAAGTTAAGTTCGTAGAGCGTTGCCCGAGAGTTCTGAGTCATCTGATGTTGCCTGCCGGGTTGAGTCGAGTTGAGTTGTTGAGTTAGAGAGTTGGTGGGCATTTGACACCACAGTAACCCCTGCCAGAGTTTAAGTCAGGAGGTGTTTTAGAAATTTGACACGTCTTCCAGACCTTGTGGTTGTCTGGTGTTGTCCTGTTACATCATCTTGAGGAATCAAACGTCTTGGTTCGCTTGTCTGTTCCTCTGCCAAAGCCGAATCACTAATGGTGAACGCTGGCTTGAATCTATCAATGGAGACAGTAGATTCCTTTCCATTGACAAGCTGACGGAAGGTTTTGGTATCACGAGAAAGTACTCGATATGGGCCATCATAAGGTGGCTGGACCGATGCTCTCACTTGTCCAACTCGGACGAACACATGGGAGCAGGTGTTCAGCTCTTTATGAACGAAGATCTTCGGACGACTGTGATGGGAGATTGGAGTTGGTTTGATCCTATTCATAATGTTCCTCAGCATTTCAAAGAAAATAGTATGGTTTGGATCTGCTTCGCTGGAGACAAAAAATTCACCTGGAAGTCGTAAACGTGTGCCATATACCAGCTCAGCTGAAGTGGCGTTGATATCATCCTTAATTGAGGATCGCATGCCGAGGAGGATAGTAGGAAGAACTGCTCTCCATTTCTCTGTGTTGTGACACATGATGGCGCTCTTCAGAGGATGATGCAGACGTTCTACCAAACCATAGGACATAGGATGATAAGCGGTGGTGCGCAACTTGTTTATTCCAAGAAGCTTGGCTGGGGACTTGAAAAGTGTTGACTCAAATTGGCGTCCCTGGTCACTGGTGATGTGAGCCGGAACACCGAATCTTGAAATCCAACCAGAATACAAGGTCTCTGCAACACTTTCAGCTGTGATATCTTCGATGGGGAAAGCTTCGGGCCAACGGGTGAAGCGATCGACCACTGTCAAACAGTATCGAAATCCTTTGGATGGTATGAGTGAGATGACTAAATCGATGTGGATGTGAGAAAATCTAGTGTCAATAACTGCAAATGTTCCTAAGGGACTATATACAAGTCTTTGTACCTTGGAGCGTTGACAAGAATTACAGGCTTTAGCCCACATTCGACAATCTTTCTGCATGGAAGGCCAAATGAATCGTTCGCTTACGAGCTTCGCTGAAGATCGTATTCCAGGGTGATTGAAATTATGAAGGGTGTCGAATGCCAGTCGTCGATGTGCAGCTGGTAAGAAGGGACGGATTATCTTTGTAGAAACGTCGCAGTGTAACTCAACATCGGTTCCAGGAAGTTTAAGTTTCTGCAACTGAAGACTTGATGATGAGGACAAGAGAATTTCTTTCAGATCTTCGTCGATGGTTTGGTCCTTAGCAACTTGTTCATAGTCGATAGGATAAGGAAAAGTGACTGTAGCAATTCTTGACAGAGTGTCAGCTAGGATGTTTTTAGAGCCTTTAATGTGGACGATGTTGGTGGTGAATTGCCCTATAAAATCCAACTGTCGCATCTGGCGTTGTGAGCATTTGTCTTGCTTCTGCTTAAAGGCGAATGTCAGGGTTTTGTGGTCAGTGTACAGTTGAAATTCTCTGGCTTCAAGTATGTACCTGAAATGTTTAACTGCTGAATATGCTGCTAGAAGTTCCCGATCATATGCTGAATAATTTCTCTCGGTTGGTGCAGGTTTTTTGGAGAAAAATGCTAGTGGTTACAGATCGCCTGATAGAGAGACTTGATGAAGAGCAGCTCCGATTGCAAAGTCTGAGGCATCAACATGCAATGCTAAGGGGGCATTCGCTGAAGGATGATGCAAAAGAGTTGCTTGTGCCAGCTCAGTCTTACACTTGATGAAGGCCTGAACTGTCTGTATTATCTATGGGATCGGAGTTTTGTCCCTTCTACGACTATCCTTGAAAAGTTCATGAAGAGATGCTTGAGTTGATGCAGTGTGAGGCAGGAAACGTCTGTAGAAGTTGATGGTTCCAAGAAATTGCCGAAGTTGTTTCTTAGTCCCAGGCTTAGGGAAATCTTGAATGGCTTGGACTCGATCTGGCAAAGGTTCAGATCCATACTGGTTGACGAGGTATCCCAGGAATGGAACTTCTTTTGCTGCAAAGACGCATTTAGAGATGTTAATAGTCAGGCCGTACTTGTCCAGGCGCTTGAAGACTAATCTGTGGTGGTGATGACGCTCCTCAATATCAGAACTGGCAATCAGGATGTCATCGATATATGGAAAGCAGAAGTCTAATCCTTGCAGTACTTCATTGATGAATCTTTGAAAGCTCTGGGCCGCATTAGATAGACCAAAAGAAAGAAACAAAAATTCAAACAATCCAAACGGTGTATTGATTGAAGTTTTAGGTATGTAGTCCGGATTAACTGGAATGTGGTGAAAAGAGTGAACAAGGTCAATTTTTGAGAAAACCTTGCAACCCTCTAAATTCTGAGAAAAAACTTAAATATGCGGTACTGGATAGCTATCAGAAACAGTGATTTTGTTAAGAGCTCTATAATCGCCGGTAGGTCTCCAGTCATTATCCCCTTTTGGAACGAGGTGCAGTGGAGATGCCCAATTTGACTTTGAAGGGCGGCATATACCTTAAACCACCATATACTAAAATTCCTGCTTTGCTATTTTAAGCTGGGCAGGATGTAATCTACGTGGCCGAGAATGGCCGAGAAAATACAGGCGGACCTTCTGTTTCAATAAAATGCCTCGTGTTATGAGGAAACACTCCCGCAAATGGGAGGGGTCTAGTAAGGTTGGGGAATTCTTTTGAAATATCATGTACACATGAACCACTTGCAATAGTTTTAATTGATATAGGCGGTCCATGATAAGATCTTTCTGACGACGATAATGATGTTAAAGGATCAATGAGCTTTTTGTTTTTAATGTCAATAACCAGACCAAAATGTTCTAAGAAATCAGATCCAATATAGGCTTCGTTACGTCGGCAACAGTAAATTCCCACCTAAATGGAAGTCATAAGTTTAAATTTAATTCCATCATTTTTGTCCCATACGTAGCGATTTTAGAATCATTGGCGGCAAAGAGATATATGGGCGAAGGTTTATTATTTCCTCATTGAGGTATAATGGAAATATCAGCTCCAGAATCAACCAGAAATTTCGTGCCACTGTTAAGATCCAAAATAAACAAACGAAGGGCTTATATGTTTGGTGTTAGGGCCACCATCGCAAACCGCTACTGCAACTGGCCCCACGCATTTCCCAACGTATTTTGAAAGGAAAACAGAGAGTTGCACTTCAGTGCCCTTGGTCCAAATTTAAAATGATACCAGCACATACTTCTATCATTAAAATTGTTTTGGGTAATGTGTGGAGTTGCGGAACGATTACGGGAAATTGCATTTCTACGGTAGTTATTACTCCCGCGTGAATGGTCACGTTCACGATTTAATCCAAAATTCGTACTCAGTCTCTCAAGTTTTTGACTCAATTCAGAGATTTGACCTTTCAATTCAGAGAGGGTAGTATTTTTTGACACTAGAGATACATATGAATTGCTAGGTTCAGCCAATTCTGCAACTTTATCGGCAAGAATTGCCAACTTATCTAATTCATCCCCACTTATAGCTAGCACTGTTTGAATGTTTTTCGGAAGTCGTTGCAACCATAAATTTTTCAAAAATTCGTCACCAACTTTGCCATGCGACAGTTCCTTCATACGACGTAATAAGATGCTTGGTTTTTGGTCTCCAAGTTGTAAATCCTCCAATAGAATTTTTGCCTCTTTGACAGCTGAGTGTTGAAATAAATCCAAAAGCCGCGTTTTTAAAGTAGTAAAAGGTTTATCATCAGGACATTCGAGAACCAAATCACTAACTAAAGCCAAAATTTCATTATCTAGCACGTTAATTAAATAGTTGTATTTCGAAGTTTCGCTTCTAATTTGATTAATTGAAGATGCAGCATCGAGTTGCGCTAAAAATAACTTTATATTTCCCTTATGAAATACCGGTAATTTTATATGCACGCGGTTAATTTTCACATTTTCATCAGTGTTATCAGCAACCGACATTTTGACTTAAAAACAGAAGTAGTTGGAAAAATCAAAACGAAACCAAAATTAAATAATGCAATTAAAATAAGGCAATCACCACTCCGAAAGAATGAATGAATTAAGGTCAAATCCTTACCTTGTTCCCTCTGCCGTGGAATTCACTGCAGCTATACATCGGGTTTCACCACGTGTATTCAAACGACGTGTATCCATTTGAGAAGTTGGTTTTCATCCTTTTTAATTCGGCTTCAAATCGTTTAAAAGTCAGACAATGTGACAATCCTTTATCAGCATAGTTGTAATGACTCACGATTTCACTCAAAAGTTTGAAATTTTTTCGTTAATTCACAGGTCACCACTGTTACGTTAGTGCTTATCAGTTTCGTTTTATTTAAGTAACGATCATCGATGAACATTGACAAGCACATAACTAACTTGAAAATATAAAGGACATTACTTATTGAAAATAAAAGTTAAAAAAAAATAATAATAAAGTTGTTTTTACAGTGAAAATTAAATTTTAAAAAGTTGTTGAGTCATGACTGTCTGATCAGTTCGTTAGTTAAGTTCGTAGAGAGTTGCCCGGGTGTTCTGAGTCATCTGATGTTGCCTGCCGGGTTGAGTCGAGTTGAGTTGTTCAGTTAGAGAGCTGGTGGGCATGTGACACTACACTGTTCTCACTTAAAAACTAACACTTCATAAAGATCAATTGAAAACAAAAACAAAAATTAAACTTGTGCAGCCCCCAGTCTGACGCGGAACCCCAAGTGTTTAGTTCCCAAGCATGTTTGGTTCTCATTTAATAGACCCACAGTCTAAGGCAGCCTTGCCCAGATCCAGGGATCGAGCCTTAGACCTGTGGCTTGGCAGCCCAATGCGCTATCACTGCTCCACTGGGCTTCGAAAACAGAAACAAAGAGAATATTATTTATATTGTATCTTCCATCATAACTGAATATCACTCGGTATCGCATCTTCAGTGCGTTCTCCTTCAACGGTTCAACAGGGCGTCCATAAACAAGCGTAGTTCGCGCATGAGCAATAGGCATCCCTGACAATCTTTTGAGGGTGAGCATATTAACGGGCTACTGCTGGCAACTCACTGCTGGTTCGTTGACGTACGGCAGCAAATAAACAGAATGCTGGAAAGTCAGAAATGGGCCTGCATTTAGCCAATGTTAACAGCACATTGCTTACTCTTATCCACCACTGCCAGCATCCAGCCGTAAATAGGCCATCAGTAGTGTTTTTAAATAAACAAAGCCAGTTTTTGTTTGTCTATCTTAAAACTCTAAAAACACCTTTATTAAAAATTGTTACAATCTGGTCAGTAAGTTACTAGACGCAAAAAAATTTATCCGTCATCAAATAGATGTCACCTGTTGTTGCCAGATAAAATTATTGGAGGCAAAATATAGAAGCTTGTTTTTTATGAGATTTTATTTAATTGTTAGAAACTAAAAAATGGCTTATCGATCAAATTCATGGTACTTATGTTTGGCCTTAAACAAACTATCGTTTGAAATTATTACTATTATTAAATTAATAAGATTAAAAAATATATTAAAATATATTTAATGTATTATAATTTATGCATAAAAAACCGATACTGCTTTACAATATTGATTCTTACCATTTAATCACTTAAATAACTAACCAATGTTTGAAAATATTTAAAACAATATTCCATTATTATTAATTTCTCCGTCCCATTTAATTTTTTAAAGTATGTTTCGGATTTTAAGACTCTTTATGCGAAATAATAATAATAATAATAATAATAATAATAATAATAATAATAATAATAATAATAATAATAATAATAATAATAATAATAATAATAATAATAATAATAATAATAATAATAATAATAATAATAATAATAATAATAATAATAATAATAATAATAATAATAATAATAATAATAATAATAATAATAATAATAATAATAATAATAATAGTAATAATAATAATAATAATAATAATAATAATAATATAGAGAAATATAAAACTTTTCGTTAATTAAAGGGTACCTTTTGATTTTCTTCATTAATTTGAAAAAAGTATGTATTCAGCTTTCCGAAGTTTTATACGTATATTTAATGTGCTACTTTTAAAATTCATACTCTTATTAAGCTCATTCTCTTATTCAAACAAATTTAAAAGTTCCCGTTTTTCAGTATTTATTACTATTTTTTATATAATAATTTATTTCATAAAAAAATGATGCACAAATGCTCAATATAACAATGACAGATAATGAGATACTGCTCTTAATTCAAGTTCAGAAAATCATTGTTATTTCAGTTTATTTGGTAATTAATCTTATTTTAATAGTTTGACGACACAAATGTGATTTTTTTAAAAAACTACTTTCAATAATTTTAGAATTATAAATAATTTAAATTAACAATATTTAAAAAAGAATAATCTATTTTCTATAATAATGGCAACATTGTAATGACGAGGACAAAAAACTGAAAATAATGCTCATTCGAAACAACAATTAGAATGGATCTCTTCGAAACTCATCATCATTACTGATATGTATTTAAATAATAAAAAAATTACAATTCAAATCAATTTCTAAAGATTTATTTCTCCTAAATAAAAATATTTTTTAAATAACGAAGTAAATGGGGTGAAAGGGATCAAAATCAAAATATCGCATGATAGCATTATTTTATGCCTTGATAGTACTATTATTTTTTTGTGAAATAGTAACGTTTAAAACCTTTATTTTCTGCAGAATAATGAATATTCGTTTAGAAATAATTGCTCTCATTTTAGAAACCTCGTCATTTACCATTAGATTCTTGTTGCAAAGGAAAGAGAGAGAGAGAGCAATTTATTTAAAAGTTTCTTAATTGCAGCTTCGGTTATTTCCTACTGATCATTTGCATGTACGTGTTTCTCAGCTTAATAGGCATTTTAAAGCTTCAGAAGTTTGAAATGGTATAGAAAGGAAAAGTTTAAGATACATTTCAACAGCAGTGCTCAAGTACACGGTAGTTTGGTTCAAGTTTATAACAACTTATCGTTGTATGGCCTTATTTGTCGTAGTATGAATTTTAATAAATGATTAGGAAAATGTTCGTGGACACAATGCATCATTTTCCCAGTGCTTACAGATACTGCTTATAAAAGTTGATAATAATTCACATTGTCTAAAATACAAATAATGGTCTATGTACATAAGTGATTTTAAAAGATAACGTTATGTATGTTTGGAACAAAGAGATCTCATTATATGCCAATTAGAAAAATTATAATATTTATAATATTAATCTTCAGCAGGGTATAATTTGAAAATTTTAATTTACACCTATACCCAAGTGATTTTACAGCTATAGTCAAGCCAAACTTTTATTAAACTTAACTTTTCGAAATTATCTTTCTTCCTGCAGTTATAGTTGCTCTTATAGTTTGTCCAATTAAGTAAAAAAAATAAAAGGTTCTGTTGAACAATTCTTTTCCGAATTATTCATTCTTTCTGTAGAACTGTTTTCAACCATACATATATTCTGGTGAGTAAATTTGCGAGCAATACCGTTGTTTAATACTGCTTTACTAAGACTGAGAAAGTGTTGATAAAAATACACATAAGATTAATATCTTTAACTTCCAGTGTTCATCTACAGAAGTACTAACCAATGAACACACCTAATGATAATTACCCTTAAGATTCCCGAGTCCTCATTTGAAAAGAACGAACTTTTTCCTGAATACCTCATCATTCATCGCTATGCATATGATCTTAGGTCAGAGGTTATATTATCTAGGCACTGCGAACTGAACTCTTTAGAACAGGCTGTAATTGATAACACTTTTAATTGAAGATATATTGTATTAGTTGTAAAGTTAAATAAAATGCTTAAACTAATATACGTGATCATGGTGATATATTTATACTTATACCCCTCAATTTTCACTAATATTCAGAAAATTACAACTGTTAAAATTTGTATCATTACATTTTATGATGACAGAAAATCTGCTGATACCAGTCTTGCACCAGAAAAGTCTTGTTATAACCTATTCAGTTACTCAGTATACCCTGATTCCTTTACATCTTTATACCAACCCATTCTATTAACATTTTGTAGAAGTATTGATACGTAGTGGTGTTATATGACTTTTCACCAACGATCATAACTTTATTATTAATGGTCCGATTTACAAAATTCTATTTTTGTTTTGTAGGCAATAGTTGTTAATGTGTTTTCACCTAGAATGTAATATATATTGTTATAAAAACATTTTTTATGCATATTTTAATCTTAACTTTTTGTTAAAACTAAGTATTTTTTCAAACTTTTTGTTTAAAAACTTATAATTAAGTAAATATTGAAGCCAAATTCAAAATTCTTAATGGAAACATGCATCAATATAATATATTTTATTTGAAATAAAAATCATACCTTTAAGTTAATTACAAGTTTATTTTTGTATGTTCGAATGACGTTTAATTAGTCATTTTAATTGCAATTAGCTAATTAAAAATTAACGGAAAAATAGTTTATATATAAAAATACATCATATTTAATTCTGATATACCGCGAAAAAGTTTGAAACACTAATAAAAGAAAATCATCTCAGTTGTATATGTTTACCTTGAGATATCTAGTCTCGTTGAAAAGACAATGATTTATAATCATCTTCATTCTGTTATTAAATAAAGAGTATCACTTTGTGTAAAATTCTAAAGTAATTGTGCAATTTATTTCCTACTTTGTAATAACATGATGTTACGACTTTCAAGTTAATTCACTTGCATTTCCCCATAAACAATTACCTCCATCTTCCACTATATCTAAAATACCATCTCATCCAAACATAAACAAGTTGAAATTGATTACAATCCATTTCCCTGTGATAGAGCCGATTGGAAAAACCCGGGCGAAACTCCATCTAAATTTCCAATCCGGCGCAACCAATAACAATTTCTGTCTTGTCTTTCGTTCCCCTAGTTGCGATATCTCATAACCAAAATAAGACGTATTTGAGTTATTGGGGCGGCGTATTGTCGCTTCCCCCAGAGGCGACATTATACGCAATCAACAGCGCATAAAATAAAATGTTTCATCCACCCTCGAAATATATCAAAGAGGCAGAAGACCATTTTTTATTCCGCTGCTCGCATTAAATCCTAGATATGTTCACTGGAGGCCATTTGCAAATGAAGAATATCTTGTTTACTCTCTTACTTTTTGATAAATATTCACGTTTAGCCCCACCATGTATTTTGAATTGCGCACATCTTTCTAAGGATCGTACATTTTGCAAATGATATTGGGTTTATTGAGTGTCTGGGTATTTCTTTCGTAAGCGTCTATTCTTGGATGGCGAATGTTTGAGACGAACTGCACCTGCCAGTTTTGCTGGCAGCGCTGAATTTATTGAGTTGCTTTAAGTATATGTATTCTGTTCGGGATACGTCTCGGAGAAAAAATAATTACCGATTGTAGTTTAAAACAAAAAATCTTTTATATCGTTAGACATTGAAAGAATAAACACGAGAAGAATTTTGTTTTTATATTTTGTAATTAGCTTACACGACTGTTCTACTTTTTAGTATAATATTAAAGAATTACATCTTTAAATCTTTGACTCAGTTGTTCAAACAATGATTTTCTCTTGGATATTTTTTATGAATAATGAGCTGTCTCCTTTAGCTAAAAATTACATGTGGATCGAAAATGTCTTTGGTTCTTTTCATTTTAATTGATTCTAATGATAGACTGAACTTCTTAAGCAGTACTGTTATTTAAGCTTTTGTACTAAATCTTTAATGTATGCTTTTAGACACTCTTAATCATTTATATTTAGAAGACAATTATATTAGAGAAAAACTAAAAACCTATTAACATCTATACTTTTTTAATGCAGACGGGTAGAAATATATAGTTGAGTCACAAATAATTTTATTATAAATACCATTCAAGTTTTGAATTACAGAGAATGTAACTTGGGAATGTTGACTCTTCATGTACAACTGAGAGAATAACACTGCAGTTTTAAGAGAAACGTATAAAAATATATATAATCCCTCCAAAATATTAAACAACTTATTTTTCGTCAAAGGAGGGTGCTTTGCAAGTCAACACTAATGATCAGCAGTGTAAGTTTGTTAAAAAAGCATTGAATAGTTTCTCACAGATTATTTAAAGCATATATCTTAAAACTTATTAATATTATCTTTGTGGACAAGGCAATTTTTTTTCTGAGGACTTTGGTAATTATAGCATTACTCTTCTGCCAATAATTTATGAATTATAGATTTTTTTTTTTAAATGTCTGCTACTTTGTAAATTTTTTCTAGTATTACTGTAAATCAAACTACATTTGATATTTGTGTGATATATTTTCCTACGCCTGATCAAATACTTGTTTTAAATTTGAAATATATTTAAGTTCTTATGCTTTTGCTTCCTTCTGGTATATGAAAATGAATCACATAAAAAATAACACGCAATTTTTTCTGAATTATATTCATACCGCAATGAATTACATGTTTAAGAAATTTTCCAGGTGTACATATTTTCCACAGTTTGGGTACTGTTTAATTGTATAGATTCTTCAGAGTTTCAGAACACACATAATTAAGGAAATAAAACTATAAATACTTTTAAAAGCATGTTATTAATATAAAAAAGTAAAATTCCGGACACAAATCAGACAATTCTTAATGTTTTAGACTCGCTGTTTCATATACATACTTTGAGATTACTCTTATTCCCTGAATGAATCTGTCTCATAAAAAAACAAAGAATAACCATACATAATAAACATAAAAAAAGAATATAAATGCATAACAAATTTTAAGCTAGAACTGTCAATAAAATGACTTTTCAAAAGCGGATGCGCACAAGTAGTCCATTAACTGCTATCATTATCATTTTAATACGTCTTAATTTGAGGACCAAAATTTATATAAATATGATTTCATTTTAACGAATCAAAATATGTACTGTTATTGCAGGGATTTTTTTTCCAAAATAGTTACTTTTAATCAGTTTTCTAGGCATGTCTTTTGAAAAAGAATTAAGGTATTTGAAGATTAAGACTCTTTAGTAAAGACTACAGCCCAGTGTTCAGTTACTTCAATCGTAAAATGCATTCCTTAAATCAAAAGGGTTGAAATTGATTTTCAGCCTCGAGTAATCCGAATTCTAAGAAGCCAGGAAGCAGCATTCCAACATATTTCCAGCATTCGTCAGCAGAAAGTTTCTCTCTTCTTTTAAGAAAACGTATTTGAAAAGCTTTTAAAAGTTTCCGAGTTGCTTTAACTGCGGTTTGCCGACGCATTTGAATTTTTTCCTTCTTTTTTCTTATATTTGTTGGTTGAAGCATGAGCAAAGATTTGCTTGTTCGAGTCAGTCTGTTTGGTTTAATGTGCACCTGCGAAGAAAGTTGCCGAAAGGTTTCTGAAAGCATAGAATCAAGTAGATGTAAAAGTTAAAGTCTTTTATTGTTCAATTTCATTAGCTTTATTCTTAAGATTTTGAATAAAAAACCTCAGATTAGTTTAGTTTTTTATTGCAAGATACTTTTTATAAAGTTAATGTGTTGTAGAGGCAAACTTAGTAAAAGCTAACAAATACCATGTTTGAGTTGATCACAAGGTAAGCCTAACTTGCGTAGAGAATTACAAAAGGTTTCAGAAATCATAGAATCAAGTAGCTGTAAACGTTAAAGTAATTTTTTGTTCATAATTGATAAGTTTAAGTATCTTTATTCCAAAGCTTTTAAAAAAAAATTTTGTCACTAGACCAGCGTTTCTCAACCTGTGGGGCGCGCCCCCTTGGGGGGAGCGAGCACACTAGAGGGGAAGCGTGAGAATATCGAAGAGAAAATATTAATTAAAACTATTGATTAACTGACTGAAAGGAAAGAACACATACACATAGAAAACAAAATACATTTCGACATATTTAACAAATAAAGTAAAACAACTGACTAAATCAAAACCTACTTAATCAAAACATACTAAATTAAAACAAATTTAATAATTATTAGTGACTTCCTTGGGCCTGTCTTGCAGAACAAAGTTTTTCGAAGGAAGGCTTAATATTAGAAATAGCCACTCTCAGTTCTGTTTCTATATTTAGCCAAGATCTATATTTTGTCTTCAAAGAAGCCACTGCAGAAAATCCAGTTTCACAAAGGTAGGATGTTCAAAATGGTAATAAAATGCGAAATGCCCTTGTTTTTAGTGCAGAAAAATCATCTTCTACTCCTGCCCAAAATTCAAGTAGTGATTTATTAATAAATTGTCTTTTGGTTTCGCCACTTGTCGTGAAGTCTATGAATTTTTCTTCCTCATCAATTGAGAGTCCTTTGGGAGTCTTATGAAATGGATCCCTAACCCACTTGTAACTTGCTCTTAGTTTGTCGTCAGAAAAAAAATGCTTTTTAAAATTCTTTGTCAGCATGGCTAAATGATTTTCAATGGTTACAAAAACAACATTTACATGTTCTTCTTCAGTCTTGTGAGTTTTAGTGTAATCATCCACATTTGCAAACATTGTTAGGTTTTTTGTTTTAAATGTCTACTCCACAACTCCAATTTTCTATAAAAAGCAGTAACTTTATCACTCGTATCCAACATATGTGTATTTGCTCCTTGGAGTTGAAGATTCAAGTTATTTAATTTCTCGAATATGTCGACCAAGTAGCTCAATTGCAACACAAATAAACCATCTCGAAAATTTTATGTTTCCAGTCTGTTTTCTTCTTCTAGGAAAATGACGATTTCTTCTCTTAATTCTTAAACACGTTGCAAAAATTTGCCACATGATAACCATCTGGCCTCGCAATAAAATCGCTGACTGTATTGAACCCATGTCTCTACAAAGTACAGAAAAGACTCTCGATTTCAGGGGTCTCATTTTTGTATAATTGACTACGGTTACAACCGTAGTTAGCACAATATTCAGACCAGGACTCATTTCTTTCGAAGCCAAAGCTTCTTTGTGCATCATGCAATGTGTCCAGACGCACTGAGGCGATTTTTTTCTTACAAGTGCTTGTATACCTTGGAATCTTCCGGACATTGAACGAACACCATCGGTGTATATTCAGACGCAATTTTTCCATTCTATGTGTGCCTTGTTTATAAAATCATTTAAAATAGCAAATAATGCGAGCGCTGTTGTTTGGAGTTCTATTGGTTTGCAGAAAAGTAGTTCTTCTACTACTGACATATTATCAGAAAATTGAACATAGGCAACTAAATGGTCATCTTTATTACTATCTGTTGCCCATCAAGCTGTATTAAAAACAATTTCTCACTCAACTTCGAGAAAAGCTGACACTGTACATCTTCAGCTATACCACTGTACATATTGCACCACCAATTCGACGAGCAACAGTATCATTTGAGAGAGGTATGGACTGCAATTGTTTAAAAAAATTATCTCCAAACATAGTTTCTACAATCTCAATTGCTGCTGGCAAAATAAGCTCTTTACCAATGGTGTGAGGTTTTTTACATCTGGCTTGTTTATATGAAACTATGTAAGATGCAGTTAAAGCTTTTTTATTCACAGACAAAGTTTCTTTAAAAAATAGTTTTTGCTTTTTATATGATTTTAATTTTAATTCGAAGAATTCTCTAGGTTTGCTGACGTACTCACTATGAAGCGTTTCCAAATGTCGTTTAAGTTTATTAGGTTTCATGCTGTTTGCGGCCAATATTTTTGAGCAAACGGTACGCAGGGGCCTTTCTTATTCATTTACTTCAGTACTGAGAAACCCAAAATGTAAGTATTCTTGAGAATATTTTCTTGATTTAATTTTCGGAACCACGCTAGTTTGTGTACTTGTTGATGCTTGAATATCGTCTAATGCTCGCTTACTTCCTCTTAAAAATTTATCCATGAGTCTGCATAAATCTGCTGCAGTGAATATTTAATAACTAAATTAATATAATTTTAATATATTATAAACTTACACGAAAATATTTATAATATACATATTAACGATAGCGATAGCAGGATGGACTCGAATGAGACTGGCTGGAATTGAAGCTTGTGTTATCGAACATTTTCGTTCTTCCTATGAGAAAACATTTGCTCTGCGCATGCTCGAGACGATATCGGTTGTGTTCACCGCCCGCTTGGTAAAATGTCAGATGTGGTTTCTCGCCAACGTTTCACTCTTGTTTTGGCAGCTAGTTAAAAATAATTTAAAAACAGAATCCAAAATACTCAGTATACATTATTGTTGTATATATTTTATTGTAAGTGGGGGCGCGATGAAAATTATGATTGAAAACTGGGCCGCGAATACTGAAAGGTTGAGAAACGGTGCACTAGACTTTACAGATTAGTTTATTGTTTTTACTGCAAGATACTTTTGATAAAGTTATTATGTTGCAGAAACAAATTTAGTAAAAGCTAACCAAGATTCTCTTAGTTATTTTACGAATTCTGATGTTTGCAATATTATGAGTATCATTTAGCAGAAGTAAAAGCATTTTGTATAAAATATTGCAGATTTTAACAGTTTTGAATTTTAATAAAATATTTCAAAAGTAAATTTCTCTAATAGTCTGTCCTTTTCATCCAATACTTTGTATTACCATAATTTTGGAAATTTTACAACCTTAGTTGGCAATTTTAAATTGCCGTTGCCTCATTATTATTTCAATGTAATTATAGCATCTTTCATTCTTAAAATAAGGTTCAATTAAACTTCATTCATATACCGGTAATCTTAGAAAATCAGACGTGAAAGGTCTTCAGCGCCAGACACAGAATGCGTAATTGTTCCTTAAGGACTCTTCAACAGCAACGGGGTCAAAGTATGCAGATTTCGCCCAGGAGGAGTCTTTTAATTAGAATACTTTAAAGAATTTAAATTGAAAATGTCTCCTCTCTATGCGAGATACGTTTGCTCACCACTTAAAAGATCTCGGAAACTATTGTCAAGCGAAATCCTTGGAGAGACTGACTACTTTAAACTGAAGTAGCGTCTAGCAATCTGAAGAATTCTGTCAGATTTTTTCCCTTTTTAGCTGCTGCCCAGCCTTGTACATTAATGAAATGGAGTTTCTGTGTGAAAGAAGAACGTTGTGGCAAATCGCAAAAAAAAAAAAAAAATATATGAATGAGTTTGCTTAAAGTATTTCTCGGAAGAATTTCCATAATTAAACTTTTGGCAGAAGCCTTGTCATCTTTGGAAGAAAGCATATGGAACGCGTTGGAAATGTGGCAGTAATTTGAAATCGGATTAAACGACTTGTTGGAGTTTATTTCTCGTGGAATAGAAAACACGTTTAAAAATGAATGCTTCATTGAATCGACTCGAAATCTTTTCTGTGCATATTAATTTGTAAACTTAGAAGTGTTTTAAAGGTTTTAAACTTAGAATACCAATGTATAGTTTACTTTTTTTTTTAATCAATATCAATCTCAATATCTTACTTTTTCTAGGCTTGCCCTTGTTCAAATGTATACCAAATTTTAAAGTTTGGAGTATATTGAAAGTGGGACATTGGGATATTCTTCGTTTGAAAGATTTTGACCTCTTAAAATTAGTTAATCAAGATAGGAATACTATAATATTTCTAAGTTTGTCCTTGCTGACATTTGTACCAAATGTCAGAGTTGTAACTACAGTTGAAGGGGGATTTGGGGATTTTATTGTTTGGAACAATTGACTCCCATTCGACTCCTCAAAATTATTTAATCAAAATAGGAATATCCTACTTTTTTATGTTTGTCTTTGTAGACGTTTGTAGTAAATTTAAGCGTTGTGCCTCTATGAGAAGTGGGTTGGTTGGTTGTATTCAGATTATCTGGCGCCGTCAGCAACACGAGGGCTATATTGAGCCGAAACATTCTACATTAGACAAGCCAAAATACATTTACAAACACCCATGCCAACACGGGACTCGAACTTGCAACCTCGCGGTCTAGAAGCTAGCACGCTAACCACTATACCCTTTGGTCGGCATATGAGAAGTGGGAGAGTTACAGATGAGTCATTGATTCAATGAGGGCATTGAATCAATGACTCATCTGCATATATCTACAAGTCAACGTTTACTTAAGTATGCATTTACTTATTATGCATCCAGTAGTTTTGAATTTATGTTACAAGTTTGCATAGCCACACTGTTGCAGTTGGACAATAGGAATCTATCATTAGAGTGTTTTGTGGTAAAACAAACCACAAACTTGCTAGTAATAAACATAACACCTCTTTAAAGATGCTAAACGCCACTACTGTAGAATTTTTCCTTATGTTTGCTATAAAAAACTTTATGTTTTAAGTAAGATGAAGCAGAAAACATGGTCATTGTAACAAATTATTTAACTAAATAGATGTTAAGTTTTTGTGCTATAGTACTACTGCAAGTATTTGTTTCATAACCAAGATGAGTGGTAAAAATGGGGGATAAAAATGTCTCGCTAGAAAAAGGAAACTGATTCTGTAAGATTCTGAGGAATCGGAAAAAAGTGAAAGGTCTTCTGTTGTTTGTAACTTTGTAACTTTTTCCTTTATTTTTCATTCCATCTTCAACAAAAAAATGTACTCATCCGAGAGTGCTAGTAGCACTATTTCTAACTCAAAACCAACAGACACAACTTAAAAAAAAGACCACAATGTAGAAAATACTTCTAATAAAATCCTTTATTTAGCAATAAATATGTAGTAGTTCAAACAATAAACCTTTTAGTAACTTCTAAAACGAATCAATCATATGGCGACACATTTTATTTTGCAAATTAGAACCTATTGTCTTAAAAAAATTCGTACTTCGGTTAAACTTAAAAGTAAAATTTGGCTCATTTGTAACTACTTATATGTATAGTTGTATTAATAAGTTTAACGGATTCTTTAAATTTTTTAAATCTTGTTTCATAATCTACGCAAGTTTTTTCCATCTGGTACACGACTAAGGCCTTAAGTGAATTGTTACACATATAAGACATGTTACTGTTGAATTGTTCTTATTTTTTATCATTCAGAGTGAAATTTAGGCTTATTTCAAGGAAGTTTCGGTTATGACTTACTTGGGAAATTCCTTTTGTGAGCTGTGTGGTGGAGTAGGAAAAAAAATTTGAAAATTGGGTATTTTATCTTTCCCGGTTTTGAAATTAAATTCTATGTTTTCTAATTTAAGATTTGCAGATTTGGATTTTAAAAGCTTGTTGTGAATAAAAGTGGTGACATTTATGATGTTTTTAAAGACATTAAAATAAAACTATGAAGTAATTTATAATTAGTAATGAAGTTTACACTACACAATTAAATAAATGTTAAGTTTTATTAATTTATTCATCTTCACTATGTATAATGTTTCTTTTATTGCTTAATAACTGCTCTGTTTTTAGAATTGCAAATAATTCAAACTTAAAAAAATACTAGCATACTAACTAGATTATCTTCACTAAATATTTAACAAACCATATTAAAAATTAAACTGTAGCGTAATGTAAAAGAATTGACTAAACTGCTCAAACAGATAAATATATGTTAATAATTTGCCTTCTTTTGTTATAAACTTCAATTTCTTTTTAAATGTTTATATTTAAACGAAAAAAAAAAGTTGTACCATTAGGAAAACTTTCACTAACCACATTGGAAAATTTTATTAATTTGATTATGATGACTTAAATTATGATAAATGTTATTTTACTTTAATAAATATGGATAAATAAATTTAGATATACGCAATATTAAACGCAATTATTGGTACAAAACTATTCTCTACATTTTCTTTCCAATTCTTTTATTTCCCCTTATCTCTTCCTCCACACAACACAGCTGGTTTGCTTAGAAGCAGCCCTTCAGTTGCAAGACAAACATCCCCAAGTAAAGAGCATCCTCTGGCCTATTGATATCTATTCTCCCCTACTAGGAGTGGAAAAATCCCCAATCAAAAGCGCATGCGCCCTCCAATCCACTGGCCACTCTCTCACTTCTCCAACAGCATCCTGAAGCTGAAGATCGGAGTGGCTCACCCTCTTAGCATCTTTTATTCCCACGCTTGTGGTATGCGGTGTATGTCCCGCCTTGGGACTCTATCAATTGGCTCAATGTGTTTTGGTGCATTATTCATGAGGACTGTTCTATAGGTTCTAGGGATATATGAGTCAGTTATAAAGTTGGTGGATTCTTTGGAAGTTTGAGATTTAATTGGAACTGGATTTCCTGTGAGTTTTAAGGATTTTATAAGGATTTGTGACTTTGAGGATTATTTAGGGGTTTTGATATGCTGAAGTCAAGGGAAGTTTAATAATGTATATAGTTTGTCAGAAACTCTTTAGAATGCTGCATGTCAAGTGATTAATTTAATAATATACTTTATTTGAAATTTCATAAAATAAATATGAAATCAACATTTTACTTTCGAAATTGTGTGCTTTAAAATACGAATATACGAGAAGTCTACATATTTCAGTGGAATTACAAATATATGTCAATAGGTGAAACACTATGATGTAAGACTTTAAAAAAGTAATTTTCACTGAAATTTCTTTTCAATTAAGCATAAACTTTATTTAAATTTGACAGCAATTCTGATTGAAAATCGGACATTTTAAAGAACTTTTGATAGATTTTCCTCATTTAAAATTTCCGATACTCCAAGAAAAATCCATTCAATTACAGTTATCAACTACCGATTCACTTTTCAACTACTGGTTTGAAACTCAAAATATCAATAACCTCTACCCTTTGAATTGTACAAAGAACATTTTAAAGCAACAATCTCTACTCAATCTTCTCACCAATCGAATCAACCCAAAAGCATAGGCCATGTCATCTCAAACCCCTCTTCACGTAACTCTTCTTCTAATCCTCACCATCCACTCTACAACAGCACGAAGCATAGAAACTGAATCCAAAACACTCAGTTCTCGTGTGGTCAATACCCGCTACGGGTCCCTCCGCGGATTTATCAGTAGCCTCCCCAATCGTCAACTTCAGCCTACAGAAGTATTTCTAGGGGTTCCCTATGCAGGAGCCCCCAAGGGACCCCTTCGTTTCATGCCACCTGTCACCTCCCCACACTGGAAAGGGGTGAGACTGGCTGACCACCTGAGTTCCGTTTGCCCCCAAAGACTTCCAGATGTTGCCAATGAGACTGAGGCTTTGACAAGGATGCCCCTGGGGAGGTTTCTGTATCTGAGGAGGCTATTGCCATATCTGACAAACCAGAGCGAGGATTGCTTGTATCTCAACATATATGCGCCAAGTTCTGGTAAGTGGTTTATGTGCAGTTGACTCATGTATTTGATTGTTGTATATTTATATATATATATATTGTGTGATAATGCATGAATGAAATCAAGCTCTAAGTAATTTGTAATGTAATTAAATGTATTAAATACATGTTTCTACGTTTACGAGTAAAAGTGTGTGGTTTTCATAAGACTTGAAATTTAAGTATGAATCGGACGGATTTAAAGGTTATGAATAATAAGTTTAGTTACGAATGTAAATAAAAATTAAAATATTATAATTATTTAGCTTTTTAAGAGTTAAACGATATAAATTATATTCTATTGTTTTCTACAATCATAGTTCATAGTCAATTATGCATTTTTAATTGTTCATTTTTATTAAATTTTCAGATATAAAAATTGAACTTTTTGGGATCATTACGTAAGGCTTGAAATTTCCAATAAAGTTTGAATCGGGAGGATTATAAAGGTTATAAACAATAAGTATAGTTACGAATTTAAATAAAAATTAAAATATTATAATTAGGATGCACGTAAAAAAGATATTATACTGTTATAGAAAACTTTATCTTTAACATTTATAAGTAAATGGATGCCTAACGCTTGAATTAATAAGACAATTTCTGAAGCATTTAGTGTGTATCAAGTTAAAATTTAAAGTAGAAAAAGTCATTAAACAAAAAGTAAAATGTCTGCAACATTTTAATATGTTAAATATGTATTCTGCGAAATTTTAAGTGTGAACTTTTCAAATAGCTGGAAATAGAACACATTCATTTGAGTAACATATTTAAAAATTATCTCCCCATTATGCATTGACGTATAAATAATATATATATATATTTCAAGATTCGAATTTGGAATTTGGGGACTCGATAGTAAAAGCACCTTTTATTGCATACTTTTATTTGTGAAATACCTCTGATATTACGAGAAAAAAAAATTAAACGTAGTAATACCAAGTTTCTAATTTAAATCACAGAAAAATATTAAAAATAATAATAATAACTTTAAAATGGTGCATATCCCAAAAAGGTATACCAAACAAGTGCATGAATGCAAATATGTGATTTAAATTTTTTAAATACATATAAGGTACTTTTAGATTAATTTTAAAATAAGGTATACGAATCCCTAATTATCAACTGAAAAGTTATGGACACAACATAAATTTGGCTTAAGTACCTTATATGTACTTAAAAAATTTAAATCACATATTTTATTGAATAGCTGCAATTGAGTTAAAATTATTTATTGAGTTAAAAACTATGTACTACATTAAATAAGCTACTTATTTGAAGAAAATTTAACACTATTGAATTTTGTAAAATAAATTTGTATAATATATACTTGAATTCAATCTCTGAAAAATTAAATATTATATATTCATGAATCTATCTTAAATACATAAATAATGCATCATTTCCAAAATTGGCAAAATAAGTTTTTGATGTATATAGTCTAATCATACAAAGGAACTTTGTTTTTCATTAGTATTTTAAACAAAATTTAATTTTAATGCAACCTCTATAGGATAAAAACTCATTCCAAATTTTACATGATGTCAAATCATGTTACAAAAAATTAATTATTATTTCATTTTTAAATGAAACAGAACAAAACGTCACATTAAAATAGCCCTGTAAGAAAAATAAATTTGGATTTTAACCAAATCAAATTGATTATTTCGTTCATCATACATAATGTATTCTAAAATTATGAATTATTAACATCTAAATAGATTTGCATGTAAACTAATTATTTTATTCAAGAGAACATTCTAATTATTATAATGGAATGATAATTCGTTCTAATAATGGAATGATAATTATTATTCAAAAATATTATAAATCATAGATTTTATTAGCATGTGATTTTTTTAAACAAAGATACGATTCACTTGGTTTTTAAAATAGTTTAAAATCCGACAGTTTTGAAATACAAATGTTGATTTATGATAATTTTGTCTTATAATTGCAGTAACTTTAATAATTGACTTTTTTCCATAAAATATTTATATGTAGAATTCATTATAACCATACTATAGCCTTATGGTGGTTTATTTTGTCCTTATTGTGAGCATTTTATCCATGTACCCTAATTTTCTAATACATATGGTAAAAAGTAGAAAGCTTTACAACCACTTTAGAAAACATATATATTTCGTTTCTATTATTGTGCTACCGTATTTTATTCATTAGAATGATTATTTATATGAATAAAATATGCTAGTAAAAGCTTGTTTAAAAATTGAGATTACAACAAAGAAAATTTGATAGAGAGGACTTACATACATATAAGCTAAATTTCAATTATGTAATTTATGGTTTTTATAGATATTCAAATGTTTGTGTCAAAGTATAACTCCAAAATATAATTTTTTAAGAATTTTAAGAGATTTATGTTACACTCTAATTCTAGCATTTAAAACTTCGATGTAACTAAACTAATTTCAATATTTATTATTTAAAACTTTTGCTTAGAATTGTGGTGTGCTGAAAATATAGTTATATTTATTTATATACACATATATATATTTTTACATACAAGTTTGTTATTTTCATTATTGTACAAAATTTAGAATTTTCTACAAAAATTTGAGACATTAAAAAATATGGATTTTTTACCCACAAGTTTGTAAGTCTCATAATTAAATAGTTATAATGAACAAAACTCAAAGTACAGTTTGCAATTCAAATTTATTTATTTCATCTTAAATGTATCGTCTGATACTAAAACCGAATGGCTTCATCCAAAACTATTTTAAATAATATTTCGGTTGAGTTTTAGCATATTTAACAGTCTCGAACCTCGTTTAAAGTTTAATAATACACACATAATAGTGTTATTTAACTTTATTGTTAAATTAAATAACATAATTATGCTGCAATAGTAGTCGGTGTTTACACAGTTGAACAAAAATGAAATGTGTACAGAATAGATAAAGCAGCCAGTAGGCGAGCAAAAATCTCATACCACCCAATCAATGTGTACAGAATGGCCAAAATTGCGAAAATTCCGGTTGAAGTCACTAGTTAAATATTTATACAAATATTAGTAGTTATCCATTATCTTGTGGACCATTGGATAGCTTTTTGTTGGCGGCAAAAGTTCAAACGACAGAGCCTCCTTGAAGATCCGATTGGCTTTGGACCAAGGCCGGGACCTTCGATCGGAATATTGAATCCGTTTGGCGAACTTTTGCCTCGCAAATAATCGACGGGATAATACGTAAGTATCCAAATATTATTTACCACTGATACTTTAAATGTACATACGTAGTACTTATGAAACTTAAGTTTGTCTTGGAAGTTGGTCACAGCTCAACATATTGTAGTTGCATGCTTCTTTGTCAGAGTAATGCAAATTCTATTGCTTTCTTAAATAATAGGATCAAAATATCTATACATACTCCTAAACTTCTGGAAATTCAAACGAAATATGTGAGTTGACTTTCTTGTATGGAGCACTTCTATCAACAGATTATTAAAGCTATATATTTTTTAATATTTTATTCAGCATTTTTTCATATATCTTACAACAACACACAAACTATTGAAATCTTACTTTCTCTTGAATTTCACCACCCAGAAAACGAAAAAGGTTTTTGAAGAGATGCAAAAGACATATATGAGATGCATATGAATGCGGCCCTTCCAAAAGTCATTTTTAGATTTTGAAAGTAAGATATTTCTACCATAAAGTCTTGAATGGAAGTTTTCTGCAGAAGGCAAATGTTATGCAAGTAAAGAATAAAGATTGTTTGGGAATCGTGAAATCGAATTTTTCTCGCATTTTCATGTGGAACAGAATAAACATCAATGTCCAAGAGAAGTTTGTACTTAAAATAAAAAAAAATAAAAAAAAAAGACTATATATATATATATATAACAGTTTTGTAATTTTTAAATTTTTTGTTAGGCTTTCGTTTTTTTTAGTCGACATATGTGTTTTAATTGATTCCATTCTAAGCCCCAAACATGGAAAGAAATATTTATTTATTTATTTATTTATTTATTTATTTATTAAAATAAACTAATGTATATCCTTCTTGTTAATTTTACTCAACAATTATTACCATGAGTTGAATGTACCATTTTTTAATAATGTTTTTAGATGCATTTCTGAAATGGTATTCTATCGTTCAACAATTTCATTTAAGTTCTGTTTTTAAGATAACGTATTATTATAACTGTAAACATTTCTTTTTATTTTAAATTCGTATAAATAAAAAAATTTCAAATGATATAATATTGATATACTTAAATGTTTGAAAAGTTTATCAAAATATTATTTTGCTATGACTGTTTGTAAAACATGTCAGTTAATGCAAAGTGTCAAAGTTTTAAAATTTTATCTAAATCTGCATTTTCTGATAAATATTTTAAAAATACAAATTTTTATTATTTATGATATATATTTTTTTCTTGTATATTATGTGACTTTTATTAAAAATACATATTTTTATTAAAAGTCACATAAGTGGTTGTACCATTCTTTAATTTTTAATAAGAGATAAAGCATGCACCTTTTCTAAATGAAGGTATTTAAGGATGAACAACTTTACATAATTTAAAAAGCAGAGAATAACACACACATTTTTTTTTTTTTTTTAAATGTTAACAGTAGCTTTAAGAAACTCAGTATGTGGCTGCATTTTCTTCTTGAAAAGAATTTAACGACAACTGAATTTCTGAGAGTTTTAACCGAAAAAGTTATTTCTAAAAGAATGTAAAGTGTTTTTAGGAACTTTCTCACGTCTCGTTTAGTTTGTAAAGTCGTATTGGATTTATTTTAAACATATTTTATATGCTAAAGACTGTGCTTGTAGGAGGATTTTTTTTTTAAATAGTAAAATTGTTTGTAAAAAAAATGTTTTTAAAATATTTGTCTCCATTTATTTCGTGACAAAATAATATCTTAATTAAAATAGAATGCATATTTGAATACTATTAGACAAACGCATTTTTTTCAAAGTAATTGTTTTTTTTTTTTATAAAACACTTCAATTCTACGTTTTTCACTACGGTTTCTTACGATTTTTTGAAAATGCATTGTTTATTTTTCCAGCAGCGGTATATAAGTTCACACGGCGACTGATCGTTACCCGATTAATGCATGTGTAAACATGCAGGCGCTTTTTTTTTTATGCAACCTAACGTTATCTTAGGAAGTAGTTCTTAAAAAAAACATTTTTAGACCGATGGGTGATACAGGTTTGTTTATCTCTGGTTTATTTTGCTAAAGAAAGAATCAAATAACACTTTATAGTAATAAGAAATTTATTTGTAACACTAAAAAGTGTCATTGCATTTCGTCGAACTTTTAGATGTCAGTAGTTTTTCAGTCATTGGGATTCATTTACATATTAAAATTGGATACAAATTTAAAAAATCCAAATGCATAAATATAGTATGTATCCGTTATTTCAATTCAAAATATAATTATGTCGGACTGCTATTTTTCATTAATTATTATGAAGTGTTTAAGTATTATGAATGACAGTAAGAAAATCAACCTAATGTTCATGCAAAACAATGTTTTCAGGTTAAAAATGTTTTAAAAATTACTATATTTTAATTATCTTCTTTCAAATGATAGCTTTTTTTAAAGCCAGAGAAAAATATTATTTATATATAGATTTAAAATTAATTTGAATAAAAAAATATTAGTTAATGCAACATTTTCTAAAATACCATAATTTACGATACACTTTCTTTATCTTGCTTGGATTGACCCTTCTATAACCCTCATCTCGTTCTTGCTTTTTATTACGGCGTAGAGTTGCAATACTATGAAAGAATATGTAAAAATATGTATTATGGGGACTTATACCGACAAGCAGTGTAAAATATTAATTCATTCATATTTAGTCATAATTTTACTTACTACCTTAAAATGTTACGAGAGCACACACACACACACACACACACACACACACACACACACACACACACACACACACACACACACACACACACACACACACACACACACACACACATACTACACACACACACAGACGTTTCAATATTGATACAAAGAAAAACACGTCATCGCTTATGCGTAAAGTGTTTTATTACATATAATATTGGCAAATTTGATTTAGGATGAATGAGGGATGATAAATTGAATATAATGATAAAATATTGTTGGAGGTTAGTTTTCAAGTTTTTAAGATTAATGAAAAATAATCTTGAAGACAACCTTTAAGGAGGAAATCGAATATAAGAGGTTCACGTAAGTGCAAAAAACTGAGTCTATTTGAAATTAAGATTTGCTCATGTTTCTGACGTTTTCAAATATAATATAAGTAAAAAATTTAATATTTTGTGATATAAAAGTTTTGGACTAAGAATCAGGTAGCATCACTTAACATATTTTGCAATTTTTTTAATTTTTTTTTATCATTTCAATGCATTGTTTATAATGATGTTAGTTTTTCATTTTAAATATTTGTTTGCTTCACAAATGTTTACGTTAAAAAAAAATCTCCTAATTAAATGAAAATTTTTTTTTTTGTTTCCACAGTTACATAATTAATCAAAAACGAAAATTTGCTTCACTTAAAAATGCAGTATTAATTGAATTGTTATGCAATTTGTAAGCATTACTTAAAATATATTTTCCAAAAATCTCCTTTTAAATTTATTTTTGAATGTATAAAAAAAGTTTTAATTATTTGGCTTGGCTTTTTAAATAACGTTTACTTTTAAATATATTATGTATTTATTTTTAATTGAATTTTTTATTTTCTATAAAAGGAAAATTTACCAAGCTTATTAAAATTATTTTAATTCTTATTCATTGCAAAGAAGTTAATTTCAATTGTAACAGTGCATAATCGAATTTATTTGTTTGTTGAGAATTGAGTTAAAAACCAATTGATTCTGATAAAAAAAAATTTGCAAACTGAACAAGTAAAAATACTCGGAGAAATAAAAGTCAAATTTTAATTATTAAATTATAGTAAGAGAACTTCTAATGAATCTAAAAGATGTAACGATTTACAAATAATTATATATTTCTCAATATTCATAGATTTCAGATAGATCCCTTAATGTGAGGAGTCCCTTAATAAAGTACTTTAGCACTATAAAACTACCACCAATACCACAAGTTAAGATTTTAATAATGAGTACGTCAAACTGTTATTAAACAATTCATTCAATACATCCAAACGTAAGTTATGTCACGCAACAATTAAATGTTTATGCAATGTATCTAAACGCAAATATCGTCACGCAACAATTCAAATCGCAATTTCATAAATCAATTGGTAGAATGTATTTTGCATATAGGCGTACTGTTAATGTGAAATCAGCTCGTTTGAGTTCTATAACAAGAAGTTATATGCAATCTCTTTAGCACTGTTACTAGTTGCGTATATGGGTATAATGCTGCAATAGTGTAAAACAGTCATTATTAATGGGTGTGGCTCACGTTACAATTCTAAGTGTTAGCACTGCTTGTGCATGTCTTGTAGTGGAATGCATTGGAATCATTTGCTGACCAACACCACCTTACACCATAATGTGTTCTCGGTGTTGCAATATAGTGTAATGCAGAATTTATTTATGAGAGCTATTTTGGGTTACAGTTCAATACTCAAGAGCAATTCAATGTTTCTTAACCATGATAAAGATTGTTGACATGATAGTGCATGATACAAATGAGCTAAAATATATTTTGACTAAATTTGGAAAGATATTGAATATTTTGTGATTGGTAAAAGTTCATGGAATGCAGTAGCGGTTTTATGCGGTAATTATGATTGAACATTGTCTTTAAATTGTGTCGTAGGTATTGATAGCATACATGGGGATTTTTCCTAAACTGTTAAGAATATATTGATGATTAATGTATAAAAACGAGCTTTTTTTAAAGGGTGTTACAGATTCTCCATAGCATTTTTTGTTAAAAATATTTTTTTGCACATTATTTAGAGTAAAAAGATTAGTATTTCAAGCAATGGTAGCATAAATTTGTCTTCAAGAAACGTTTAGCTACTCAACTTTTATCAAAAGTGATGATGTGGAATTTTAATTATATTATAGAAAGTGCCTCATGCGTATTTTTTATTTTCTGGTAATTTCCTTCCCATATTTGGATTTTTGTGAGCGGTAATTAGGAGATAATAAGTAATTAGGAGATTTGCAAATCATGCAAAATTTCATTGATTGATACCGAATAGGTTGCATATCGATCCATTATTATTATTTTATGATAAAACATTTTAGTGTGCATTTGATATTACTTAGGATACATTGATTATTGTTTTGTAATATAATATTTTAGAGTACATTTGATATTATTTTGGGTACATTGATTATTTTTTTGTGATATTTTAGGGTACACTTGATTTCATTTAGGGTACATTGATTATAACTTTAGAATATTTTAGGGTACATTTGTGTTTTCAATGGGTGTTTTGTGATATTTTAGGGTACATTTGATTTCATTTAGGGTACATTGATTATAACTTTAGAATATTTTAGGGTACATTTGTGTTTTCAATGGAACAAAAATATTTTTTAATGCAAAACTAGAAATATTTTCTAGTTTTGCATTGCTATCGTTTTGTGACTATTGTTAAAGGGGCAGAAACGTTTTCTACCTGCATTGCCATCATTGAGCCACTATTTCACCCCTGCACCTGCGAAGAAAAAGACCGAAGTTGTATTGATTTCAGGAGCATCAAATGACAAATGTTATTAGTTTAATTGATTGCCAATAGATGGCTCTGCATACATTTGATTTTTCCCAAGAAAACGTTTATTATTTTCCAGAATTCTAGAGTAACTAGCCTCTCCTTTAGAACTAAAATACTCACCCTTTAAATGACAATTACTAATTTAACCATATCTCAATGGATTCAATATATTTCCTACAACATAAGGCATATATGAATTTGTTGGTCTACTTTTATACAAGTAAATTTGTAACAAGTTTTTTCTAATGTTTTAGCTCCAAATAAAATTTGATAAAAGAAATCTTCAATTCGTAATTTTTGTTGCATAAACCACTATTGATAAATTGAGTTTCTTCAATCATATATCCTACAGTACGTTGAGTCAGATTATACAAATAATCCCTTGAATTTGATCTAGAAAATTATTAGTTATTCTGAATTTATTTGTAAATTAATATTACTGCATGTAAATTTGTTATTACAAGTAATAATCCAATAGTTTTGTTAAAAGTCTGTATTAGTGAATTGAGTTATTGTAAACCAAATACTAATCTTTGATCGTTGACATGAATTTCAAATGGATATTACTCTTTTCCAAATTTAAAAGAAATTTGAAAACTATAATTTCAACTTTTTGAGTAGTTAATAATCGGGTTACCTTTTGTTTTAAGAGTGTATTTGACATTTTTGTGTAAAATTGTTGTGAAATACGAATACAAAACTTTAGTATTTTATGGAAGAATTTTCAGTTAAATTTTGGCAGGCTAATACACATCTCATTGAGACTTTTAGTTTGATTTAAAACATTTGATGTTTTAGATGAGATATAGAGCTTTAAAAACTTTTTATTATCATGGGGAAAAGAATATTTGAAAAGAGTATTTTCAAGAAAATATGAGATACTTATAAGTATTGGATATAATAAGTAATATTTTTTTCAAAAAATAATAAGTATTATTTTTTGAAAAAAATAATAGGAAATATTTTTAAATGTGCGGATATCAGATTTTATAAATGTATTTTCTAAAATGAAACCAAAGTATAGATTTTTTATTAAATTTAAATGCGATTTAATTTAATATCTGTATCTCGGAGAAAAAAAAAACACAAGGTCCAAATTTTTTGAAATTAACGTTTTGGCACCATCTTACATAACACTTCCCGCTCTTTCTATTGGAATGAAGCACTATGTATTTGCAAGGATCCATCATCAGTACTAGAAGTGTGGATAGACGCGGGGTGATGAGCCCGCCCACTTTTCAAGAAAACACTCATGCGTCCCACCACTTCTAAAACCTCAGAAATCCATCCCTCTACTTTCAAAAACACTCAATCCAACTGAAAACTACTCAAGAAAATTAACATCCTTTAAATGTAGTTACAATGAGAAAAGTGATTTAAAGTTTTCAAATGTAAAAAAACAAAACAATTATTTATGGTATATATATAGTACATATTAACATATCATACTATTATAGAAATGTATTATATTACTTTGTATAACGATATAATTATTTTTATTAACAAATACTGTTACACCTGATCAACTTTTAACTGTGGAAGAACTTTCTTTTAAGTTAAATTTCTATTCTTGTTTCGTATAAATACAAGTTATTTGTAAAAACAAACATATTTTAGAGTTCTCTATTAATTTACTTTCGTGAAAGTATGCACATATTTAGAAGTACAATTTAAATCTCTAAATAAACAGTTTTATATATAAGGCTGAATTCTTACTTCACTTTACCTCATACTTCCAAGTTACAAAACTAAGTCTCACAATATTCATTACAATAACAATAAATTTTGAATCCTTGTTCAATGTTAGTATTACGATGTATGAATTATTTCCTTACAAAGTTAATATTTCTATTATAAAAACGAAATTAAAAAATGTAACTTTGGGAGGAGGGGGCTTGCATTTGTCATCAACTTTTGGGCATTCCCCCACTTTTATTTAACCCACTTCTACCACTGTCCATCATAACAAAAGGGAGAAAAGATCGTAACTGTAACATTCATTTGGATCTCCTATAAAATTTGCTTTTTGTGACATAGTGCGCTTTCCTTCCGGGCTATAGATGTATAAGAAGTGTTTTAACATATAATTTTTAATTATTCCACTACTTTTAAATAGTGTTATAGAAATATGATATTTTTATAAGTATCCAAGATTTTCCTTAGCACAAGTGAAGTTTAAATGTATACAAATTTATTAAAAAAAGTAGTATGTTTGTAGGAACCTGATGAATGAATTATAAGTAATGCATATATTAAGAGGTCAACTTAATTAAGGGCTGTTGCAAATGTTTCGCGTACAATAGTTTTATCTTTCATATAAGTGAACTATCATAAAATGTGTTAATTAAATAAAGAGCTCATCAGAAAGTACATAATTGATTGTTGGTGTATTTTAAACATATCTTTACATTTTATGTACATAGATTGCACTAATTACTATATTTATTTTAGAGCTCTAAAATAGTAAACTGACAAAGTGTATTTTTTTTTTTTTAATTTTTCTAACATAAATATTCTTCCGAGTTTTCAAAAACCGAAAGTATTGTAAGAACTTTTGTATATTATTATTTTTTTTTAAAACTAATTGAGACATTTAAAAATAATTTATGAAACGACTTTTGCCTTTAGATGATAGAAAAGTTTTCATACGTTGGTCAAAAACGCTACTACATTAACTAAGTTTTGCCCTAAAAGTTTCGCGTAACAATATTCGCAAACTTATAAACTTATTACAATATACAACACGTCAATTTAAGTTTTTAAATTATTAAAATGATTTTTTTAAACATCAAGTTACTAAATTTGTATCATCATGTTAGAAATTTTTTAAGTAATGCAAACATTTTATACTCCTATTGAAATTGAAGTCAACTGGGATATTAATTCAATTTAAAGTGTAGTGGCTTTTTTGCGGTCGCTAGGGATTCTGAGACCTTTGGTTTCCCAGCCAGATACTCTGTCCACTAGACAAAAGAGATGTATGGTGTCTAGGAGTTGTATCTGCTTGATCACAATGAGTGATAAACCACAATGCATTTAACCCGGGAGAACGCGCGCCTAAGATACGAACACGGACGCGCGCGCGGGGTCCAAATGGACCCCACGTACGTAAATCAGTTAATGCTAATTTTTGCATAATATTTAACGTCCAGCATGATTATAAAACTAATATTTATGAATTTTCGAAATTTTTAATACTACTAATTATTTGAATATATACACTTGTTTGGTATATATTGACGAAATCCGCAACGTCCCCAAAAAGCTAAAAGTTTTTCGTCAATTGTGACATATTCCCCAACACAGTAAGAGTCTTTACATTTCTTTATGAAAATTTGAAAAATATTTCTGATAGCAGCAAGCTTGTCTTCTTTTTGTCTTTCTTCCCTTGTGATGATGTTGTCAAACCTCAGGCATCTTAAAATAAATAAAAATCGTTTGTACGACATAGTGGCAGAAAAAATTTCAATTCCTATACCATCTGTAGCCCATGGGTCACGGACGTTCAGGTGAGACGATTTGTGCAAACCACACAAATATAACAGTCTAAACAACGCTCGTATTTCAAATTCGTCAGTTTCTTTGGCATCTCTCGTTCTGGAAAATTTCGATGATATTCTTTTAATGTAAATATTTGTACAAATAATTATTTCATCCATAATTTCATGGTCTATAAAAATTCCCCAAGCTTTATTTGGCGTTGTCACATTTTTTGCAGCCAATCTTGGTCCTGGTAGTCGCGAAATGATGTTGTGTGCACGCGTTCGAACGTCAGTTTTAAATTTTTCTTTCTTCCACAATGTACATTTATCTTTTCCAAGAAAATCCTTTTTGTTGGAAATATCCTCTTCTACGTCGGTATCCAAATCCAGTTCTGATTCTGAATCATGATTACTCAAATTCTCATGATCAGAACAATCTTCTTCATTAGAAATAGGGTCTTCATCACTTTCAACTTCATTCAAAAGTGTTCTCAGTCTTTCCATCTCTTTTTCGTATGGAGTCGGCATGGCGAAGCCAAGAAATAACGTCCGTACACTGAAAGTAGCAGCGGATGAATGCAGCTAATTCGGCTAACGCGGGAAGTCGCGCGGGGTCCAGACATACCCCAAACGTGACAACCCTTTTGTTAAAGAAGAAATAATGACCCTAAGGAATTTTGGACACCTGGTAGAGGTTGAAGGTCGTGGAAAAGTAGACTACTGAAAAGCAGGGCTGGTCAAGGTCGAACATATAATAGAAATTCCTTTTTAAAATCACGTGGGGTCCATTTGGACCCCGGGCGCGTCCTGCCGGGTTAATCTTTTATAATTTGCGTGAGTCATCTACTGAAATCTATAAAAATATTATTCGGGATTACTATTCAAATATGTAATGTCATGCTAAGGATATCTGCTCCAAATCTTGAGTGGTTTAAAGTGGTTTGAATTGTTCAATGTAGTGCAGGTTTCTGTTACAGAACCTATTTCGTATATAAAACTATTAAATAAGCGTTGATCAAATAATTCTGTTTCAAAATCAGACATTTGCATAAAAATATTTATGAGAGTACATTAATAACCAAATAGTTCTTTTTACATAAAATTTCATCGGATATTTAAAAAGTTAAAATTAAAAAATTAAATTTAAAATACGTTATAAATTAAATAATATTTATTTTTGAATTTTTTAATATTTTTGAAATATTTTACTCTTTTGTATTTCTTGAATGCCGTAATACTCAATGATACCTTTGTAAAAAGTTTAATCATAAAAACATTTTTTTTTTAAATCTTTTATTACGCATTGTCATCTTTAATGTGTTCAGCTCGAATGGAGGATCTCAAGGAATTAGTCATTCGAAGTAACAATAGAAGCGATCCTTTTGAGACAGCAACATAAGTTGATATCATCGACAACGAATCTATCTCTCAAATTTCAGCTCGATTGGATAATGGCAAAAGTGGATTACTTATTCATTCTAAGCTACTATAGAAGCCTAGCGTGTGTTAAAACAGTCTTTCAATGGAAGCTCCAAAACTTGTTAGAATTCCTTCTCATCAAGAACGAGTCTACCTACCAAGTTTTAGCTCTATTATGTGACAACAAGTGAGTTAATTAGTCATCCTAAACGGTTATTCAAGCATGACGTGTATAAAAGTAATATTTTAGTGACAGCCCCCAAAACATAATAGAGTTCAATGTCATCGACAACGAATCTATCCTCCAAGTTTCAGATAGACTAGATGATGGCAAGCGGGTTAATAGCTCTTCTCAGACTTATCCATCACAAACAAATACACACACAAAGAAAACCGAAGTCAATATAAACTAAAACTTTCTTTAAAGACTTCATGTCATACTGACAAATTATAATTTTTCATAATTTTGCGTTTCCTTAAACGCTGTGCTGATATATACATTTACAATCAAAATTATTCTTTTTATATAAATTTTAAAGTACTATGTAACTTAAAGTCTTGATGGTAAGTGATCTAATTAATACGTCAATGCATATTAAAAAACATTACAAATAAATAGATACCGGTTTTCGTATTTTTTAAATATAAAATGTTTTATTTTTTATAGTTATTTCAAGTCAAAACAGACACAATTAATTTTGTAATTATACGCTATTTTTTAAAAAGGAGTAAAAATGAGACAAAACGTCAGTTTTAATACCAAGAGAAAGAAATTAAGCAATAAAAACACAATATTTTAAAGGAAAAGCAATAAAACTCCCATTTAAAGAATAAAGGGTATCGCAAAATTACACCTCTGAAAGAAAAAAAAGTATGGAAACTAATAATTCAGAAACGTTATTTACCAAACGCTAACATTACATTTTACAGTTGATAAAGCAATTTAACTCGCATTGCATTTTTTCCTCCTCAGTTTAATTTTACACTCATTCTTCTTTCTTTATGCCTTTCTACTGTCATTGTAGCCACCGGAAAAAAATCAAGAAGAGAAATAAAACGAATATGTTTCTTTCATTTTTATTTCTAAATAAGCAATTCAAGAGCTATAAAACTTTTGAAAAATCGTTTCAGAATTTGTGCTTCGTACTTTTGATAAAAATGACAGAAAGAGAGAGAAAAAAAAATCCATCCTGGCATCTCAGACTGCGCAAAAGAAGAACCTCACATTTATCCTCATGAAGTAGGCTGACTCTCTACAAGAGAACCAAATACTCATATATATATATATATATATATATATATATATATATATATATATATATATATATATATATATATATATATATATATATATAAAAAGAAAATAATATAGATGGCGAAGATAGAAATAAAAGGAATATAGAAAAGAGAGACGAAAGATGAAAATAAATATACCTTTCACTTTTCCTTTAGCAACACACACTCGCAAATACATATATACATATCCTATTTATATAACGGCTGTGGAGAAAAAAGGCTTCTGGAAACAGACCGATGGGAACCCAGCGATTTACCCGGAATTTTACTGAGATAGTCCTCAGTATCCAGTCCTGACAGGCTTCGGAAATAGAAAAGGTTCAAATGACCGCCATATTGCGCCTGGTCACTTGCGCCTCTTTGGCAGTATGTCTGCGGAAAATTGCTTTTTTATGGTGTTATACTGGATACCATTTCAGCATCGCCGTTTTTATTGAACTTTACTCGAAGTGAATAAAATGCTGCGAATTCTTTCGTTGTACTGGATGTCGAGAATTATCAGTAATGGAGGAGCTGAATGTGGTTATTTTTTTATTATTTTTATTTTATTGTGTCTGGGTGGCTTTGTTATCCACAAAATAAAATTTTATATAACTACGTGATAAGAATTTTCTAACATTAAAGTGAGAGTTTAGATATGGTTATAAAAATTATACAAAAATGAGTATTTTATCTATCGTTATGAAGGTCAAAAGAAGTTTAATAATTTGGATAGTTTTCCTTGTAGTTTTATCGAATTACTTATAATTTTACTTAATCTAATGGACTTTATAGAAGAAATTTCTTTTGTTATATTATTAATCAAAGTTTATGACCAATCGCAACTACATCTCTAAAAATAAATTTGAATTTTCAAACATAATTAGTCAATCATAAATTCATAAATTTTGTTGTACAATCTGGCACTTCGTAGAGTAAATGCCTGCGATGCTTTAATGCTTATGTCCAGACTTTTCATGTTAAACAATTTAAATATTATTTAATGACTAAAAATATCGTGAAAGTGAAGCATAACGTACAATATCTTTGAAGCAGCAACATAACTGAATTTTACATTGTATATTTATTTCATAGATTTTTTGTACAGAATGCAAAATTCTGCATTGCAAAATCATTCTGAAATGTTACTTTGCCAAACATTTTGTTTTTGATACCAATGGTGGTTGGCGCAGTGGTAATGAATCACACATAAGTACTTTTTTAAAATCGACTCAATGAAAAATATCTTTCAAATATCAAATATGGCAATACAATTTTTTCTTTCGATTACCTGGCAATAAAATAACGATTTGAGATAAAATAAAATTAGAGGTAGATTTTTTGGGGAGGGAGGGATCCAAAAATATAGAAGACCTTTTGTCTAACAAAATATCTTTTGAAAAATGGTTGAATGGGATCAGCACATATCCAGAACTTCACGTTCTATGTTGTTAAAACTTTCTATCCTTTGTTAAATAGTAACCTTGTGAGACAGGAAAATAAAGTTTTCATCACAATCTCGTATAAGCATAACAAACTTACTATTTAAAACAATATATTTGATAAAAATTCATAATTAACGGCTCTTAAGATTTTACTAAAAATTGTTTTATGCATGCATTTACTTGTAGTTTATTCTTAATCCCTTTGTAATTCACGTAGAAATGCGTTAAAAATGTAAAAAATTGTAAGCTAAACTTTTTTCAGAAGTGAAAACCTAGTTTCGTCAAAAATCAACAACTTTATTCAACAATAAAATTGTCCGATCACAAGAAATGAAATATCTGAAAAAATGAGTGTGCATCCATCTAATGAAATCTAAAAAAAATAAAAAATAAATAAAAAAAAAAATATATAGCGAAGCAAATCATATTCAAAACTGTTTATTACACTTCAATACTGGCTACTTCTTTGAAATAAGAAATTGATCGCAGTAATTTACCGTTTTCTTTTACATACGTTAATTGTAATAAAGAAAATAATAACCCAATCAAATGTCACTATTTTTGGTGAAAATTAGTTTCCCGAATCTCGACGAGTTGGTATCAAAATGTTGTTACTTCCTACTTCCTGGACGGAAAAATTTACTAATACAAACACTTTTTTATTTCTAATTTGTTTATAATAGTAGGAATTAAGATTGATTAGATGAACACACATCTTGTGACAAGAAAATATTTCATTTTTATATAGAGGCGAGTGATTCTTTAGCATGGCAGTTTCTTTGTTTTGTGACATTTGTGTTATGAGTTTAAAAGCATTTAGCTAATTTTGGTGGAGTAAATGTTGAGAATAACCAAAATGTTATCACCAGAAGAGATTTTTTTATTCTATTGAATAGTTTTTATTAAAAATGGCAATTTGTTACCTTTCATAGCAATTACTGAACAATGAAATAATGATATCTTTGTTATAAAATTTCACGGAAGCTGCCAACTGATACCAAATTTTAACACCCTTAAATGCTCCATTTTAAATGCATATTATTTAAGCACAGACATGTATACTTTCTAAAAAACCACATTTTGGACTCTGGACTTTTCAAAACATGAATCTCGCCAACTCGGAAACATCAAATTTTTGCTCAGATTGCGATAGTTTCATTACCCTACTTTATATTTCGGAAGAATTTAAAATAAAAATAAATAATTAAAAATTTTCTTTTGTACCACATTTATTTATATAAAAATATTCTCCTTTTGGCTTGTATAGGAACAATTTTCTCGTCCAAATATTAAAATCACCAACTACTTTTTGATGAAGTTTGAAGCAATAATTTCGACTAAAACAATCATAAAATTCTTCAAATTGATCACGAGTTATATTTTAATATTTAAAAAATAACATAGAAGCGATAAATTAAAATATAACAATACAGCCGAAACTCCAATGCAGTGACAGTTATTACAATGCAATTGAAATTTCTGTGATAATTTTCACCTCTAGCTCATCCATGGATTTGAATCAAACTTAACTCAAACTAATACCATGAAGAAGGTTAACTCATCCACAGTGACAATTAGCTTACAGATATTTACCCACACGAAAACCTACATACAATTCCCAATAAGTTCTAAACTTAACTAGGATTAAATACTGTCGACCTATGTCCCTAGAACCATTTCCTTTGTGATTGACAAGGAACACCTGCATTACGTGTGGAGTAAGTGACAGCCCCTTTCCCTTAGATGACAAGAACATCTGGTTGCCATTGAAAGGACAGTTCGATTTAGGATGGTCATAGTGGTCAGTCATCGTAGATTGCTGCCAAGGGTAAACCTACAGATGTCATCTGATGTTGGAACTGTAATTTAGGTGGACATGGGATTACATGCAGATTGGAACTACTATAAATGGTTTAGATAACGTATAATAACGAAGTTATTTCTTGAAATAGTGAAAATCTATTACCAATTGTTGCCTTACTGACTTTCAAGAAGGATTTTTTTATCGCTAATATAAGCATCATGTTAAGTGATACTGATAAGAAATTTTGTTTTGAATCTTAGATAAAATATACAAAATTACGTTTTTTAGTTACTTTATTTACAGTTAATTTATTTTTAATAAGTCTTGCATCATCCCATGCACCTAATGCTAAATTTTTCAGCACACTATAGTTAGTTGGTTGGTTGTATTCAGATTATCTGGCTCCGTCAGCAACACGAGGGCTATAATGCGCCGAAACATTCGTCATTAGACAAGCCAACATACATTTACAAACACCCATGCCAACATGGGACTCGAACCCGCAACCTCGCGGTCTAGAAGCTAGCACGCTAACCACTATACCGTTTGGTGGGCCACTATAGTTAGCAAATATATTTGATTGATAATTAATAAGTTATTACATAAGTATAGAGTTTGAATAGATATACATAATTTGTTAAAATTTGAAAACTTTGCAAATTTAACTACTTATACATATTTTTGAAACAGAATGTTATATAATAATTTCCATGCGCTGTTTTTTTGTGACGATTTGTTTTTCTCCTTTTATAAGCATTCAACATAGATAAATAATTTACTTATCTAAGGACTAAGACTTAGGCTTTGACAAATAGCTCATATACAATTGCATATTGTGCCAAAATCTTGAAAATCTAACTCCATTCTTTTTTATTATTATTATTATTATTATTATTGTGCTACTCTATGAGCGGGAAAACTACTATGAAAAAATATAGCATTGTTTTAAAAGTGTAGTTCTCCAATTTAAACAATTCCCTTCATTGTTAAATCAATTCTTAATGTTAAAAAATGCTACCCTAAAAACTATATAATGGATGTGTGAATATGAAATATGATTTATTACAAGATCGCCTAGTAACATGAGCCGAGTTGTGCCAAGTTCTGCTTTCCAAATCAAGTTCTATTATATCTTTCAATAATAGAGAACAATTTGTAACTCTGATGAACGTTCAATAAAGATTCTTCCAAACAATATTAAATATTATGACTGTACATGTGTACCTTATTAATTAAAATGTTCATTTTAAAAGACTATTTTAAATTAATACAGTTAAGTATTACTTTATTAAATATTTAATTGTTTATCTCAGAGGTAAAGGACTCTTAGAGGTAATATGCTCTTTATTGCTATTTTTGCATGAAAAAATTGTTTTGTTTCTTCTTTTTTCTATTGCCATTCTTTAATAATAAATAATTCCCTTATAAGAAATTTTAAAATACGATTAGCCATCTATACAACATGACCTACCCACATATACCCATGATTTACCCTCTGAAGGTCCAGCGAATGGCCAAAATTCTAGTTGTTTACCCTGCAATAATTTTTAAATTGCATTTCTAATTCAAATAAATGATTTTTTTTTAAATTATTTTTAATTTATTTTGTTTTCGACAGTAAATTTCATATATACATGATTATGGGTAACGTTATTTTTAAATAATACAGTTATGAAAAATATATATTTTTTTTCAGTTATATCTTGTTTTTCATTTCCTAAAAGCTATTTTAATATTGTAATTAAATAAAAATATTATTTTTCTATTTTGTGTAAAATATATATATTTTTATTAGTATTATGGCTAGGGTTAGTATAATATATAGTATTCAATATATATTTTCAATCTGAAAATATAAAATTTAAAACTCAATGGACTGATTAAATTGAAACTTGAGAATGGAGAAAAACAATATTAAATATTAAACAGCAGATTAAACTTTTTCAGAACTTGAATTTCTTTTTCTGTAAATAAATATGATTCAGCTTATGTGACTTACTCATCTGATATTCCTTTAAATGTAACATTCTTTGCAACAAATTTCAATTCTCTAATACGAATAAAATACCTTTTTTTTTTTTTTTTTTCCTAATAAAAACCTATTTATCAATTCAAAACATGTACGGTTTTCTCCTAGTATGCCTTCTAAAATTGAAAATTCTCAACATTATTATTCTGACATGCATTAACTAAATAAGATGTGGTTTTTTTTCCATAAAAATATATTAAAAAAATATTATATATTCTGTAAGTTATCCTCTAAATATATTATTTTCTATATTCTAAGATATAGGGATAAATTTTTATTGATGTATGTATTTGCTGCGAAGCCAGTTTTTATTTAATGTCTTTATTTTAGTTATTACCAAAATATAGTTAAAATACCGTATAAAAAGTTAATTTTTTGTAAAATTAAGATTTTGAAAATATCAAAGGTGATTTGGTTACTTAAAATTCTTATCTGAATAATTATCAATTTAAATCCACTCATGAGTTACTTTTTAAGAAACATTTTAAAATACTCTAAAAATTGTTTAATTAAGTTTATCTTGTTACACTAAACCTTTCACTTATTTATAAGTACATTTCTAGCAAATACATTTTATTCTCTTTAGTTTTTGAAGAATTAAATAGGTTTAATTAATTAAATCTCGTAATATTTAGAAAAAAAAAATGTTTATTCGAACAAATCAACGATGCAGAAAATATGAAATTTTCATCTTCCGCAATTACATCACAAACTAGATTCCAAATTAAGCCACTGCGGATTGGCAAACTTTTCGCCTGGTATTTATTATTTCATACAATAAAGTTCTCTCCACAGTCTCAGCATTGGATGTGATAGTTAAATTGAAGCGAAAGACAAACGAATCAAGTCAAACTAATTAAAAGGCTGGTGTAGACAAGGCAGCCCAAAGCTGACTTTAATATCCTACGAGATTGGGACTCGAAATTGTTTATCGAAATAATTAAGGTTGGTAGGATTTAGGGATGTGCGAGACAAATAATTCAGTGAGTTAGATTTTGAGAATAGTTCATTGTTGCTTTGTGTGGTGTATTTTTTTTTATTTAGTTAATGTTTGATAAATTTGTAACATTGTTGTGTCGCTTTGGATTAATTTCAGTTGCATTTATTTTTACGTTTCATTCCTTCATTACCATTATTGCATTATTTCAAAAGATGCCTAAATGTTATATTATTTATTAAAATTTAACTCCATTTGATTTTTAAAATACAGTATTTTCATATGAATTTACATTATTATTATATTTTTGCTTAATGTTATTAACTTTTTTATGTTTTTTAAGATGATGTGCATTTTTAGTTGTTGCATTTTTTTTAAGGTTATATAAATTAATAATAATACAGGATGTTCTCAAATTTGTTGGAAAATGAAGTTTAGATAGACTAGTATGCATTATAAAACATTTATTTCTTCTGATTATATTTTGTTCACCATGCTATTCTGTATGAAAAAAAAAATTATTTTTGATACCTAGTTATTGAGATTTATACAGATCTATTTGAACTATATTGCTAAACTAAATTGTGAACACTTGTTATATTCTATCGCATATTAATTCATTAGTTATACAAGGTGTCCACAAATTAGTAGGACAATGGAGTTCAAATACATCTGAATAACTCTTAATAACTAAGCCTTATAAACCATTCTTTTTCCCCAATTAATTTATGTTCCCCGTGTCATTCTATATGCAAAATAACGTTTATTATGTCTTGTTATTAACCTTCTGAGGGTCACGGGCGTATATATCAGTCATTTGATCCCCAGTTTTTCCAGCAATACACAACCTTTTTAAATTTATAAATAAAATGTGAAATAAAATATTTTTTACATTTTTTTATTAGGATGATAGTTTAAAACCTACTTAAAACAAAATAAATAAAAAATAATTTAAACAAATTATATATTTAGATCAGAAATAAAATTTAAAAATTATTGCTAGGAAAACAACTGTATAATTTCGCCCATTCCCTTGACGCTCAGAGGGTTAAGAGTTATACAGATCAATTTGAACTCCATCGCCCAACTTATTTGTGAACTCCCAGTATATTGCTAGATGTAATTCATTCTTTAGTTTTTTCACATTAATTTTGATTGATTTCATTTTTTTGCAAATAATTTTAAAGTAAATAAGTTGCATATAGTTGTAAACTGTTTTGTTTGTTTAAATATTGTTGAATGCATGTTTTTAATTGTTACATTTGTTTTAAAATTTATATAATTCAATTATAGTATTATATTATATTATATTATATTATATTATATTAGGTTAGATTAGATTAGATTAGATTAGATTAGATTTGAGAGTGACAAAGTCAAGCGTACTTAGGCCTGACGAGTCCATTGTTCCTTTCATACTAAGAAGATGTAATGACTATGGAATGCTAAACGGTGCGTTATCCTTACAGAAGGCTTGTCATCAGAATTATCGTCTATAACATCACAGATTTTAAGCCTAACGTCCATGTATGATTGTTATTTGCCAAAAACATGCTTTCCTGTTTTAATTGAGTTCCCACAAACTCCGCAAAGGTTATTTTTGACAACTTTCATTATTTTAAGATGGTTCCTAAAACATTGACCGGTTAACCAAAAAATCATAATTCTACAGGACTTCCTGTCTAGGACTAATATAAATTGTTGCGTTTGGTTTGCGGTTCCTCTTATAAACTGTTTGGATTGCCTCATACATACCCTGAGATTTTTTCTACTTTAGTTCAGGCGTCTTCTCATTTTAGGCACCTCGAAAATAGGCTATTTTCGCGATTTTTTTTCGAGGATATTTGCAAACAATTATGGGATAAAATGGATCCTATATAATAAACACATATTTCAAGTACAAGAAAATTTTATTTTTTTATTTTTTTGAACAATTATTATAATGAAACAATAGCATCGAAAAACCCGTGTAGAAATGTAATGTTGATGAAATTTCGGAAACTATCCGGCCGATTGTCATGAAATTTGAATGACATATTCTTCATAGTTATGGCTATAGCGCATATCGTCAGATTTTTGAAATTTTGATTTGAAGTATTTTTTTTTTACAAAAAACTGCAAAAAAACGCATTTTTGTTTTTATTTTTTTGAAAAACGTGCGCCATTTTGTTATTTTCGCGAATATCCAAAATCTGATGATATGCGCTATAGCCATAACTATGAAGAATATGTCATTCAAATTTCATGACAATCGGCCGGATAGTTTCCGAAATTTCATCAACAAGCCACGAACATTACATTTCTACACGGGTTTTTCGATGCTACTGTTTTATTATAATAATTGTTCAAAAAAATAAAAAATAAATTTTTTCTTGTACTTGAAAGATGTGTTTATTATATAGGATCCATTTTATCCCATAATTGTTTGCAAAAATCCTCGAAAAAAAATCGCGAAAGTAGCCTATTTTCGAGGTGCCTAAAGTGAGAAGACGCCTTCATTTACTTTAGTAAAACCTATCGAAAGAGATTCTCTGTCCTCATATCATGAGACTAGGACAAATGGTGGTGCCCTGAAAGGCTTGTAAGTAGATCCAAGCCCGGCCATTTCGTCATTTCGTCTGCATGTTCATTGTCCATAATCCCATGATGCCCAGGAACTTAGATCAACGAAGTTTTTGTGTTTCTACCTAAATCGTGAATCATAGTATACTTATTAGAGTGGGCCGAAAAAAACTTTTTTTCGGAATCGCTATTCTAATAGTGTGGAAAGGGTTCTCTTTGGGTTCAATAAACACGGTGTAATTTTTTTTTTTTTTTTTTTTTAATTTTTTTTTTTTTTAATAACATCTTTGGCTCCCTCATCGCACTTGAGTTTTGGAAATTTGGTTAAAATTGGCAATACTTACTCAGCATTAGAAATATAATTATTTTTCCATATTTCTTTTCTACTAGTACGGAAGAGGTATCTACTGGGTTCAATAAGAAAGGTGTAAAGTATTTTTTCGATATAATTATATCTCCTGTTCCTCATCGCAAAGGAAATTTTGTAATTTTTGAAGAAAAGTGCACGTTTTCTTGCCATTTCATACAGTATCGGATAGGAAGGGAGAGGAGAGAGTTTTTTATTCCTCTTCACTTGTTTGAAGTGTTATGGGAATTTCATCCTCCATATTCTTGTGTCATGTGGTGAAACTGAGGATTTACTGGGTTTTGCTGGGTGAGCGTGCGCCTGTAAACGATCTATCTCTTGCTACTAGTTTGTTCTACGAAATCGGAAGTGTATGTGAGTTTTTAAATGGATTGCATTCTTCATTATATTTATTTCATTGATTTGTTAATAGACATGGCATCAAAAATCAGAACACGGAACAAATTTAAATGTCCAATATTTGAAAGCTACAAAGATATATTTCAAATTAATCTTCCTGCATACGAAGATATGCTGTGTTTCTACTTCTTTGAGATATTAAATCTTGCACCTAAAACAGGAAACAAAGAATTGAGTTTCTCGAGAATTGCGGAAATTGTTGTAACTAAAATTGAGTCTGTATGGGCAAAAGCAAGCACTGTCATTCCTATTGGGACCCATTATAGAATACTGCATATGATCCATACCTATTATAGAAAATATACTAATTTTAAGTGGTCTTACAAAAGAGGCATTACATTAAGGCTTTGCAAGCAGAGATCAAAGCATTTCAACAATAATCATGTTCAAAGTTATTTGACATTATGGTCGGCAATGTATTACTTTAGCAGATTGCAGATATATTAAAAAATTACCTCGAAATGAGTATAATTTCCTGAAAGATTAACTGACAACGAGACTTCTTTACATCGCCTCGCTTGACCCCCATCAATGAAACAGAAAAACTTCAGAATATTGTTGATAATGCTGATAGGAAGGCTCACAATTTATATTCAAATTATAAACAAGCAACTCCTAACGCAGGGTATGTAGATTATGAAGAAAAGGATTGTTCTTCAGATACATCTGAAGTAGATTTGAATCTGGACATTATAAGCAATCGACATGCGACATCGAAAAGCTGCAAAGGGAAAAGGTTAAATTTAGAAAGGATTTAAAATTTATTTCAAGCTTAAAAGAAGTTCACGCATTACCGTTGAAGGAGCTGTATTTGGATATTCGTAAAGATAGTAGAGATTAAAAGATACACACAAAGTAAAAGAGAAACATTTGTTTCTTATTGAAGAACAAGGTTCACATTAAAATGCTTATTTAATTTAATCATTTGGAAACAGATTATCGCGACAATTATCCTATATTTTTAGAGGTTCACAATAGATCTTTCTCAGCTTTTGGCAATTGTCTGTCACGGCATATCTCTTAATTGGGAATGGAAGTCCAATGTAAGTCGGTGTTTGGAATTGAAACTTGGTAAACCACTGCAGTGGATAATAAATCTCCAGCATTTCAATGAACTAACTCTCAAGCATCTGTTTGAAACGTTGGATGGGCCAACAAATGATTCAAAATCATATTCTGGTATTGTTGAATAGGAGCCTTGCCTTACATGTGAAAATTCGGCAGTAACAGCTTTCGAAATTAGTGACGGTGAGAAGTGACTTAAGAAAGGATCAAATGTACTTACTAGAAATATTTCAAGCGGCGTGATTGGGAAAGCGTTCATGGTCCATTATCAAATTCACGCGATCTGGTAATAGCGAACAGAGTTCTAAGAATTCTCCAGATCTAAGTTAATTCTCCAGATCCTTCTATGAAGTAATCACCGAGTTTGTAATGTAAAATTGCACTCCAAACTGATTTAATATAAAATCAAAACGCTCGCTGAAAGGTGCAGCTGAACATGTTAGGAATACTATTTATTGGTCCAGGTATTTATGTCAAGATCTCAAGAACGTCGTCAATGCAGTAATTTGTCGAAATTCGTTCTTTGCTCCTCCTGAGAATATCTTGAGATGTCAGTTGAAAAATGAAAGACTACACACCAGAAAATTTGCTGCACAACGTATAATTAAGTCTAGAGAGTCAGAGTCATCTTCCAATGTAATGTCAGCATGTGTATTTCTTTCACCGAAAACAATTTTTGAAGCTGCTGACTATACAGAAATGATTGACCGGTTATCATTTACTATTACTTCTCCACTAATCCATCATGATGTATCATCTAGCGTATTTTGTTCCATTGTGCGTGTTAAGAAAAATCCAGATTCGGACTTAGTTTATTTTCCTTCTCACACAGGCAGTTGAACGATGTGCCATGTTAATGACAGAAGCATCCGCTATGGTTTAAGGGTTTCAAAGTAGAGATGGGTTAGATTAAATACACATTATTTTTCGGACCAATTATGTCTGAATACGACCATAAGGTTTTTTCAAACCTCTTCCTGCTGATTAAGTGTAAATAAAATAAATTTTGGTACTAGCATGTCATAACATTCTATCAATACAATATTCTTAACGAATATTAGATTAATATACTAGGACTTAGCAATTATTTAATAATTTTCAGTCAGTATAAATAAATTGCAAAATATTATACAGCAATAAACAATGTATGTACCCATCTATTTCTCATGTTTAATTTATTTCTATAGAACATAAAAAGTGCACTTTTCTTCAAAAATTTCAAAATTTTAATTGCGATGCGGGGGCAGAAGATATTATCCAATCAAAAAAAATATTTTACACCGTGTTTATTGAGCAGAAAGAGAACCCTTTCCGCACTATTAGAATAGCGATTTCGAAAAAAAGTGTATTTCGGCCCATCCTAATACTTATCCCTTACTAATTTACCAGTAATGTATTATTATAAATTTTATTCATTGTTTAGTTGTTTCGGATTCATTTCAATTAAATTTACTAAATATTGTTCTACGTGAGCAATTTAAAAGTAAATTAAAATTTATGCAAATCATACATTTAATTTTATCGAGGCTTTATTTTACTAAATGAATGAAATAAACTAATGCTAGATTCTATCTATAAGCCTGTAATTATTTAAGCATTTTTAAAACAGTTAACTTTATTAACTATGTAACGAATATTACTTTTTTAAACATAGTTTTCGGTACTCATCTATTATACCGTCAAATGTTGTCGAACTTTTTGTTAGCGACAAAGAGTTTGAAACCACCTGGCCTACTCAGAGGTTCGGTTCGACTCGGGCCATTGTCGAAGCCATCCATTTACGAAACAAAATATTTGACAAACAGATTCCCTTAGTTCATTAAAACAATTGTTTCGGAGCAATGTCCAGTCCATCGGCATTTCTCAGGAAGGCCCCGAAGATGGTCCAAGTCTAACCAATCGTTTGAGAGGGTCGTAGAGTTTTAACTTTTTATCGCTAATAGTCGACAGAATAATACGTAAGTGCACAAATAATCTTGATTAACTTCTTTGCTAAGCAGTAGATTTTTGAAAATTGCTTCTCTGCTTCGCAACAATAAAATATAACCTTACTTTACAGCAATTTTCAACACTACCATTGCAGATTGCATGCAATTTTCGCATCTTTCAATGAGATTATTTGTCTTGTATTATTGAAAATGTTAAGAAAATGTTTTTTCCAAAGAATATTGAACAGTTAATTAACAATACTTGCCTTGCACACTAAGTAAACTAAAGGAAAATATTGTTCTTCAGTAGTGTTTAAAATGTGTATACAGACGTTCCTAATAAATTATTATTCAATGTAAGAAATAAATATAAGATTTTAAAATTAATTTTTAAAATAATGCTCAATCTCTTAGACGTATTGGGAACAAAAATATTTTTTTACTAATGTACTCCCATTTATTCCGAAATATTTGGTTGAAAGATTCATAATAATCTTATACTTGACAATAAATTATAAAATGATATGTTTTTAATAATATATTTTGATGCAGGAAAGTGTTGGCAATTCAGTTTGATTATAAAATATATCATTACAGAAATGACGAGATTTTGATTTATTATCGCTTACATATGGTTTATTTATATTTCTAACTAATAGAAGACAATATGACATTCCTCTCTGATTTCTCAGAAATAATTACTTTCCGACAAGATATGTTTTCGTGACAGGAAAAACTATATTTTAATTATATAACATGATACATTTTTCTCTGCCCCGAAACGTTGTATTTGTTACATCCTACGAACAATATGCTTTTCAAATACAAATACAAATTTTAAGACCAACAACAGGCTCAAGGCCCAACAGGGTTGGTCGAGTAAATATATACATACACGAATATAGAAATAGAAAATATTTTGCATATGATAGTTACAGGATCATACATACAATATAGAATAGTTACAGGATCATACACAGAATATACAATAGTTACAGGATTATGCAATACAATATACATAATGCAATACAATATACATAATGCAATACAATATACAAAGTTGACGCAGCGTTTGACAATCATACTGGACAAATGCAATTCATAATGCAAGCAATATATACAAGTTGACACAATAAACAATAGTAACAGGATTATACAATACAATATACATAATACAATACAATATACAAAGTTGACACAGTGTTTGACAATCATACTGTAAAATGCAATACATAATGCAAGTTGACAAATTTTATAAAAACTAACAGTACGCAAACATAAGTAACCAAATATGGTAACAAAATAACCTAAAATAAATATATACAAAGTACAAAATATAAGTTACTTACCTAGCCAGTGTAATCCAATTATTGCCCATTGATGATCCCCCAGTGCATATCTAACTGTTTCTTAAAACTCTTTACGCTCGCTAAATTTACAACATTTGCTGGCAAATCATTCCAATCATTGATAATCATACTGTAAAAATAGTGTTTCGCCCTTCCCTATTAAATTGAGATTTGAACAATTTGCACCCATTTCCTCGCGTCCTATTGTCAGTGACAAATTCTTAACTCCTAATTTCGCCATGTGCAATAAATTTAAATAACTGGATCAAATCCCCTCTTGCACTTCTTTCCTGCAGTGTATACATGTTTAATTTTTTCAATCTATCCTCATATGCCATACTCGAAGTACCCTGAATTCGACAAGTTATTAAAAAGTACATTGTGAAGTTTGCAATGGATTCCCTGTTTCTTTTACAGTCCCTCACCCTAAATTATTTTCAAATATTAAAATATTTTTTTCGTGTACTAAATGTATTTCAACAATATGAGACCACACAATTTGCACAAACTACAAATGAAGACACGGATTATTTTACAAAAAGTAAAAATATATTTGCTATGACAAAGATGAAAAAAGCATTAATACAATTATCAAAATAAGGTATTTTACGTCAGTAAAAAATTTTAAATTTTTGATGCCAAAAATATATATGAAAAATTATGGAATGATCTAAAAGTAACATGAAGTAAATAAAGTTTTCAATAAAAAAATTTAACAATATTAAATGACAGTAAATAGTGATTTTTTTTTTAATAATTGTATACTTTTTGATATAATAGGGGAGACTTGTGTACCTAGAACTTCCATGTACCTAGGGCCACCCCACTTTTATTGAATAATGTTTAATTCTAAGTTTTTTTATTCACTTGGGTAAGTGGCACCCAATTGCTCTTTTGGCAGTCATTTTGAAATCTTAGAGGAGAAATCTGTGACAAGTTATAAGTGAAAAACGTTTTTATGTGGTCTTCAGTAACATTTTGGAGCTCATGTCTTTTATTGTTTTACAAAGTTAAGTCAAATACTTTTCTTTGAATTCTAGTAGATAATTTTGTTCGTAACACTAAGTACTAAATGATATGTTTAAATAAGATCTTTCTCCATGTGCATATTTAGTAGAAGACATTTAATATGAAATTACCAAGTCGTGTACCTAGGGCCACATAGTTGCTTATTGTGCTCAAATTGCCAAAACCAAAATCTGTTAGTGCTTCAAATCGATAATGCATGCAGCTCATTTTTTTTTTTTTTTTTGGAATTAGTTTTTCAATTTATAAAAATACTTGTCATTCACTAATAATTTGACACATTGCAATTTTTTATAGTTATAAAATGATAAACCAACGATTGATAATTACTTGATATAGTTTCTTCCATAATATTCATCTATGTTTGTCTAATTTGTTTTCTATTTATTATAGACTGAAACCTCACTTAAAGAGAATGGCCCTTGGTATATAAGCTACTGGCCCTAGGTACAACGAGGTCTTGTTCCTGCCCCCCCCTCCCCCATTTGTAAAATTTCTTTATAAACCTCCTATTTGTCAGAATCTATTATTTTAAGATTCTTATTACGATATCAAGGGGATAAGTATTTATATTAATTCCGATGGAAAGTAATTACTATAATGATGTATGCATATCAGATTCACATTTTTAAACTGCTCAGTGGCTCATTTTTTTCTGCATTGAAAAACGGTGGCCCTAGGTACACAGGTCTCCCCTGTAGCTTAATTTTAAGCAATAAAATAAAAAACATTTAAACTAAACTTCCGATACTCATAAAGTTTTTCTTATTCAATTTCATTAACTTATTTTATTGTAAGCGTAACAGATTACAAAACAAACACATGAAATAAAACATATTAAAAATATGAATGCAATTTCGTGTTTATGAACATTTTATTTTTTGGAAGATGTAATTTTTTTATATTTAAAAAGAAGTCATTTGCCTCGGTATAATTTATCGATAAAAGATTTTACTAATATTTTTTAAAAAATTACACATTTTAAGTAAACATTTCTATTAAAACTGCTTATTTATTTATTGACAGTGTTGCTTTTAAAGTTTAAAAAAAAAAAATGTTTTGTACAAACAAAAACCCACTTTCTTTAGGACATAAAATTCACATTAAAAACAAATACATATTTAAAATAAATATTTAATTTCTTCAATATAGAGCTCTTTTTTATATAATAAGAAACAAAACAAAAAGTACACTGAAATTTTGAATAATTTTTTTAAGTGTACCGTGATGTAAAAAGATTTTCTAAGTCTTTTGAGAAAACTGTAAAAATGGTTAAAAAGTATTAATATTTTTTCATTCTTTTTACACTCTACTAAGTTTACATATAATTAATAAAAAATTCAGTGAAATTGTTTTTGTATATAAGTTGAGAATTAGTTAATAATTACAGGGATATTAAAGTTGGATGAAAACACAGCTTTTAAATTTTAACGAACACTGTCAAGTCCTCTTGACTAAAATTTTAGTTCAGCAACTTGATTTTAATGATAATTTTAACTAACTAAAGGAAAATTACAAGTACATTTGTGTGGCCTTAAAAATACCTGTATAACATTTATTTCTAATCATACAACCTTGGAAAATAACAAAACATTTAACAGAAATTTATAAAATAGACAAAACTGTTGATACGCTAAGCTCGCAAAACAGTGATTGAAAAGTAAAAGATCCAATGCATTTTAAGAAAGAATAGGAATAGATCCAAAAACATTTCCTTACGTCCATATATCCCTTAATTTGCATCAACTGTTAAGATCTATCGAACGTATTTTATCTCAATGAGTCTTTAGAATTATGAAAACATTGTACGCCTTGAATGATTGATGTTATCATGACTATGGGTATTGATCTTCATCACTTAGCCACAGTAAAAATGTCATCAGCACTAATGAAAGAAGATAAAGGATTCATAGACTATTTAATATGTAATTACTAATGACCGTTTAAGATAGTAGTAAGGATTAGAAACGAATTTTTGGAGTAAGGACGAGAAAATTAAAAATCTCATTAATATTGATTATTAAACAATACTAGTTAAAATTAAGCATATGAGTTGCAATGAAAATCGAAAAATATAAAGCCTATAAGAAGTTAAATTTGTATAAGTGCGAAATGAAGTTTACGGAAGTCTTAGGGAAAATAGGGAAAAGGAAAAAAATGCAAAAAACTAGTGTTTTATGTTGAATAAATTTCCTTCGTGACAGATTTTATTGATAGTTAAATGTTTAGTAATTTAGGACAAAAAACATAATTGCATGTCTTAAAAAATAATATTTTAAATTTCTCTATTCCAAAATTTTGTTAAATTCTAATGCATTACTATTACAATATGCCCCCAAACTGACGATATATCACTCAATATAATTCAAATTTACAACTAGATCAAACGGTGTAGTGGTTAGCATGCTAGCTTCTAGACCGCGAGGTTGCGGGTTCGAGTCCCGTGTTAGGCATGGATGTTTGTAAATGTATGTTGGCTTGTCTAATGACGAATGTTTTGGTGAATTATAGCCCTTGTGTTGCCGACGGTGCCAGATAATCTGAAAACAACCAACCAACCCATCTACAACAAAATGTTTTGTTATCCATCGTAACTATTTACTAAAACGGGAATAGTCTATAAGATTACTTCATTTTAAATCAAGTTAAATGCAAATATTAACTGAGAGTTCTATAATTATTGTGATTAATGTGGGGATGTAAAATGTTTTTTAAATAATAGTAAATGGTAATTTTAGGGTATTAAAGTTAATCTCCCTTTTATACATTTTATCATGTACAGTTCTTTGCTCTGACACATATTGTATAAGTACACCTTTCAGTTGTTTGGTCTGTACGCTCAATTATCTATTTTTGCACAATAAAGGGTAATTAGGCCAGATCTTATATCTTAGCATGGATTCCGAACCACAACGAACATCCATGCCTAAACCGGAATTCGAACCTGGCAGTTTTGGCATGCGATGCCAGAGCGATAACCCTGCAGCATCAGGTGTGCACATTTATAAGTAGAAAATATTATTGTGTAGGATTAAATTAATATTAATTTAATCATACTGAACACAATATATATTAGGGAATTATTTTTAATTTGCACTTATGATTTAAAAAATTGACATTAAATTTTTTCAAAATGCTAATCACACAAAAACGTATATATTTATTTAAAACTTATAAGATAAAATAATTATATTAAATACAAAATTTTATGTACTTAAGTATTTTCTTTTACAGAAAATGAATTAACAACACACAAAATATTAGGTACATATGTCGGCACAAATGTATAAAACGTATTTCGATTGTGACACTACAGTTTCAGCACTTATTATGCATATGAGACGTATAATTCATGTCAGTGTTGTCTCCTTGTAAGATATAATTATAAAATTTATTAATTTAAGTACAATATAAAGTTAGTAATAGCATATCATAAATTATACACTAGTTTGTAACCATTCGATAACTGCAGGATGTGTTGTGTCCCTAAACTTAAAATGAAATTACTTGGGGTTAAATATGATCTGGGTTAGGCATGGATGTTCGTTGTGGCTCGGTATCCACTTTAAGCTGTAGGTACCGGCCTGATTAGACGTTATTATGCACACAAAGAGGTCGTTGAGAGCTCAGACAAACAAACAAATTACTTGGGAGTGGTTACCGAGAGAATAACGAAAGAAATTGTAGTTTTATTGGAAATGACGAAAAAATCTGATGCAGAAGATGCAAAAGAAGTTCAATTGTTTTCCAATATGTAGAATAGTACGTTGTGATCGCAATTCGAATCGCTATGAGAAGTACTTTGATGAATGAAATCGCGGATATAACATGAAAGGAAGTTTAGGTTACTGAGCGTTTCACGTTTCTACACTGAAATAAAGCTTCATACTACCTTTTACCAGTACCCATGTTACAACTACAGAAAAAAGCGACATCTATTGGAAACTTTTGTAATAAATTTTTATGTATTTCCTTAAAACATTATTATTCCTTCATTCTCCTTTAAATAAAATTAAGTTATTTAATTGCAAACACAGGGGACAACTTCAAGAAACCCTGGAACTTAAAAGAAGCAAAATTTAATTTAAATATATTCCTCATAATATAATAACTAAAAATACCTGATTAGATTTATTGCAATCCAGCTACTAAAAGCAGAATTACGTACTTCAAGGAATGAAACGTTGATTTCCCATTTACTGATACAAACCACATTCGAATTAATAATCGTGAAATGTCCAAAGTTAATTAATCAGAATTATAGAGGTAATATTGCTGACAGGGACCATATTCTCTTAAATCGTTTGCTCCCACCACCTCTTTGTATCGTCTGCAAATCCTTGAATTGTGTGATAGATCACAACACTATTTGCAAATGCTTGAAATTGCTCCCTAACTGCACTCTATTACCGTTGTGTAAATCAATCCACTAAATCGCTAAAGCTAGTTTAATTTGAAATATAGACTTGTTCGATTGCAGTTGGAATAACACGCAGTAGCAAACATGATTTGCTATACATTTCGAATTGCTTTCGTGTAAACATTAATTTAATGAAGGAATTATCATTAAAAAGATGCATAGTTTTCTTGTCCTGTAAATCAGTTACTTTTCATAAAATAAAAAATATTATTACAGTTATTAGTAACTAATCGAAAAATATTGAAACTCGTAAATAGTTTTTCATTCCTTTGGGTTATATTGTTCTAAACTTCTTAAACTGCTAGAGTATAAGTAGCAAAATTTATGCCAGTGTTTATAAAATCTGAAAAATATGAAAAATACGTTTTGATAATAACAATACAATTTATGAACTTGATAAAACCTATCTACTTACTTTGTTGTGCATACATGAACTTATATACTTAAAAAAAGTTATTTTTGTAAAAGTAAAATTTATGAATCTAATTTTTTAATTTTTTTATCCCTAGATGTCATTAATTAAATTATTATTTTAACACTTGGCCAGGTATTAAACAATGTCAGAAATATGAGTTCTGGGAAGATTGGTCAATCCATACCAAAACTCGAATATCGTTCCGAAATACACGATTTTTTAAAAAATAAACATTTTAAAACCATAAAAAAACCATATTATTTACCCCACGGTCTTTTCTTATAAAACTATATTTTAATTTTAAAACTTTGCATCAACATTTCAAAACTTCCAATATATTTTACCTGGCACTGGGTGAGATTGGCCAAGATCCCTACTAAGGGCCAGTCTACAGCGGTCCACTTCAGGATTGGTTAATGTCGAGCGATATTGACTGGCGTATTTGTTCTACTGGGAGGGGGGATAGTTACTAATTCGCAAACAGTTTTTAAATACAAATTAAAATATTTACATTCTAGCAGCTAATATCATCAGAATTAGCCTAGCCTCGTCGACTACCAGCAGTCTTTCTTTTTTATAGTGACTGGTTGTCAGGTTATTGGTTGGAGGAAACTGGGTTTCCGTTTTTAAACACAAGTGGACAGTTTCACCTTGAAAGACCATCATGAAGATACTTATTTTCTAGGCACAGATCTACATATAACGTTGTCCCTATGCAATGTAACTCTTACATATCTCTTTATCAATGAATATATGCAATGCAGCTGTATTGCAGATATTCTACTTCAAAAATTAAAGTTAATACGTGGCTTGGACATGTGCACAAAGCATGTACTTTTCATTTAATCATATCATCTTTACATAAACTGTTTTGATGTATGAAGCATTGTTTTAATAAATAATTTAAAGTATGGCAACGATTAAATAATGTCTTATTCTGTCTTTTGGACTATACGACGGTTCTGTCTGTTAGTACGATTTATACTACTTCCTTTCAGCATATTTGTTGAAATATAATGATCAACTAACATGTATTTTGAATTGAATAAGTTTCAAAATACATCTATTGCTACTATTGCAAACAAATATTATTGCATAAATATTTATCTGAAATAAATATCTACACAATCCAGTAGTTAAATCGTTTTATATCGGAGAAAAGGAAAAGTTCATTTAAATCCTCCCATTTTAGAATTATAAAATAACTGTTTTGAATACATAAAAAAATGAATAAAATATAATAGATATAAACACATTATACAAATTATTATTCTCTCGCTCTTCAGGCATAAATATGCCATGGATAACTCAATTTACACCAATTTAAATAAACTATCGCCTCCGTGTTAGAAATCTCTTCTGCACTGTCACACCTGTCTTCGGTTGTAAACCAATATGGTAATAGGTTTGAGTCTACGAACTTCGCCACAAGGACAGATATACATAATGCGTTCCTTTTAATCAATGGACTGTGCGATAAGGTGTAGTTTTAAACAGCAATAATTATTCGCGTTTCTAATTACCTAGCTGCAAATGTCGCAGCTAATGAGGTGGAACAGCAAAATCTTCATCTAGAAATTGAATTTGCACCGTGTCTCACTTAATTGCCTTTAATTAGGAAGGTGGCGATTTTTAAATGGTGTTTGCAGTATTCTGGCAGTCAGATTGGAAATGAGGAAATATTATCAAACCTATTTCTGATAGAATTTGGAGTGAAATTTATGTTTGGTTGAGCAGCTTAAAAGGTGTTTTATTTTATGCTGCTTCATAATATTTAAATTTCGAATCACTCTTATAGATCTTAAACAAGTGATTTAAATTTTATGTATTTAACTTTGTTCAGTATATTTAGATAAAACGTTATTAGGACCTGTATGGGAATGAAAGCTTTATGCTAAACTAGCTGCGTGGTCCAGCGTTGCTGAGATCCCGTCATTGGTGTATAGATCTCAGTTTTTGACGCTTCACGACAGGGCTCGCTTCGCTCGTAAAAAGGTTATATGGTACGCGAAAACAAGCTCCCTTTGCTCGCTGAAAAGTTTTATTATTACGTAAACACAGCTCTTTGAAAGTTTCAGTTCTGCACAAGCACGGGCTCTGTGTGTTCGCTCTCTGGAAGGTTTATTGCTGTGCAAACATGAACTCGCTTCGCTCGCTCAAAGGTTCATTGAACCCCCTCCTCTTCGTGAAAAAAATGTCTTCGTTAATAGAATAATATAACCCCTGCACCCCTTCAAGAATATGTTAACATGTGTTTGTGAAAAGCAAAATCAGAAGGCCAAAACTACTTATGTTGAAAATTTCAGAGCTCTAGGTCTATTAGAAGTCGCTTTGTAAAAATAGTAATTAAACAAATTAATTAAAAAAGAACTAATTAAATTCTTAATATTCTGTTTGTCATAGGTACAATTAGAAGGCCAACTACTTATGATGAAAATTTCATGAACTCTATTCCTATTAGATGTAGATTTGTGGAAGAATTAATTAAAAAAATTAATTAAAGTTTTAACAATTTGTTTGTCAAAAAATAGAAGGCTGAAATAACTTGTGTTACAAATTTCGCAGCAGTAGCTCTATTAGAAGTTATTTTCTAAAAAAAAAAGTCAAAATAATTTACAAAAAAAAATATTTATAAAATACTAATTAAAATTTTAACATTCTGTTTGTCAAAGGTACAGTTAGAAAGCCAAAACTACTTATGTTGAAAATCTCAGACCATGACGTCTATTTTAAGTAGCTTTCTATAGATTTACAGACACACAGACAGACCACCTCTTTGTTTTATTATTATAGATAAGTCTGAAGAAGAGATACTCTTGATTTTTGAGCGGCAATTTATTACTGCATTAATGGAACACAATGTCGGGAGAGAACTTTCCAATAACGAACTTAGACAACCCTATAACGTTCGAGCAATTAAATCCTATTGGATTAGATGGCTTGGACATAATATTGTTTATGATGAAACAAATAGAAAACTTACTTTTTCTGCAAGTCAAAGTACTTAAGAACAGAGGAAGATCTTACTCTAGATGGCTTTGTGAAAACCCTAACGACAATCAAAATAAAGAGAAATCGTGAGTCTCTCCCTTCCTCATAGACCTACTGTTTTATTGTTTTGGCAAAGTTTTGCTTTAAAATATATGATATTTCTACACCAAATATTACAACAGTAATAAAGAATCACCATCAAATTGGAAGGGGAAATAGATGTGTTAATTTATTACACTTTAAAACGTATTTATTAGCTAGCTCAAAAAAAAAAAAAAAAAAAAAAAAAAAATCTTAAAAATTTATAATAAACAACTATTAGTTGTTTTTCTTTCAAATTTAAATGCTAATTTTTACTGTTCGTATAACTGATAAAAAATCAAATATTTTAAAGCAATACCTTGGAATATGTTGTGGGCAAAACATATTAAGCCTTAGGTCCTTACATGACAGGGGATGTCAGATGAGTCCTCATAAGTGAATAAGAGACTTGTAGAGTCCGATGGAGTGCAACTAATAATTAAAAAGGAATAAGTAGAAAAAAATAAATAAAAAGGAATAAGTAGAAAAAAATAAATAAAAAGGAATAAGTAGAAAAAAATAAGTAAAATAAATCTTGTAAAACCGAAGAACTAGCAAATTATTTTCTCATTAAAATTTTATCTGTTAGTAAATTAAATGTGTTATGCACACGTCCGCTTTAAATATAATAATTTATTTCAAATATTATTTCGTAAATTTTAATAAGTATATAGGTAATAAATATAATACGTATTAAGTAAAATAATTTCTTTATGTAACTCAGATAGCACAGCGGTATTAACCAATGTTGGAGACTCTGGCTGAGGAAGATTGGCCAATACTGGTCTAAACTGGAGCATTGTTCAAAAATACTCGATTTTTTATAAAATATACATGTCAAAAACATCGTAAAACATATTTTTTTAACCCTCCATAGTTTCTTTTAGAAATATTTCAATTTTAAAACTGCGCATCAACATTTCAGAACTTCCAGTTACAACGGCCGGTCTACAACGGTTCACATCAGTATTGGCCAACATCCAGCGATATTGGCTAGCGTTGTTGTGGTATTCGGGAATTATTTCAAAAATATATGAACGTTTTTTATTTTTGATGGAATAGAATGTCGAATGTTTGAATTTGCCTAAAAAATATTCTAATGCAAATTATATTAATTTAGAACATTATTCAAAACGTATAGTTTTCCAAGCTGGTTAGGGCAAATAGTTTGCCACATAATAAAGTTTATCTTGGTTTCAAATAGAATTAAGCGCATGTAAAAAGTACCGATAATAAAATTCACTGTGCCGTAGTTTACAGCGCATCGAAATGCGTAATTTTTCCTCTCGCAGTTCAATGTTTTCTAAACATGTATTTGTTCAATTGTTTACTTAATTCATTCAGATTGATCTAAAAACAAATCACTTTCAAAATCATTCCATCGGAACTCTAAAGCCATCATATTATACAGTAAAAAAAGAATATAATATAGTTCTTTACAAATATTATTCAGTGTTTCTAACTTTTCTTCTCTTGGTTCACGAAAATAATCGTGTACTCAAGAAAAACTGAATAGAAAAAAAGATATATTATTTTGCACTTTATGTATTATATTTTTAAATATATAAATATTTATTTCCTTGTTGCTTACCTTCATACGTGATACCTACAAATCGACTTTTAAGTGACTTCTTAAATGTCAATAGGATATAAATCACAAAAGAAACAAAAACCATAACCATGAAAAACAGATTCAAAGTTTCAAAATGGCTCATTCGATATTCAGCTGTCTTATAACATTCCAGTTTAACTAATTGATAAAAATCAATTTTTTGCATCATTTGATTTAAAAATATCTACAACATTTTCAACAATAGTAAACCTGTTATATTCCAATGCTTATTTTCCTATCTTATAAACCTACTTCCCTTCAAGTGTGTAATAAAACAACCTGACGTAGAGCTGAGCTCTCTAAACAGCGATATCTACGTATTTTTTTTATAAAACTTCATCACTTCAAACCTGGATGATGTCTGTCTGTGAGGAGCAGCCAAATTAATATCCCCTTTATATTTACTTCAATTCTTAACTATTGGAAGGCTATTAACTTTTAATTTAATGAGTATTCTGTCTTTACTCGCGACTGCTTCAATCAAACTTAACAAAAACAATATGAGATTTTTTTTAGATTTTTAATCCAAAATTCGCTTAAAAGAGGAAAATAAATGTGTATACACTGTATAAATAAAAATACTTTTTATCCGGACACTAGATTCCCACGCTGTACAGAACTACAGCGCATAAACGAGTAGATTGGGAAGATTCCGTCTAAAACTACAGTTGTAATAAACTTTTGGGCATTTTCGGGGTAAATGGATATTCATATCTTCGTATCCGTAAATTAATGTTATCGAACCTTCAATTGAGCTTGATTGAAATAGTGTGATAAAGGGTTAACTCTCAACACACAGATACATTTCTCAAATTTGGGACTTTCAACAAAAAAATAAAAATAAACATTATATAGCAAGGACACTATATAAAGTAATTAACAACAGATTCTTTCCAAAACTCCAAGAATACGTAAAATAATAAAATCGATAGGTGGTGGTGATAAAGATAATATCTTTTTGTAGTGCTGATCAATGTGGAACAAATTCTCTATTTTGGTATCTTAAGCTTACTGTAATGACAGAAATACTTATCACGTATCTGAGAATTCCAGTAAAAAAAGTACAGTCTATGATACATTAGTTTTTCTGTCGGAAATAAATAAATTTGTGTGGTGAAAAACTGTTTTCATTTGATCTCGGACTCCCTTGAGATTTAACAGTTCTCTAGTAATGCAATATGCCATTGCAAAAGTGAATTTGCCAGTATAGCTTATGTGATCCTTGCGTAATCGAAAGCATTTTATAACGATATTATGACATAATCGTGCAACTATTATATGTTTACAGGTAAATTAATTAATTTTCAAGTATTTAAATTTAGAGTAAAATTTTCTTGCCTGCCCGTGTTTATGGGAAGTTGAGTTTGGAAATACATTTATTAAAAGTTAGAGCTTTGATTTTGCATTGCTAAATCTCAAATAGAATACATGTAATCCCAACATTAACTAGACTTATAAAAAGTTCATAATTCAAGTACAATTTAGAATATGAAGAATGAATGTAGAATATTTTTTATAAAAATACTCAAATAAAAAAAAATCGTTTGTTTTCCCAACAAAATTAATAATAGTTTAATGTTATATAAACAGATGGAGCTTTACATTATATTTTAATGATATTAGCCTGAAATCTACTGAAACAGTGTTCAGTGAATCGCCGATACTAAAAAGCGCAATCTGTTGATAATAAATTTTAATATTTGTTTTATTTCTTGTAAAGTTAAATTTTTTTCTGCTAATTTCTCTCTGAAAACCATCTTCCAGCTCTCGAATATCAGGGAATCATCGATTTTTCAAAATTCATAACTTTTCTATTTTACTGAATATAAGCACACCTACTTTCTGATTCATTAAATCAGCTTTCTAATGTGTTAATATATGCCTTAATTCGAAATAAAGATTGCGTGGGTTTTTTAACTTAATAAAAATTGCGTTACATTGACAAGTGATGGTTCAAAACGTCGCATTCACTGAGCACCGCATTAATTTTAATAATACCTCGACATTACCTTCTAACGTTAAGAAATTTCCACATTGATTATTTAATGTTTTAACGACGCGTAATACATAAACACACTGCATTCTTTTCTCATCAAATTAACTCTAACACTACACATTTCTTTTGGTGTCACTAGTACTCACTAAAAGCCACCCCTCAAACGTCAAATAATAATGGGGAGGGGGAGTAGTAATAATCAGCGCCATCTCAGTAACAATCCCCCTCGAACACTACCCCTCACGTGATAGGGCGCAACGGTTAAATGACACCCCCGGTTATCCGACCTCCCATTCGCTGGAGTACATGTAATTAAAATTTCCGGCCAGCGCTAAAATCAAATTAAGTCCCATTTATCTTAACGTCAAAGCACCAATTTACCGCCCCATTTAGCTAACAGTGGATCACCCTTTTTACTCAGTGTTATTATTCGGGGTGGGTCCCCATTTATCCCTTCCCTCCCCCGGACCTTATCCCTTTAAATCACGCAGCTTGCAGGGAAAAGACAAGTTTATTAAGTGATAAACGGTGGGAAACTTTCACTCGATTTCGGCGAAGGGTACGGTGTTTGATGACCGGTGATGCAGTGGCATGTAGTAATTTTTAGACTTCCTTTGAAAGAAGGTAGATGGATGGAGTAGCTGTATTTTGTTGTTGTTTTTGGAGTACATGGTGATAAAAATGTTATAGCAAACTTACAAAGTTGGTAACACTGCTAATCATATTATTTCCTTTGGGTAAATAATTTATACACATTGTCAAATTTTGTGTGGAATTGCAAATTATTTATGCGATTTTGAACTCAGATTGACTTTTCATAGTGTTTGACCCCTATGGAGAAATACACAAATCCCGTGGTCTGGACAAACTTTCTTTGCTCTCAAATATTGATGGAACGTTTTGTCCCCTATAAAGAGTCTATCTATCAAAGTTCAACTTGATTGGAATGACCGCAAGTGGTTAAAATAGACATCTGAACTCACAAGATAAACTTGTGAAAAAATGGCCATTTAGTTTCAACTTCATCAATTTCATCAACTACAAATATATAAAGCTTCACCTTGATTGGTTTACGAAAAGTAAGTTAATTATCACCCCGAAGATTTTACAAACACACAAATCGAAACTAATATAAAGAATTAAGAAAATTAAATATTTTTATGTACACACTATTATTACGTCTCGTCAGTTAATTTTTTTCCCCTAAAGAATTATAAAATGCCTTATAATCATATCACTCAAAGTGAAACGCAACTTCAGCAAAGTAGTCTCATAAAATTAAGCCTCCACCATATGGTAATCCACTCATGGCCTATCTGGGATTTTCTCTCCGTTTAATAAATATTAAAATTGGTTTTTGATATCTGCAAAAGTGTTTTCCATTACAACAAGATCTCTATTCAGCCGAAATTATCAGACAGAATAAATCCTATCAGACACTATTACCGTCAGGAGGAAATATAAAGAATTTTTCTAAAAGTCTTCCGGAATTAAGATCAACATTCGGATTTATAGACATATGAACAGCTGTATGGGATTGATTTTGGTCTTAAGAGTTTAAAGAAAAAGGCCTCAAAAGATTTTTGAGATTTCTTGCGATTTGTAATTGTGTGTTGTTATCTTATAAAAGCATGCAGTTTTGTATGGAAACTAATTGCAGTTATAAAACTTGTAACAATGGTACATAAAGCTGATAATTTCATTCTATTCTAACTTAATTATGCTTAAATTAAATTGTTTACTAGTAGGCGTTATTTTCTCTAAAAAATTACTGCTGATAAAGTTCTGAACTCTTCTTTTGAAACAGAACATGCTGATAAATGTACCGAAATAATCTATTTCCTACATTATCGTAGGTGTTTGGTGAAATTGAAATATAAATAATAATAAATAAAGTTTATGTTCTACACTTTCATCTGCAGTAGATTTGAAGTTATGTAAATCAATTTAAAGTAAAAAGTATACATTACTACATATTTTTACAGTGCTTGGCGTGTCAAAATATTTTAGTAAATATTATATTAAAGATCTTCCTAGTCCTGATGGTACTTTTTTATTGTGATTTATATGTTTTCTATTGAAGTGTTAAAGGGTATTTCAAGGATGCGTGCTTTGCTTTTAATACAATCTAGTACTAATTTTTCTTTGAGTATGTATTTATTTCAAAGTATATTCATTTTTATACAACTTTTTTAATCGAATCTTATGAAAAATATCATGTACACAAGTCCATCCATGTAAAAAATGTTAAATTAACAAATGTATCTATGACAGTGCATTTTGTAGTATAATTATTGCCTAACATATAAACTCTTTTAATTATTTTCTAATTACAAACTATTTTCTGTTCTGTACACTAAAGTAAAATCATGAACCGATAAATTTGGTACAAGGAAAGTTGTAAATTTTGAAATAACTGAAATTAGCTTCATTACTATCTAAGCGAGAAATTTCGAGCAACGGTTTTGAATGTTTTTGTTATTTCTACCTAGGTAAAGGATTTTACTTTATGCTGCATTCTTTAACGTCAATTTGCTTTTTTTATGTTATTTTTATACATGGCATGGGCATTTGTTATAAAATACGAATATAATTTCAATATGAATGACGAACAAAAACTAAATATTGATAATATGCATTAAATTATGGGCAACTTAAAAAGTGCGTATCACAAGAATAATATAAATTTCAAAACCTGAACGTTATAATAATTTAAAATGTTGTCAATATATTGTAAGCAACCATCCAAATAGATTTTACTCAACTGATATTTATTATTGGAACTAATAATAAAATGCTTGATATCATAACACGTTTCTCATTTAAGATATCCTTCCGAAGCTAAGTACCATCAACTATCAAATGGAATTTCAAAAGACCTGATTCAAACGCTAATTTTTGAAATTTCTTAAATAAACAAAATGTCTAGACATCTTTTCACACGTAAACAACTGATGTTGGCAATTCAGTTCTTAGATGGAATAATTGGATTTTAGGATATACCTTTTCCTGAAATTATATATGGGTGGATTTAAAGTCTGTGTTATACTAACCTCAAGTAAAGATCAAGTAACTCGTTCGATATTACCGTTATAATTTAAATGTACAGGAATATCTTTTTATTTGTTGAATCGGTTCGTGTATTAATAATTGCAACCAGGACTTTACAATGCTTAACAAGCATACGTGGAATAACTTTCACGAAGTTCGGTAAGTTTGGTTAATTCAGAGAAACACAGCATATTGTCAAAGTAAGGCTAGTGTTATATGTTGTACGCAATTTCATAATTTGAGGTGCGCAAATAGTTTTATTCTACATGTTTGAAAAATCTGTAATGGATACTCTGGAACTGCAGCTAAGCGTTGGCTTCCTAGGTAGCATAGAGGTATTGACCAGTGTCTGTTCTGGGAAGATTGGCCAGGCCATGCCAAATCTCAAGCATTGTTCCAAAACACCCCTAATAGCACACATCCTCCCAGGGAGGTCCCTAGGAAGTCCCCAGTCATCCCCGGGACTACGAATGACTTCCCAGGGACCTCCCTGGGAGGATGTGTGCTATTAGGGGTACATTATAGACATGCTAAAACCATCACAAAACATATTTTTTTATCTCTTCGTCCTTTCTTATAACACTATATTTCAATTTTAAAACTCTGCATCAAGATTTCATAACTTCGAGTATATTTTACCTAGCATTGGGCAAGATTGACCAATATCCGGAGCAACGGCCAATCAACAACGGCCCACGTCGGGATTGGCGAGTGTGGAGCCAATATTGGTCAATCCCGGATTGAGCTGTTTAGCCATTTATTTTTTTTTTATTTTTTTTTTTGTCGTCATTGACCATCTGCTTTGCTGCTCAACATCTATCAGTGATTATCACTAATTTATAAATCCCTAGAAGCGTTTCTATAGAAGCCCAACCATTGAGGTTATCTAAATGGGATTTCCTTTCGCCACTCGCCACTGACAAGAACTCACAGCCATTCACCTTCAAATGCATGCTTATCCCAAACTGTCGTTGCCGACCAAACGGTGTAGTGGTTAGCGTGCTGCCTTCTAGACCGTGATTTTGCGGGTTCGAGTCCCGTGTTAGGCATGGGTGTTTGTAAATGTATGTTGGCTTGTCTAATGACGAAAGTTTCGCCGCATTATAGCCCTCGTGTTGCTGACGGCGCCAGATAATCTGAATACAACCAACCAACCCAAACTGTCGTTCGTCTAAGCAAACAGCTCGACATAGGGAAACTCGTATATTTTGGTCAAGGAAACAACATGGTCCTTTCCTGACATGGGTAGGATTCCCCTTCAATGATTCCACCCATAATGCCTGTTTGTACAATTGGATACATCAACAGGACGCACATTTAAACCTACAGCTACAAATGGAACACAATTGGGCTTCTTTGACGCCAAAATGTATTCGTACCCCGATTAATAACATACATAAACGAGTTTTGCAAATTTTAAAAAGAAATTTCTTTAAAATTTGAACATTAAAAGCATAAATATGAATAATTCATGTGCTTTTGGGGTAGTACGATTTCAATTAAAAAAAATTCTGGATTAAATATTATTTGGCTATCGGATATCTATTATCCTTCAAGTATAATTAGTTTCGTGCTTGTTACTCCTTTTTTTTTAATTTTTAAATCCAAAAAAAGTTTATTCATAAACTTATTATAAGCATTATTATAACATACAAACTGACTTATCGAGGAAACGCGAATTTTGTGAGTTCTTGATCCAGCTACTTTTTTTAGACTAACATTTAATTGCAAATTTTACCATGAACACTAAATAGACAATGCGCTAATATTATTTATTCTTTCCTAAAATTTGATCCCAAAACTATCCCAGCCCCCTAAAAATTATCTTTCTTCGATTTAAACTGCCAGATACGTTTTCGTAAAGATCTCTTAATCACTGTACATGCATCTTAGTTGAAACTCCCATCTCAATCTAACTGTCCAAAAAGAAATGTCAAGAAATCACAAAACCTAACAATTGAAATTCTCAACTGAAAGTAACCATTGACCACTCAAATAAAATACCATCAACAACAACAAGCTAACAACCGATTCTCAGCTCCTTGTTGTAATGGCATTGTCTTTTCCCTTCTTCTTTTAGGGCAAAGGGTGCAGTGGTAGGGGGCGCTGAGGTCAATTATCTTGGCCTCGGGGGAAGTCGAAGCAGTGGCCCCTCTACCCTCTTTCGGCGGCCATTAGTGGAAAGTTTCAGAGTGTTTCTTCTAGAACAAATTATCCGGGAGGCAGTTTTTATTACACGCTTATTAAGCACGTAAGGTTTGAGTACAGGAGGTCTGGCAAGATTTAGGATTAGAAGAGAAGTGGTTTGAAGTTAAGTCAAAAAGAGAGTTTTGGATTTTACACATTTTAAAATAAAGTTTTGATATATGTTTTAAAATATAAAGGTTTCCATGTAACCCTTTTCCAAGAAACTTAGTGAGATACATTACTTTAATTAGGAATTATTGAATAGTTTAATATTTACAATAAACTGATGATTTCATATTCGACATTGTTTTAGTAATGAGCATTATAGATATTTCACTTTAAGTTTGACGTTTTACTGTTGTGAAATGAATAATTTATATTCGGTTTGTGTACAAATAAGACTGAAAAAAAGAAAGGGAAAAAATAGTAAATGAAGTAATACTCAACAGACAATTATTCATTGAAAATATCTTGCAGAAAGAATAGTGGGGAATAGTCTTTAGAATAGTAAATAAATAATGATATGGCTCTTTACTCTGTGTCTTTTTACTGCGATTTATAATAACTAAATATATGTTTGTTTTTCAAATGAAATTTGCAATAAAATAGTTTCAATAAGTAAAAATATGAAATAATTGAAAAGAAAAAATAACATTATTGAGATAATACTGGAATAAGAAGTCAAATAAATAAAATATTAATGTAAGATTTTTGTTTTGTAGGCCTCGTCATCTACATTAGTGAAACACATACTTTGAACAAAAGAATATATATAAATTTACTTAAATAAATAGTGTAAAGTTTGAAAAATACGATTCAGCTATATTTGTAATTCTGCATTAAAGATAAAAAACTAGTGTAAAATGTGTGTTCTTTTAAAAAAAAATTATAATTTATTTCTACTGAAAACCAGCTTATTAGGTTTTTGATTACAACTACTTATTGACTGCATTTTAAATATAAACAAATCAAAGACCCTTAAAATGTAATAAAGTTTTGAAACAAAATTTTAATTTTGGTTTAAATGTCAAATTAAATTGTGAAACTAAAAATCTTCAAATGATAGTAAAATAAAATTCTTAGTATTCTCTAGATACCCATGAAATTTTAATATAATTAAAAATTTTACACATGTATTTGATGTTTTGATGACCTTTCAACGTGTTCATTAATACATTACAGATGAAGATACTTCACAATTTTTGAAGCGATTACAGAAAATATTGTAAAACTATTGGCTTTTTTTGTTAGTTACACTAAGGTATACACAGTTTCGTTTTGCTTAAGATTTCTTTAAAAAACTAGTTCCGAATCGGAAAAAGTTTCCAACGGTGGAAATATTGGTAAACAGAACAATATCGATAATCAATACCATTATTCACAAACACATTGCGAATACAAGATCACTGATGCATGCGTTTATGTTTACCTCTGTGGCATACATATGATTGGAGCCACTGAATTATCGATAAAAGATCCCTTAACTATTAATTCGAGTCTTCAGCGATATAGGAATGTGTTACGCCACTTTTCCGCAGAAATCCCTTGAGTACCAGGGCTGTCTTTCGGATCATTAAAAAGCCATAAGACACGATGTCCAAAGGTAGGCCCGGTGCGTGCTTCGAAATTCACGCTGTGTTAAATGATGTCGAGATAAATGTGTTTTTGAATGAAATGCGATTTTTAATGAGGTGTAGAAGAATGTTTAGGTAACACTTGGTAGGAAACTTTGCTATAGCTTTAAAGAATTAGAAGATAAAAAAAAAAGTTCAAAATGTATAGTGACACACATATACCGTATTTTATATTTTTGGATAGACCAGTTTTACCGTAGGTGTAATTGAAAACTAAGCAGATACATTAACTTTCACTGTGTATAAAAATATTTTTATAAGGAATTATTTTTTCATAATTATTTATTGTTGTTGTTTTATAAAAGCTATCATATTTTTGTTGGGGTATTCATTTTAGAAATGCTAGTTTTCAAACAGCACCGATTCAAACCTATAAATTTTGATCACCATGGTGAAATTGTTGAAGAATTTATTAAATCTTAAATTATATTAAGGTTTTTAGACACAAATATAACCATTACAAATATAATTTACATTTACTTAATATCTGACAAGAAGAAAAAGATTGACCATGGCAATAAGTTAAAGAATAGTTTTTGATAATAACCACAAAATATGTTTTAAATCCTATCGTAAGGTTAATTCTTATACATATTAAAGAATTTTGATCTGACATGAAAAATATTTATAATTTCACCTATCCTTTCAAGTTTATTTTTGCAGATGGATTTTAATACATCATCTACAGCTACTAAAATGATGTATTTTAATTCAAATTATACTTAAATGGTGTTATTAAAATCAAATTAAGACATTTTTCTATGTATAAAATGATTAATTAGATGCCTGTATGTATTTAATGGTTCATGTTTAGAAAATGTTTGGAAACAACTGCTTACAATAATACGTTAAAAATGTTTTTAGTCATAAAAAAAAAAACAATTTGATTTAAATAGAATCCCTCTTCGCAAACATGTCAAATTCAAAGTGTTTCTATGTAGCCTCTTGAGAGCTCAAATTAAATTTAACTTTCTCCAGAAATCTATCATATTCAAATTTCCAAATCCAAAACGTAACCCTGTGCCAAAATTTCTTGAACTTCTCTTTGTCAGCCTACGTTTATTTTTTGTAGTTATTACTTAATTTCACGAAGTTATGAGTACAAAAGAGTATCCAAATACAGCATTCATTATTATAATTTTTTTTTTCTTTTTTTTAAATAACAATAATAAAATATTTCTGGTATGCAGCCAAGAATCTCGCGCTGAGAAGAATCTTTTAGAAACAGCCATTTTTATCTCCATCGAGCCTTTTTACTTTCTTTCTGTTCTCGTATTTAACTGAAGCCTATTTTCTTTCTCTTTTGTGGTTGTTCTGCATCCATTGTCGAGATGCATGCACCATGGTTAATGCTCCTAGGGCGTGTAAGTGGCTAAAATAGAACGGAAGGGGGTTGGAATAGGAGGTGAAAAAGAGGAACGATTTCTTGGATCAGTTTATCTTCTTCCTTTGGTAGTTGGCAAACAAAGACAAATTGGCGAAATTAGTCCTAGTCCACGAACTTGAGTTAGGAGTGACCAAATTGGACACGCAATTGTCGGGGGATAAACTAAGTTTAGCTAGGTCTGTGTTTCGGGCTGTCAGAAATAACGAATAGGTAGGTTTTCGAAATCCAAAAACGGACTTTTCCTGGCAGTGAGTTGAACCACAGAACAATATGAGTTCGTTAATATCAACTTGGCTGTTTGGGCTTAAAAATGCCTAATCTTGTGCTGAGTAAACTTGTTTCTGTTTTTGACTTTTGAGAGTTAGAAAAGTGCAAAAGTTCAAAAAGTTTTTGAAAGGCGGAGTTTGAAGCCTGGAAGATGATTGTTTTCTCTTGAAAGTAATGTTTAATTATTACTAAACATGTCCAATTATGAGTGAAGTAAAAAAAAAAAGAAAAAAAAAAAAAAGACGAATAGTTGGAGGCTTCTGTAAAACCTAATGAAAACGAATATTTGTAAAAATTTTAATTTCATATTAATAATTGTAGTTACTTTTCTATAATTTATTAAATGAATAGTTATTTCAAGAAGTTACTGGATGCATGCATTTTAATATGTAAAAATATTAATAATGTGTAATATTTTTGCATTTAAGGAATATGTAATAAAATATAAAATAAACAAGGACATTTGAAATGGAAGTCATAAAGGTGCAATTATTATAATTAATATTAATTGAATCTAACAATTTCCAGGTATTCTTTTATAGAATTTACTGAATTAAATTGCATTAATAAAATACATAAATAATTAGAGTAATACACATAATAAACTTGTATTGTTTGATAACATATAAAATAAGAATTATTCAAGTTTTCAGAATGAAAACTGTTTTTAGGAATTTATGTTTTAGGGTTCCAAAAGAATTGACACAACAATATTTGAATATATATATCCCCCATTTCTCTATTTCTCTCACCATTTAAAAAAAAAAAAAAAAATACTAAACTCTTCTCTTTTAGACATTAGGCAGAAAAGAAACATTTTCATAATATAACAATGCTCTGAATGTTTAAAAAAATACTATAACCTGAATTTCATTCCACAAATAACTAAACAATAAAATTACCATCCTGTACGATTATCAGATACATCAAATAATTTATATTTAAAAATATATATTTTGCTTTGTTAAATACTCTCTTTTAATTGCATATTTAAACCAATTTCTGACATAATATTTGGAAGGCATTGAATTTCAAAAATTTTTATACTTATTTCTCTTAGCTTAGTCATTTTCAGAACTTTCTTTAATCTATAAGAATATGATCATGAATCATATTTTAGTTAAAACGAGATTCTTGGTTGGAAGTGTATTGATATTTTGATTGAGATAACTTTATTTAAAGCCTAAAAATTTATATTTCTAACATAAAAGTATTTTAAAGAAGTATTTTCTTAATATTGTCTTTATAAGTTTTATTTATTCACATGAATGCGTTTAAAATATTCAGTAAACATAAATTCATTGTTCTATTAAAACGATTCTTTAATAATCTTATAGCTATGATTATGAGCTAATAGATTGAAAATGATAATAAAACCTGATATTCATTAGAAATGTGCTATGTTTTGTTTAATAAATTATTCTAACTTAATGGCTTAATTTATTGCAATATTTTGTTATTCGTTAGTTTTTAAAAACTGATATATTCATATCTACCTAAAAATAAGCTATATTAAGAAAATATTAATCAGCAATAATGCAAATTATAAAGAGAAATATTTTGATTTTAATGCACAACAAAGTAATTTTATTCTGTGGATTTGAAAATAAATTGCTGAAAGGTTCGTTACGAATCAAAATGTAATAAGTAGTTTTTTCCGATTTCCTTAAAACCTAAATTACACACATACTTTTAAGTTAATTTAATAAGCCCTTAAAATATTCCCAAAAAATTCAAAACAGTAATATATTCCACCTTTCTTGATATCATAATGGCCTAATTAGTTCGCATCGCTTCAAAGTGGTACTGAAAAAAGGAAATAACAAAATAATATCTGGAAAAGTTCCAGCATATCGTCGTATTGATTCTTAATATATATATTTTTTTTTATTGCCGATCCTCTATTCCTAGATGAAGATCCGAGAACGTGGTTAGAAGAATATGAAGAAATAGAATATAAAAAACACTCCATTGAAACGATCCGAAGATTCGATCGGGACTCCAATGAAAAGGAAACCGTAATCGAAAAATATTCCTTTAAAGAAAATAAACCATAAAAATAGTTCCACTCCACTGATGACATGGTCTTCTAAATGACTCTGGAATAATGCAATAAATTCCTTCTAATGGAATAAGCAGGTGTAATTTTTTTAATTTTGTCGTATGTTGAATAATTCATAATTCTTATACTTTGTATAATAATTTACATTAATAACCATACCAGGTTCTTTTGAGATAGTATTAATAAAAACTACTAATGCTAAGTTTAGTTCTGACTATAGTCTATACAATCCAAGTTAACAAAATAGCTATGGCAATAGTTGGTGAACATTAGAATACCGGTTGGTGTAACTTTAAGGTGAAGATGACCCCTTTGTTTGGACTTAAAAGAAATGACAATTTGCACAAATACAAGAACGTATACTGCGTATTTCTATTATACAATGAAAGATATATACAAACTCTTTGCACTCCGAGCAGTGGGGGGGGGGGGAGGATAGGATCAAAAATATTTTTTATTTTTTATATAATCTAATAAACTCAAAACCCTTGCATTTCAAATGTTTTGAGATTTCACAATTCACTTCAAGAACTCTAGTTAAGAATCGAAAGTAAAAATACAAAAAAAAAAAAAAAAAAAAAAAAATAATAATAATAATAATAATAATAAAAATAATAAAAATAAATTCCTTCGGATATTATAATAAATGTAAGTGAACATTGTAATTAATCTATGGTAAAATCTGTAATAATAAAACAAAAAGTGTGACTGTGAGTGTATGCGTGTTTCCCCTATAGAAAACTGCGTTTGATAGGCGTAGAACTCTGAAAGTTTCAATATAAGCAGATTTGGCCTTCTAAATGAACTTTTGATAAACATAATGTTAAAAGTTTAATTAGTTTTTTAATTCATTTTTTTTTTCTTTTTCTTTTTTACAAAACAACTTTTAACAGGCGTAGGGTTCTGCAACCTTCAATAAAAGCTTTTTTGACTTTCTAACAGAAATGTACAGAAACAGGAAACAGAAATTTTCAATTTTAGGTTTCTTTTAATTATTTGTGTTAATTAATTATAAAAATTTCTTACAAAGCGAATTCTAAAGGTATACAGCTTTGAAATTTTCTGCGCATAACTCAAATTTTATATATAAGTAATATTGACCTTCTAATTTTACTTTTGCAAACAAAGTGTTAAAATATACTCAAAGAGGTGAGAGGGCTTGCATTATTTGCATAAAGGTGATTTTTTTTTTTGTTTCTTCACATGGGAGTGGGGACTAATTATAAGGATTTACTTAGCAATTTACCTTTTAGCGAGTGAACTTATATTTCACAACAATGAACTCTCAGCAAGCAAAGTGAGACTATGCTTGCGCAGCATGAACCTTTCCGTGAGTGAAACGAGCTTGTGTTTACATAATAAATACATTTTTAACGAGCGAAGATATTTTACATTTATGCCCATTTCCAAATAATGCGTATTAAAGTTGCATTTACTTTAGGAACTGTTGTTTTGAATTCAATTTCGGAAGCTTATTTCTAATTTTAATTTTGATTCTAAATATGTATTGGGAAGAGTAGAGCTGGGAAAGTGGACGTCAGTGTAAGCTCCGATGCTCACTATGCTAATGAATATCCAATTCAAACACTTATTGGATAATCAAAACTGACTTCAGATTTTAAATCTTCATTTCATTGCCGTACATAACCTGTTTAAAGATATGTTGAACTAGTTATTCATTCATATATGTGCTACTTAGAACCAGACATTTTTATGAGACAGAACATGATGAACTTCCTAATATTGATTTGAAATAGCAAACAGTTCAAGGCAATACTTTTAATATTATTTACTATATATTCATTTACAACTATTGTAACGTCTGAGAAAATGAAATGATAAAATCCAATTCTTATAAATTATTCCTTTCTTCAAGTGAATTGCTTAATTGAAATATAAATTTTGGAGAGTATTTTTTAGTCCAATATACAACTATTAAGGAATCAGAAATAATTCTGAAGTCTCTGTTTGTAAATTCCCTACAGTTCAGTGAAATCTAAATACTGATCACTCTCTTGCGAATATGGATGGTTCCTATGTTCCTAAAGGACTTTGTTCAGACTATTGACTTCACATTAACTGGATATGGCTTTGTGTGAAGCTAGTGTGTCATATGATGCGTTGGTTGTAGTCTGTTTCTCACAATTGTTTCCTTAGTGACTCCATATATTCACACTAAACTGATTATAATCCTCTTATAAAATTCTATGGAAGGCGTTACTTAGAAACGTAAGTATCTTTTTTCGTTAATTTAAAAGACTGATGACAAATTTAGTAGCTCTGTTGTAATTATGATCAAAGCGGAATAGGTAACCCGAACTCTATTTTGATCAGATTGCAGTTAAATAAATGTTTTAATCATGATTTTTAAATATGTGGTTGTCCTTAAGATAAGCCGTAATCATCTAAAATTAGTACCTTACTGTGAACGTAAATATGCTCATCCAATGCGGAGAGAGCAATTTATTATGAACACCTGATAGATTTAAGCAAATTATAAATAACGAAACACTGTTGTCAGTAGATTATGAGAGGAATAAAAAATGCAAGTTATGAGTAATTTTAATTGTAGCATATAACCCGATTTGACGCACTTCAAAAGTCATATGTTTATGAAGCAATCTCTGATCATTTAATTAAAAAACCCAGCAGTAAAGAAAAAAAATAATTTTATTCAGTACAAATAATCAATGTAAGTTAAATGTGTACAAGTTATAATTAGAATGTTGTTAATGATAGGGCTTTAAAAGTTTTGTATTTGCTTGTTTATTTCGACTTTATATGATGAAAAGTCAACTCCAAATTATAAACATTTCAGCTGTCGATCAGATCCACCAGAAGTAATAGGTCTTAAAAAAATTTCAGTTACAATGCCTTCTATATCAATATTTGGCGCAGTATGGCCCATGTGTTACCCTTGCGCCGTTGAACTCTAACCAATCAATATCAATACATACAACTTTTCCTCTTTTAAACGTGCCAATTAAATTTCTTTTTCAAATATTTGATCTGAAACTTTACTTGAAATTTTAATAAGATTACAATTATTTTTCTTTTCCAAGTCATCTTTCTTAAATTGTAGATGGCCATATAATTCATGATATTCATTTGACAGATTAAAAGGGGTTCGTTTGTATGTGAGGCATTGCGTGTAAGATGTTGCTTATCTTTTCTCTCTTTAATAAGCTTTTCAGGAGTGTTAGTCAAAATACGAGATTTCTCTTTAGAGCGGTCCCATTTGACATTTTCCCAGCCTGTGCTTTTGGATGAGGTCTCCCACCTTCAGGTGTAACAAGAAGAAGAGATAGTTTAGTATAGCTACCCTGAGGGTCGATATTGCCAGTTTCAGATGCTCCATCAGATGGTTTATCAAAATCAAAAATAAACGTATTTTCAGACGTGTGTGTTTCTTGTAGCACATATCTGTCTTTTATCTTTGACTTCGTCAAGGGAATAACAAATAATCATGGACAAAGATTCAAATCCATGACAGTTCATATTAAAAAGCATTGTAGTTTTAGGATTTATAAAAGAACTTTCTAAAGGTCCACATTATTTTCTAAAATATATAGCTACTATGTCGAATGATGTTTATCAACAATGAGGTAGTACAAAAATATTATTGGGCAAACATTATAAAAGATACATTTTTATGAATTAGTATTATTCAGAAGAAACTAATCGTATGTTAAAATTGTTTGAAATAAATTAAAAAATTGTTGGAAATGAAGTAATATTATTCACAAGAATCCAGAAATGTCAAATAATCAACAATAGGTTGCACAAGCCCTCTAATGAATAACTATGCACTAATTACATTATTTTCATAAATGGTTGCTCGGATTTCATAAATTGACGTTCGTTTCATGTCAGAGAGCACCTCGGGCTTGGTGATCAAAGGGATAATAAGGTCAGAGGTATTAGTACTAGTAAACGTTCGGTGAAAGAGGGGAAATCATAGAATACCCAGAATAGTAGACCGTAAAAAAGTCACAAGTTCAGTATATTATATCAATTTATCAAATATCACATTTTGTACATTCCTTGAAGTTCATGTCGATAAGAATCGGCACAGTTATGAATGTGAGGAATTCCATCAATGAAGCAGTGATGAGGTGGGCATGTCAAATTTACCACTTACCGTCAAAAAGTAGTATACCATGTAGTGATCAATATTGTCATTCAATATTTCCAACTTATATGCATGTAATGTTCAAAGTATTTTAGAAATGTTATGCAGTTCGTGGTGAAAAGTAGCAGTTAGATATTTATTAAGTTGCCGAAAGAGATAAAGAGATACACAGACGAACATCTTATCAGCACAGAGGATAGCAATCGAATTAATATGAATGAATCAATTCGTCTACAAGAGAACATGTGGAAACTAAACATAACGCATAGGTGTTTGTGCCTAGGTCTGCAGAAATTAAAATACCAAGAGCGTGAGAAGCTAACTAAGCTGATTCAATTATAGCAATACAGAATATTAATTCTAGGATTTACTGTTGGAAAATCGCTGACCTAAATAATCTCGTCTTGACAACGTGGACAAAAAAGTAAATAATTATAAAGGGATTAAAAAATAGAATACTCAGAATACTCGCTTTGAAAGGATAAATTGAATTAAAAAGGTAATCTAAATAGATTGTTATTACATGTATATATTTGAAAAGTAATTCAATATTGAATAAAAAATAAAAAATAAATCTTTACGAATTTTAAATGATCACGTTATTTCGTTTTCCCATAAATATTTCTAGAATACTATATAATTGATATCAGTTACCTAATGACATGAGTATATGAAATATTAGTTACCTTCCATTAGCCAACAATCTTTCAGCTGTTAATGCTAGTTTGTCAACCAAACAACTAAATAAAAGTTCTTCCCCAACCTTCCCGAGAAGGAATGAGTTGTCACTCTCTTCCTTCAGAAAAGCGGTGGTTGTTTTCTTCTTACTTTCTTTCCTTTTGGTGGTCGCCATCTATCAGTCAGTTTCTTTTCCTTTTTTGGCGGGCTTGTCACGCGCCTTGACAAGCAATCAAGAAAGCCTGAATGATGTTTCCATTAATATTTTCCCGCCTCTACTTCTCGCCAACTCTATTAATGAAGAACGATTGACCAGAGGGAACGTAACGGTGAAGATAATTCGAAGCTTTTGAAGAACTAACCGCTCATATTAATAGCGAAAATAAGCTCCAGCTGTTGCAAATGTTGTGTTTCACTTGATTAGGAAAGAGAAGGTGAAGTTAGATAAGTTAATGAGATATATCTACAATATTCTTCTTATACAAGTCAATACGCTAAATCACTTATTGCAATAAGACTTTTGCTTATTGTTTGTTATTTTTACAATAATATTTCAATAAATACGTTTGATCCAAAACACTGGATTTCATATTTAATGCATAAAAATCTCACTAACAATACTGCTTCGAAACATCGTTGCAAATCCTCGATAGCTAAAATAATTCCAAATACTATGTGGGTCTTGTATTTTTGGAAATCTTGGTGGTTAAAAGGTGACTACAATTTTATTTTGTAAAGCTAATACGATGTAACTTGTATATCATATAAAATAGGTTGATTGATATACAAAAAGCAATGTAGCAGACTGATAAAAAGAAAAAGAGAGAGAGAGACTCGGCACATGATTCTTCATTTTGAGTTAAGTGTGTTCAATGTCACATTTTTCATTTTATTGAATTGGGAAGAATGCCACAAGATGACTTTCAAGTTGAAATAAGGGGACATAGTACCCAAAAATTATTTTCAGAAATTGCACCACTAAAACTTAAATTATAGTAATTTTACATTTTGTTGATGGTAAATAAGCATAATTTAACCTAAAAAAATATTTTGAATAAGTAATTTTTCATTAATTCAATTTAGTTAAATTTTTTCAAACTTTTGTCAAAATGCTACTCCTTCCACAATTTTAAGTATTTTCCATGACATTTTTACAATATGTTCGTATTATGATTGTTAACAATAGTTAGTATGGATTTGAAGATGACATCTATGGAAAAGGTTTTATACGTTTTTACACTAAAAACAGCAGAATAACAATGGTTTTTTTCAAGGGTGTTTTTTTTTTTTTTTTTTTAATTTTTTTTTTTTAAACTAAACCTAGCACACCTTATTTGATACTAAATTTTGTTTATCAGATGTATGTAAATACACTATAAAAATTTACCAATCTTAACTAAATTTAGAAAAAAGCCTTAGGGATTTAAACAACACTAAAACTGAAAAACAACGAACTGAGAAAAACAGAGTTAACGATTTCTTTTCCAGCTTTGATAGTGTGAGAGGGTTTAGAAAATACCATATAACTTTTTATCTATCAAAGGTACAAATGTAAATTTTTGCACAGTTATTCAGAAAAATATTATCCACATTATGGGATAAAAATTGAAAAATTTACATTTTCGTTATTTTTTGGGTACCATGTTCCCTTAATTTGAAACTGGCATGTGCTTTTCATGTCCATGAAGTATGTAAACGTGAACTCATAAAGGAACAATTGCGAAATAAGTTTTAAATCGGTTGTGCGGTACGTGCGGTTTCTCATTTATGGTTAGTGAAGGTTAAAATACCTTATTTTCCATATCAAGCCATAATTATATACCATTACTGCCATGATTCGTATATGCAGGAGTACTAATTACGCATATATAATATAAGCAATAAATTTAGTGTCAAGCATTTACAGAACACCCCGCAATTAACACAAGTTCTTTAATTCAGAAACCAGTTTATTCAGCAGTTAAGTATATGGTAGCAAACACATTTCCTCAAAACGCTCACCACATGTGTGAGGTTGAAATCCAAAATAACAAATATTTAAAACAACCAAAAGCAATAATTAAAAGTTAAATATATATCATAACTAGACTTTCCTAGCTGGCTGAGTACTGAGTGAATAAAAGAGCCACTTACTGCTCATTGCTCTGGATCGGGCGGTCACCGCTTGCCAGCATCAAATCTCCGATCCCCGGTATAAGAACTTTTCTTTCTCAGAGGTCAAGCAACCCTACTTCTCTCTTCGAAACCTCCGGGCTAGATGCTCACCCCTCTTCTCCTTGCAGCCTCCAAAAAACCTCTCTTCAATTCCAACCCCCACGCGCAACATAAGTAAAGAAGTCAGCCCGCTCATTTGTGCAATTCTCATTGACGTAGTCCAAAGTGTCAAAAGAGGCGGGCTATGATTTTTACACCAGGAGGTTTCTTTAATTATATCATACTAAATGTCATAATGAAAACACCTTATGACAATTACCATAGTTATTTAAAAAAGTAACTATTATGTAATTCGGAGTTTTTATAATTTTTAACCAATATTGGTGTTTTAAAGTGCCGACATATTTTTTTTTTTTTTTTTTTATGAAAGCAACATATTACATTTTGCATTCCAATAACAATCTTTTTGTCTATCTGAAACAACACAATTAAAATGCAAACCAAATACTACATTAACTTTTGTTGATAAAAATATTAAGTGTTGAATCATGTTCAATACATTTAAATTGAAATATTTATTATGACAATTTCTTTAAAAAAAACTTGAATGTGTCATTAAAATCATTAAATATAAGTAATAACACTAAATGCTTTTTTACAAAAATTCTGTATATATCTAAATTATAAAAAATTCTTATCAACTTTAATCAATGGTGATTATTTTCAGATTCTATTAAATGTGATGGGAACCAGTTTGAAGCTAATACATATCTACCAACAACCAGATATATTGGGTATTCATTAGTTTCTGAGAATGACGGTTGTTGAAATATGCATATCGAAGTGATTTAATATTCTATGTGAATGGTTGCATCTGTTTCAGCATAATTTTAAGCCTATTAGAGTATAGGTTATCATATAAATTGGCTATTATACAAAAGTTATACATGGTATTCCTAAATAAAAGTAAAAGTCAATAATATTGTTTAATAAAGAAAAATATAAACAATATTCAAATTAAGAAGTATTTTTTAAGTTATAACATCTGATTACTTTTTATAAACGTAAAAAATTGCATACTTATGCATGTTAATAAATAAAAAAAAAATTCTAAATTAAATTCAACAAACAAATAATAAAAAAAGTAATGAAATAATTTGGAAGTGGCAGCACAGGCATACTCACTTCTTCAGGTTTAATTGGTTTAATTGTGTTTTCTAATAAAGTTACAACTTAAAAAAAAAAAAAAAAAACATTTATGCATAGCGAGAGCAAATTTTTGGTGAAAATCACCATGTTCATTCCTATAAAATGCATTAAAAATAAGTTTAAAATTTTTTTAAATCTATTTACAATATCGTTCAGTATAATATCGAGAGTCTATAAAAGAGTAAGGATTTTTCTGAGTCACAAATATGAAAAACAAAATTCCGAGTAAAATGCATTTGGCTATTACACATTACAAACGAATATATGGCTAACAGTAAATGCAAAATTGAGCAGTTTAAAAGACCGAAGAGTTTTGAAATTTCGCGCATGTATGCATCAATACATTTAGAACTCACAATTTTGAAAGTGTTTTTACAAAATGCAAGGTACGGATCTACCTTAAATTAAAAACTACTAGATTATGAAATACTGATATTATTTGGTATAAGTTTCACGCCAAACAGAAATTTGATATCGAAAATTTTTCGTGAAATATTAATGTTATAAACAACATTAGCATCAATTGAATTTAATATTCTAACAAAGAACATTATATTTTAAGCGTATACATAATGAAAAACTTTTCATTGGCATCAGTTATGCATGCTGGTAACAGCAAAAAATAATGTAACCCTTTGAACTTTAGTCACACGTATATCCAGATTCTGGCAATATATCAACATTTCAAATCCATTACTCTAGATGAAAACAACATCCGGAATGCATTAGCCAGTATAACTCTTTCTTTTAACCTTTTTATATTCCGCTTATTCAAGTTTACGTTTTGTATCAACAATATTAACTATTCGATGTAGCTAAACAGAATAACTAATGCCAAACAAAGATGGTATTAGTTTCAGTTTCCTTTCTGCTTTCAAAACTATTATAAGCTACTTACCGAGAAAGGGAAAAAACATTTACTCCCGCTCCATGTAATTAGTTTGTCCATCATATTTATAGGACAAATTGCGCTGCTCTGATCAATATCAACAACTAATTTTTTGCGTCGCGTTACCTCACTTTTTTCTATCAGTCTTCTTTTATTTCCTTACTTTTCTGTGCTGCTTCGACAAAATTAGTCAATATCGTAAAACGCTGACTACCGCGTTAAATGAAGCAATCATAAACGGCTTTATTTTATTCTTTGTTTTCTTTGCAGCGCAGCAGTTTATCAATGTGACGTTACCTCAAGCATGAAGAAGGCGCAGTGTGCTTTTTTTTTTTATGTATCTTTTTCTTACCATTATACCATCCCATTGACTATCCATTATATTATTTCTTTTTTCTTTTTTACACTTTTATTTCAGTTTTATCATACGTGTTAACTCAATGGTTTGTGTTTGGTTGTTTTTTTATATTTTTGCTGTTTCGAAAATACATGTTTTGTTTGTGATGTTTTGTCAAGATAAATAGTTTGTAACTTGCACCGAAGGGCGAACGATTTTATCCGTTAATTTTAAATATGCTTCCTGCGATATCTTTTATGCTTATTTAGGCTTATTCCTTCCTGTTTGAAGATAAAATTATAACTTTGACATAACTCCAAGATAAAATCAATACAATGATTTTGTTTCAGTTTTATTCGTGTTCTAATAATTAATAACAAAGTAAAAAAAAAAAAAAATGAAATTACATTATTTAAATTTTCGAAAGCTTTCTTACTTTGAATTAAAAGTGTTCTTTTGTTCCTGCTGCATTGTTATACGTAAAATTGCTTATTTTTTATGTACCTTTTTTTGTAAAGTAATTAACGAATGAGTTTAAAATTTGCACATAAGTTAAGTAGACCTCAAATGAAATACTGTGATAAAAGTTTGATAAAAAAAAATAATCCATTTTTTTGTTAACATTTTTGATCAATCCACATTTTTTTTTTTTTTTTTAATGAGAAAATCTTCTCTTTTTCCAAAGATTTGCGATTTTAGAAAATAATTATCAAAGCAACAGGAATTTTTTTCACTTTAGTTTTATTTGTAACTAATCTACTACAACTTCATAAAAAATAAGTATCTCTACTAGTTTGTTAGAAAAGTTATAATTAAATTTGAAATATTGCATTAAAATAAAATCAAAGTTAAAGTATTTTATCGATAACAATTGATTGTTTGCTTTTTGAAACAAAATATAACATACTACTACTTATATAAAATTACATGAAGTAAAAATCCCTAAAAAAAAAATACAATTTTACTGGTAAGTTACAATTCTAGAGTTAAGTATTTAATTCTCTCAGAAAAAGCAGTCTAAATTTGGAACATTCATTTAACTTAATGATTAGTTATTTTATTATAGTCAAATAATAATTGAAAAAATTGGACTTCTACAAATAAATATTTACGCTGATTATATTGTTTTTTTGAAGGTTAAAAGAAGATATTTTATAGTTACCTTGATGTGCATTTATAATAGTGTTGAAAATATTTTATTTTTATAAAAATAAATTATGAAAAGGAATTTTTAAATAATTGTAATTATATATTTCTTCATAAAAATACACAAAAATAGTCAATTATTTTAATGGATGATTTGAATATTTAGCCGCTGATCTATCATTGTATTCAACTTTGAAATGAATATTTTATTTAGGTGCAAAGTTTGTTTAATGGTGTAAGGAAGGTATTGGCTTAGATGTACATTCTGCTACGTATATACTTAAGACTGCTTTTTATGGATGAATCAGAAAAAGCAACTCTATCTTTTAAACAGTCAGAAAAATAATTTTTCACATTATTTAGTGGAGTGGTATCAATTTTTTGAATTGCAAGATTTCCGTCTGCATAAGATTAACACATAAAACTGCCAAGTAATAATCTATATTTACGAACTAAAAAATGATGTGAATCTAAAACAAAACATTCCCAATTCTTATATTTTCTCTCTGCATATTGACAGCTTATATACAACTACAATACCAACTAAAAAAGAAAATACAAATTTTTAAAAATATTAAATAATGCACGACGTTTCACAACTCCTACACAAACTTCTTTCAGCTATACTTTTCTTACTAGGAATATTATTTCAAAAGAAGAAAGAAAATAAACTGTGACCTCGTATTTTGTCACAAAGCAAACGTTAGTACTTTCTAAAAAAGAAGAATTTAAATCCAAAATAATTTTCTTAAATTTTTTTTTTCTGGTACCATCATTTTTCCTTACATTTCTGATCAAATTTAAACGCAATAATCAGATTTCCCCCCCCTGCCTACCCATTCTTTATCGTAGCTCAGAGACCTGGCTTTCCCGTGAGGTTTAAAAATAAATTCCAGGCACATATGTTGGATGAAATCTCAAGGGGACATTTCTTTCTGAAGGATAAATCCGCGAAAGACCTTGTTATTCCTAAAGCGAAAAGAAACTTGCTTCTATTGTCTTTTTAGCTGAATCCTAAAGCGTATGGACAAATGAAAAATTTCACCAGAGGAATTTATTTGGATCACGTTCCAATAAAATCTTTCAAAAAGCTTCAACTGCTTGTGCAAGGATTACCTTTCTATTCCGGTTGAAGGGAAAACCGTGTGCTTTGTTTAGGCAAAGATTCATCATAAACTAGGAAAGTAGTAAGATGAGTCTGGTAGTGCTTGTGATATAGAGCTTATTCAGTATGCCTTACTTATAGGGAAAGTGATATGTGAATAAAATGTTCGTAAAATAAATATTTCTAGTATTTAAACATGACGTTGCGAAACATTTTAATAAAAACCTATAACACAATTGAAATAAAAGCATGTTTAAGTTTTTTCTATATATATAGGATATCCCAAAACTAAGTAATTTGAGTGTCTTTTGCTAAAAAAAGAGCTTAAAATTTAGTTAAGTTGCGAAATATGGCATACTAAAAAAAATTAAACAGTCAAACATATAAAAATTACTTTCAGTACAGTATGGTCCTATTTTCTGTGTATGATTGGTACTTACGTATTATCTCGTCGACTATTGGTAAACGTTTAATTGGTGATAACATGTTAGAATCTCCTGACCTCCTCTGAGGTCAGGTTTGACTCGGATTTCGTCAGATCCTTCCTGTAGATTTCCTCAGCTGAACGACGTACAGGGCATCTCTAAGAACCGACAATTTTAGCGGAATAAGATAATTCATTTGGAGAACTTTTTGTTTCGCCCCCGATAGATGGAATAATATGTAAGTGCAGAACAATTTTCTTCAACAAAAATGATCAAACTGAGACAGTGAATATATTAGTTTTAAAAAATAGGTCTAGGCCTGCAAAGCTAATTTGTCTGTTTTATATGTGTGTATATCTTGAAGTTTCATTTGACAGGCGCCAGTATATATTTAAAAGCAATGAGTATGAATAGATATAGTTAGTGTAATCTTATTCCATTTCCAAAAATTAGCTAACACTATTAAACACACAAGGATTGTCCTACAAAAAAGAAATTTATAGTTTAAGTGATAAAATATCAGCATTGGGATCAAATATATGTCACGTATACTTAAATTTATTTCCTAAATTTCATTTTTGACCTATGGATTGTACCTGAGTAACTGACACGCAAGTATAATTTAAGAAAAAAATAAAAAATTATATCTCGTATTTGAATCAAGTTATAAAATCAATTGGATTTGATTTATTTAATGAATTTCCATCACAAAGCAAATATGTTAAAACAAAAGGTAACTCATGATATATTTTTGAAGAAGTAATGCAAAAGGCTATCCATTTCTCCCTCAAAAGAGCATTTTTTTGCAAGCATTGCAAAAGAGCATGCATTGTTTGACACATTTACATAATAATCCCACCTAATAAATTACCGGCCTCAAAGGATTAGAACAACAGAAAGCAGTAGGAAAACAAACCTTCTTTTTCCCATCTTCACAATCCTTTGTTTTCCACACTTATCTCTGACAGCGTTCTGTTTGTCTTCATTCTTAAAACATTCCACGCAGAAAAGATGCGTCGAATTCGCTCCTTTTTTGGGGGTGTGCATCTAATCCATACCATTCATAACGCTACACTTGCGCCGCTAAACTCATATCGCTGCATTGAGACAGCAGTTATGCAAAAGATGATAGCGAGACGTGGCATCATCGCTCATTTTAATGACTTTTAGATGATTATTTCTGCCCTCAAGTCGATTATTTTGCTTTTTCTCCGAAGAAAAAGCGTTTGACGAGTTGCAAAATGTTAAAAAGAACACACACAAAAAAATAATGAGTTAGTCTTTGTTCTTTCCTGGCAGGGTGTAATGTATTCCCAGCAGCCATTATTTACAGTGTCGATTTAGAACGTTTTTTTTTGTCTTCTTCTGACAAGTTGTGAATTTAAAATAAAAATAAAAAATAATGCAATCTTTATCGTTACAGTCGTGCTAATGTAAATTGATGATAATAAGTTCTGACTGATTGCCTTGGCTGAATCTTGTATCGTTTGTTTGTTTTATTAATTTTTTTTTCTTCGTAATGAGGAACTACTTTGATAAATGCAACTTTGTGTGTAAGTTATCCGAAGAAGATATTAAACATTATTAATTGCTATGTGAACAGCATCCGAGAAGCGATTGAAAATGTGTGTTCAAAAATTAATTACTTATGTGTAAAAGAGTTAAGAAAGAAAAAGCAAACTTTATAAAATTAACTGATTTTAAAAATAACAGTTGAACATAAAATTTAAATGATGTGTCATAATAAATTTATACAAACATATCCTTAGAGAAACGGAATTTCTCAAAGATCGAGTGGTCTCCTTGCATGTAGAAGGTCATGGTATACAAACCCGCTTGACAAATTTACAATATATGTTTTCAATGCACACTGTAGAGATTGTCTCCGTTAGTGAAGTGTTAATTTTGTAACCTTTTATGAGAGTTCCCTCTCATTCGAGACATAAATGTGGGGAAGTTCTCATTTGAAACACTTTCAAAATAGTTTTTGCTTGACTATTACCAATAAAGACTATTATCCATAGTCCGAATCATGTTCTAACACTTCTTCGATGCGATGCAATTTGACAAACGTGTTACCATGGTGCCTAAAAATAAAAAAAAAATTAAAATTACAATAATATCTTTTATTAGAATTATTACCTGATATAATTATCTTGCATCTATTCATTGATTATTAAACAACACATACTTGATTTTCTCATAAATATTTAGTATATCGTTAAAATCTACTTACAATTTATTAATGCAAACACATGAGTGTTTAAAATTCAGAATAGTCTTTAAAGTAGAAAAATATAATTTATAAAATGATTCTCTAGCCCATTGACGGTCATGCACGTATATATACGTCTTAGGATCCCCAGTTTTTCTCGCAATACACAACATTTTTAAGTTTATAAATAAAATTTAAAATAAGATGTATTTTACATATTTTTATTTGGATGATAGTCTATAACCTATCTAAAACAAAATAAATAAAAATTTATTAAAAAAATTATGTATTTGAATTAGAAATATAATTTAAAAATTATTGCAGGGAAAACAAGTGGGGAATTTCGCCCATTATCATGACCGTCAGTGGGCTAGACTTAATTTTAAATAAAAATTATCCCTCCTAAATTCTCACTCTAAAAGTATATTTTACATTTCGTGAGAATTATTTACATATTTTATTATTAAATAAATAATTTTCATAGTTTTTAATTTTAATTAAAGGAAATCAACAATTTTTATACACTTTTAAGAAGACATATGACAAAAGAAAACAATTGTTAAGCAAGTTAGTATTTTCATATAAAAATTACTTTTCTTCTAAACTATTTAAAAATTATTTTATCAGAAATTTCAAACTTTTAACAATTTGATATGAAAAACATAATACATACTTAAATGTTGTTTACGGCATCGAACTTAAGAAAGCTAATGCCTTATGTTTATTTGAAAGAGTAGTTAAAGATCAAATATTTAGGGGAATAAGAGTTATTATTATTATTATTATTATCTTTTTTTTTTTCTTTTTTTTTCCCCGAACAAAAGAAAGTAGAATTTAGAAAATAAATCCATTACTTTTAAAATGAAAAAGTGACTGACTTGATCCTTGGGAATTTGAAAACTAGCGTTGCTGCTTAAATTAATCTTAAGAGGTTTGTTTAGAAAAACAAGAATTGTTTCTGTGCTCAGTTTTGATTATCTTCTGACAATTTTTGATGACAAAAGTTTTTTCAACTTGACGCAAATACTTTTTTAATTATAAGATGAGGAAGCCTTTTTTGGATATATCTAAAGAACGTAGTATTATAAATTTAAGGAAATAAAATTTCAACTGTCTAGAAAAAAACATTTTAAATTAAGTAAGAATAAGTTTCTTAAAAAATGGATTTTAAAAATCATTGAATGTGATTTTATAGCAATCAAATTGATTACTTATTTATTCTTACGGTAAATCGTTGGTTATAATATTTGCAAACTCATTGTTTAACTTTTCATTTTCATTTTGTTGAGAAAAAAAGTTGAATGACCCGCAAGGGGTTTTAACTAATTTACTGTAATATTAAAAATATTTATTGTAATTGACTCTAATATTAAAAAATTTAAATCGATTTGATTGCTATGAAAATAGATTCCATTACATCTTAAAAAATGTATTTCTTTAAATTTTTAAATATACATATCTTTAGATTATTGAACATAAGTTTCTATTTTTAATTTAATTATTTTTATCTTGCAATTACTTTCATTGAAGCAACAGAGTTATTTATTTCATTTAATAATAATTTTTACTTATAACTTTTCCATTTTTAAACAATTGTTATTTTTTCATTTAACAATAATTATCTTTCATTCCCCTCTCCAATACTTTGCTAGGAACTCTGTGTTTCTGAATTTTATGTTTCTCTTATTAGATTGTATGCCCAAAGTTTATCACATTGATACGTACGATGTTAATTTAGAATAAAATATTAAATTTTGCTTTATGAATCAATTAGATGAATACGTAAGAAGAAGTTTAAAAAATAATAACTAACCAGAGAATACTTGGACGCATAACAATAATTAAATATCCATAAAATAATAAAATAAGACATAAAATTGTAATTGAGTCGACATATTTTATTCTTGTAATAAAAGTATTTTATAGAATAAAGCAAAAAATATTTTTAAATTATAATTTTTAAATTATTTTTTTTCTTGTAAAACTAAAGTAAATAATACGAATTTTTACATAGAGGTATAGAGTTTAATTATTTCTTTAATTTTACATTACGTACAATATGAAAGCTTTCGTATGATATTTAACTATTTTTAAATATTTATATCCCCAAAGTTTATCACATTGATACGTACGATGTTTATTTATATCACTATTAATTATCTATCACTATTAATATCACTATTAATTATCTATCACTATTAATATCACTATTAATTATCTATCACTATTAATATCACTATTAATTATCTATCACTATTAATATCACTATTAATTATCTATCACTATTAATATCACTATTAATTATCTATCACTATTAATATCACTATTAATTATCTATCACTATTAATATCACTATTAATTATCTATCACTATTAATATCACTATTAATTGTAAACGCAAGTCCAATCTATCGATACGCTACATGGTAATTTGTAACACATATGAAATTTAATTTATGTATAAAATGATGACGTACATGATGTTAAACTTCTAGAATATCTAAGTACCCCGTGACACCAGAGAAATAAGTCGAATACAGTTATACCTTATTCTTCAAAATCAGTTAATATCTTATAACGTTTTAGGGCGTGGGTGGGAATTTCTATAATAACAACATTAACGGCTGGCAATAAAAAAAAATTAAACCTTAAAAAAGCTGTTTATATATTGTTTTATTATTATTAAATGTTTATTTTATTAAAGTGAAATCTTACTTCATCTTGAATATTATAAAAAAATATTAAGTTTTTTATTTAATGATAATTGGTTCAATGTAACTGCGTGCAAAAAGAACTTAATGTAAACGGTTATAGATTTAATCCAGTTTTCAAAAAAATTCTATAATGGTGTCCTAAACATATTTTTTAAACATACATTTTAATTCGGATTAAGAATAAAATGTATTAGGATATACTACAACACTAGAACTTTGAAGACAAACCGTCGAATACTTCTTAAAACTACTCCAAATATATATATAAACAAAAAAAGTATTTCATTTAGTTCACAATGTGTTGTTTTCAGTGAAAAAATAACAATTAATCTAACCTTCTGAAAAAATAAGGTTTTTACCTTAAATTTTTTATTTTTTATTTTTCCTAATTCCATCTGATAGTTCAAAGTTTTCGACTCCCAAACATTGTGTTTTCTCTTTTTACTCATAACTTTTCTAAAGCTTCCACAGCTGAACCTTTTTCTGTTAACAAAAACCTTTTCATTTCCCAAATACTTTTTTTGTTGTCAATTGAACTTTTTGGTGGAAAAAATCACATTCGAAACTTTTCAGATCTTATCTCAAATAGACTTTTTGATTACAAATCTTAAAAATTTAAGCTTAACAAGTTTTTCTTTCTTGCAGTATTTTCCTGATAAATAAACTTGAGTTTCTATTCAATTGTTGTAAGTAATTTCGTTTCATATGCGCATAAATTCGTTGTAAGTGCAATTTCTATGAATGTTCTCTTAAAATGCAATTTACCAGCAAAATAATTTCCTGATAAATTTTTTTCATAACTCTAAATTTCTAAAAATATAAAAAACATTAACTTGTGTGCATGATTGTACAATTGATTTTGAAAACAACTAATTTTCTGAATATTTATTAACTTATTTCACATATTAAAATGTGTTTTATCTACATTTTCCTTGTGTATTAGAAATGTAAAACTCTGCAATTTGGCTCAATAATTCAGCAATTTTATCATACCTTTTTATTAGAAGACAACCTTTTATATCCGATACAAATATCTTCTGCAATCTATACGAAATATCTCTTCTATATTTTAGAGAGTAAAAAGTATACTATATTCATTTTAGGAAGCCTATTAAAAGTTATCTTCATTCAGAAACAGAATGGACGATATTAAATAAACTCGGGTTTCAAATACACTTTGAGTTTAATAAAACTTGAAAGTGAGAAAAGGAACACTAAAAAAAAATCCAGTATAGATTTTTTCATAAAGCAAAGTGAATGCTGGGTAAAAATGCTTCGTCATACATAAACATGATTGGTAATGGTATTTATTAATTCTGTTAATTTGAATAAGAAAGATCATTCAAATATTGAATTATACATTTTGTGTAAAGGGTTTTAATTTTAAGTATATTATGGGGTCGTTCTTAACATACTTGAACTTAAAATACTACATAGTATTTCTAAAAGTTTTATATTTTAAGAATTATATATTAGACAATATATTATAAAATGAGAGTGTTTAAACAATCTTTTTATTTGGAGAAGAACAAAAGTTTCTCTATTTAAGCTCATATGTTTATTGTAGAATTAATTTTTATAATAAACTCATATAAAAAATCTTTAAATAATTTGAAACCAAATTAAGTAAACTTTCGTCATGCAAACTTGTTTTGCGTTTCATTTGAAAAGATGTAACTAATTAAATTTATTTTTAACTCTTTTATTCGATTTTAAATAGTATTTTATCATAAGTAAAGTATTACAATTGTTCATCAAATATATCAATCATAATTCCTTATCTGTTATATTTATTCATCTTTAAATGAAATCATTTCTCCAATTATTATTAGTTATTTTGCATACATTCATTTACAGACAAATTTTATTTATAGTGTTAGTAGAATATTTTTTATTGGTATTTTTTTTTTCTCTTCTGGTAAAAGTGGGCATTGTTTTCATCTAGAAGAAAAACCGTCCTGGAATATAAGTAAAGCATAAGCCATAAAAAAAACCTTTTACAAGCATATTATTCACATTAACGACCGCCAATGTGTTTTCATACCACTTACGAAGAATTTTTATTTTTAGGAGTTTTTATAAAATGTCTTTAAGAAGAACAAACACAAACTCAAGAGAATTTATTCAAATGATTCTTTTATTCAAGACAATTTCTTTTCAAAAAACGATGCACACAACAAAAAATTCAAATTTACTGCTCTATTTGCATTTTCATTCCTAACAATAAAAATGCTGAGACATAAAGTAAGAAAGAACCTCCAAAATATTCTTTTGTTACTAAGTTGCACTGTAGGTATAATACATTGAAATAACCCTTTGGAATTGATAAAAAAATGAATTAATAAAAACTAATGTTAGTTTTCTAAATTCCAATGCTCTATTAGAAATGTATTTAAGAGGAATGGGAAATGTAAATTCGGTTTTTGCTCCTGGGTACTTTCTTCTGAAATTTATAAGACATAAAAACGGAAGATTATGAGAATTTTTGTCCTTTCTCTAAATGCAGATATTTATATTTTACGATACTTATTTTTGTATTCTTTACATTTAGAAAATGAAAATAATTTTTCACAAAATGATCCTTTCTGTATTATGCTACCAGATATATGATAACGTTAAAAATTAGTAATTTGCATAATTTTTTTCATTCTCTTGCCAAATATAACTACAATAATTTATTCTAGTTCTATAAAGCTTTTGGTGTGCGTGTACCACATTCTAATTAGTTTTGAAATCAAATATATGCTCGCGTTAAATTTTTGGGGGATTTATTTCGATGTAATATGACCGAAAAAATTAACATAATCCTATTTATTAACATTCCATTCATAAATACAAAACAAAGTAGGAAATTTTCTTTTATTATACAAAAAAATATTTAAAAGTTATTTGAAATACAGTTAATAGCTTAAGTTCTACGATTGTCAATTAGGTAACCATAAAGAGCTTATTTTTAACCCAAAAATCCATCAAGATGAATATACGTTTCCATTACAATTATGTTTTTTTATTCAATCGATTAGTGAATTAATTAAATTATGAATATACTCGTGTCAACAAGTTTCCGAATAGAATATCAAATTAATAAATGGCTTCTTAGAGGTCCTATTATACATAAAAATACTGATCAACAATTTCTTGCATCATCTAGTAATCAGCGCGACTTTTACATACATACAATTAATTAGATTACTTCAAACATAAAATTTATAGTTAAGTTTAAGTTGATGTATAGAGAAACACTATTGTCAGAACTTTTGACAAAATAGCTTACAAATCTATAGAAAATTGCTTTCAATCAATTGTTTTCCTTAAAATGCCAAAACTTAATAATCCAGTTCAATTTATGCAAATTTGAAAGACATTGATTATCAAATTTTAAAATGACAACTTTAAAGGTAAACTTCTGCCTTTACACAGCAATTTCTAAGGCATATATTACCACAACTTTGGTCAATTATTTCTTAATGAATATCTTTAATTATCTAAAAACATTTTAATAAATACTCTTTCACATAACTAAATTACTAGATACATAGATTTGAGATAAACGAGTATTATAATTCACAGATGGGTCATTTTGCTGAAAGTCAGTTTTTGGCTTTTTATAAATTTAAAAAGATTCCCTTTCAAACACATTTGGGCAAATTTTAGGAAGCCGAGATCTGAACCTTTATAAAATTTTGAAAATTTATGAAACATATGAAGATAACTATGCTCAAACAGGTAAATTAGGCAGAAATTATCATTATCATCTTAAATCATACAGACACAGGTCCGGTATAAGGGGAGGTGTGGTGCAGCCATAAAGTGTGCCATATAAATTATTTTTAAATGGTAATTCCCAACGAGTTACAATATAATAAAAACTTTAAATTTCATTAATTGAAATTCATTTATTGATCCTCTGATCAATGAATGAATTTCAATTAATGAAATTTCAGTTTTTTTTAATTGAAATATAATTAATGATATATAATGATAATATAATGATAATATAATGAATGATAAATATAATTAAAACGTTTTAATATCGAAGAGCCATCGCACCCCTTGAACTTACTTCTACGTACAAGAAATCATGCATCCAAATAACTTAAAAAAATCCTCATCATAATTGGAAAATATAATGCCTAATTCATAATTGAAAAAATAAAACTTTAATAAATCGATAAAAATAAACGATTTTTTTTTTTTTGCATTTTTCCACATTTTGGAACATCCTGATTTCAAAAAAGTTGTCTAGAAAAATGTGTGTCTGTGATCAGCATAACTTCCTGAAAAAGGCTGAAATGATAAAAAATCATGAAAAAATTATGTTTTTTAGCAATTGCTAAAAAATGGCTCTAACAGTTTTGATTAAAATTTCTATGCTAATGCCTCTTAGGGTGTTTTAGTCATCTACAACTCCGAAATTACCGTAGAAATGTGATAAAACAGTAAAAAATTGACAAACGAGTACCTTTAATACAAAGTTCTCTGCCCTTGAGCACCTCCCATCAACGATTGATTTTTTTTCTGTTTCACGCACGTGTCTATCGAATATCATCACCATCTTCACCGTTTGAGAGTTGTTTCTTTCTTTTTATTTAAACCATGTAAAAGTTATTGCTGAAAATATCACCGTTCTAGCCATTTTCATTTAAATGATGAAAAATATGAAAACGGTCAATAACACCAAATCAAATTTGAATGCAATAATCAATATTATACTGTAATTGAAAGTTATACGAGGTTCCACACCCATACTTAAATACTGCTATGCTCCAATTCCAAACTCATTGGTCAGAGGTAATATACTCGCTTACCATTCGAAACGTCACTGGATCTAGCAATATCCGGCACTCTGTAGTCTATTTTCTAATTGAGTAACCTTTGGATTAGTAGCCTTGTGCTGATTGTTGAGTTTCTTTGTGATTGTTTTCTGAGGTTTCTCTCATTTAAAAATGCATTTAAAGTGAATTTTAGCCTAGAAAGACTGCAGAATTTTGTATGAATGTTGCAGAATTTTTAACCAAGTTATACAATTTATTTAGTTTGTGTCTCGTAACTCTTTGTTTTCTTTTCCTACAACACAGAATTATAATTGAGTAACATCGTGTTTTATATTTTCAAATATTTTATGCCACTTATATTTTAATTTACTAACTTGATGCCAGAGTTGAAAATCATTGTCTAACTTTGGAAATTATTAAGACCTTATGAATAAAGAGTTTTACGTTCCTGCAGTGTTGGCTAAAGTTGTTAAAAGATTTGCCGCATTTTATCTACATAAAATGATTTATGGTGTTGAATATATTGGTAAATTGACTTATATTAAAAAATTTGACTTTTCAGAATTGCTGAACTTTTTACACTTTGCTTGATCTACACGAGATATTTTTATGTGCTCTTAAATACTTTTGGCTTTTTATCCAAATATATCATTTTATAATTTTTAAAATATATAATATACTAAATATTTCTAATTTAATTGTTCAGCACATTTTAGGTGTGGTTTGTTATATGAAGGGCAAAAGTAAATGGTCAAACCCTCTATTTTTATCTTCCATTGAGCCATGGTAGTATCATACTAATTGATGACCCCCTTTCCTCTCCCTCACTTTGTCAAACTATCTCCACCACTGTATGCAATATCGGTCATAATTGCACACCCCTTGATTAACCTCTAAATCCGCCCCTGAGCAGACATCCGATATATACTACTTTGCTTAAGTTTGATAATTACGGATTTATCACAATTAAGTATAATACACAATACAGTTAATTTGCTGCTTAATTATTTTAATAAAATAAACGTATTTGTAGCGATGCTACTTTTGTAGAATGGATAACAAAAGAAAAAAAAAATTATACCTAACATAAACGTTATACTCAAATTAAAGTAAATTAATTTCTCAAAATATTGATAGCATGAGAAGTCTATCGCTAAAATATTCAAAAAACAGATTGATGAAGGACATCAAATTTAGGTATAAATATGTTAATTTTATTTCATAACATTCAAACAATCATAAAGTAAAGAATGATAACTTGCTTTCAAACTTTAATTTTGTTGCATAATTTCATATAAAAAATTTATATATGACATAGTAAGACTAAATAGATTGTAATATAATTAAAAAGATTAAGGGTGGTAAAATGACAGCAATTATTTTTACTAACAATCTTCATCAATCCTAACTATTATACATACAAGTATTTTCCAGCAGTATACTTTTCCAATAACAATCCTAAAATGGTGCCTGTTTCAAAACCAAATTATTTTAATCAGAAGTTTCATTTAGTAGTCAATTAAAGATTTAAAAACTATTGGATTGTAATAACACGAAATCCTAGTGACAAGTTAAAATATCACAGTAATGTTTTTAAATACTTTTTTTAAAGGAAAGGCTCTATATTTTATTATAAGATATGTATGATACTTAATATATATTAAATCATAATATATAATATATAATCTTAATATATAATAACATTTCAAAATATGTATTAAATTTATACAGTATTAAAGTTTCAATTTTAGCATTAAGAAATAATTCTTTTATCAGCGTTTGCAATTTGAATAATTTAAATATTTTACATGTTTTCGAAAATGAAATAAACCCAAATTTAACCATGCTTATATTTTGATTAAAATAAAGCTGTGAATAATTCACACAAATTAGTAAATTAAAAGTCCTACAGCTCAATAAAATATGTAAACTAAAAACTTTTAATGTGATTTCGATAAATTCTGCAAATCATAAAGGTGTAAATAAAGTTCCCAGCTAAAGGCAATCGTTTACTCAATAAATAACGATGAATTTATTTAACCTTTTCAATTTTTTTACAAGCAACCAAGAGTCAATTTTTTGTTTCATCGATCTTCATTATCAAACTGCAGAGTCACAACGCTTCTGTTTTTATTTTCTTTTTATTATCTCTTCAACCTTCTTAATAGACTTGTCTAGATTATTATCAGAAATAAATAACACTAGAAAAAAAGGGATATCTTTCTTCAAGTTCGTTGTCCTTTGAAAGCATTGGTTTCTCCCCCTTATAAATAACTGTCAATTTTTAGCTGCGTCACGTTTTTTATTTCTGCCTTCAGAATGTCTTTCAAAAATTCTTATCAGAACTAATTTATGGCAAACAAAGACGACGTTGACTTCAGTTATCTTTTGTCAATTTGTTACAATTTCGAAACGATGTTTTGAGGTTTGTTTTGTTTTGTGTTAGATAACATTATTATTATTGATGCACAATGTGCTTGGGATACGTTTAAACAATGAGTTGATAATCTTTCAATACTTTCAGAATTTACTGCAAGAGAGAGGACAGTAATTGAAAAACATATGGAGGTTAATTATTTTGAAATTTTGTTTTAATTTAATTATATATTAATTTTTTTTTAATTTTATTTCCTTTTTTTTTTTTTTTTTTTTCAATTTTAATTTTTTTTAATTTTTTTTTTTTTAATTTTAATTTTTTTTTTTCAATTATTATTTTTTTTTTTTTTCAATTTTAATTTTTTTTTATTTTAACTTTAATTTTTTTTTGTTTCAATTTTAATTTATTTTTAATTAAATTTTAATTTATTTCACTTTCAATTTATTTTAATTGAACTTTATTCTATTGATATCGTTTATTATTTGGCATATTTGAAACTTAAATTAAATGAAATAATTTCAAAATTTATTCTATTATGAATTCATTCTTAAAATATTCTTAATAATTTGTTCTAAAATCATAAAAGTTGTATGTATTCTGTGTTAGGCATAATTTCTTTTGTTTTATATTTATTTAACTGTTATATAATATAATGAGAACATATAGATGTTTCAAACATTTATCAGATTTCTAGATCAGAAATAATTCATTTTACCCCAAATAATGAGTTACATTTCCAAATCAAGTTGGAAATCAATTAATTTCCCAAAAGTAGTGTACGGATTGCATAAATTATATCATTCAAGCTATTAGTTTAATGAAAATCAAAAGCTTATAAAAGCTGAAATGTTCAGAATCCATATTAAAAGTCTGAGGATTTCTTTATTGAGAATTTTCTCTAAAATTGCAGAACGGAATCTTATATTTCAATTTTAGAGTATTTTTTCTTACACTACACTTCCCGCTCTATTACAGTTGATGAGATCAGAAACACAAAGAGTAATTAACCTCTATTTATACTCAATAAAAACATTTGGGAACAGAAAATCTAATTTATTTTAAGTAAAACATTGCAAGAAAGAAAAACAACTTGTTTAGCTTAAAAAAGTGATAGTGTACAATAGAGATTTGAAAGACAAATTTAAATAAAGATAATCTTTCAATAAAACTATTTTTCTCGTACGCAGCATGCCCATTCAATCTCATTTAGGAATTTCAATTCTATTAGAGGAATCTCATTTAGATTACGTCAACGTACTTAATATGCGATTTTGTCTTTTCTATTTTGCTGTCATCTACTGTATGCTATCACAACTATTTGGAATTGCTGAACTATTTTTGATTTTTTTAAATTTCTTTTTCAAACAAGTAACACAATGCACAATTGTAAATAAGATAATTGTCAAAAGTGTCATAGTCTTTAAATTGATGTCTCGTTTTTTATTTCGGATTTTTATGAAGAGGTATAAGGGAATCGTCTCAAAACGTACCGTCCAGAAGAAATATATAAAATAGATTTAAACTATAAACTATTTCAAACAATTTATTGAATTAAACTATTTAAAACTAACAGATATATGAGAGGATATTTAATATTAAACAGATTGAATTACTTGTACAGTCATTTTAATACAAAGAAAAATATTTTATTTTCATGTTTGTTTGCTATTTGTCGGAAGGAATACTTAAATTCCGTCCAAATATATTGGTAATTAAATTTAAACAAACATACGATATTTTTTTTGTAAGGAAAACAAACATTTCCTGTTATCAATAACACATTTCGTATTTGTTGGAATATAAAAGAAAAAAAAAGTACTCGGAACATATCCCAATCTCAGAAACTTAATAACGTCAATCTTTGTTTCCGTCATGATATGTCTCTCACTGTATTCTTATTGAAATGAACGAGAACTGACAAATGATCCTAAAATATAGAGCTACATTTCCGTATTTTTTAGGGATAAAATATGGTTGGGATGGTAAACGGAATTTTCAATCATTCTGTTGTTTGGCGATTTTTTGGGCATATCTGATCCTCTTTGAATTTATATTTTTGGTTTCCGTTTTGTCTTGGAAATGGAGAAAACATTTTTGTCTCATAAATATTCGTTGTTGTTTACGATATTGGGAAAGGTTTTTCTAGAGTGTTCTAGAGTTTATTGCATCCTTTTGTGAAATGGAGTGAAAGTCATGAAATTTTTCTTGACTGTGTATATATATATATATATATTTTATGAATATAGATTTACTTTTATGTAAGACCGAAACGCTAGCATCTCTTTTTTTAATTCCAGCGTTTTTCACAAAAAATATTTTACATAACTTTTTCTTAACATTCATGTTAAAAATGGAGTTAGTTATACATTACATCATAGATGAGAAAGAAACTTATTTTATTAACTTTTGTTCAAGAATATTTTATTTATTTGTTAAGCAAGTACACATATACCTTCTATGTTTCAATAAATTATCTACTATTAGGTAAAATTGTTTATTTTAAGAAAGCAATTTATAAGGGATTATACAAAATTCAAAGTATAGAATTTACGGGTGATAGAGAGCAATGAATAAAAATTATTTACACAGAAAAGAAGGGGGGGGGGGGGTTAGAAAACGGTCATATAATTACCCTGATATTGAAAAGTAGATATGATAATAAAATTAAAAGTTCATACATTTCAATAAAATAAAAGTACAAAATGATAATAAAATAAAAGTACTTAATCAGGAGTATATTTAAATTTTTATTTTCAAAGCTATAACAGAATAATACATTCTAACACAAGCATAAACATATATTTTAAGAATGAATTACATTAAGAAAAGAAAATAACAAGTAACATAACGCATATTGAATAATAAAATATCTCTGACTCTGAATCTATTAAGAACAAGTTCACCTTACATATTTCAATACCTAGATAAAACATAAAAATGTTCATACATTACTGTCACCAACATATTTAAGCTTTCAGTAGCAGGAATTGCAGATGCACATATCTTTAATTTTCAAATACTTTTTAAAAACTATATTAGAAAAATAAATGTTCCCGTTCTTACTATTAGAGGTGATATTTGAGGATTTATTTGTAAAATAACCACAAATAAAATAATGTGAATCCAATTAGCTTTGACCCTAACGGGTGTAATAACATTTTTGCAGCCATTACTCAACGAGCTGAATAACAAAACAAACAAAATCATAGCACAAACATAAATCAGCAAACACTCTCCTGTACTAGTCATCAGCAAACCCGATAACAACTCGAAAGCTCATAATATTTCAAACAAATACCACCCATTACGCATCAACATTTCAACGAAACGACTTCTAATCCCATTGTTATTTTCAGTGTATCTAATCCCAGCCCCAGCTATAGAGTAACATATTGTACTAATACTCGAACTATCACAGCGTGAGACCCAAATTGGAATCCTTTTCAGCATCAGGATTAATCTGATACACTCGTGCCATTAATTTGCGATTCAAGCTCACATTACTCGGAATCTGTCAAGCATGCGGCCAATGATTTATCACTTGCGACGGCGTCACTTAACTTTGCAACAGAATGTCCTCCTTCGTACTTAACAACAAACCTTGTTTAACTAGAGACCGATCCTCTTGATGGCGATTTTTGGATTCAGTGGCATCAGCTTATCTTAAGCTTGCAATAAGGAATATCAAGATTTGAATTCTAGGGGCATTGACTGCTTGTTATTGGTGATTATTTGGAATGGTTTATTTTAAGTTGCTAATTTTGGAGGTAGTTTCAGTGGTCCTGTGTGTGGTTGTGATTGGTTATTACTTGAAGGTTTTCAGATAATTCAATCTGTATATATTTGGGGACTTTTAATTGGTATTTCTTGTGGATTATGAAACTTGATTTGCTGGAGGAGGTGGGAGATGAGGTGCGGTCGTATTAAATAGTGATTAAGTTTGTTTATGGACGAATATCGTAGGATTTAAAATAATAATCACAAAATAATGTTGTTAAAATGTATTGATAAATTTCAGAAATATATTTTAGAATATTTTGAAGAGTAATTTTTGAAAGATATGAACGATAACATTGAAGGGAAATTCTTAGTAAGAATCATTTCCTATGCTCGCTATGTTACAATATTCTAGTCCAGTTAGAAATTACTATGTATAAAGCGATACAATTTGGCGAGTAGAGTACGAAAATGATCACATAATGAAATTACATAAATTCAAAACTCGAAAATAGAATTTTAACATATTTAATTTCATAAATCAAAAATAATATAGCAAAAGACTATTTCAGATCTATTCTATTTCAGCAAAAGACTATTGCTTAGACATTGACGTAAGTATGTAAAATCAATGTATATACCTATATATATATATATATATATATATATATATATATATATATATATATATATATATATATATATATATATATATATATATATATATTAGACTCTATTTTCGAGTTTTTAATTTATGCCATTTCATTAAGGGGACTTGGTATCCTTCATTTTTTTTTTATTTAAGCCTTTAAAATTATAATTTTTACATAGTTGGAAGTATTACTAAGTAAAAACCAAATTTTATTATAAAAAAAATTGACATAATTACTCTAAATTTTCAAAATTTAAATTTGTTTTACAAAATTCATCAAATTTCAAATTCTATCTTCTTTTTCAATTTTCAATATTTTTTCCTGATTAAAAAAAAAATGTTCCTAGTAATATACTTCAACTTTTTAGGCTTCGGATTTAGAATAAGTAAACAGTTTTCGAGAAAAACGATAATTACAGTACCTATAGGTATAAAAGCGTAAGAAACGGGTATTTCGTAACATTTAAATTCGCGAAAAAAGAGTTTTTATTTCATTGAAAAATCCATACCCATTTTTGTCAAATACATATTAAGACTGACACACACAACTTTTCAAGTAATTTCTATCATATTGCTGAAGTTTTAGTATCTTGAGTAAGGTGGGAATTTCAAAAATCAAGAACTGAAAAAAATGCGTTCGAAACATCTATTGCAGTAATGCTAAATTCTCCATAAAAATATAGTATTTCTGCAATTGCAGTATCGGATCACCCCAAAAACGTGCCAGGATAAGGAGATGGTTTTAAAGATTGTAAACACGCAAAAAAAATTAGAGGTCGGAGGTATATAGTATATCGATGCCATTTTAACTGTCTCTCAGTCAAGTCCAAACTTTAGTTTTGAAGTTTTGAAAAAGGGAATAAAGAAAATAGAAAAAACACATGGAACTACAAAACGATCATCAAAAATCTAAAAATGTTTGAAAATATCGATATATCGATGACTTGTATCAATATATCGATATTTTCAAACATTTTTAGTTTTTTGATGATCGAATTGTAGTTCCATGTGTTTTTTCGATTTTCTTTATTCCCTTCTCAAAAACTTCAAAACTAAAGTTTGGACTTGACTGAGAGACAGTTAAAATGGCACCCTAACCAAAAAGAAAACATAATGTAATGGAAAGATAATATCATTTATTAGTAGTCATTAACATAGCACCGTTTCTGTTGCCAACGTGTGCCTGGAATTTGCATCTAATTTTAAATATTTAAAACATCTCTATCAGAAAAATTTGCGGTAAACTACTTTTAAAAATTTCTTCTTTAAAAATAAATGTGAATTTATGCATTGACATCCAAATGTATTTTATTTATTCTGATTGTTAATATAATTTATTTATTGAAACAATTTGTATAGTTTATTTATTGAAACAGTTTTTATAATTTATTTATTAAAACAACTTTGGCATGAATTCATGAAAAGTAAAAATTTTCCCCAAATAATCATGTATCGATATATCGATATTTTTTTCTATGCAACGATATAGTATTGATATTTATTTTGATCGATATTTCTGACCTCTAAAAAAATAGATAATTGATATTTTTATTATTTTTTGTGAAAACAAAGGATACAAAGTGCCCTTAAGTTATCATTTTCCTACTTATTCACTACATTTCAAGGTTTTATACAAAGTAGTTTCTAAATGAACTGGGCTAGAAGATTATAACACAACAAGTATAGGGAATGATCCTTACTAGCAGTTCCCCTGAAAGTGTAAACCAATTAAGAGACTTACTTAAATTACATACTAATATAAAAAAATAAGAAACATATGATTTGAACTAACAAAATCAATTAGGAGTGAATGACGGGATGTAAGTAACATAACTTTTTATTTTATTTTATCCTAATTACCCATCGGTAATTGAAATTTAAAGCATTTTTTGTTAGTGCAGATTTTCCTAATAAGTATTAGTGAAGAATTAATAAGCTGAATGTGACATTCAGAAACTTTACGTATCCAAACCATGTTATTTATCTTGAAATTTATTTTTCCAGTTGGTAAAGGAGGACTGAAGGTGCCTGTGATGGTGTATATCCATGGAGAATCTTATGAGTGGAATGCTGGGAATCCGTACGATGGCCGAGTTCTGGCCAGTTATGGAAACGTAGTTGTGGTTACCATCAACTACCGACTTGGAATTTTAGGTAAGAGATCTAAGTAATTTAACAAAAAGTCATATGATATGCTTTTTATAAAAGCGTATAAATATCTATATTTAGCTGTTATGAAAGATTAAATATTGGGAAGGATCATAAAAATAACATAATTAGTTGTAGTTACTGTTTTTATTTTTTAGACAATTTTATTTTTTATAACACTATTACAGCCTGTTCAAAACTGATTCGAATCATCTATATATAATTCTTGTACCATTAAATTTTATATCACAAATAAATTTTACTGAATGATACAGTCTAAAATGTTCTGTTATATGGGATTTTCTATTACGTATTAGATCAGCGTTCGCTATAAACTTTTAGAAACGCGGCCGCTTGACTTATGTGGGAACTTTCCGCGGGCCACAGATTTATACCGAATACTCCAATAAATATATTGCTTTACTATCTATGTTTAATGTTAGAAATTTGATAATTACTAAAGATTCAACAATATAAAACAATTTTGAAAACTGAAACAATAATTTAACTTTTTTATATTAATAAAATAGCAATTGATATTTGGTTCTTGTTTCAAATAATTTTTAAAAAAAATTTTACATCGTAATTCAAAGTCATAAAAGAAGTTAATCTCTTGTGACAATATTACAATGTGACTTGACATAAACTCATAATAAATAAATATAGTTAAACCATACCTCCTAAATCTTCCCTTTTATTCGATGTTATTGCGAGACGATAACGGCCGGTCCGCTTTTCACTATCTACTTAGAGTTTATAACTAGTCATCGACGCCATTATAGCAATGAAGTCATAGAGATCGCGACGCTTATTTTCACGTCAAAAGTCAAAACAAAAGAGGCCAGTATCCATTAAAACACCCAACTCCTGCCCATCACATTCAGAAAAGCAGAAATCGAACTGTGCCTTTCACGAATTGAGGGGGGCAAAATATCATAAGAACAAAATTAAGCAATGCGAAGGAATGCGTCATTGGTAATAATTCAAAATATTGCTTTTTTTTTTTATTATTATTTTTTTCTCTTTGGCAGTCTCAGAAAGAAAAAAAAATGGAAAAAAAATGATTTTTTTTTTACTTAATGACGCAGGCCACTTAATGGAAAAAGCGGTTTTTGGTAGAAAACACATATTATTGTAGACAAATTAAAATTATTTCCACAAAATTTGATTTCTGCTCGCTGGCGGGCTGGAAACGAATCCGGCTCAAGGGGTCGCCTAGTGGCTGACGCTGTATTAGAGGATGATTTAAAAATAAGGCGTTTTAGCGGTAAGAAAATTTTCATTTTTAGTGGTATCCATTGTCGCCCGAATTTTCTACAAACTGTCTTAAGCAACTGCCAGACTCCCAAGTAATGTTTAATTCTAGTACGTTGATCATATTCTATTGATTATGCCTAAATTTTTATAGTTGGACTTAAGCTACAACTTTCTTATATTTTGGAACATTATTTCGTAAGTAATTCTGTAAAGCATATCCTATCACTGTACTTCTGCTTTTGTATAAAAAAAATTAAGAACTCATTTTAAATATGCGCCAATGGTATGTGGGAAATATTTGTCCTGATATTTGGTAAATCATTCAGAGTCTGTACCACAAATATTCTGATTTGCCAGTTCAACCTTTAAAACAAACTTCAATTAGGACTACACTCTACTAAATGCAAGAATAACTTTATTAATTAAATTGTAAGTCTCTTATGAAATTGATTACTGTACTTCTCTTTAACGAAGTCCGTATTCAAAGCTCAGCTTTAAATTCATAGAATGTGATAATATTACTATTCTGCGATTCATTAATATCATTCATGCGATAACTTAGTAGAAAGTTAAACTTCTTTTGTGATTATTTATTGATTACGACGCAAAGCTTTGTATGCTAAGACTATGATGACGTCTAACCTTTTAGAGAATGAAACGAATCAATGGGGATGGAATGTCACTGTTGGAGGGTTCACGAACGTTAGAAAGTAGGTGGATAAGCATTAATACGTAATAAAAGATGCATAACTGGCATACTATATTTCAGACTTAATTATAATGTACAAAATAAATATATTCTATTAAATTGGATTTTAGAGTTCAGATCTTAAATATATATCAAAATAAGGAATTGATTATCTCTAACAAATGCTATAAATAATTTTATAAGCTGCTTGGTGATAATATATTATAAAAGTTTCAGTATAACGAGTTGCTCACAATAGGTATTTAAAAAGAGCCTCTTATTTCCACGTACATTTGGCCACTCAAAATCTAGAATAGAAATTGAACGTATTCTCTAACAAATAACGTATCCCATTCCAAAATCGAAAACTTTAATTTACATAAACAAACATTGGAAACTTAATGAGTTTGCTCTTCAGAATATCCATTTCCTATTTGCACGAGCATCACGAAACTAACTCCGCTTTTATCTGGAAATAAAACACAAAAAAAAAAAAAAAAAAAAAAAAAAACTATCATTATTATTGCCCTCAGCAGGACCCCTACAACTCAGCTCATCTCTATAGCCTGCGTGTGTTCCTTTGTTACTGGCTGCCAATCTCAGATTTCTCGTTCGGGTTCATGAATGAACAAGTTGTACGTTCTTATGCAAAGGCAATATGCTCCTTTTCTTTGATCCAATATGTTTCTTTTTGCCTTCTACTGTGCAGTTATCGGATATCCATCTAAAATGGATAGACCGGTGCTTTATGAGACATGAGGAATATGGATATTGAATGTCCCCCTCCCATCATGGGCTATCTTTGCCATAGATAGATGTATTTGCAATATAGGTTTTTCTTCCCCCATAACACATCGCAGATGAAATAAAATACGAGGCGAAGTGTTATGTAAGGATGTCTCATTTAACACGTTTCTTTTTTATTCTTTATTGCGAAATACGGGGCAAAGGTTTAGTATACGTCGCTTTTGAGGGAATGATGTTTTTGAGTCATATCTGGCTCGTTTATCGCATTTTTTTTTTTTTTAAGAAAAAGCGACGAATCTTCTTGATCTGTATTATTGAAGTTATTTTCGATTTTAGAGGATCCTTATACTAAACACTCCGTGAATTTCATAGAGTTGATGGACTGTGGATAAATCTGGGAAATGAGCTGTTTTCCTTATATCCAGAAACATAGTTTTCAAAATGTTCTTCTGATGTGGGAGGCGAGGTGATTGGCCTTTTTATGAAAACTAAAATTGGTTAAGTTTTGAAATTGTGGTCCATCACCGATTCGCGAGTAAAGCTTTCAACAAGGATTTTTCTTTGACCTTATCTCTGTTGATTGAATGCTATCATTTGTTGATTGAATCTTATTATTTGTTGACTGAATATTATAATTTATTGAACAAATCTTTTAATTTATTATTTGAATCGTATCATTGATTGATTGAGTCTTAACTTTTATGCATTGAGTCCTATTATTTGTTATTTGAATCTTATCACTTGTTGATTGAATCTTATTATGTGTTGATTGAACTGTATTATTTGTTTGCATAAACCCCTATGAAGCATCCACATATGACTTGATCTAGAATATAACACTATATCCCTAGGAAATTACGACATTGTACTAGAAAACGAAACATATCAATTCCTTCATTCTGTTCTATGTAAGAACTACAAGCAGCTGATGGTAATCAATCACGAGGCAAGGCATTTATCACACTAAGCACAAAATTATAACAATTATTCAAAAGCGATGGCAATTGTTCAAGATTGTTCGTAGTTCGTCGCAATTGTTCGTAGCTTTGAATTAATCACCACAGCACAAACTCTCAGAGAATCGAACGGGAAGAGGAGGCTTTGAAAATCCGAGACGATCATCGGTGCATCATCTGGTGACAACCAACATGTTTATTTTGTTAGGGATCAATCCACTGTAAGAACACAAAGAAACTGGCAGAAATGGGTAACGGGGCAAGGTATCCACCGTGTTAGACAGAAGCGTTTTGAAGTAACCACATGATGTTCGATATTTTGAAGTAACCACAAGATACATAGATATCATAAGGTACGGGGATTAGTATAGTACATTCACCTCAAGAGAAATTTGGTTTTATAGTTCCTTTTGGGAAAAAAATCAATTTCCTAATTTCTTAATGTAAGCTTTCAAACTACCTATGTATTCTGTCAAGGTTTTGATCATACACTTTAAAAAAAATTACCACTTTACTCAAGGTACCAGTACACGTTGGTACTTTTTAATTTTAATTTCAAAGCCACAATTACAAAATTTTGCACACTTCCCATGTATTTTAAAACTAACATATTTGCAACAGAAAAAAAATCAAACAATCATATTTAATTCCAGTAATTAAAATTTAATTAACTTTCTAGAGTCTAACGATGCCGATCATAACTTTAATTATAATTAATATAAAATTTAAATTTTTATTGCAAACCAAAAGCACTTATCTACTACACGGAGCCCACTAAAATTACGACTCTAACTTAAATAGTTTTTTAATTACAAAATTTTGTTTTGTAAACATTAAAAAAAGCAATTTTTTTTCAAAAAATGCAAAATTAAAAATTGAATGAAAAACTAATTATGTCATATATATATATATAAATATATATATATATATATATATATATATATATATATATATATATATATATATATATATATATATATATATATATATATATATATATATATATATATATATATATATATATATATATATATATATATATATATATATATATATATATATATATATATATATATATATATATATATATATATATATATATATATATATATATATATATATATATATATATATATATATATATATATATATATATATATATATATACTTGCGTTAGAGTGTCATGAGCGATGGAATGGCAAATGGCATTGACTACGATGAGAGCGATGGTGATGTTTTCCTTCAATTCCTAACATGACGTCATCCAGTAAACTAGCTAAGTGCTTCATTTTGAGTGATTATCACCCACAAAATGAAGTATCTAAAATCAATATTGTTTTATGGTAGAGAGATTATCCCAAAAAAACACTTAATCATAAGTTTGTAAAGAGATTATAAAATAACATTTCAAATTATATTTCCTAATAAGATATTTTTGAATTAATCTAAAATCAAAAAAATACTTATAAAAACGTTATATTTGTCATCCCACAAACATGAAATGTATTGAGATTCAGAAATCAAAGCCTCTCACTTGAGATCTCGTAATGTTCTCTTCTCTGCCATTTTTATGGGACGAGAGTTTCTACGAAACTGAAAAGTCTCTGGGTGGTGAACGAAAATTGATTTCTGGGGGTAGCGGCAACATGTTTCTCCCAGACGCTCGTATTAATCATAGCCGGCCGGCCCCATACTTCCTTGATAATCAAAGTAAACATTAAAGCAAGCGGTGCCGCTCCATGGTTCTGCCGCCAGTTGCGCCAACCGCTTGCCGCTTTTATCGTATCCCAGTGACGAAAGTAAGTTCTATAGAAATTGAGTTTGAATTTTTCAATCCAGATTTTTCAGACAAAACACAGTTTGGTGCAGTTGGTACATTACAGTTAAAGCTACGGTTATACTTAGTTGCCATTTAGTTACACTTTAAACTGTTAAAACTACTCTTAAATTACAAAATATACATAAATAACTCTCATTAGTGATATACATTTAGGTCATTATAAATACTTTCGCTAAGCCTAACGTGAACGAAAAACAAAACCAAAATTTTTCTCTGTGTACTTTTACTAAAATGAACGTAACTTAAAAACTACTTTTAATATCTTAAATAAAATGGTATGATTTTAAAGCCACTGATTTGGAGAACATTTCAGAATAAAAAAACAAAAATGTGTATTTTCCTGAAGTGAGGTTTCCAACGTGTACTATAACCCTCATAACAATTTTTCAAATACTTTATTATTTATGTCACCTATTTGGCAACACCTTTCAAATATTTTCTGCTAAAACATGTGTTTACAACATGTTTTACATATTATTCCCCGATTTTTGTACATAAAAATATTGATTTTACTTACTTTTTCTCTGAAACAGTTCTACTTATTAAACTTCCTAACCCTATACTTTTAGAGTATATATTCACAGTTTCAGAGAAATTAAATTAAAATCCTTAATGATTTTTACTTTGGGACAACATCTGGATTTTTTTTTTTTGGGGAACATCTTTTTTTTTGCAATGGCAATGTTTTTGGCATTTCATAAACTTTGTCTTATAGAAACGAAGTATTTAACTAGAAATTTCTAAATATATAATTTAAAATAGATAAAAGACTTAAATTTTTAAAAATGGTTTTAAGGTCACCGGGTCCAATTTCAAGTAATTTTCCTTGATATTTTGCCTTTGTGGTGGCTTATATAAAAGCTACTTTGGATGTGAACTTAAGCAAATACTACGTGACATTTATTGAACTATTGCAAGGTTTGAAATTTCTGCCTATGAAAATTAAAGTAACATTATTTGAAAAAGTATAACTTTTATTAAAATTCAAAATAATAGTTTATAATTGCACCCTATCTAATCCGAATTGTACAATGCTATCCATATAGGTTTTTTGCCGGCTGTGGATAGATCTGCAAGAGGCAATTATGGACTGATGGATCAAGTAGCTGCTTTACATTGGGTGCAGGAAAACATAGGAGAATTTGGAGGAGACACAGAAAATGTTACGATTTTCGGGCAAGGGCATGGCGCTGCTTGTGTCAACCTGTTGATGATGTCTCCAATGGCAAGAGGTAAATCTTGTATCTCACTTTTGTAAGATGAAAATAGGATATCTATCAAGTTATACAGCAAAGATAAAGACTTCAGTGTCAGATTGAAATAACCATTTGGATTTATTGAATTCTCAAGGACTAAAATTGTTGAGTTATCTGGAAAGTTTAGTAAAATATAAATTCTACTCCTATACTCCCTCGGATAGTAAATAATTTATTAAAAAAATTAATTCCTATTTCTGTGTGTAAGTCGAATGCTAAGAGTAGATAAACATCAATTGTAAAATATATTATGATATACATGTATGGATGCTGAGTTTGAAATAAAATCTTCTTTTTAACATGAACATAGTTTATTTAGCGGTGTCTAGGAGGAACTTTAAAAAGCTATTGTTGAACATTTAGTACATCGCTCCGAAGAGCTCTTCATTAAACGTCTTACAAATTTAGTTACATAGCGTGGAATGAAATTCAAATAAAATGGCGGGCAGGAAGCAGCAACGTCACGCAGTGACGTAGTACTGCTACCAACCAATGCGATCTTAAGTGCTCGAGTCGGGGGGGAAATCCCACAAATCGGCCGTCCTGACATGTCGTTGACCACAGCGGCGTACTTAAAACTTAAAAAATTAAAATACTTATCAAGAGCACTGCGAATCGTTTACAAACACACATAATTTTATAGTAATTATACAATTGAACATTAAATTGTGCATTTTAAATATCGTTATGAATATGAACACATTATTAGAATATACAAATACAACAATTATACTTATGATGAAAAAAAAAAAATTTTTTTTTTTTTTAGAAGGGGCTACCCAAATGGTTTCATGAGGTCAGCTGAAGAGGTGGTTTGATTTGGGCCTGCATGATTCCCTATTTTAGCTACCTCATATCTGTCCCTACCATTAACTTTGGTGACTTCGTATGGGCCGAAGAATTTGGGTCTTAGCTTCAGTCCTGTACCAAACTGAGTTCGTTGGATAGCTACTAAATCGCCCAGTTTATAGACAATAGCCTTTTTGCATTTTTTGTCATGCTGTTTTTTATTTTCATCTTGGATTTTAAGGATGTTTTCTTTGGCTTCTCTTCTGAGTTGATTCCTTTGGTTGTTGTAGTAATCCATCATTTCTTCTGTTAAGATTTCTTTTACAATGAGATCTTCTTTGTTCCTCATTTTAATACCAGTTAACAATTCAAATGGAGTGTATTTGGTGCTTCTACTAACTGAACTGTTTAACACTCTCTGTACTCTTGAGACATACTTGAACCATTTTGTCGGTTCATCGAGAGCTAGTTTAGCTAAGACGGGTATTAATGTTCTATGGATTCTCTCAACTTGACCATTTCCACGAGGCACTCCAGTTGTAATTTGTAGATGCTGAATACCTTCAGTATCACAATATTCTTTAAAGGCATTTGATGTGAAAGCGGAACCTCTGTCAGAAATAATGCGAACGGGATTACCAAAGGTTTTTTGCTGGAGTTTAATCTTTTCCAATGCATCTTCAGCTGATACCGACTTTACAGGATAGAGCCAAACGAACTTGGTGAAAGCATCCACTACAGTTAGTATATGCTGATACTGTTTGTTCGTGGAAGTCATCGGTCCAATAAAATCCACATGATAAGTATGCAAAGGTGAATCTTCTTTGGGAATCGGATGCAACATTCCTTCTTTCTTGCAGCTTTTCTTATTTGCCAAGATACACGGTATGCAATTGGCAACCACTGTTTCAGTCTGGGAATGAAGATCAGAAATGAAGAAGTCTCGTTTTGCAATTTCTTTTGTTTTCGCAACTGAAAAATGTCCTTTTTTGTGGGCTGATTTAATCAATTCAGTCTGCATCCCTTTTGGTGCTACCATTAATTCTCGACCATTTTCGTATTTATACAAAATGTCATTCTTCAAGAAATATTCTTGGTGGTTGTCCTCTTTTACTAATGATTTCAGTGTTGTTATGTACTCATCTTTGCATTGAGCAACTTTCAATCTTGCAGTTACAGTTTCATCAATAATCCTTACTGGATTTCTACTCAAGACATCAACATGTTTCATTCTTTGCCCTGGTCTATGAACTATCTCGTAATCGAATTCTTCTAAAAGTAGAGCCCACCTTGCAATCCTGGTTACTAGATCTTTTTTGTTCATTGTCATCTGAAAAGCAGAGCAGTCTGTCACGATTTTAAATTTGTTTCCCATCAGATACACCCGCAGCTTTTTTAAGGCTTCTACAATTGCGAGAACCTCCATTTCATAACTGCTATATTTTTCTTCCGCTGGACTGGTTTTTTTAGACATGAAATGGACGGGATGTAATTGTCCATCATCAGACTCCTGAAGAAGTACGGCACCAAAACCTTCTTTGCTGGCGTCAGTGTGCAGTTCAGTTTTTCGACCTGGCTTGAATAGATGTAAAACGGGGCTTGTGGCGAGAAGGGATTTAAGTTTCTCGTAGGCATCCTTTTGCTCATACCCGAACACAAATGGACAGTTCTTTCGAAGGAGATCACTAAGTGGTTTTGCGATCTTCGAATACCCTTGAATAAACTTCCTGAAGTAACCTGTGAGGCCAAGGAAACTTTGTACTTGCTTAACATTTGTTGGAATAGGAAATTTTTTAACGACGAGTGTCTTCTCACTCGATGGACGAACTGTTCCATTTTCAACAATGTGACCCAGAAATTCTACTGAGTGCTTTAAAAACTGACATTTCTTTGTCTTTATTTCCAGTCCATATTCGGATACTCTTTGAAGAACAATTTTCAATTTCTCTACACCTTCTGCTTCATCGTTTGATGGAATTATCAAATCATCCATATAAATAACAATAACGCCTTCTTTCATTAGATCTCTAAATACACTGTACATATATCTCTGGAATACACTTGGACTTGTACTGAGTCCAAAAGGAACTTTTAAAAATTCATACTGTCCATCCAGAACAATGAATGATGTGTACTTGCGACTGTTCTCTTCAACTGGCACATGGAAAAATCCATTCTTCAAGTCTAAGGTGCTGAACACTCTGGCATCTTGCAACCGGTCAAGAACGTCTTCAATCAAGGGCAACGGAAATCTATCTTTAACTAGCTTGCGATTTAATTGTCTGTAATCCACGCAGATTCGTGTTGTGAGATCTTTCTTCTTGACAAGTACCACAGGACTTGCATAATCTGATGAACTGGGACGAACAATTCCATCCTTCAACCACTCGTCTATTTGCTTGTTGACTTCTTGTCGTTCAGAAAACGACAGTCGACGGGCTCTTTGGTAAACTGGTATTTCATCTTCCAAAATTATTTTCATTCAAATATCAGTGAACTTTGTTTTCTTCGGTTGGTAGGAGGTTACAAGGTCTGTTTCACTTTGACGAATATTTGCTTCCTTGACATGATTAAGATCCAACTCATTCGCTGTTCCATCTTCTGTTAAGAATATCCATTCAGCTGACTCATCCAAGAGAGTTTCAGTCTTCTCATGAAAAGGACAGGGAGCATGAGCTAAAAATGCTGACCCAATGATGGCTTCAAAATTGAAATCCTCAACAGGGATAACTTGAAAGTCAAGTCGGCACACGTGTCCGTCAATGTCGACTACTTGCTGGAACGATCCCATGGTTCTAACTAGACCTTTGCCTAGGCCGGTCAAAACTGATGTATTTTTCGACAGTAAAGGAAGGGGCTTAATTTTTCTGTAGATGTCATCTCGTAAGATATTACGTGTACTGCCTGTGTCTAGAAGTGCTGTAGCGGTTACTTCACCCAATTTGATTTTCTTCACAAATTTATTAAGATCGACATCCGGATAATCTTTGGGTTCATTTGATCCTACGGCAACTTGCACCAGGTGTGTTTCAGAAGTTTTTTCACGATCTTTCTCAGCCTTATTGTTCTTGTCTCGTTTGACTTTAGGACATGAATTACGCAGATGTTCTGGAGAACCACATTAAAAGCAAAGGAGCTTCTTCTGTCCGTGAAACTTGCGTTGACCAGACATTGGTCTGTTGTCTTCAGTTTCAGACTTAACATGCCTCAATCCCTTGTTGCCTGAATGCTCTTGACTAGTGCGATTTTCACTGAATTTTCTGTAAGGTTTCGCATGAAAACTTCTCTTTGTGAGACTCTCCTTCAAACTTTCAAATTCATCGAACATTTCAGCGAGATCGTCTGGCTTTTTCAGATTTAACCATTCTTTGAAAAAGTGTTCTTTTATGTCTTCTGGAGCTCTAAATTTTAACTGTTCAGTGATGAGCAAGTCCACTAAGTCTTCAAAAGAGTCGACTTTTAAATCAGCTATCCATTCTTTAAAATAGCAGCTCAGCTCATGTGTGTAGCTCCTCCATGTCTTATCTGGACCTTTGACACGTCGATAAAACAAGTTCTTCAATTTTTCAGAGGTTAATTTGTATTTCTTCAAAATTAACTCTTTAACATAATCAAAATTGTTTGCATTTTCAACCGACTCTCGAGCAAGCATGTTCGAGATATCTGATGGCATCACATGAAGTAGGTAGGCTACCCAATCTTCCTTAGGAACTCTAGCCATTTCTGCGCGTCTTTCAAAGTTGACAAGGAACAACCCCATTTCGTCTTTTTTCTCATCGAATTTAGGTGTTATCTGAGCAAGCGGGATCTTTTGTTGAGTTTCTTCACTTCTTCTTGGAACCACAGCAGCAGTCTGCAGTTGCATGCGCTGAACCTCCAAGCGTTGTATCTCAAGTCGAGTTTCCCTCTCTTCACGTTCTCGGGTTCGTACCTCTTGCTCCGTCCTCTCTTCGATGATTCGATTCAAAATTATACGCGTCATTTCTTCATCATAGCCATCACTTTCTAAAATCAGTTTTCTGATATCTGCTACCTTACTTCCATCAGCCGGAGTCAAACCCAACTCCTCAGCGACCTCAACTAAGTCAGTCTTACGACCCTTACTTAAATAGGACATGATAACTTTCGAACAAAAACAATGCAAAAATATTAACCTTTTAATAATTTTCAACTATATTTCACGTGGGTTTAAACTTTAAATAAGAATGAACCGTTACAAGGAACTTTCCTCAGCTTACTGACGGTTCCAGGGAATTTTAATTAGAATCCCTAAATGTATTCAAATGTTTCGCCAATCAAAACAGCAGAGAAAACAATCTATACCCAGTAATTAATCTTTACCATTAAATTAGAACTTGTAAATATTACTGTCTAATAAAAATTAATATAGATAATCATATACAAATCATTACACACATAAATTATACTGCAAAATATAATTTATCAAACCACAATTGATTGCATAGCAACTTCAATTTTTTAAAATATATATTTTAAACTAACTCCCAATGAGTAGCTAAATCAAATTCACAGAAATTCCAAAGTTTTCTTTTCTTAAAAAAAAACTACACCCAATATTTCTTAAACAACCTTTTGGCTTATGCTTTAAAAATACCTTAACATTCAAGTCAATACTGCTCGACGACAGTAAAAAGCATACTAAAGAAATATTGCAACCAGAATTTCACAAATTAATCAAATTCTATTTTACGACTACAAGCACAGAATTCTAGAAATTCTAAATAGTTTTCTTTTCTTAAGAAAAAATGTCTAATATTCCCCAAACAGCCTTTTGGCTTATGCTTTTAAAAACACTCACTTTTCCGTTAACACTGCACGACGACAGTAAAAAAAGCACACCAAAGAAATATTAACACTAGAATTTCACAAATCAATTAATTTATAATGTGGACAACAACTGCTATTATTTGATACCGGATACATGAAACAATCCTATCAAAATATAAACAATACCACAACGATTCCACAAATTTATCATTTACATGTAACATTAAAGAAAATATCTTTCCAAAAACTCTTTTCTGAAAAATATAATTCCAACTAGTTCAACAAAAAATAAATAAAACTTCAGTTGCAGAGGCCATATGATTAGGGGAAAAAAAATAAGACAACACAATATTTTTTTATTCAGCAACCCTAAAAAGAAAAGATAAAAAATCAAATGGCAAATGCAGCTGGTATTTCCTGTCTATTTTAAATACTCAAAACAGAATGATCAACTTTTTTTTTTTTTGCTTCCTCTATTTCCAAATCGTTAATACATAACGTATTTTAAAACAAAACAATTTTAAAGAACACATTCCAAAAAATAATTACTTAGTGACAAAATATTATTAAAGTACTGTTCCAACTAAATATTAAAATTCTTAATTATCACTAAAATTAATATCAAATATTTTGAATAAAGTTGTAAATGGCTTATCTGGACTCCTATTTTCGCTGCAATTCCAAACGTCTTTCCAGTTTCTAGCAGTCACTTCACGTCCGAACAAGAACTGGACAGGGGATTTCAAGTCCAAACAGGAACTGTTCACTTGAATTTAATGTCCAAACAGGAACTGGTTACTGAAACTTAAGTCCTTTCGGGAACTATAGGCTTGACTGGACAGTTCTGAACAAAAATTACGTCGTTGGAGCACATGGTTTGGAAGAGGCACACTTCTGGTGGAGCACCGTGAACATTGGACACTTCGGAATTAAAAAAAACTTCAGGTGAAAGCAGGTTTTCAATTTGATGCAGATTTGTTGATCTGTTATATTCGAAAAGAAATCTTGAGAAAGAAATCAATCGCGGCCGAACGACCAATTTGTAGGGATGCTGAGTTTGAAATAAAATCTTCTTTTTAACATGAACATAGTTTATTTAGCGGTGTCCAGGAGGAACTTTAAAAAGCTATTGTTGAACATTTAGTACATCGCTCCGAAGAGCTCTTCATTAAACGTCTTACAAATTTAGTTACATAGCGTGGAATGAAATTCAAATAAAATGGCGGGCAGGAAGCAGCAACGTCACGCAGTGACGCAGTACTGCTACCAACCAATGCGATCCGAAGTGCTCGAGTTGGGGGGGAAATCCCACATACATTGATTTTAAATAAAATAAAAGCCAAATTGCTGATTTTAATCTAATTTAGTAGACTTAGCTATTCAATTCATCACAATTTTGTAAAAGGAACACCCATCGTCACCAAATTGATGACGTTATTTTAAACCACCAACTCTAAATATAAATTATACTCCGTGGTAATGCTACAGTAAAAAAGAAAACTTAAAGTTATGTAGTGTTAAATAATATTTGTTTCTATGCTCACACATCAATGATTCCCCATTTGAAATATTTCCACTTATCTCCAAAATTAATCTTATATCTGTTATTGGCGATAATTCTTTTCTAGACAACGAGAATTCCTATATGGAATTATATATTAAATTCTTCGGTATGATAAATATTGTTTTATCCTCACAGGTCTATTCCACCGAGCCATCATGCAGAGTGGATCAGCTTTGAGCCCATGGGCCATAGCGCGAGACGCCATTTCGCACACTCTCCATGTGGCCCGCGTTCTTGATTGTCCAGCTCAGCACAACACAGCTCTTGTCGAATGCTTGAGGAAGCGCGAACTCAACGACATCATGAGCGTCAACGTCGACGTTCCCGACCACTTATCTGCGTTCGGCCCGACCGTGGACGGCATTGTACTGAGACGCGATCCTGCTGAAGCCATGCAGGGCAATTCTGATGCCGATTTCTTCACGCAGTATGATCTCATGTTTGGCGCCACTAGGGTAGAGAGCTACTTCCATTTTGCAGCCAAGGAAGAAAAGTTCGGGATTGAGAGTGAGAGGAGGGATCGGTTGCTGAGGACGATGGTTAGGAATTTGTTTACTTATCACTTGCAAGAGGTGAGTGGTTGGAAGTTTTGGAGTTTCATTGTTTGAATGTACAATAACTGTTATTCTATGTTTTCAAACTGCGTTTGAGTAAAGCAATATCTTATCAATATACTGAATTTTGAGATCGATTAGTAATTATATTTTTATGACTTGACTTAACTTTGACTTAAATCTCTTTACAATCAAGTGGCGCATGAGGGCCCGAACATAGCCTTCCATCCCTTCCGGTCTAGTGCTGCTGTACTGGCTACTCCCCAGCTCGGCCACCCAAGAGAATTCCGTTCTTTTATCATAATTTTCTTCTTCTTCCATTGCCCAAGTAAGGGCAACTCGTGTAGGGTCTGATGGAGGCATTCGTAAAACATGTCCTTCCTAATGCCATCTACGTTTTTGGTTTATTGTTATTATGGGTTTACAATGAAATTTTTTGTATACTTCAACACTTGATATTTTATTTGGCCAGTATATTTTAAGAATTTTTCTAGTGGATTTAGTCTGAAATGCATGGAACTTATTTTCTTGTTGTTTAGTTAGTTTCCAAGTTTCACAGCCGTACAATAAGACTGATCTAACTGTAGATTTAAAAATGTGAAATTTAAGTTTTATTTTAATAGTTCCTGAACTCCAGATTTTATGTAACATTTTGAAAAGTATATTGTGCTTTTTTAACTCTTGTATCAATATTTTTATCGGCCCCTCCTTCGGTAGACATATTAGTTCCAAGATACTCAAAAGTCTCCTTTTCAATGATTTTTTTTTTCATTGATACAATTTTTTACATTTTGGTGTTGATTTTCATAATTTTAATTTAATTTATTTTTAGTCCAACTTATTTTGCATTTTCTTCTAGCCTCTTTGTATTTGACAACATGTCTTCAAACTTTGATGACACAAGCTATATTTTTATAAAGTAACTAAACATTTTGAACTCAAGTATTCATTAAAAATTTAGTTTATGTATAAGAAGAATTTTTAATTATTTTATTTAAATCGGTCTTGGAAAAAATTCATCGTTTGACTAAGTATTTTAAAGAGTAAATATTTATTCTACGCATAGTAATTACAGTTTTGAAAAAGAAAATTAAAAATTAAAAAAATCCTAAAGAAGGCACCTAAGAAAGGCCTACGCTGGTTGATAGAAAAAAGGTTGATAATAAAAAGAAGATTAATATTTGCAATGTTTTACTGTCTGGGCGTTTTCCTTTTTTTTTTTTTTTTTTTTTTTTTTCGTAAGAACACTTACCGAAATGCATTTATATTTTATTATTCGATCAACTATTTCGAAATTTTTATCAGATAAGGTAAAGATTTTAATACATTATCTCACCTCTTTGGAAAACCATAAAATAAAAGCATGGTTTTTCATTGTTAACTTTATAGCTTATCAATATTTAAAAAAGTACTATTTTCTCATGTTTGGCATCATCAGTGTGTGAAAAAATTTGATATCGAAAAAAGAAAGGTTATTAATTACAATGGTCATGAATCTACTAGCGTATCGCTTGCAGAAAAAAACATAAGTTATGGAATGAGGGAGTGGCAACGTTTATTTTGAATATTAGTAGGTTTATACTACGAATTATTTTCAAACTTTGTCAGTGTTAAAGATGAAGTTTATCGCAGTTAGTTCTGTGAACGATTCTAAACGGGAATAGGCACCGAACTAGTGCCTAGCTGAGAACAAGCAAAGTGTGACGAGTGAATCTTTTCTAACAAGGAGAGATGTCCTATTGTTTTGGTATCAGGCTTGATTTTGTCAATTTCAGATTTCATTATGGTTTATTTAAGTCAAGTTGTAATGAAACTTTTAACTAATGAGTTAGTTGACGAGTTTCTAACCCCAATGGGTTAGTCGAATGCAAATAAAGCTATTTTTCTGTTAATCTTTATAAATAACTCGAATTAATGAATGTTAAATAACACAGTTTTCTCCTTATAAAATATAAAAGTTTAATAATGTAATTAAGTTTGAAAATCACCATGCACCTAAAAAAAATATTCCACCAACTTATCTCTTGTGCTCATATAATCTAGAAACGAACAATAATTGATTGATTGCGTGTCTAATTAAGAATGCAGTAGTAAAGAAAAATCTTTCTCTTGATAGCTAAAAGTTTTAACTATCAAACTTAATTGGATAATTAATACCCAGAGGATTCATGTTCATATAAATTAGATATAATTATTTAGCTATTGCGTCTGAATAAACACGATATTCTTATAAACTAGAGTTTCCATTTAATTATAATAAATAATAAAAACCTTTTGTAATTTGAGGAGATAATGGGACTTGCCTGAGGGTACCCGGTTTCGAAAACCCTGGAAAAAGTTGATATGGAGATTTTAATTATTTTAAATAACGGCTTTTATGTTGTTTTTATAGATATGTAACATTTTGAATAATATATAAATTTATATTGTAAGTATCAGCAGCAAACATACATATGGTACATGCAATTTGTTTATTTTAAACTTGATTTTCTCAGTGCCATGTTTTAGATGTTTGATATACCTTTTCTCATGAACTGCTATAGGTAGAAACAAAATTTAAACATTGCCACATTCCTTATTTATTTTTGCTTCCTTTATCATCGGCTTTTGGAAACATTTATCCACAAAATTAATGAACTTTAAAAGAATGGGGTTCCTGTCATTTGTCTCGCAATGTTTTAGTAAAACATTTTTTAAGCAACTAGGCAAAATATTTAAAAATCCCATCTAAAACTAATATGCAATATTTCATTTATCACTACAATTTTAAATTCATTACCACTTATAGCTTCTTAGTCAATATACATTGAAAATCCATAAAATAACTTTGTAGCCTATGAGAGCTCTGCTGGATTACCTTAATTGCTTATATTTAATGGCGTGTATACAATGTGATCACGTTAATAAAGTTTAATTAGAGAAATATCGTCATGAGCATTACAGCCAGTGAAGACAGGCTGCATCTAAATTTATTAGTTCAAAACTAAAATTATATATTTTACAATTTTCTAAAATGGATGTCCAATTTCTACATTAAGTGTAAAAAAACCGATAAACAGCAAACTTCTTGCCTCAATACTCATTTCACGAAGGGGGGGGGGGGAAACATTTCTATTCAAGATGATCTTCTTCTGAACAGCAGCCATGTGGTTCTGAAACGCGTTTCGGCTCCGACGTTCCAATCCAAAAGACGAATCCAAAAGAGCCTTCCCTCCACGTAATGTGTAGCGAGGTAGCCAGATCAGCGACTTTCCGACTTCGGTTGCCCTTGAGAATGTCTGCTTTAAAATAATCTCTAGATGGAATTTTCGCAAGATAATAGTATCATCTGAAGGCTAGAGAGTTATTTTATTAGTTTGAAGCACTATTTTGTTCTGAAAATAAATTTGAATATTTTAGAGTCACTGTCTAAAAAATCTTGTTTTCGGCACGTGAAACTTTACTTAAGCAATGATAACTGAAGTTTGATACAATCTTTTTGAAAAATGATTTGAGAATTCAAATCTGCATTAACTATCAGATGTTTTGAACATCACACAAATTGATAGGAAAATAAAATAAATTTGCTACATGTTTAAATGCAAAAGTTTTTAGAAAAATTACGATTTTTTTCTACTTTCAATGTTAAAAAAAAACTCTATTAAAAAAAACTATGTATTCTAGAAATTAGATGGAGATTCATAACATTTAAAATGATATTACGAACAATTTCCAACCGTATTTTATTTCCTTGGCACCATAAAACTCGAGTAATCACTGTTCAAAAATATACTAATTATAACGAGATAGATTGTAATTAGTTAATTAATTTTTTAATAAAACTGAATTTTTTTTTCATTTAAACATCATTACTAATTATGTACTTTTAAGTAAAAAAAAAAACCCGATTTTTAAAAGGATAATTTTTAAAAAAAAAGTGCAAGTGTCATGATTGTGGAAAGTATGTTTGGTTGGGTTGTTGACAAGTCACCTGTCTCCGGCAGCACTAACATTTTCGACCACGGGCCTCCCCTGAATAAGGGTGCTTTTCTAGAAAAAATATATATATTAACACACTCACAGAAACTGTAACAATATTAATCATCAATTTCATAAAGAAACTTCGCATTCAAGTTAATTGTAAAATACATTATTTAGTCAAACAGTCGACAGGTTTCAGTTTACTGGAGGTTTTTCTTTTACTTCGAAAAGCGTCATCGGTCTGTAGTTACTCCAATTAATACTATGCAACCCTCAAAATAATGAACAAATAAAATATTTATTCTAGCCTAGCAACAACAACTTTTTGTGATCCTTATGGTTGTATTCTTTAGATCTTTCTAACAATAGTGAATGAGTATATGGACTGGTCTCGTCCATTCCTCCATCCTACAGACATATTGGATGGTACTGCAGACGCCATAGGAGACGCCATGGTGGTCGCCCCTATCATCAGGGTTGGGGCATTCCATAGTGGTAATGCTAGAGATTACCCCTTCTCGTCTGCTTGTGAGTTAGATTTTAGTTAGTCATACATACTGAAACTAGTTGTACAAATGATGTTTTAGCTATCGGTAGATATACTTTGCTTGTGTGATCGTATTTACCGTTGTTATTGTAAACCAAATTTTGGATTATCACAAATAAGAAATTCAACGGAATGAAAAAAATTGTACAAATTTGTTATTCCTCATTTTTTAAAATGGCACAAATTCAGTTTTTTTTAAATGCATATTGTTACGTTTTTCTTATTAAATAACCTTAAATTAAAAAAAAAAAAAAAAAAAAAAAAAAAAAAAGACTTGCGGATTAAAAAATTAGAGTTTTCGAAGGACGAATAAAAAGGAAAAGCTATGCAAATTAGAAACTTGGATTTAAGTCTTTCAAGTGATTAACACATAGTAATTAAGGTTAACTAGATAGGTGTAAAATTAATTAAAAAGAAAATTTCCGAGGAAGAATAATAAAAGAATAAAAATAAGCATCTTAGATGAAGAAGCACATAAAATAAGCATATTTAAGTTAATAGAACTTTGTTGATAAGTTTACAGGGGCAGTTAGAACACATGTTTAGTTATAAAATATATAGAGATGTGTTTTTTCTTCTCCAATATTATTGTTCCCACTTAATGAAATCCAGTTGACATGATAAATAAAGTGTTTAATATTGTTCTATATATTTAAGTATGCTCAAATATTTCTACATTTACAATTAAGTAAGCATTTAAAAACTCTCTGTGAAATTATCTTTTAAAAAATGTTTTAGATTTTTGTTAATACATTTAAAAATTAGCCACCAAGTATTTTACTCGAAAAATAGAAAATGAATAGCAAGCAAAGAGACTATACATTTCTGAAACTTGAATATTTTATCTTCACTCCATTGGTGTATTATAGTTTAGTGTTTCAAAACAATAAAATATTAAAGACCACAACCAACTCTTTAAGTTTGATCGTGTTTAGTTTTGATGACCTTATACTTCTAAAAAATAATTAATTTAGTTTAGAGAAACATGTTTACTGTTAAATTTTAGCTTCAACACCAAAGTTGTAAGAGAAGCTTATACAAAGACTCTATGAGTCTGTGGTTACAATTAAAAGACAAAACTTCAAATGTTACAGAAATGTGCACTATATCTAAAAAGAGAAGATTTTGAAAAAATGCATTTTAATCCGAAAGTTACGGAATGAAGTTCACAGAAAATCAGTTTACATCTGATTAATTAGCAATAAATAATTCAGAAATGTATCGTACTGAACATGTCAATAAGTTAAGTAGTATTGCATAAAATTCAACCGGAAATGTTATGACGTTTGACTAAAAGAGTTATTTCATTATAGGACTATGAAAAGATCACATCTTTGAATTAAAAAAAAAAAAGGTATCAGAATGGAATTGAATTCAATAACAAGTTTCATTACCAAGTTTACAACCGAACTCACCAACATTTTTATAATAAAAAAAATAAAAACTCACGGGCTATATTGTCATATACTGTTTACTTTAATAAGGAGATATTTCAGTCATTAAAAATCAGCAAATTCAACACGAATGATATCTGGACCTGAAGTACCGTAATATAACCAATCATATAATGACAGTAACTTTCCCAACTCGGTTATGATTCACCGTAAGTGCCTCTTGGTGACTTTTCTAAAATGTCTTCAAGTTAAAAATGACGTCAAAAGGCTATGCCACCAAATCCAAAATGGCGTTAAAACGCAGTGTTGACAAATTCAAACGGTCACGAGGATTGACGGAAAACAAAGGTTGGCGACGGGTTGCCACATTCGGCACCAAATCTCCAACTTTAAAAAAAAAATCGTCAAGAGGCACTCTACGGTAAATCTGAACCACCAACTCAATTTTTTTCTTAAAATAACCAACTTAAATAATGTTTGATTTCTTAGCATCAAGAGAAAAGAAGAGTTTCTTCTACATCTTCGGATACCAGACCGAGTTCGGAGACTATTCTTCTAGACTCGGGGCTGTAACTGGAGAAGACCTTGCCTACGTCTTCGGAGCTCCACTACTAACTTCACTCTCACACTTTGCCACCAACTACACCAAGGCAGAGGCAACGCTGTCTGAAATCATCATGCTGCAATGGACAAACTTCGCAAAATTTGGGTAGGGTTATGACTTTGTGGTTGTGATCTTGCAACACAATACACCAACCAAGTCTGAAATTGGTACTCTTTCGTTAAACGGGTACTAGAAAAAAATCTCCAAATTGCAGTGATAGCTCATTCAAACAAATAACCTTCAAATCATTTATAATTTCTATAACAAACTGTTATAGGAACACTATAACTGTTATAGTAACCTGTTATAGCAACCTAATAACAAATCGGAAATATTTAGGCTTGGTAATACATTTAAGCATCATTTAAACATCTAAACATTCAGGCGTGGTGCCAACTGTGGCAACTGGTACCCGTTTAACGGAAGAGTACCCTGAAATGATCAGTTGTGGTTGACTAAAACATGCTACGTCATTAATAATACTGCATATAATATTCAATGAAAACTTCAACTGATTTCATTGCATTTTTTTAACTGTAAACTTGACAGAGTTGATATTATACGCAATTTAAAAGCGTTATACTTTATTCGATTACATACTAAGGTTTGGTTACGTAAACACAATAATTTATTTTATTGTTTCTCAAAATATAACTAAAAAAATGTCATGTATGGGTCGTCATAATTCGTTTACTTTGGATTAAATGAAACACGCATTTTTATTGAATAGCATAATTTGAATTCATTTTTAAAGATTTGTTATAATTGGTCACAAACACTTCACAAGTGTTGCTATTTGATGCAACCCCACTGCAGCAATAGCGCTAAGCATAAGATCCATTAAATTGTCAAAAATTTTAAAATAAAAGTATGCATGTATAACTCATGACATTTTTAATCCTTATTCTGGTTTGAAAATAATTACTGTAATTTATCATTTTGCAATGTATGTATTCAATTTAATATGCAATTCATTTTACCTTGACTCATATATAGGAATATATGTCATTAAAGGAAGAACATTTATCGAAAGATCAGTTAATTTAAAGAAGTTCTTGATGTTTACTTCATTGAGAGAACTATGCAGAGTTTTATGAAACATATTCAAATAAGTTTTGAAAGCATTCAGTCTTAGTTCGCATGGAATGTATATATTCCATAATAATATTCACTGAGTATTTGAGATTCCTTTTATTTCAACTTTCAAGTTAGTTTGGAATAGTTATTGCCTTAAACTCATATCATGTACAAAATTTATCTCAACTAAAATATACGACGCTACGAAACTTAGTTTGTGTTTCCTATGCATTTCGAATCGGGGTGATTCCATCTTCTTAAACTAACTCAAATAAGCTCTACTATATACACTATATTCAGTAAGGGCATACTTGAATATTTTACAAAAATATTCCTTACAATATAAGCGGCATCCGATATAAATGCAGTACAATAAATGTTATTTATTATACTTAAATATTTAATCATTATTTTATAATGTATGTTAGCCAAGTTTATGCTTGGAAACACATTTCTAAATAAACATTACATGCGATTTGATTTTCAAATGTAAATATTCCATACGGCTCTCTTTATGTTTCGATGTCAATTTACCAAATTGAGAGAAAATGTAATGTTACAGAACTACACTTGATTTTATTTTAGTTTATGTTTCAGATTTTATTAGAATGTTAAGGGGGTCCGGCACCTCCATAGGAGCCCATGTTAAATTCAACAACTTTGGGGGCATCTCATTTAATAACCAATTCTTCAATCATTATGAAACTTTCACAGTATAATATTTGGATACTTTTGAATACTTTAACACGAGATTTTTGTTATTTTTTAAAAATTAAAATAATTATGATTTTCTAAAAATATGTTTAAGAAAAATTATAAAATTTTAGACTAATTTTTTTTTTTTTTAAGTATTCTACTTATCAATAATAAAGTACTTAAATACATTAGAGAAACATGTATAAAAAATTTCAAGCATTTATGTCATATAGATTTTAAGCTATGTGCCCCCAAACATGAAAAAAATGGCATTTTGAGAAATTCGACTTTGAAGTTAAAAAACATGCATTAAATACCTACATTTTGTTTACTTCAAAAAATTATTAAAAATACTTTGAAATAAGATAAAATTACAAATGTGATATAATTTTAAAGACAAAAATTTATATTTTAATAAACAGTAATAAACGCGAAATCAATAATATGAAAATTTTTCATGTGCCGGACCCCCTTAATCTTTTAAGCTACTGAAGTGAAAACAAAGTGAATAAATTGGTCTTCTTTCATAATCTTCAATATTTATAAACCATGCTTACACATATTAGTATTAAACCTAGTTTTTTTCTTTATTCCTTTAAAAAAAAACTATTGTATATTAAATAACCCCAAAATTCTTTTCTTGCAATTAAAAATAAAATGAATATTCTAAACAAAGACTGCTTAACTTTTTTTAATTAAAAATTTAATGGAAGTTAAAAATAAACTGTCTTCTCATATTCACTAATAATTTTTAAGTGGACAAATTGGAGAATATTACAAGTACCATTGTCAAATATCGTTGTCAATTTACAACTAAATTTATCAATTTATACTTTCAGTGATCCAAACGTGACTCCTGATGAAGGCGATGCTCAAAGTGAGAATCTGAAAAGCCGGTATGAAAAAGTCGTTTGGCCAGCATATGAACCAGTACACCAAAAGTATCTTAGCATATGTAAGAAAACTAACCCTTTTTAAATAGCAATATAAAAATCCCTTGAACGTAATGACAAGAATGTTTATAAATAATTAATTAAAATTAAAACAGTTCCAGTTCCCCCAAAAGGATATTACATTTTAAATGAGCATTTCATTGTCTAATTCGTATTAAATCTGCATTAAAAGTATAATCTTATTAAAACTAATTTGAATTCAAAATGTAACTCAGACAATTTGATTTTAGAAGGGAAGAGATGGATACGTGCAACCATGGGAGAAGTATGGCTACATACTATAAGAAAAACTTTTATAAAAGTATATTTTAATACAAAAACTACAGTACATACTTTTTAGGAATTTTAGATTGTGTTTTAGGAACAAATAGATTGTGTTTTGTTTGAAAAGGAAAACTCATCTGCGAAAAATGAGAGTGAAATTTTAACGTTTTTAACGCTGTAACTTTGCTCTACGAATATATATATATATCAAACCCATCATTTCATTTAACAGGTATCTATCAATATTTAGCTAATACACTCATATGTATTATTACTTACTCAGTTTCTTAAATGTTAAATACATTCGATTTACTTATCCACTTTTTTTTTAATTATTTTATAGAAATTATCAATATATTATTTCTAAGTTCTTTAAGTAGTTATTTGTGGGAAATTTTACAACCTGTGGTCCAATTTCGAGTTAATTGAAATTTTTCTCCAGGGGCACCCCCATGCAACAACAATATGAAAACATAAAAACATAGTAGAATAATTAAGGTTTTTAATTACTTCATCTATCTACAAAATAGTCTCCAATATTTATCAATATGAAAAATTAGCATAATTCAAAAGCAAAAATATTGCATGTTTTATTTATTTTTTTATTTTATTTTTAGCCATGAAACCTCGTGTGCGTGATCACTACCACGCCCACCGCCTCTCCTATTGGCTAAACCTCATTCCACGACTCCACAGTTCCGGGGACGTCAACGTTTCCGTACAACACCACAAACTTCAAGACCATGATAATCCTTATACGTACGATGGCACGGTACGGCTACTCCCTGGAGGCCTTGGCCCTTTTCCATCAACCCCTGCGTCCAATGAAGACGAAGAGCATTCTCTTGAGCATAGGAATGGCACAGGAAGTGACGTCAACATATCACTCAAGATGGACTCCAAGGAGACGGAATTGGTTTCGAGACGGGATGGTGGGAACGGAACCACCCAGTCGACTAAAGGGTCTCCAAAGTTCTACACAACGGCTCTCATTGTGACGATTGCTGTTGGATGTACGTTGTTGGTGCTCAATGTAGTTATTTTTGCCGGAATTTATTATCAGAAAGAAAGGGACAGTATTGAGAAAAAGCTTCAGAAAAACTTCTATCAAGTACGTATACAGCATAAATTTAAATGTTTTCATACACATGATTGCCTTTAACAGAAATGAACAGACACAATAAATTAGTTTTAATTTTTGTGTGTTTGGTGATTATAAAATGTGTGAATGCTATTTTTCTTACATTTATATCATTGAGAGAAGTAATTCTATTGTGTGCCATGTATGTAGAAAATGGTTAGCAATTTAATTTATTTTACTACATCACAAAGATCATTACATACTAATAAACCCTATCATAACTCAAAAGATATTTTAAATATGCTTACAGTTTAATTATTTATTTTCATATTTGTCTTCCATGCGCAATCCACCCATTAAAATTATCCTGTGTTTAAAAAGCATCGGACAGCTGTGGGTAATGCTTTTTAATGGATATTCTTTTTTTTCCCTCGCACTTTGATCTGCTTTTATTAATATCTATTTTATTAAACTTCATTTGATACATCATCAGTCGCTTAGTTCAACATCACCGTTACTCTTTTGATCCGTCTTCAGTGAAACGACGCAATCGGTCTTCTCTCCTTGAGCAGCTGCGTGGTCCTTTTTGTTTTAACTGAAAAATGTTTTTAGATCCTAGTTTCATGTCTTAAAACTGTTAATCATGACGTGTATTACCACTCCTCTGATTTTACAGAGTTTAGGGACACCGTATATCTCATCCCAAGAGTTCTAAAAATTTAATGGTATTAAAAAATTTATATCGTATTTTCTTCTTCAGGAACCTTTAATATTCTGGTAATAGCATAACATAATGTGTCTTATTCAGGAAACAGTTGATATTTTTTACGTCCATTAAATATTTACACCTTGATTCAAAAATTCTTATGTTGAGTCCTAGTCCATGAACCCTAGACCAGGTCCATGATACCATGTCGCTCTAATAGTACCACAAGTCCATTATCCTCAGTCAATGACGTGAACAGTAAAAGCAGGACAGGAACAATGGCAAGAAGAATAAGTCTTTTCTTTTCCAATTCCTTCATTGATTTTTTTAAATAATTTCCAGGAAAGAAGAAGTGATGACGAGGAAGGACCACCTTCTAGCGAAAAACCTTTCCTAGTGAAAGACCTATCTTCTTCAATGATGCTCAACCAGTTCGATGGCAGTCAGACTCTGGACTTGGTCCAGCCCAGCAAGGCCAAACAGTACAGGGGTGAGTCCAACTGCGATCCGCACTCGCAGTACAGCAGAACGCCGCAATCCGAGAAAGGGATAAGTGTGAGGGAGGCACAGCCCTTGCTGACGCCACCTTCTTCAAACCCCCCACATACTGTAACTGCGACGGCTGATTGCCTGCAGGGGTGGCCACACGCTCAAGAGATGTCTGTGTAAGTGTGTTATAACGTGTCATGATCATATTTCCCATTACAGGGGGTCATGAAATTTTTATGTTATACTAATTTAAATACTATCATAGAAGTCTTTATACATTTTATAATATGCAGAGCTGTTGAGGTTAATATTTTGTTGTATTGTCAGCTATAACCAATGAATAATTTTAAATATTGTAAGCTAAGTTTGCAAAAACTTACAGGATTTTGTAAATTTGTTTCTATTGAGATGAGAATTTCAGAAAAATATTTTTTTTTTTTATTTGCATGAATAAGCTAAACAATTCATCAAAATTTTATTTCAGAAACTTTCATTTTCTGAAATGAAAGTATTTAATTCTAGAAACGCATAATCAAGTTTCATCACATGTATTGTGTGGTTTTACTAGGTATTTTATCTTTTTAGTCTTTCTTAACACATAAGCAAATGATTATAATAAATATACAAAAATAATTAACAGACAGACCTGTTCACTAACATTCAATCATTTATTATGACCAGGAGTAAAATGGAGCTTCAATGGATAACTCCTCAAAAGCAGGTAAAGGATATACATATTGGCTTTCTTTAAAATCTACGGCAATCGAATCAAACTCCTGGCAATGTTGTTCATCTTAGTACCAGATTTTCATGATATTTGGAACACATAAGCTTTATTTTGGATATAATGTAAAGTATATTTACCAATTAAGATAATTAAGATCATCGTTCTTATTTTTGTGAAAAATGCAGTCTCCCTTAATTGGTAGAAAAATATTATTATACTATATTTAAGAAATTACCAAAAGACACAAAACTGCACACCACATTATAAAAAGCAAAGAAGACTTAAATAAATGATCACTCTATGCAAAGTAGTTTAGCATAGACTTACAACTGCTCTGATATCAAATACAATCTTTTTTATTTTTACTTGAAATTGTTTATTTTATGAAGTTTTTCATGTTTTAAAATTCTCTACAGCAATAATTCAACAATTTAAACTTGTTTTTTTTTCCAGATTTGGTATAGACGGACGTACGTAGAGTTGGTTGCAAAGGAATAACTCTGACGGCAAGAACTGTTTGAAAGAATTTTACAAGTCGCTTGAACAGAGTTGTGATTCAAATTTGTCGAATGAAATACTGATGTCATATTCAAATGCAAATAGAAGGATTTGTATGGATTAATTCGATTTCATAAAATCGTAAATGTTTGGTCCCTGATTTTTCTACCATTTGTGAAATGCACTTGAGAATTTTAACTGTGATGCTGTATTGCAAACATGAAATTGTAAAAATATTTTTGTAATAAAATCTGACATTGAAGTAATGGCCTGTTTTTATTTTACAAAATTTTGAGTACAATTATTTTAATATTTTTATTTATGTTTTTTTCTTTCATAATTTTAATGATTTTGAATTAATTTATATTACTTTAATTTTATTAGTTATCGACTCTTTCAATTCAAAAACAGTATGCTAAGATAATTTTGTATCAATATTTTATTTTGAATTACATTATAGTGAAATGTTCATCACAGTTTATTCATTCACAAGTTATTCGTCTAGAATTGGCTGAAAAGTGTGTAATAAAAATATGATTAAGTGAAATTTGTGCAAGAATTTTTATAAACAACTTATGGTACCCCTATGGATATCCATACTGATTATAAAGCACAGAAGTTTTGCTAGATATAAATTTAAACCACAAATAAAAGGGGGTTAAACATTTAAAAAATTGGATGTTTTTTATACACTAATGTTTAAATACAATCTTAAACAAGAGCTAAAGATGAAGAGTTTTGCATGGAATCAATGAAAATTAACAAAAATATATATTTAAAAGTTTGAGGAAATTCCCTATTAGGCAGATAATAATTTATACGTTACAAAACAAATAAAAGGTTTACAAAGAATGTGCAACAAATGAAGTTGGTTTTACAATTACTAATCAATATAGGAAAAAGTAATGTGTTGCTTGATGAGTTTTACAAGTTTTGAATTAAAAATTTGTTCAGCTCAATTGGTGACCAATAGTGATTTACGGTCATTGAAACCATCATTTATAAATTATTGAAAAATACAATAATTTTTCATTTGTAAAACACGAATGTGATTAATTATATTACATAAAAGGGGAATTGCAGATAATCGTAGAATTTAATTGGATTTAAACTGTAACAGAAAGAATGTACAATTATTTTTAACATAAATTAATAATTTCAACTTTTAAACCAAATTATACTTCAATTTTATGATATTTCTAAGATATATAATATGTTAATCATATTGCTGCTTTAGTTATAGGGGTAGCCAATAAAGTGAACAAATTTTGACCGTCATGTTTCAGCCCGTCATTCATTAGTTTTGTTGAAGAACAATATGATAAAATTTTCTTTATGTTAAGGTTTTAAGTGAATGAAAATTATTAATGAGAGTGGATCTTTAAACTATTAAAATTAAAATAAAACATGTGTATAACGTTCTGAATTCACATGAGAAATTTTAGAAAAGATACGAATAGTTATGTTTTAGCCATGTTTATATTTTTAACATGGTTATATTTTTAACAGTAGATAAATAAAAATTCAGTTTCAAAAGCTGACAAAAAAAATAATTAAAAAAAAAAAAAAAAAAAAAAAAATACATATATATATTTGTGAATGCAAAAGTATATGAAATTAATGTTTACTATGATGTGTTTTTTGTTTTTTTTTGTTTTTTTTTCAAAAACTTTTCAAAAGACTACATTTGTGATATGGTTTAAAAAAAAAAAAAAAAAAAAAAAAAAAAAAAAAAAAAAAAAACTGCATTACCTAAATATAAAATCATAGCGTTCATAATTACTTTGCATAAATATCCATTAAAATTATGTAAAGTGATTAATTAGAAAAATAATACTAATTATTTTGAAAAAAAAATATGGATTTACATATTTTTATTTATTTCTTAATAAGATTCGAGCTTTTTTTATTATTATTTTCTATTATTATTATTATTATTATTATTTTATTATTATTTTATTATTATTATATTATTATTATTTTATTATTATTATTTTTTTTTTATTATTATTTATCAGAGTATATCTTTCTGTTTTTAAACTCATTTTCATCATTGGATGTGAAATTCTACAACATATGAAAATTATTGTTTGAAACGAAAATTATCTAAACTTTTTTTAAAATACAAAAAGTAAAACGAAAGATCTCTAGAAAGTACGTAAAAATGTTATGCAAAATGTAAGATAATAAATAATGCTGTCAAGAGAAATCTTACTGAATCATAAGTTTTAGATATTCTGACCATGCTGAGAATAGGACTTGCAGGGAAGAATATTGGATTATTGACGAAGTGCCGCAAAAGAAAGAGATATGAATTCAACAGAAAGTGAAAATTCGCCGTAAGGTATCTTAAAAGGCAATATTGGTATTTCCACGAAACCCTGTTTTTGAAGGAAAGTTTTTTTGTTTCAATATTGTGAGGAAATCTACTATTTTTGCATAAATTGAGAACGGTGTGCAAATGCATTTATTTGTGGTTTGTAAAGATGGAATGGACTATGAATTGTCCAGTGAAATTTACTTATGCAAATTTGTATCATGTGGAGGGATTTTCACACTATATTGCTTTTGGTATCGGTCATTGTTGAATATTTGAAAAGATAGAAGATGTGAAATATTCAGATTTTTACTGAGATTGTTAAAGTAACAAAACCTCAAGCTGATTTTATGGAGAAGTAATAATAAAAATATATTTATATATTAATGCGAGATAAATTATGTATCAGTAATTTATTCAAACGAACACAAATACTTTTTTAATAATCAGAAAAGTGCAATTATTTAAAATATTAACCGTTATAAAGTTTAATTAAAATTTTGTCGTATTCTCAGATATTTTTCATGCAAATTAGCAATCATTTCCATAAATAATGATTTGATAAAGAGAATGAATGAAAAATATTAAATATTTAAATAGGTTCGATGCAATTTAAGACTTTTGAAAATTATTTGATAGTTTCTGAAATAATTTTCTATCACAATTAAAGTATGTTAATCTTAAATACTAAATTAAAATTTTCATTAAATTCCTTTCATGAAAAGTTACTTAATTATGAATGTATAATACATTTGGTATTTTATACAAATTATAAAAATTGATAGAAATGCTTAATGAGTTGGAAGTTATTTTGCAATGTTCAGAAAAAGTTTACACAAATAATTAAAAGTCTGGTTTAATTTTTATATTTTCTAATATTAATACTAAATTACTTTTTTAAGAAATTATATATTTCTTTTTTAATAATAGTTCTTACTTTCTTTCTTTAATAAATATCAAAGCATTTTTTAATTTACTAAATCAAAAATCAAAACTTTATAATTATTTATAAAAATAAAGAATGGAAAGTAAAGATAGTTTATAAACTTTTTAATTAAACAATTTGACTATTTTAATGAAACTAATTAATTTTTGTTGTAATATAATTTTAATCTTTGAAGTAATAAAAACCTTAATTAGTACAAAAAGCAAATAAAAAATATATATAGGAATGTAATACTATAATGTTTTTCATTAAATAAACTAAAATTTTAATGGCAAAAGATACTCAAAAACAAAACACAACACTTATTGTTTAATTATTTTAAGTAACTATATTTTTGTACAATATGTTCCAGTTCAGGTTTCCTTCTATTCAAAGAATTGATTAATCTAAGCTAGGATAACAATTCAATTTATGTTATTGAATTACTTATACATCTAGGCAATGTTGCTACAAAAATATAATCAACTTTAATACTTTGGAAAGTTGTCATATACTTTAGCAGAGTCAGACACACAAAAAAGTATACAGATACGCATTATCAATGAAAATCTAAACTCTCATAAATACACATACTTATATAATCCATTTCCTTCTTTATCTGACAAATGAAAGTTGCGGATTAATTATTTCTCCTTTATGAAACTCTGAAGACTAATTCCACATTCCTCAAGTATTAATGGCATCTTGCACTGCGAGCACAAGGAGAAGCATATAGACTAAATGATTAATTGGCAGACATATTCTGTGCACAGCGGGAGAAGGGGGATTAAAACCATCAAACAGAGGCTCTGCACGAATCATAGCTCTCCGTAAGCAGATTAAATTAATCCCAGGAGATTTGTGGATTTTCCAGTTGATGGTATCCAGAGATGTCGGACACAGAAACTGGAGCGAAGTTGGGAAGAACCGTCCAGCGCATAATGAGACGTGTCACATTCGCAAATGGCCACGTGATTTGTATCTGGACAGAGGCTATTTTAACTGAGGCTGGGTTCAGTAATCGACTTCCATTTGGGACCAGGTCTTTAAATTAGAGGTGGAATCGTATCCCGTTTCGTGGGGAGGGTGTAATGTGGCGTGGATTGTCTCCCAGTGATTTCCTCGATTTCGGGTGAACTGACACTCAGGCCATTTTATTAGTGATATCGATGTTTATAAAAATTTAATTGCGGAATAATTTCATTAATTCATGTTTCTAAAGTAAGATATAAGGTAATGAACAATACTAACTTGATAATGGTCAATACTCATTATTTTTGGGTGAGCTGACACTCGGGCTATTTGATTAGTGATATCGGTATTTATAAAAAATTAATTGGCGGAATAATTTCATTAATTCATGTTTCTAAAGTAAGACATAAGATAATGTTAAATACCAACTTGATAATGATAAATACTCATTAATTTTGGGTGAGCTGACACTCGGGCTATTTGATTAGTGATATCGATATTTATAAAAATTTAATTGTGGTATAATTTCATTAATTCATGTTTCTAAAGTGAGATATAAGATAATGATAAATACCAACTTGATAATGATAAATACTCATTAACTTCGGGTGAGCTTGCACTCGAGTCATTCGAATAGTGATATCGATATTTATGAAATTTAATTGCCGAATAATCTCATTTATGTATGTTTCTATAGCAAAATATACGATAATGCTAAATATCAACTTGAATTGTCTTTGTTGGTGCAATACAAATTAAACATTCAGTTGAAAGGCTCCGGTTACTCGGCTTTCATTTTGTGTCAATCAAGTAATAAATATTATCGTAGTAGAAACATATTTTATTCGCTCTACTTTTTGATTTGGTGCATTTCAGTAAAAATTACTCAACAATTTGATAAAAAACCTCTTAGCAGTGTGTAGATTTCAATATATTTGTTTGTGTTGAAAGTACGGCCTCATAGGTACATACATATGTACCAATATAAGTGAAACGCTTACATCATTCTAAAGTCTTCTACTAGGCGAGCATGTGTTGTTAGCATCCTGAAAAACTTATACAATAAACTTTTCCTGCCCGACTCTTTCTCGTTGAAGCTCTATTTTTAGCTTTTTATTTCTTAAGAATAATATTACATTGTTATGTTACTTTACTGCAGCCATGTAATCAATCCGTGTCATCAATGGTTAAGTAAGAAAGTGTAAGCCTCACTGATTTATACTGATAACTTCTAATTTTTAACTGTTGCATATAAGGCAAATACAAACCTAAATAATAGTAGATAATGAAATAATAACTGTATTTATGTTATTTAAGGCCTATAAACCATTTTCACCTATGGAAAGAACGAGCAGATAACTTTCAGTACTTTGTTCAGTTCGTAAAATAGAACCACAATTCAAATTTTTATCTCATCAGAAATAATCTTATATAATTCGAGGCCTTGGTACCCTTTGTTTTCACAAAATACGGTAAAAATATAAATTTTCTATTTTTTGCTTGTTTAAAAATTGAAACCTTCTACTTATTCTAGAAAGTTTGTGAGGTGATCGCTGCAATTACATAAAAATTTAAATTTTTATGAAGAATTTAGCATTGCTTCAATAGCTCCTTTAACGTTTCGAACGCCTTTTTTTTTTTTTTTTTTTTTTTTTCATTCATACGTTACTCAAAAAGCTAAAACTCCAGAGATATAATTAAAAAAAATATTTTGTGTCATTCTACCAATCTATTTGACAATAATAGGCATGGATTTTTGAATAATATATATATTTTTATATAAATTTAAATGTCGCAAAATATTCTTTTTTATGACATTTTTACCCACTCATTGTTTTTCACTAAAACTATTTTTCTTATTTGAAATCCGATGCTATAAAGTTTAGAGTATATTATTAAGAACAGTATTTTTTTTTTTAAATCAGGAAAAAATATTGAAAAATGTAAAGGAAGATAAAATTTTAAATTTTATGAATTAAAAAAAAAATAATTAAATTTTGAAAATTTAGAGTATTGTTATCAAGTATATTAAAATATTTCGGAATGGTTACTAAATGATGACAGTAGAAATTTAATAGGTAAGAGCAAAATGTATCATTAAAAGGAAGAACTGCAAAAGTAATTTAGAAGTTAATCTATAATACATATACATTATCAAAGGATTCTAATGGGTAAGTTCCCTTTCCATAAACACCAATGTATACTGTTAAAATTTACAAGAATTCATTAATCATATTAGACAGTTTGATTTATTTTATTGTTTAGAAAATTTAGAGGAAAAAGGACTGTTTTCCTATTCTTCGTAGGCGAGTGCTAACGCTTCCATTGAATTATGTCAATGCTGATAATTTCAAAATAACTCACAATTTCCATTTGGATTTCTAGTCGTCCATTTTTATTAAAGGCTAAAAATTCTAAAGCATAAACGGAATACTTACATTTTCCAATTTTTAAGTGGTTTGCGTGTTATTTGCCTATTGTTCTTATTGTTTATATTTTACTTTCAATCTCCGCGGTTTGAAACATTCTGAGTTCAAAAAATGCCATAGAAAAAATGTCTGTCTGTGGGCAGCATACCTCCCGAAAGGATTGATCTACGTTGCTCAAATTTTGTGTACGGGTTAATTGTGGCAATGAGACTTGTTATTAAGGTTTTGGTCAAAATAACGCATGCGCATAAATTAGTTGCCATTGAAAAACATATGTACTTTAGCAATTGCCAAATAAAGCTTCTCACTATTTTGATCAATATCACTGTGTAATTACCTTTTAAGGTTGCTCTAAGCATTCCTATTTCAGAAGTTCCCGTAGAAAGGCGATAAAGGCAGAAAAAGTAAAAATGGAAAATCTTTAAAGAACTTAGAGTTCTCGTCCCTTGAGCATCGCCCATCAAAGATTGATTTTCCTCTGTTTTACTTACAAGAAACGATGATGTAATGTTTATCGAAAAAACAAAACAAAAAAACACCAACCTTGCCTCTTCTAATAATTTTTTTTTTATGCCAATATGAAAATTATTGCCTAAACTATCGCCAAAAACCGCCTGTTCTTTTAAATTAATGAAAATATAAATAAGAAAACGGTAAATTGCATCAACACATGGCAAATACAAATACAGAGACTAGTAGTAATTGAAAGTTGTGCGATGTTCCACACCCATACTTATGTTTAGAAATACCAACCTTTCAGCAATGTCTAGTATTAATAAGCCTTTTTTTTTAAATTAAATGCATCCTAAATAATATCATTAGCCTAATTTTTTAAACAAATTTGCAGTTTGAAATAATTAATAATAATTATTAATAATTAATAATAATTTTTAATAATTAATAATAATTTTTAATAATTAATAATAATTACTAATGATTATTAATAATTAACGGTATTGCTAATTATTGCCTAAACTATCGCCAAAAACCGCCTTTTCTTTTAAATTAATGAAAATATAAATAAGAAAACTGTAAATTGCATCAACACATGGCAAATACAAATACAGAGACTAGTAGTAATTGAAAGTTGTGCGATGTTCCACACCCATACTTATGTTTAGAAATTCCAACCTTTCAGCATTGTCTAGAATCAATAAGCCTTTTTTTTTTAAATTAAATGTATCCTAAATAATATCATTAGCCTAATTTTCTAAACCAATTTGCAGTTTGAAATAATTAATAATAATTAATAATGATTATTAATAATTAACGGTAATTAATAGTAATTAATAATAATAAATAATAATAAATAATAATTCATAATAATTCATAATGATTAATAATTATTGATAATTAACAATAATTGTTTGAGGGTATTTCATATAAAAATGAGAGATCTAATTAACATATTTTAATCGTTTTCCCGAAAAAAAAATTATATTATATTTTTATAATTTATATTCACATACAAAAAAAAATTATGCAGAATAAAGCTAAATCTTCTCATACCTTATTCACTCTACATCTGCAAGCCTTTTCAAAACATTTAGTTTAAAGTTCAATTAAACAAAATAAAAATAAGAAATGACCATAACATTAATACAACTCCTACCAGAGTGTTAAGAGTACTTACTGAGATCGGAATGGACATTAATTGGTAACAAGCTAATTTTTAAACACCCGCTGAGCCCGTCAGCAAATATTCTTAAGCACAAAACTAACAAGGCACACAATTCAGAGCAAACACTGTACAGCGATTACCGGCTTCGTTACCCATTAAGCAACCTTCCCAAACAAGCAGTGGGGCCTCGTCCGACACAGTACATTAAGAGCGAGAGACCTTACATTTCTAATTACCTACAACCAATCCTTTTACTTAATGAAGTCGCAGAAAACCAAAGAATCCTTAACCAAAACTTTTAAAAGTGCAGAAATCCAACTTTACTGTTTTTGAAATGTCCCTTTCCCAAGGCTTGTATCAATACAAAGATTGCCTCATAACTGTGCGTTGGTGATTTGTATATGAAGTTGCATTTGCAGAGTACGACCATGAATTTAACTTATTTACACTAATTCAAAATAGATAATAATTAATTTTCAAAGTGGAAATAGTCAATGCAATTATTTTTAATCTTTTGTTAAAGTTTTAAAGTGTTAAAGCTTTTGTTAAATCGTTTTGTTAAAGTTAATCCCATACAGGAGAGTGAAAACATAACGCTTATACTTGAGATTTGCTTGTCCAGTTGCGAGGATTATCCTATGCAGTTTCCTCTACCACGTAAACTTTTTAGTGTTTTTGAAAACAGTGTCATAAAAACTTCGTATTTAAACTTTCTATCCCAATATAACCATACGCACTTTTGGTAACCAAACGGTAGCACTACCCACTTTTTTGCACATTTTCTTAACTCAATATAAAATGGACGGACATAATAAAACAATTTCACGTAGTAAGGCAATTTAAGGTCAGTTATTCTATGTAGCTGGTCTTGTGAGTTCTCAGAATTACATATTATCTAAATATTCTCATAAAAATTTTAAATATAAAAAAGGGCAAATTAAATTTAGCCATTGTGAAACAAATTTTAATGTTCAAATATTCTTTTGCTGACATAAACAAATCATCATATTAAAATAATCTGAAAGTAGACCCATATACTTAAGATAAATTTTAGACCATTAATCAGATATTTTTTCTGTTAAATTGCATGCATTTATTTCTTTATTTGTTTTAAACATAATCTTGCATAATAAATATAAGTTCATTTTTTTCTATTATTTTGCATTTGGGTTGAAAGTAGTTCACTTTGATAATAACGTCCTTTATCGTAACGTTTAATAATGTCCTTTTCCTTTGTACAATTGTAGTTATCTTTGAAATGGCATTCCGTGATGTCATTCCCGATAAAGAAGTAAATAGTTATGAGCATACTTCGATTATCAGCCACCCGTGTCTCTCCTTTTAGAATGAAAATGTAATCGATAAGTGTTCGGGTTTAAAAGAGGAGGATTTCAGTTTCACTTTCGTTTTCGTACCCCTCTCCCCTTTTTAATGAGATCCAGACTTTTACTCCCCGGGGAAGAGAAACTCTTTTGGAAGTTTTCTACGAAAATAATCAGGTGAGTTTCCTAGAAAAGTGTTTTTCCAGGAAATCGTGGAGGTGGGTCGGAGGTGGAAAGCCATCTTTAGCTACGCTGGAGGTTGAAGTTTACGATTTGGTATTGAGAGGTCATGGATATGGAATGGAATTGGGTTTAATCAAGAGTGGAAATCGAGTTATCCAACTTTTTTGGGGAAATATATAAATTCAATACTTTAATATAAGAAAGTTTATGCTAAAAAACGTAAAATGTTAACAGTTTTACTCATCTATTGTCACAACGTACAGAGTGCTATGTCTCTGGCATATTTTGAAATGTGCTGAATACTGTCTTGTGTATGAATATATCTCAACAATTCACTGTAATTTGTCTGATGGTTTGCTTCAAATTAGTGATTCATACTAAAACTGATAGGGTGAATTTATTTCATAAATAAATCTACTAGATGAATACCCGTGCTTCGATACGAAGCTTTTCAACAATAAAAACACATTCATGTATTCTACATTTTGGACTTGAATCCCGTTTCGACCATTGGAAATTGGTTTTTCGAAATCAAAATACCTTAATTTATCTATGCTCGCCCTTTGTTGACATGTATTCCAAATTTTATAACTGTGACTGTATTGAGATTGTGGCATTGAGAAAACCCTTGTATAGAAAGTTTAGAGCCCTTTTCGACGCGTTAAAATTAGTAAAATTAGTAAAACTAGAACGGAATAGATTATTTATTAGAGGTCAAAAAAATCTATAAAAAATATCGATACTGTATCGTTGCATGGAAAAAAGTATGAATAAAATATCGATATCCTCATATTTCATGAATGTTACTTTCAATTACCCATATGTATACATAGAGTAAATATAGTATTTGTTAAAAAAAATCGATTTATTTTTTCATTTCTCTACGTTTTGAGCATCCTGATCTCAAAAATGTGATATAGAAAAAATTTATGTATGTGTGTATGTTGTGCCTGTGGTCAGCATAACTCCCGAACAAATTGACCTACGATGTTCAAATTTGGTGTGAGGATTGGAGATGGTACAAGTACTTCCCATTAAGGTTTTCAGCAACATCGAGCCTGCGCATAGGGTAGCTGCAATTGAATAAAACATGTTTTTCAGTAATTTCTAAAAATTGGCTCTAACGGTTTTGTTTAAAATTGCTGTGGTAATGCCTCTTAAGGTGTTCTAATCATCCTTAACTCCAAAATTCGCGAAAAAATGCTTTAATGGCGTAAAAAGTTGGGGAAAAAAATGCCTTTAAAACAGAGTTCTCTTTCTTTAAGCATACCTCATCAACGATCATGTTTTATTCTCTGCGCAATTTAAAATATGATATAAGAATTATCGATAAGTATATAGCCAAAATCATCATTCTGGCACAGTTTTTTTTTTTTTTTTTTTTTTTTTTTTAAGTTCCATACAAGGATTATCGCAAAAAATTCCGCCAAACTGGCCATTTTCACTAAAGGGATAAGAAAAATATAAATACGGCAGAGGACACAAATCCACGTCAGTATTGTAGTGTAATTGATTGAGTTACTACTTGTAAATATAACATACAAAATATAAAACATGATTATGAAGTGTGTGGCAAAATGGTGAATGTTGGTGAAATAATAGTTTAATTTTGAAAAATTCGAGGCATGGGTGCAGTGGTGCAATGTCTGTTCCATTTACTTGTCTGCCATTCATCTTCTGTATTTTTAAAGAAAGTCATTCAAATTAAATTCATATTTTTAGACAGTATGTAATTTGAACTGCATTCATAACTTGCACCTAAGCTAGCCCAGTGCAAAGGCGGATTTAGGATTTCGCAGGACTATGAAGCTAATTTAATTCCACTTAGAATTCTCCTTTCTGTCTCAGGCATTGACATTATTAATGAATAATTCCTTATTTTCGAATTTAACTGTAGTGAGTTTTTGATTAATGAAATATGCTCATTTTAAATAATTGAAACTAAGAAGATGTTGATGTTTAGGGAAAATTTTCCTACTTCTTTCAAAATGCATAGTAATTTTATGAAAAACCATAACACAGAAAATTAAGCCATTCATCTCTTGATCAGATTTGAATTTATTCTCGAATACAAATTTAAAAAGAGCTGAATACAATACCAATCCAAACACAATAGCTTAATACTAATATATGATCTTAGTTTTCATTACATTATGATTTATCTTCAAATAAATCCCACTGTTCGTGATATTCCTCGCAGTTTAATATATTTTGAAACAATAACTATACATTTTGAGCAGTTCATTTTGTTGCTTGCTGAAGTCACCATACCCAAGACTTTACTTTTTGTTAGTGGGTGCCACTTTTAACTGCCTTCCAGCCAAGTCCAAACTTTAGTTCTGAAGTTTTTGAAAAGGCAATTAAGAAAATCGAAAAAAACCATGGAACTACAGTACGATCATCAAAAAACTAAAAATGGTGGAAAATATTGATATATCGGTGACTTGTATCGATTTTTTTTTTTTAAATATCGATAAAAATATCGTAGTATCGATATATCGTCGACCTCCATTATTTATCGATTGTGTCGTATGGGTTGTTCGATTCGGCCTTCCTTTTAAAGATGGTCAAGTCCAGTAGCCCACAACTGATTGAGTACGACCGTTTGAACGGAATCACTGACCCTGCCTCGATCCCAGCACCCTAAAGACAGTATTATCGGCCTTGTCTTGATCCCAACACCTACCAGCCGTAAGTCAAACTCCCTTCTCTTAATCAAACAACTAAACCCTGCTATTCCGTTAATCAATGCACTTATAGAATTAAATTGCTGTCAATGCTTTTAAGCAAACTGATTGAATAAAGATGTGTTTTTTACCTTTTAATGATTCTCTTCTCGATTTCCATGACTCAATTCTAACGAACATATTTGATCACAATATTGGCCATATTTTCTTATTGATAATAGTTATTGCACCAAAGACGATATATAACTGTTGGTACCAATGACCATTCAGTGGAATGATAAGTGAGATTGGAATAGCTTAGTTTTTCTATATTTGTCCTTGTTAACTTTTGTAACAATTTCAGAGTGGTGACTGTATTGGAAGCGGTACTTCTAATTGTCCCTTGTTTGGAACTTTTGTCGCCTTTTCGACTCCTTAAAATTGGTAAATCAAGATTGGAATACCTTATTTTTTCTACGTTTGTCCTTGTCTGAATCTCCCTAGTTTGGAACTGTGATGTCTCGTTCAATTTTAATTTGTATATTAAGTGCGTAATAAAATCGTATTATTAATACACAAACAATTTATACTAATAACAAACAATCACAAGGACGCCTCACAAACTATCTAACATAAAAACCTACTAATTAAACACAATAACTAGACAAAGAACATAAAACATTAATAAAATCATACCCAACTCACAGAGAGGAGAAAACACACGTTTTCACTCTGCAGGCCACCCCTGATTCTCTCTCATTTTGTTTATACAATAGTCTTTTCTCATTCAACTTACCCGAATGGGGCCTTTCGGAATGTTTCTAGCACTACAGGAATGTTTGAACATTTTTTAACGCTTTCAAGTCGATTAATAGAGAACGGAATAGCTTACTTTTTCTATGTTTTCCCTTGTTAACATTTGTACTGATTTTCAGAGTTCGGACTATGTGGAAAGTGGGAGAATTAGTGGCAAAAGTGAGTGGGTCAGTCAGGGGTATGAATTTTATAAATAGTGATATGTAATGTTTTTTCAGGATACATAATATGTGCGATTAATAAGTTTGGTGTTTGAAAGAAGATTGGAATTCTGACGTGTTCTAGTAATTAGTAGTATATTTAGAAACAATGCTTATTTAATTAAACACATTATTTTCAAACTGATATGGAGGAACATGAAATAAATAAGTTGAGCGCTTATTTACGATCACCCCATGAATAACATTAGGAAGATTAATTTAAATAATATGATATTATTTATTATTTCCTTATGGTGTTTTGTTAGTGTACAACTCTTTTTATCATTTATCCAAAACAAAATTGATAAATAATATACCAATATACTCCTTCGTTTCTGATAAATAGTTTAAATTTACAAATGTTTGTGAAGTTGTGATATTCTACAGTAGATGAGAGCACCATTTGAAGGAAAATTACAATTTTAGCACGTAGAGTAAATTTATTGAATCATATATCCCTCTGCAATGTAGTACACGTCCTAACTCGGAAGAATTTCCAACAAAGTAATTTATCTTATTAAACTTCAGTGCATAGGCTGCACATGGCTCCACTAGTTAACTTAAATATGTATAATATATTGTTTTCCGCTTCGATAATAAATCTATTAGAGTTGAACCTTTTCGAATGCCTACATATCGTGTTCCTAACAACTTGTTTCAAATTTTTGGACAAATAATTTAACATTCATTTTTTCAGTTTAAAAACATACTTTTAAATTCAGTTCTAAAAAAGCAAAATAAAACTGGAATTATAAACTTGAAAATATATAAATCTCGGTTTAAATAAAGTTCAGTAAGGTACTATAATGTGTTCTTATTTTAAATATTTTAAAAGTAAACCCAAGTTGAATTTTTCTTCACTTTAAAACTTTCACATAAACAAACCAGTAACTCAGTAAATAAAATAAAGTTTCAAACCCCTACATTGTATTACCTTTCAAAATTTAATTGAATTTAAGAATTAAACTTTTTGGAATATTAAATTAAATGAAAAAACTAATTTCACTCAAAATTAATGAAAAATCCAATTTCACTCTTGCTATTCGAGCCTGAATTCTTATATTCAGTCAAGAAAAATAAATAAATGATACACATAAATAGTGTCTTCTACACCAAATAGTTTCCTCAGTTGTTAACGAGACGATGGTTTATTTCCAAATAGAAAAAGATAACAAAGCCATTGAATCCAAAATAAGTTTGTTTTCATTCTGTAAAATAATCCGTTACTTACTTTTAGATTGTTTTGAGATCTCTTTTGAGAAGAATCAAGGAAAGATGGTACAATAAAGCAGAATAGATCTTTCGAGTACTCACGTGTAGAGAGAAGTTTATTTAGATTTTAACATTTGCAAAGTAATGAGAGATTGGTTTTCCGATTATTGTTGTTAGTTGTCCTTCATTTCTTTCATCCTCCGGATATTATTTATGCAATCGTATTTTGGGCTGTTTGAAAACTGGTGAAAATATGGAATCTACCCGAATGACAATTTGATTTCTTTAATATTTTTTTTCAATGATAAAAAAGAAGAAAAAAATACATTCACAAACTTCAGTAAGTAGGGCATATGTACAATAAAAGGAATTTTAGTTGAATATCCTACAGTATCTGTTCATGGCTTTTGAAAAGTATTATTTTCTAAATTTCAAAAGACATTTAAAAGTAAGTATTTAAAGAAAATCAGAAAATTGATAAATACGAACTGATAATAAAGGTAAGTATTTAATTTCATTAAAAGTAATTATTTAAATGAAATCAGAAAATTTATAAATTCGAACTTATATAAAATTAATTTTAATAATAATATATCGAATAATTAAAATATACTTTTATACAATTTAAATTAATGCGTCAGACCTGTTAGTCAACTGCACAGAAGCTTTAAAGTGCAAAAGTAATTTTTGTAGAATGGCTAATTGATTTACTTTTAGAATTTTTTTAGTAAATTAAATATCATTTCAGTTTAATCATTGTATAATAAAGACTGAATTAAAAATTGTCATCATAAATTCACGAAAAATTACTGCATATATTAAACAATTATAATATAAGTATATTCACAAGACAAATCTAATAAAAGGCACATAACTTTAATTGCCAAAAACAAAGTGTTAAAATGTATTTTGCATTTTTGAAAATTATTAAATAATTTATTTGTGCAAGCACTTTTGTTTGCATTAGCTTTTAAAAATTAAGTAAAAGCTACACAGAAGATACCCAAAGAAGACTGAAACAATTTATATTTATATTACTTCCAAACTTATTCGAGTTAAAAATTAGCATATAATTTAATTTTTTATTAAGGTAGTTTATAGGAAACGTTTATATGCTCATTTAGAAAACTTGTTATAATTAACACCTTAAAATATAAGAGATTATCGAATTTTTTTTCACTTAGAAACTAAATACACAAAAGATCTCACTGTTTATTAGAATGTTGTCCATATAATGCAAACCTGTTTAAAATAATTTATTAGCGTTTTATTTCGTTGCTGTGCATTAAACAATCATATAAGTAAAAAATATAATGTATTTATCGAAAAGTTTTCTCATCTAATATTTTCAAATAAAAGTAATTAAATTTATTTTTAAAAAGTTCTTCCTTTTTAATAAATTATAATATTTCTTTTCATTGACTGGTAGATTAATAAAACGAATTCTTGAGCAGCTACTTCAGGTACTTAAAAAAAAAGCGTCACGGTTTAATTACAGCATCTAATTAAAATAACAAACAGAGTAGTAAAGGATGAAATAAATCCTTTTTGTAATAGCTGAAAATCCATTAGGGAATCTCAATCTTTTGTCTGCGCATTCTTTGGTTGCTTCTTGAATCAGGCGAATTTATTGGGATTTACTTGACGGGTGTTCATTCATTTTCACAGAAGCTATAAAGCAGAGCAATTTTTCTCTTTTTTAATAACTAAAGAAAAGTCCATCTGGACTGAAAACAAAGGAATCGGAATGGCCTTTGAGGCAAAGGTTTAGACTATTTGATGGAATGACTGAAAGGGAACGAGTAAAGAGAAATATTAAAGGAAACTTAAGGCTCTTTTTATTATATATTTTTTTTCATTCGGCATAAAATTTTTGCAATGGGTGAACATTTCAACACGCAGTGAGATAACAAATATAATTCAATGGGGTATATTGGTTGACCATTAGTAATTTTTACACTATTTTTAAAATAAGTGTAAGAATTCGACGACTTATGAATGTGATTTCTGACAGATTTAGTTATGAATCAAAGAATATATATGATGATTTAAGGGTATATGAGACACAAAAATCTAAAATATTTATTTTTAGAGTTATTTTTCAGAAGTTTAAATTTTTTTCTGTTCTGTATTATACTCTGAAACAGTATATATATGTTGTATGATGAAGGGGTAAAAGTGAAAGAGGCCAATTAAATGGACAGCAGGTTTATTCGTGCATAAGATAGAAATAGGTTCTTAAACCTAAACTAGGAGAGGCTACTTCCACGTCCGTTCACCTTCACTCCTTCAATCATACTCTCTCTCTGGCGACGAAGTCGCCGCTAGGGGATTACATAAGCAGCGCCCTCTACATCACTGGGGATAATATATATATATATATATATATATATATATATATATATATATATATATATATATATATATATATATATATATATATATATATATATATATATGTAATGTATTCTTATTGGAACCTTTGATTTCAGATTTAGAATCTTCTAGTATTTTCCGGTGTCTGCGGAAGGCGCCTTGAATATCGTCGAACGTCACTAAAGCTCCATACTTCGGTCTGCGTCGGCTTTTAGAATAATTGACACTTGGCGAGAGCCAAACCTCACCCTCGCCTCACCATCTCTGGAAATAAACTCGTGTGCAGCTCGTCCATGATTTGTATATAGGCACGTGTATATATATATATATATATATATATATATATATATATATATATATATATATATATATATATATATATATATATATATATATATATATATATATATATATATATATACTAGCTGTGTGGCCCCGCGCTGCTGGGGACCCGCTGAAGGATATCTATCTGTTCTGTGTTACATAGACGCGGAATTTCTTCGGATTAATTGTTGTTGGTGATCAGCTTCCAAAGTACAATAACAGTTTCATGTTTTGGTTCATTTTGTAATAGCGAGCTCTGTCATTCTCCAGTTGATGCTGTTTTTACAGCGGTGATGCCCTAGTTCTCTTGGCCGCAGATGCTTTATATTTTGAATCTATATTCATTCTTCTCTTTGGTGGCAAATGTCGAAATGATTTGAAAGTTTTCAGTGAATTTCATTAATCTTCGCTGAATCTACGTTTTAGGTTGCAAGTGTGAAGTCAAATTGAGTCTAAATAATCCTTTGCTATGCCAGATTCTATGTATGTTTTGACTCACTTTCATTAAATAAAGTTAGATTCATAATTTTAACCCTTTGCACTCGAGGCCTTTTTCGCGCTGAGGTACCAGCAACTTGAGACGTTTCGCGGGATTTTTGGTTCAATCCGAGGTTAGGGATTAGCTTCATAGAAACTAAACAGTCATTGGCCTTGCATCGAATTTCCGCATCAAACCAAGTGGTCTTCTCGAGTTGCGGCATCCAATCATGTGGCCTCGAGTGTAAAGGGTTAAAAAAGCCAGCTAGAAAAATTTAACCATTAAAAATTTTGTAAACGTAGAAATAATATTACTGCTATTGCTTAAAAGAATTTTGTATATATTTTTTTAATACGTACAAAACACCGGTGAACATACTCAATAAAATATGCCTGGTGTCTATAGTGCAGCTCCAACTTCTATTTTAAAAACAAATATTCAAAGCAATGAATACAATGGCTCATGTGGCGGAGTCAACAACGGTAATTTCACTTTACCATTAAGGCAGCATAATACAGCCGTTTCTCCGGAAAACTTTAATGCACCACAATACTCACAAACAACGTCCATTTGCCCAATACAAACGCTAGGATGCAAGCTGTAATCATTGCTGCAATCGTATCGAAACGCTGCTCGATTCAAATCAGCACTTGATAAATATCTTGTTCTGCGTCGCAAATTATCTATTTGTTGACCTCTGTTGTTCGCTCGACGATTCCGCATTGCCAACCGAGCTGTTTCACGGGCTGCTTCACTTTGCTCTCGTGATTGAGAAGCACGAAGTCGAGCCATACTATAGCGGCGCTGTTCACGTGCAATTTCTTGTTCTTCTTCAGTCCTTTCATTTGCAGTATTTCGTATTCTTCTTGCATTACGGCTTTGTCGGGAAAGATTCGATCGTCTTGCTCGCGGCATTATTAATTAAACTTCACTTCACTTCAATTCACCTAAAAATTTATTTCAAAACTCAAATTTTCAACCATACCGAGTTTTATAAATATCAAATTGTCATCTATACGTCATTACATAGCTGTCATTATACGTCAATTACATAGCTATCATTTGCGTTTTGTTGTCAAGTCACACGGGAACGCTGTCGAACGGGATAAAAAGTATCTTATGTCCGTCTCCTGGCTCTAAGCTACCTCCATACCAATTTTCACCCAAATCTGTTCTGCCGTTCTTGAGTTATAAGTGGTGTAACTAACACGACTTTCTTTTATATATATAGATATATGAAACGAGTGTTTATTTCCAGAGACAAGAGAGGAGAGGAAAAAAAAAAAACGTCACCAGGAGCCTGGTGACATTTGGAGTTGGCACAAAGAGAGTAACATTATGTCAAAAAAACATCATTTAAAAGAAATGTGTAAAATTTCCAAATTTGTTTTAATCTGGTCCTATACTATCCAAAAGTCACCCACTTGCTCTCTAAAGTACAAGGGTGCAAGGAATATCAGATTTCCATTGCTTTCTAAAACATAGGTACAATGCAGAAATACTTGTTTAAAATGTTTCCACTAAACAAGGATCATAAAACATGCAAGAATAACAGAATTAAAATACAATTATAACAAAAAACTTCAAATGCATTTGTGCAATCCAAATAAAAGTCATAATACACCTTGAATTTTTAAAAATGTGTAAAATAAATTGCATAGTCAAAGTGAGGAATATCAAATTTTTTAAACTTATATCCTATCTTATCAAATTTTCAATTCCTTAGTGTATTGGTAACTAAGTGTTATTGGTAACTGGAAAAATATTTAATGTCTGAGATAATCTAGTAATCTTTAATCCATAATATAGAAAGATGTTTTTGTCATGCTATAAACAACACAATTTTTTTTTTTTTTTTTAAACTTATGTGGCTTTTCTGACTTTTCTGAGCTACGTATAGACAAGAAGTAGTTAGTATCTGCACAACAAGCCTAATCCATTAATTTATTTTACATATTCCACTATTTTTCAATGAATCTACTCTCACTGAATAAATTAAATTTAGTACTAATCCAGCTATATAAGCATAAGTTCATTTTGTTAAACGACAAAAGTTCTTAAGACTTCTGTGACAACTTTTGAAAACTTACTCTTTTAATCCAGACTTGACTTTTTACATCACAGTTTAGATTCAAATAAGTTACAGTTATCCATAAAAGATCTCCTTCAAGATGTTCCATCAATAAATAAGATAGCTATGGAGTAGGGCATTCCATCATGTAGCATCCGTGACAAGGAAATTCAATACAACCAATTATGCAACCATAAACAATTATAAGTTGTTACAGTTACAAAGATATGAAAACAAATGACCGACCTACACATACTTTTAAAATTTCAAATTCAGTGATCTTATCTCCATAGTTAATGGAAAACGATAAATAATATCAAAAACAGAATATTGAAAAGGATTTTCTACCGCGACTTAAAAATAATAGATACCGATCTATTGTATCACTTTCCTGGAATTGAAATGCATCAATGCAATCTGGTATGAAAATTGAATATCAAATCCACGTACAATTCATATTTTATTTTTACTGAACAGAGAGAAATAGCCTAAGTTCATATGATACATAGCCGGTATCTGAAGCAACTGCAATTTCGCATTTATTTTTCAGTCGCAGGAAAAAATTATCACACGCAAAAGAAGTTAGGACAGGAAGAATATATTACTATCGTCACGATAAAGAATCCTATAATGCGGTTGCAGAGAAAAGTGTAATGTATTATTCATGGTTAAGGTATGTTTTATTCATAAAATGTTTTCTGTTTCGATGGTCAGGTACCTGTAAAGATTAAAACTGAATGTGATGTATCAAAACGTTTGCGTTCCGATTTGTTCTACCTATTGCTGAAGATTTATTAAATCCCGTGGGCGTAGTAAAATAAATGGAGTAGTCAGCAAAAGGAAGAAAAAAATCTATAAAAATAATAAAGTGATTAGTTAATTTTTCAAAAAAAAAGGTAATAGTTTTTATTGTAAGAGTTGTATTGGTCTGTCTAGTTAGAGTTTTCCATGTTTACTTCCAAACAGTAGAAAATGCAAGGAAGTTTGATATTGTGAGTCCTTTTGGAAGAAATTTCATTCTCGAAGTCACCTAGTCCAAATTCTTCTCTAAAGATGTTTGTGTGAAGTAAAGCATTTTTTTTCCCACAAGAATATCACCACATTAACAAACCGACAAAATTTTTAAAATCATTTACAAGGCATACATTTTAACTGTTACTCATAAAGAAAAAAAAATAGATTTTTTGTAAACTAAAAAGCACAAACACTTAAATTTTGTGAAATAGCTTTTGTATATAAACGTAACTATGTAGAGTGAGTGTTTTTTGTGAAACTATTATACAGTATGAAATTTTGTAAATTAATAAGATTAGATTTTGTAATAGAAACAGGCTCAAATTAAAACCTAGATGAAAAAAAGATGTTATCAACACACGTGAAATACTTTTTTCTCCTATCCTTCATTTTTAGATTGAAATGCTTAGAAATATCCCTTTAAGTTTTTGTTTTTTAAAAGTATGTGGTTTTCTTTTTCTAAAAGGCATGAAATAATATAATCGTTGCTCGTGAAATAAAGCTACATTGAAATTCCCAAATCAGCTTTTAAATATATTAGAATTATATGACTCTTGCATTACAAATATTGCATAAAAAAAACTTCCAATTTTTCCCGTTCTTTTGTTTTGTTAATGGCATAAATAGATTTCTAAAATTTTAAATTAAACTTTCAAGTACTGAAAATGGAAGTAATTGGTTAATTTTAGTAGTAATTGTACAAAAGAAACACACATATATATATATATATATATATAGATAGATAGATATATATATACAATGATATTTTGTTTTATTCATCAGAATAAAACGAAAAATTATTTTAATGTGTCCTCCTTATTTTTCTGATTATTTTTATGCATTGCAATCGTCTGTCCGATAAGCAGTTCGAGTATTATTATAGTTTTCCATGTATTTACTGTGAATCGATGCCATGTGCGGTTTTATCGTAATATACGAAATATTCTGAATGTAAATATAATGTCTAAGATAAATCATTTCGACATTTGTTAAAATTTCTCTTTGTTTCAGTGTAAATATTTATTCGTTTTCATTTCCCATAATATCAAAATTCCTTCTTTTGATTGCTTTCATTTTTAGTATAGTGTTTTTGTACTTTGTATCAAGTTCCATATTATTTAATCTAAATTTGAATACATTTTTTGAATTATACATGTTTTACTATTTACACTAAATTATTTAACAATTTACACTAGAAGCGTAATATTTCATTTGCAATTTTATTTCTTGTGTGCTTTTATATTTCTCTGGACGTGATTATGAAATTGACAAGGGGCCGAGCATGGGACTATTTATTTCTCTATATACTAAACAAATTTTGAAGAATACAAAACTTTTTTGATTCAGATGTAGTATAATACATTTCTTTGGCGCTATTTTATTTGGTGCTCTTTTTTACAGATAAATGTGGTTTCTCGCAACTGTTTTTATTTTCAGTTATATTTTAATTTTTTTATTATTATTATTATTTATATTTTAATTTAATTTAGTACTATTCCGTTTGCCAGATACCAAATAAAAATCGCCAAATTGCAGACTTAACTTATCCAAACTAACAACCTTCCAATAATTTCTAATTTCTATATTTAGAATTGGAGTTATATTTACTCGCCATTTAAACGGGTTAACATTTAGGCTTGGTGCCAACTGGTAACCGCCTAACGAAAGAGTACCTTTAATATTTATATTTTAATTTAATTTTATTATTACTTATGTTTTAAATTTCTTTTAGTTACCGTATTTTTGATTTTTGCGATTTTTCTGATTGTTAAATGAAAAAACTCGCCAAATGTCATATACTACATCTATTCCACTTTTTCTTAAATGTAAACTTCTATGTCTTTCAACGGGTCCCCAGCAGCGCGTGGACCAACCATCTAGTTTTACCTAAATGTATTTCCTCGTGAAGCATCATAGTTTTTAATACAGGCTAAGTTCAAATTAAATTAATCAATCAAAACGTGTTCATTTTTTGCATTTTAATATTAAATTTACTTTTCTTGCAATACTTCCTTTGAAGAAATGCTTCCCCTTAAGAAATTATTTAATTCCAATTGGGATTATGTATTTCCTTCTTCTCCCTGCTGCAAGATGATGACGGTCAGAAAAGTAGTCCCAAAGAGCAAAACATTGATCCAGACCTCCCCCAATTCACTCCACTGAAACGTTACACGAGGATAAAACTCTAAAAATAAATTCCCGGGATTGAAACTAGACGTTGAGAAGGGTAAGATTATAAATGAGATATGCAAATGATTTTTTTTTTCAGGATGAAGGCTCTCATACCATCCCTCTAAAGAACTCTTTATGTGCTCCATTGGAGCCTCGACTGCTTATTTTTTTAAGAAAAGTGGAAAATATCTTTCTATAGTTCAACATGCACATTAATATTCAGATTAAATGGAAATGCATATAAATTGGAATCGAGTGTCTGACGGACTTTATTACTTTATGATATAACGTACCCTACTCGGTTGGAATTTCTAGTTGTGGAGCCGATCTTAAATGCATCGTTAGTGAGATATGTATAGCATTTTCTTGAAAAAATTGAGAATAGAATAAAATGATTTTTTGTTTCTTATAAAAAGAGTATATTCTATATATAAATGAAAATTGAATGCTTTTAACTTAAGTTCATTCCAATTTTCTCCCAATAAAATTACTTTTTTTGCCATCATTTAACGATATTTCTTAAAAAATTATTCTTAATCACTGATATAGTTATCCTAAATTTTTCAATATAACAAAAAGTATTTCTCAGATTACAATATGATGCCCTCTTTAGGGGAGGTATTTAATAAAATAATGGACAATGCTTTTTCTCTTAAGTGAACCACAATATGAAATAAAAACTTCACAAATTTACTTAATATGGATGAATACTAAATTACATCAAAACATACGCAACTTCATTGGATGAAACCCTATATTTATTAGTTAAAAAATTAATTTTTATCAACTCGTTCAAAAGGTAAAAATTATGTTGACAAATATGTGCATTTGCATAGTTTCTGAAACTTTAACTAATTTTTGTTTTGAAAAATTAGAAAATAGTATCTAAACATGAATAGGTAAAATTATGCTGAACATATTTTAGGAATTACAGTTTGTTTTTAAACATTTTGAAATGTTTAATAATTCTGGCTACCTAAAAACTTTTTTCATTTATCTATTTACAGAAAACAAAAATTATTAACAAATCACCACACTTAAATATAACAAAGTCTCAAATGAAAAATATTGCATAGTAATACATACTCAAAAGTAAAAAAAAGCATACATATTTTGTGAATTCCATTCTTTACTATTATTACAGCGATTATTGTCACTTACTTTTAAAACATAACACTTCACTTTTTGATATCTAATGTTAGCTTCATACTGTCAAAGTATTTCAAATTACTCTCTATCCAAACAATGTAACTTGGAGAATCTTCGTTCGAGTTTTCTTTCTTTATTGTATCAGTGAGATGATGCAGTATAAAATCGTATTAATATTCAAGAATGTCGTGACAATACATGGATGTAAATTTTTATTGGAACGCAAACTTTGTCGCTAAGAGGGAATAATGCTTGACTACGTGTGTTGATTGAAATAAGAGTTTTAAATTCAAACTAAAGCACGCATCAGATGTATATTTTGAATATCAAAGGTTGTGTAGCATCAAAAGGGAATTTTAAATCCTTAGTTACTTTTAGAGCTAAATTTCTTTTGGCAAAGAAAATTTAAACAATTTTTTATTTTAATTCTTTTTAATTTTTTTTTAAATATTACTTAGAGCGATCCTAACTGTAGTCATTACAGTATTTTACTACTAGCAATTTCGTTTATAAAATGAAATCGCTTCATTAGATATTTATTAGCAAATGTGTGTGGCATGAAACTAAATAATAACTATAAATGAAAAATATTTAGTTTAAATAGTGAGTTTTTAAGGGGAGTTGGTTTCCTAAAATTTATAAAAATTGATTTTGAATTTATTATTGTTTATTAAAATTTAAATTCTATCCTTTAAAATGATACTTTCATTTATAATATTACCTTATTTAGACAAATTTTAGTATTTTGTTTAAGATGAAATTGGGAACTATTAGTGTGAGTAAAGTTTTCTTTAAAACGCGTTTTTCTTTACTCATGTGCCTTTTTCACAGAAACTGCACAAACTATCGACATAAAATTTTTATCACACATTCCTTTTATGCATCTGTATATTCTGAAGTAAGATTTTGTTGCTGTCTTAAAAATATGTTGTGTTCTAGGTAATTTGGCAGAAAAAAATGAATTACAATTAAAAACCAACTTCAGTAGACTATATATACTAATTATATCAAGTACTTTCTGAGGAAAAGGCACATGAGTACAGAAAAATGTATTTTTGAGAAAAGCGCATTTTAAAGCAAACTTTACTTGCTCTAATAGTTCCCAATTTTATCCTAAAAAATTACTAAAAAAGCTTCTAAATGAGGTATTATCATAAATGAGTTATCAATTTAAAGAAGATAAATTAAATTTTAATCAACAATAATAAACTCAAAATCGATTTTTTATAAATTTTATTGTACCAAATCACCTTAAAATATAAATATTGTATTACACAACTACAATTTATATTATATTGTTAAAAATATAAAAAATATCCAATATAGATCCAAGCAAATTTATATTACCATTAAAATACCAATACCATACGGATATATATTCAAGTACGCTTTTAAATATAAATATTTTCTTCCTTATTGGGAGAAATTTATTGCAACTGCCATAAAAATATAGTAAAATGTTATTACAAATTAATCGTTCATTACAACGAAATTAAATGTTTAAATAACAAATAATACAATATTCTGTTTTCCCTCTTCTTAAGCATATCTAATTTTCTGCTTGTTGGAACAATACAAATTTTGAGCAAAAATTCTTTGTTTACTGATTTTAATTTAAAACATCATTTATTGCAGTTTTATAAAGAAAAGCAAAAGCATTGTATTCTTTCTCAAAATCCTTTTATTGATTGTTTACTATGCAATGCTTTCTTTCCAAGTGAAAGATAATTTAACGAATCGGAAGAGTTAAAGATAAGTTTGTTTTCGTCCATTAAAAGTCAGCAAATTATTTTACAGTACAGATAACCTGAGTTTAATCGAGAATAAATATATTATAATTCTTTACAAATTCTCAAAGTACGTATGGTTCTAAAGAATTTATTACTTTGATTCAACCTTTTCGAAACGTATAAAACTATGTATATAACTGAAAGTCATTTTAAGTTCAATATATGTTACTATCATTTTAAACTTCTCTTTAAAGTTTACACATCTAATTGTCTACTAAAAATTTATTTATCTTAAAAAACATTTATATTTTCCATGGCTACATTGTTTATTCCTTATAGAAAATTAAAAAAAATTGAAAACAAATAACATAGAATTAAGATTAATTGAAAAAATAAATAGCATTTTTTGTGAGAAATTTTGTTAGATAAATTATTCTATAAAAGTAGAATTAAATATATACAGAAAAGGAAAGAAGACAGACAATTATTCTACCATTTATATTTATACTATTAAGTAAGTAACTTCATTGCAAATTTATAGTGTTTAATTACTAAATAATATTGAGAGCTATGACTTTAGATTCAGAATAATGTTTTTCCAAGTATATTGAAATGTCTTGCTTTAGAATATAGAGTTGAAGAACATAACTATCCTAGCACATTGACTTTAATGAAGTAGGTTCATCCACGTATTAGTAATGAAAGGTAAGTTTTAACCTACATACTAATTTCTAGATTATTTTCTTTTAAAAAAGAGATAAGCTCTTTAAAAATAATCCAACGTATGTAAACAGTTTCTGCAGAATTAAAATGTTAAGATTTGATTCCAGAGGCTAAATATAGAATTACATTTTTTTAGGAGAGGTTTTGTTACAAAAATGTAAGCATTTCCTTAAAGTTAAAAATCTATTCAGAATTTCCGTTCTTTTTTATATATCGTAAATTCCTTGAATATTACAAATGCTGCGAAAATTTGCTTTCCTTAATGTGTTAAAAAGAAATTACATTTGCAATGAAATTAACGAATAAAGAATGGCTTTAGCAATTATTTTGCTTTAGAACTCTTCTTTAGAGGAAATACAATAACGATAATATGGAAAAACAAATTTAAATAATTTATTTTTCTACGAATTTCAAAAATCCCTTAGGAATTTGAATGGAAAAATGAGAAATATGGAAATGATTAAAATAAACTTCATGAACCTCAGAGAAGATAGTTCATTTTCCATGATTGGTTAACAGTTTTGCTAATGGTATGTGGGTAATTTTTAAAATTACTTGTTTTTTCACCTGTTTTTTTTTTTTTTTCTTTTAATTTTTTTTTTTTTTTATTATTATTTATTGTTTTCTAGCAGTAAAAATAAATTTATTTTATCTTAAATGAGTTACAAATAGATTTTGTAACTTATAATTATAGTTTTGTAAAGATTAGGTAAAAAAGTCTTTGCTTATTTGTGAATTCCCATGAATTCACGATTGCCAACACCTTTTCAGTTTCATGCTAGATCAGATAAAAAAAATTAGCATAAAAAAAGTATTTTTTCTTTTTTAAAACAATATTTGGATCAGTGTCTATTGAAAAATATTTTTTTTTTAATTACAACTGTTGTTGAGCGATGTAACAAAAATACAAACACTCTTATTTTTGTCACGGTGTGCTATATACATGGGACATCACAGTTCTTTAATTTGTTTAATAGTAGTCTCTAGAATAGAAAAAAACAATAGTTCAAAGTGTCATGGAAAGCATGTAATTGGATTTGAGAGATATAAATATGTGTAGCTTTTATTTCAAATATTGATATGGTGGTTCATTTTAAGGGAATGGTCTCATCTATAAACTAACAGTTTGCAATTTCAACAAATATTACTAATAATGTTAAACATTTTGCAGCAATCTACGAACATTTGTTTTAAATATGTTACGGAATTACCACACTATTTACAAATAATTATATTGCAATTGTCTACACTGCAAGTGGCAGCGATTGAATGTCAAAATGTCCAAATGTGTGCATGGGTTGAGAGTAGATGGTAAGTGGCAAAGGTACATTTTCAACAATATCACCGTCAAAAATACTACTAGTTAAAAAGCGAAAACGAAACGCAAGCCCCCTCCTCCCCAAAATCCTCGGCTTCACTCAGCATACATTAACCATAATCTAACTAAATTCTAAAAGCCATAAATCTCCATTCTTAGAAATTGTTTTAACATAAACATATTACCGAAAAGCTCTCTCCATCCAAGCAACAATCAAAACTAGATCTAAAACAATCTTCAAACATTTTTTTTTTTTTTTCGATCTATTCCATTTCCTTTAAAGTAATGTAATAGCAGGAGCTGAGATCCGTACGTAATAAACACTGGTTTCTATGACTCTATTGAATTGGCCTCTAGCGGCTGGCGTCACATTGGACATCTAGATGACTCCTGGAGGTGATTGGAAGGTGTATTTAATGGCTGATACGCGTCTTCACTGATTTAGAGACTATTTGCAGATTCGTAGACCCCTTAGGAATTAGGGAAATGGGAAGTTTCAGTTCAAGCTGGAATTCCACATTCATTTTTAAATGTAATTGCAGGGTCTATTTAAATGCTATTATGATAATTGGAATGATATATTATGTTGTATTTAGTGAATAATATATACATTTTTTACTAGTTAAAGATTGTTATTTGAAAAGATAACTACAACTTTATATTTTATAAAAGTCATAACAACAAAATATTTCAATCGTTGTATCATTTCTCGGTTATATTTCTAATATAAATAACTAGAAAATATCTAAATTTATTGACAAGTAAAAAATTTATTTGATATCTATTTTACTTTTTCAGTACTTATTTTCAGAATGAATTATATATGTAAGAAATATTTTTTTTTAACTAAAAGCAAATAAAACGTAATTATTTAAATATTTGAATGTTTCGATAAGAAAATAAAAAAAGAGTGTTTTATGAATTTTACTTATTTTTACTAGAACAAAAATTATATTTCAATTAAAGATGGAGTGTCAGTATTATAGTTTGACTATAATCACGTGCATTTTAAAATTATAAAAATAATTAAATACAAGAAAAAAATCAAGGATAAAACTTGCCAAAATACCACTTCAGAAAAAGCTCATTAGATATTTATATATATATTTTTTTTCAATAATATACAAAAATTCATAACACTTAATAACATTTGTCAATTTCTTTAGATTTCATTACTCTATTGGCATAAATACACAAAATATCTATCAATAAGAAAATTAAAGCTTTGTAATTAAAATTGATGTGCTTAAACCATACATTGTTGGTATTTATTAAATACTATCTAATTATAAAATAACTCTTTTTAAACAATTACAAATATAAGCAAAGTTCATTTATCTAAAATTAAAGACAAAATATATTATAATTGTTTAATTCAGGGTATATTCTAGAAAATTATAAATACGTATTTTGTATTCCTTAAAACAACTAAAAAAGTATATGTTAAATACATTTTACATGATTGGTGTATTAAAACTATTTTTAACCATACTATTGGACTTCTAGGGCACCTTACTATTGGACATCCAGAAAATATCAAAGAAATTATTTTAATTTAGCAATCGAGATTTATCATTTAATACCTTTCTTTTTATATGTGCAATATCTGTTTAACAAAATAGCATTAATTCCAGAAAAATTGAATATCATTATACTTTTTCTTCAAAATGAAATACAATAAATAAAAAATAAAAAAAAATAAAAAAAAACATCTAATGTTGTTAACTTATTTAAAGAAAAATATCAAATACAAGAATAAATTTTAATTATGCAACACATTAATTGCAATAAATTAATTAAAATAAAAGAAAATTAAAAACTAAATTTAAACAGAAATGCATTTTCACAACTTATTTCATTATTGTATTATGAATTATTACTTAAATAGGATTACAAATTAGTTATGATATTGAATTATTTGAAATTATAATAGTTTTTTTTTTTTTTTTTCAATTTGCATATTACAATTTTATACCTTTAATTCAATAAACTTCTCTCCTATTAGGTACTGGCTAAATATATGTGCAATGTATTATGTAACGTTATTTTTTTTTTTTTTGATAAATTGAGATGTTTGGTTTAAAGCTTAATGTGTTAATTAATAGACCTGCTTTTAAAAATATTGGTCGTTTGATATCTGCACAAGCATATTCGTAATATACGTAATAATCTTAATGTAAACATAACGGCTAAGATTATTAAAATTCACCGAAATTTTTTGAATCATTTCGACATTTGTTAATATTTCTCTTTATTTCCGTAAAGATATTTATTCGTTATCTTTACCCAGAATATCAAAATTCTTTCTTTTGATTGTTTATATTTTTATTTAGTATAGTGTTTGTGTACTTTGTATCAAGTTCCATATTATTTAATCTATATTTGAATACATTTTTTGAATTATACATGTTTTACTATTTAAACTAAACTATTTTACTATTTACACTAAACTATTTTATAATTTACACCAGAAGCATAGTATTTAATTTGCAATTTTATTTCTTTTGTGCTTTATTTTGGTCGTGATTATGAAATTGGCAAGGGGCCGAAAATGGGACTATTTTTTTTCTGTGTGTACTAAAAATATTTTGAAGAATACATAACTTTTTTGATTAAGATATAGTATAAGACATTTTCTTTGGAGAGATTTTATTTAGGAATCTTTTTTACAAATAAATGCAGTTTCTCGCAACAGTTTTTATTTTCAGTTATATTTAATTTTTTTTATTATTATTACTATTTATATTTTAATTTAATTTAGTACTATTCCGTTTGCCAGGTACCAAATAAAAATCGCCAAATTGCAGACATAACCAATCCAAACTAACAACCTTCAGATAATTTATAATTTCTATATTTAGAATTGGAGATGCATTTACTCCCCATTTAAAGGGTTAAACATTTAGACTTAGTACCAACTGGTAACCACCTAACGAAAAAGTACCTTTAATATTTATATTTTAACTTAGTTTTTTTATTATTTATGTTTTAAATTTCTTTTAGTTACCGCGTTTTTGATATATTAGAACTATTTTTAACCTTTCTATTGGTCTTCTAGGACACCTTACTATTGGACATCCAGAAAATATCTAAGAAATTATTTTTCTTTAGCAATCGAGATTTATCATTCAATACTTTTCTTTTTAAATGTGCGATATCTGTTTAACAAAATAGCATTAATTCCACAATAATTGAATAGCATTATGCGTCTTCTTCACAATAAATTAAAAAAACATCTAATGTTGTTAACTTATCTAAAGAAAAATATCATATACAAGAATAAGTTTTAATTATGCAACACATTAATTGCAATAAATTAATTAAAATAAAAGAAAATTAAACACTAAATTTAAACAAAAATGTATTTTTACAACTTTTTTCATTATTGTATTATGAATTATTATGTATATAGAATTAAAAATTAGTTAAGATATTGAATTATTTAAAATTATAGAATAGTGTTTTTTTTTTTTTTTTTTTTAATTTGTATATTACAATTTTATACCTTTAATTCAATAAACTTCTCTCCTATTAGGTAATGGCTAAATATATGTGCAATATATTACGTAATGTTATTTTTTTTTATTATTATATATGTATATAAATTGAGATGTTTGGTTTAAAGCTCAATGTGTTAATTAATAAAGCTACCTTTAAAAATTTTTGTTGTTTGATATTTACACAAAAAATAATTGATCTACCTAAAAAAAAAATAACAGTGACTTTTTCTGTTCCAGCACAATGTAAAGCAATACCATTAAAGTATACAAATACATATTCATCAGAAATTGCGCAATTTGACTCAAGCATGCGTTTTTGTATTTTTGTTTCAAACTATTCCCAAATTCATTACCTTTAAAATGATACCACTTTCTTCCTGAGACTCAAATTACTTTTTAAATTTCAGTAGTTTCTGTGAACCTGTTTTGTGTCATATTAATTAGTGAAGTAAACTTTAAACACGTTTTCTGAAAAAGGACATTTTAGTGTAATATGGCTTTACGCCAATGGTCATAACTTCATTATAAATGGTACGATTTACAAAATCCTAATAATATTTTGTAGAAAATAGTTGTGAATATGTTTCCATAAAAATTATTTTATATATTGTTATAAACATATTTTATATTTATATTCTAATTTTAATTTTTTTGAGAAAAACTGTATTTTTTCAATTTATTTATTTAAAACTTATATATTTAAATAAGTATTAAAGCCAAATTCCCAATTCGTTATGCATCAATATAATACCTTTTATTTAAAAAAATCATACCTGTAAGTAAATTACAAGTTTATTTATATTCGTTCGAATAATGTCCTAATTAGTCCTTTTGGTGGCAATCAGCTAATTAAAATTTAAAGGGAAAAAAGTTTATATAAAAAAATGCCTCATTTTTAAATCTGATATACTGCCAAAAAGTTTAAAATTTTAACATAAAAAATAAAGAAAATTCTCTCAATTGTATTTGCATACCTTAATATTGAACACTATACATTGACGCATTTTTCCAACAACAATGTATTGGCATCATTACATTTCTTAATTAGCTTATAATGCACACATGCGCCAAATTTAATTTTAGATTGACTTTAACTTGTTGGAAAGAATTGGGATATTTCACATTTAGATTTGGTAAAAAATTTGGTTCAAAACTAATGGCGTCTTGAATATATTGAAAGTAGAACATATGTAATTTTATACATTTAGAGCGTTTGACTCTATGCCGACATCTTAAATAAAAGAAGAATTGGGATGGATTTATTTTATTAAGTGCAGATTTTGAAACGTGAATAAACCAATTTTCATCATCTTTGATTTATGAAAAGTAGGACAGTTGATATGTAGATATTAAAATAGTTAGGACATTCTGTATTTAGAATGTTTGAATTCTTTTAGGACCTTTAATGTTTGTGAATTGAAATCTTAATAGCTTAGTTTACTACGTAAAGCATTGACACATTTCTGTTTTCCTATTTCTATAGGAAGTGTAAAACATTGGATTTTTTTGCATTTAGAATGTTTACCTATTTTTAATACTTTAGGGTCTCTTATATTTGGAAGCTAATATTTACTATAATAAACATTTGGAATGCCAACCATATTGCAGCATTCTTTGTCAATAAGAAGAACATTGTGATATTTTCATTTTGAAAGTTTGATTAATTTTCAACTCCTGGTTAATCAAAATCGTAATATATTATCTTTAATAAGAAAAGGTTTGGGAACTTATGTACCAATTTTTATTTCTCAGTGTTTAAGAAAAGATGCTCATGAGGATATTGCACGATTAGACTATTTGAAACCTTATTTATAAATTTTTAAGATAATATTTTTAACACTCCGATTTACTATATTAAGCTTGGGGAATTTTTGCATCAGTGTTCTTTCACTATTTTAATTGTAGGACACAGGAATATTCTAAATTTAGGACTTATGCCTACTTTTCGATCTCTTTAAAATATTTATTAGAATCAAACTAAATCACAAAGTTTATAATTTTTGGCATTGATCTCAATATCTTATTTAGTTTGAAAACTATTTATAACAACTTAATAATTTAAAAATCCATTAATTTCATCGTTAAATTCAGTAAGTAATATCAGTAAATGTAACTTTTGAATAGCTTCGTCGAAATTATTTTACTTTATTGTAATATCAGAAGACGACCGTCAAGTAAGCCTTAAAGTTTATAAAAATGTTTTCAAAAATTATAAAGTCGAAGTAATTATGTTTTACCAATTTGTAAATTAATTTTAAATTTATTCTTAGTATTCATTATATTAAAATATAGTTATGAAATGTAACACAAATGTATTTTGGTAAATGCATTTTTTTTTTCAATATATGACCACTATTATACCAATTTTGAGATGATTGTAATTTAGCTTTTCGGATTGATTTGCAAAATATTTTTCTTTCTTCGGGATTTCATGTTAAATGATTTCGTGTTAACAAGTTTTGACTGTACTGAATCTTATGAGTTTTCAAATATAAAATCTATAAAGTAAAGTAATCTTGAAACATCTAAAAGGTGGAATGAAAGCTCGTTTTCTAAAGTTAAAATTTCAAATATAAAATCTATAAAGTAAAGTAATCTTGAAACATCTAAAAGTTGGAATGAAAGCTCTTTTTCTAAAGTTCAAATTTGCGATATTAAAAGAGTTAAAAATTGAAATTAGTTTCCTTTAAATATTGATGAAAATTAATTTCTATTTCAAAATTATTATTTTTTTTTAAATATATTTTTTTTTTTATAAAATGCTAAGTTACTTTATAAATATGAATTTAAATTAATGTCAAAAGTTAAATACATATGAAGTTTGATAACATGTTTAAAGAACATACTATTAGTGTAAGCATGTGGGAAAGTAAAATAAAGAAAAGTCATGAATTTTGAAACACATAGATCATTTACAGGAATGTAATTGGTGTTGGTTGAATTATCGAATATTTTAAGAATATTGTTTAATATTTATTAATATAACCTTTATAACTGTTTAATGTGTGAAGATATGTTCTATAAATTAACTGACTATTAATATTAGTATTATAAATGACAAGAAATCCGGTAAACTGTGTATATTCATTTTCTCAGCTACATCTCAACAAATTTTCTAAATATTTATTCGCTACTTAACCTTTTTTAGAGTATGCGAAACTGGCTGTTTTATAACGAAAGAGTATCTGCGTTCTAATATCATATACGATGTTATATTTTGGTTATACTTTTAACATCTTTAAATTTATAATAAAGATTGAAAAACTGCAATTTAATACTTTAAATATATCCAACACTGGTCATGTTACAGAAAGCAATCTCAAACCAACAGAAAATAATGGAAAGATTACATCTTCTATTATCCAAAATATAGAATTACCCAGATGTTAAATCTCAGAAACATCTTTCGTATGTATCCGTAACTATAACTTTTATTTTGACATTCAGTATCCAGTGTATATCTGTAGTTTTATTTTTTCAAGGATTACATGGATTTTGATGGCTCATCTTCAGTAAAAGAGCATGAATAATTCAAAATTCACTTCCAAGTCCTCTTACTTTTGAATAAAATTAGACAAGAATAGAGAGTTCGTTAAAGCTAAACGGTATAAATAAAAGCAGTGCTGTTTCTTCTATACTTTTTAAAAACATGTTATCAAAGGTCAAACTGTATTATCTTCTACATGTGTCAGGAATTGTAATTCTGAGTTTGGAAAATAAATTCAAATCGAAATGATGAGCTTTTTCAATAAAAGAGCGTTAAATAAAATATCAAGTATGTGTGATGGAAGACTAGCGCATTGACTATGTAAATTAAAATTAGACAAGGCTGGGACATTTCCTGGGACTCTAGTTATTAAACAATTGCATCGATATATTAAACTATTTTATGAAAGAAGGTTAACAATATATCGGTGGTTACTTTCTGCATTCGTAAGGTCTATTTGAATAGATCAAAATATATGAATAATCAGTATTTTGTCAAAAACTTTCTAGTAGATCAGCTTAGTCCAAAAATCGACAGACCGCAGACTCTGGAGCCGCATGAGGCTCTTCTCACAGATATTTGCATTTTTTCAAGTAACTCAACTTTAAAATTTACTGAAATGGCAATAAATGGTAATAAATGTGTTCTTTATTTTGGTAACCCACTATAAACTTATTGCGTAATCTCCCACCTGAGAAATAAGGAAATTTAATAATAAGGAAATGACGAAACTCAGAGAGTTTATTAGGATGAACTGGCAACACTGTCCTCAAATATCAACTTAAATTAGCGTCCACGAAATAAATTACAACAATCAGAAAGCGCAATGGCAGTGCTCTTAATATGCGTTACAGTCTCAGTTGCACCGAGATTTTTTTTATGTTCGTTGTTCTCTCGTCTCAGACTGAGGTAGATAGTGCATTTCCCTGGAAATTTTTCGCGTTTGCGAGGGCCTTTTTCCTTTACTTTTACTTTTGAAATATTATATTGGAAAACGATGACCTCGACCTCATCCAAAAGGAAGAGGAAAAATCGTGAATTTAAGAAAGTATTAATTGATTTGTATGCTTTCATTCCAAACAAAAATTGATTACCAACTTGTTTCATCTGCTATGATTTTTATCCCATACAAATGGCATAAAATGTTTGTAGTCAAAATTTCATATTGGTACAGCTTGTATTTATTCTGTGACTCTTTAAAAATTGTGCTACTCTGATTGTTGAATGTTTTGCTCTTAGAGCAGAAAAGACTTCCGACTCCTGGCTTAGAGGCCTGCTATTCATTTCGAAGAAACATCTTTATGTATCAAAATGAACAATAGACGAACACAATCATGAATATAGGTAAAAATTGCTCAGGGGGTACATGTACAAGAATGGATTAATATTAGTGTGCAGCTGAACAGACGCATCCATATCAAAAATCATATAGCTCAAAGATTTGACCTTTAATAATAGATATGATCTCCTTCTACAGTATTTTCTTAACAAGCGGTTCTTTATTAGTGTTGGTGAGGTAAAATTTTCTATTTCACAGAAATTTCATGAGTCTTGGACGTTATACTGAAAAGTCATTAGCTTAAAGTTGATTTTACCCTTATTTGTTGAGCATAAGTGTATATTTAACTCAAATCCCAACTTTTTTAGGTTTAGAAATTGAAAAAGACATTAAGATTTTATCTTGTGGTATTACGGCCTACATGATGTAAAAAAAAGTTATCTAAGCAAACGTAGTAAATTTTGGAATATTCCTCTAAGATGTATTTATCTGAATATATCAATTAACTTCGAATGACTTTGCACCTTGAAGTCTCCTTCGGAAAGCATTTATATTTTTATGTAATATTTAAACCCTGATACTCTCTCACTTTCTTACTTCTTAATATTGTACACTAAGTGTTGTGTAAGTAGCCTTGCAGGATATTATTGGGTAGTCGGGGAATCTGTAATTAGTGGCTCAAGGACCAGAAATGAACACGCTGAAACAATGCAAAATATTATTGAGTATGGATTGTAAAAACTTCTATGATAACTTAATTTGATTTATCCACGGGACACCCACATGTGTACAGGGATGGAGTTTTTAGTTTTGAAAATGTGGAATCAAAAGTGACGTTTAATTGAGAATACAAATTGCGTAGTATGAAGAGATTATTCAAAAGTCTATTGACCACGTGAAGGGTTTTAATCGTTAGAAATGTTTGATTAATGACAGATTAATATATATCGTGGGAATATATCTTATTGCGTGATTGAAAAACGGCTTAGACTTGTAAGTGTGATATCTGATAGCCTAAGATTACATCTGCAATAAAGAAATATAATTATTTGAGAATGGTCTGTTAATTTTTTATTGTTTTATTAGTATGTTAGGAAATAAGTGAAGATTTAAGTGAAGTACGAATGTGAGTTGTTGTAAAATCATTGCACGCATGCATATAATGAAGTTTTTCTCCATTTGTACAGCTTAGTTCATTGTACCAATAAGTTGGTTTGTGAAAATATGCGTTATAAATTATTTTATTTTCAGTGCATCAGATTCTGTAGCAATTTTAAACAAAACTAAATTCTAATATGAACTTTAAAACAATGGAATTGTTTAACTTAAAATGCAACATTCTTATTGATACTTACAAAACAATAGGCTTACAATTGTTACATTATATTATTAAAGCATTGATTGGTTCTTTGCTACTTACAACAATAACAGCTATTTACTTCTTTACATATGCTTTAAAATTGTAGCAGTAAAGGCATGAAAAAGTTAAACATGTGCCAGACATCATGAAACCAAACTTCAATATGATCCAGACTATCTGAATAATATGAAGTGCCAAATCAAAGTGTAAATGAAAACTTAAGTATTTTATAATGAATCATTCTAATTCTGTAAAAGAGAAACTTAGCACCAGAAATAACAGCATGAAGACTAAATCTTTTCCGAAAAACATATGTACTTCCGAGCTCAGCTTACAGTCACAAATGGTAAGCCACGCACTACTGACTTCAAACGGAAAAAAAAACATCCCTTTTAAATTCATGCTTCTTAAAGACGTTAAAAGAGATGGAAAACCTAACAACCTACAAGCTAAAATTCCGTCAAACTATCAAAAGAAAACAGGTAGCAAACTCAAGAATGCAGAACAGGCCAGGGTCATTCTTGAAGAAAGAACGATGCCAGAAAAGAAAGGTAACTTCTATGAAGTATGTCCTCAATTCCAAAATCGTAGGTCTCCCACTTTCAAGTACGATGAGATTGCTGCCATGTTGTATGGGCCTATCCAAACAGCTTCCACCAAGGGGTCGATTTATGATTCTGATTCCTACGTTCTGTCTTCAAGGAAAAGTGACAATGGTAAAGCTCGCGCAAAAAAGGAGCACTCAAAATACACGTCAGTTAATCCACTTACGATTGAAGCAAAAGCTACAAACAACGGTAAAAGACCACCAAAGTTCTATGAAGGGGACAACAAAGAGCTGCCTATTGTCAGACGTAAAAGTCCTCTGAGACGCAATAACGGAAGCCAAAAAAAACTAAGTGATAACAAGGAAAAGTTAGGGCGTCATAATCAAGAATTGGAAGATTCAAACGAAAACGTTGTATGTTTTCATCCAGAAAAAATTAGGGATTTTGTTAACCCACAAGATGGCAAATCTAATTCCTCAGCAAGATGTAAGTCACCTACAACCCTCATTTGCATTAGCTGTGGGAGTGGCTCTAAGCATTTGGAATCAAGTGTAAATGTTGAGGAAGGAGACATAATGACTGTGTCAAACATTTCGAGTGGCCAAAGAAAGAAAAGCCGTACTCAGAGAAAAAAGGAAGCTGATGCTGCTAAGATTGCACCAGGTTTGTCGTGCGAGATTCCCATTGAATATCAGGTTCCTTTAAAAATATCAGAAAAAAATCAATGCAGTTGCAGGAATGGTAAGGTATTTAAGGATAATGGGAATAATACTTCTCCAGGATTATTGAATTTGCAAAGAACGAACTCTATCAATCAGTTGGCTACCAAATTTAAAGAAGTGAATAGAGAGGTCATCAAGCATCGTAATATGGATGAATTTGTGAGGCAACCTGATAGAGGATGTTCAAATAAGGAGTTCAACTTCTTTATGAATCAAGAAGATTTAACAGTTAAAAGAACAAATGATTTACGGCATCCTGAAAAAGGCTTCGGAAGTGGTACTATAAGAAAAGAACGTTTAGATATAGAAAATATTGCAATATTACCGTCCATTAACCCAATAATAAGGAGTTACGTTGCACATAATGCTTCAAACAGATTTGAATGTTCTAACTCAACAATGAACAAACCTTGCCATTCGCAGCTTCCTCAAATATTTTCCAATGCAAGTGACAACTTTTCTGAGGTTACAAAAATCACTGCTGGATCCAAGGTGGGGGAGACATTATACTCCGATACCACCAAGCAAGCTAAAAGAAAGGAACTTAAGCCGTTAATTGATTATGTGGATCTCAAGGAAATTTCAAAGAATGATACTAAAGAAAAATTAGCCAAATTCAATTTAGGTAGTGAAATGACCTACGCATTGTATGGTAAATCTTATGTTTTGGATCAAAATAGTGTTGAAGGCAAAGGAAACCAAAATGCAAAGTCGGATTTCGCAAAGTTGGAAAACATTAAAGAGCTCAAAGAGGACATTTTTAAAATGGAAGATGTTAAAGTGAACGCAAAAGAACTTTTGAAAGAATTCAATTTAGGTAATGGTATGACAAATGCAATATATGGAAGCAATAATAATTTTTTGACTCCCAACATACAAAATGTTAATGGAATAGGAAAAAGAAACCATGTTGTACCTACAATGATAAATCCAGAATTGTCTTCTAAGTCTGCAACAAAAGGCAATATTTACAGTACTAATGTAAATACCAACCAAATATTGCCACACTATACACTTCCTGGTATTTTAAATCTTATGGAAAGCAACGATAACACACATTTGAAATACTATCATCAACAAAATGGCATGCCTAATTTACCATTAAATCCTCAATTTTTTACCAGTGCAAGTATGCCTCGACAATTAAATGGAAATCAAATACTAAATGTTGGTGTTAACGATATACCTGAAGAATATTTTCAGCACACATTTTACAACAAAATGATGAACCCTGTACCAATTCAACTGCCAACGAATGCACCAACACAGCACAACTCAAAGATGCCTGATACAAGTTTTGCGCCATGGATGGATCCGTATTTTTATAACGTAATGAGTAGTAATTATTTCGGAAACAACAATTTGAGCGAACCTCCTTGGGCAGGTTTTGGTGCTAATTTCTCTGGAAGTGATAACTTAAATAAAATATCAGATAATGAAATTAAAGCATACCATAAGTTACTCGATGGAACAGATACCGAAATGTTAAATAATAAACAGTCTAGAAACTGTCCAGTACCAACGGCAAAAGATGACGCTAAAAACATCGCTGTTAATTGTTCTTCAGGAATGGCGATGGCCGATGCAATGAGTGGTCCATTCTCTAACGCAAATAAAAGCTCACCGATTTCCCAGCAAAACTCGATAGCTCAAGAAATTCGAACCATGAAGGAAAAGCTTGAGAATTCGAACGCAGCACAGAAAATGGAACAGAATTCCAAAGATCACCAAACTTTAGAAGCGGAAGATAAGGAACCGACTATTTTCAGTAGAAGACCAAGTGGAATTGTTCCTGGATTAGAAGACGAAGTCAAAGGAACAAAAATATCAATGAAAAGGAAATAAGATATGATGAAATCTTGTTTCAATTCATCTTGAACTGATTTAGCTAATCTCGGAACGAGGTTCAAGGAAAAAAAATACGTGTGCTAAAGTTAATCTCAAAATTAAGAATGTGTTGATTGTGTTATGCAAACTTTTAGAATTTTCAGTATTATAATTTTTACATTCAATGCAATCCCAATAAAGGTTTGAAACTGTTATGTATTATTTAATTTAGAATATAAAATACTTTTCAAATAGTGATATAACTGTATAGATCTTTTTCTTAAATAATTGCAATTTTGTATAATTTATCCCACAAAAAAAGCACTTTTGAAAAGTAGAACCACCAACCTCAAAAACACAAAAAACTTTCTTGCAATAAAAAAATCATAAACATGATGAAAATTTTCAGCCACAAACACAGTGATATAAAAAATGGCCAACATCTGATTAGAACTCTCGGTTGTGATTCGCTTAAGAATGTATGCTTACGTAGTTTATTTTTAAAATTTAAGTTCCGCTCCCATAAAAATTTACGCTGCTTGAGGTTGGGGCCCTTCATAGGATTATTAACAATGCTTGCGTTTAAACTAATGCATGGGTGTTTGCACGAATATTCGAGTTTATGATTTCATTTGGATGGGCAGGAAAAACAGAGTGGTGTAAATATTCATGTTCGTGTAATTTTCAAAATAGTATAGAGAAACTGTGCTCAAACGCTTGCATTTGAATCGTTATTAAGAATTTTTTAAGTAGGAAACTGAAGTGTTTCTGGTAAGCTTTTGTTTGGTTGATACATACATTTTGGACAGTTTTTATTATGTGGGGGGTTTTAAAGGTTAGTAATTAAGACGGGCGCCAACCTCAAACAGCGTAAATTTTTATGGGAGTGGAACTTAAATTTTAAAAATAAACTAAGTAAGCATACATTCTTAAGCGAATCACAACTGAGAGTTGTAATCAGAGGTTGGCCATTTTTTATATCACTGTGTTTGTGGCTGAAAATTTTCATCATGTTTATGATTTTTTTATTGCAAGAAAGTTTTTTGTGTTTTTGAGGTTGGTGATTCTTCTACTTTTCAAAAGTGCTTTTTTGTGAGATATCAAAACTTTTTTTAAACACTGGCGACTTCGATTTTTTGAATTTGTTCGTTTTATCGTTTTTCTATTTATCACCTATGGTACACCTGGTACCAGGAATATTCCTAATTCTTCAAACTGAGTTCGACGATAAATTACATGCAATAATTATCTTTAAAATGGCCATAAACTGGAAGTGGTGCCAATAGCATACCTGGTGCTTTAAACATTTATAATTCGTCAAAACAGAAGTCCAACATGCCTTATTTATCTTGGAAATTGATTAACCAAAAATGGTACTACCTATGCTATACCTGATACCTTAAACATTCATAATTTTTCAAGACAAGCCCAACTACACCCAACATGCCATATTTATCTTCAAAATTGATAAACCAGAAGTAGTACCACCTATGGTACACCTGGTACTATGAATATTCATAATTCTTCAAATTGAGTTCAATGATATCTTACATGCCAAAATCTACTTGAAAATTGACAAATTGGTTGAATGCGGACGGCAGTAACCATCAAAATCTAATACGAACGTGTATTAGAAACTTGTGTATGGCAACTCAACTCCCAAAACTTAAAGAAATACGTTGCCATTGACAAAGAGCCTGTCTGCCAAGTTTTAGCTCGATTTGTTAGTTTGTACGCACAATAACCTATTTTAGTGCATAATAACGACTGATCAGTCCGGGACCCACAGCTTAACGTGGATTCCGAATCACAACGAACATCCACATCTAACCCAGGAATCGAATCCGGCACCTTTAACATACAAGGCCAGAGCGTTCATCCAATTGAAAGTTTATTCTAATAAATTGTTACAAATAAATATTACGAGTTTTTTACAGTCTGAATATTGCAGTATAAATTATTTTTTTTATACCAAGCATTATTTTGGTTCACATAATAACCCATTGATATTTAACAAAATTTAAAATATTTTCTTAACAACAATTTTAAAATTCACTATGAAATTACAATTTTGATGATATATGATTCTACGATTTAATTTTACAACTGAAAGTAAACAAAATCAACACATCTTTAAAAACGAATGACATTTTTGAAAATTCGATTAGTCAATCGCAATGCGTGGTTCATTTAGTCCTCTGTAATGAATTGACTGTGACGTCAGCTCGCATAACCTCCACATTTATACTTTCTATTCAGCCCATAGTATCTTGCAACAAAATGTGATTGTTTTCATTTTTCAATGGATATTTCCCGAAATTAAAATGTTTTTGAAAGTTAACTCTCTCTAAATTGTCATACAGTTCAAATAACACATGCAACTTAACGAACAAATATTTCTCTTTAATTCTGTCTCTTCAAAAATTAAATTATTTCAATTTTAAAGATGTTATAAGCCATATAATTATAGTCCAATTCGTTCTGCCTATACTTTAACATTACGTTCATTCACACATAAGCCTAACATGTCGGAAAAACTAACTTCAAAATGATAGCAAACCTGTTTGGCAACTTTTGGCATATATATCTGAACCTCAATTACAAGCTGATCGCCTTTATCTGTCGCCAAAAAATGAAATGAAAAAAAGTGGTTTTAAATTAATTAAAATAGAAAGAACTATTTAATGAAGTTCAAAAAAGCGTAGGATTTTAAGTTGAAACATTCCGCATCCTATAATTCAATCCGTTTGAAGATCTATAGCTTAGTTAGGGCTGGACGTTTCTCTAAATTTTTACATCAAAATCATGCTAGAACTCGTTTTTTATTTCGTTTTGGAAATTTCAATATTTTTTTTCTTCGTTATCTTTTATCTTAGGTACTCAATTTTTTTTTCTTTGAAAGATATCACCGAGACAAATCTATGGTATTTTTTGTATAATTATGTGAAGTTTCGTAAGCGCGCTAGAAAATAGTCAATTTCGGCTTTTTCACTGGAAGCTGTGCAGAGAATAGATACTTACTGTTATTTCTTCCTTTTTTAAGGTTGGCGGCGGAACGACCGTTTCGTCTGATTATTCACATCACATTTTCTTTAAATATATATATATATATATATATATATATATATATATATATATATATATATATATATATATATATATATATATATATATATATATATATATATACTTTTAATTATTTGTAATCAATATAAAATGTTTTTTAGTGTAACTTTAAAATATGTTAAGAAAATGGAACCCTTTAAGTTTTTGACAGTGATATAGTAATTCAAGAAATTACCATATCACTCTGATACCTACTATTTACTCTAAAGCATGTTACAAATACATTTTAACACAACAGAAAATTTTCGTGAGATAAATATCTAATTCACAAGATAAGAAATTAAAAAGACCTCTTAATTCCTCTAAATAACTGAACACATGCTTTTACTTTAAACAATGTATTAGTCCAGGTAAACATAGAACTTGTTTAATGTTGCTTGGTGTTTTTCTAGAGGTTCACTTTGCAAAATTTGATAATAGATCACTTAAAAAAAGTACCTAGTTTCTTTTTACCAGAGTAAACCCTTCACTCCCTCGAAAATGTCGTATAAAAGTTTCAACAGCAAAAATGTTATCATATATTCTGCAAGCATTTTAAAACTTTCCACCGATCGGAAAATCACAGCAGATCAATTTCCTGCATCACCATTTTCAAAGACATAGTTCAAAGAAAACACTTCGCCATTTATTCCAACTTGTGTTCAAAGATACTATTTTGCTTACCTGAACTCGTTTCAAATGTCCAAAGAAACCGCTTTGGTTTTGCAAGAACTGGAAACATGCTTACCTGCACTTATTGGAAATCTTCTAGCATTTTCAAAACGGTATCATTACGAAGCGATGTTTGGATATTTTCTACTAAGGAAAGAGTGTATCATATACTGATAAGAACAAAACCAGTAGCAAGTATATTTCTAAACATTCTTTTAAAAAAAGAAAATTGTTCTGCTTGTGACTTTGAAAGTTTTACTTAAACTGAACGTGGACGTTTAGCAAATTGATGCAGATCGGTGTTCTTTGGTTCCTATGCTTTGATGATTATTTTCGATTTGTAATCTTTTGATCATAGGATACCTTTTAGGATTATTTTTACCATTGGTATTAGCTAAGAGCAAGAAGTTATGTGATGGTTGAAGTATTTCACAATTTTGAAGATGGACGCTTCTTCATGGACTTTGCTTGCAAAATTGAATATATTTCCAAGCATAGTTACTACTGTATGCAGTAGAATTTTTTGGTTTTAGTGCAACTTATATTATATGAAAAAAAAATATTTTGTTTATTAAATGTTTACTTTATATAGTTTAGTAAAATAACCTAACGAATTCAATTTAAGTTTGTGCAGTTAAGTTTTTCCAGTTATAACAACTTCAGAAACTAAATATACCTAAATTTTTATTGGACCATGATTATATTTACATTAAAGTTCTTATTATTGTGTAATATAAAAATTACTATGATGCTGAACGAGCATCTTAAATATAGTGAGCAAGTACAAGTTACCAAGTTTTAATAAGAACCACAAAAAGTATAATCAAAGTATGAGCTAATTGTCACAGAATTTGGTTTTATCAGTTCCCAATCGTTACTGATAAGTAGTCATTGTATAGCGAATTATTTCGAGTTAATTCTTACAATACAAAATTGAATTTTGAATGTGATGTTTTTAAAAAAAAAATTCACAGAAAAATATATTTGATTCCTCGATAGCCAAATAGTGAGAGAAAAATACTTACAATAAAACCAATCATTTCCGTTTTTAATTTATTCAATTATTTATAATTGTTGCCAATTGGAAAAACCATAAATAAACATTATAATAAGCATATACATTTTAGTAGTAATTAAGGACTTAAAATATATATATATATATATATATATATATATATATATATATATATATATATATATATATATATATATATTCAATCGTGAATATTGACTACCCCAAAAAGTTTTGTATTAAAATGCATCTACTACAAACACAAAACAAATTATGATTTAAAAACTACAAAAAATTTAATAAAATAAAATGTTAAACGACTCACAATATTATTTTTTTGTTGACTGTGCAGATTGATCTTGAATGGTAAAAATGAAACAGTTATTAAAATAATGAAATGTTCTGTTAAGAGATCAATATTATCACTTCAAACTTCTGTAAAAGTTTTCTCAGAGAAAGGCTTTTAAATTTGTTTAAAGAAAGGGTCAGATTTTTGTTGGTAGTCGTCGTCTAATAACTCCCATTATAATAGTAATGTTCAAAACTCAAACATACAACACAAAATAGTTGAGTTCAAAACTCAAAATTTCAACAACCTCAATTCAAAATTCCATTAAATTCAAAAGTCTATCAAGACTTACTAGTTTCTATGAATCAAGCATGTATGATACCAAGACCAGTGGTTTTTTAATATTTTTTAACACTGTACAAGATTATTTGTTCAGTGATACTGAGTATACTGCAAACTAATAATGCAAAAGGAGACAAAAATGTCACTCTAGTTCATGATGTTTCCAAGTGGAAAAAAAAATTAAAAAAAAAAAATATATATATATATATATATATATATATATATATATATATATATATATATATATATATATATATATATATATATATATATATATATATATATATATATATATATATATATATATATATATATATATATATATATATATATATATATAAACTTCAACGTGAGCAATTGTTGTTGCAAATATTTTATAAAACAGAGATGAAAACATTTAAAAAATATCCTTTCAAATAGAAAACATTTTTTTCAATTTTTTTTTTTTTTTTCATATTTATTAACAGTTTTTGGATTTGAGATTGATTCTCACTGAATCATTGCTACTTCAACTTGGGATCTTTTATCTTTACTAAACAAGTTCATCCGACTAAATTGAAGGAAAATAGAGTAGTATTGACAAGTGTCTACAAAATTTAAATGAATTCAGAAGGGAAAAAGAGCTTGTTAGGAATTGGTTACAGTAACATTTTAAGGTTAACATTACTGCTAGCCTTAAGTTGTTTCACATATCTCTATAACCATTAGAATTTTTATGCAACTGCAAGTATTGTTACACAAATTGCCTGTATATAGTGTAAATAGTGAAGTATTATTTTAAAATTCTATTGTAATTTTTGTTTATCCTATTTTATTTATTAACAGCAATAATACAAGTTAGAAAAAGGTGGCAACACCTAAAGCAATCGAGAAATTTCGAGATGTTTCTTTTTCGACGAATTGGCTGGAAATTTCGGGAATGTTCTCACACGCCTGGTATATAAAGACCGGAGATCGGGAAAGTTTTCAGTTTGACTTCGGATTTCTATGAAAGCTGATCGCTTTGTTTACCTACTAGTGTGAACTTGTATAATCGCTGTATTCGAAGTTGTTCTTACGGAAGCTTGTGTTGAAGCTTGAGAGTGATAACACTGTTGTCTTTGAATAAATTTTGTGAGTTTTTGAAGGGAATAAACAATAGTTTTTATTTAATAAAAACCATGCCATCATTTCCTCAGAGGAAAAATTCCTAACGGTATTCATTGTTAGACATAATTAACTCTGATTACTTACTTTGCATTCAATACAGTTAATTTCTTAGTACTTGTCCGTCATTCGTTAATATTGTAAGATATTTCACTGCATCTCCATTGATATTAAGTTAGATAGTATTTTTTATCTAATCACAGCTTGTCATAAATTACGGGGCCTGCTAGCCATGAATAAAACACAACCGGAGTTTTTTTTAAGGATTGTTTTCACTTGTTTCTTGTAATAATGGTTAGAAATTATTAAAAAAAATTAACTAAAGATGAATTATTTGATACATCATACTTGTAGCAGTAGGGAGTGTTAGAAAAACATATCTTCACTGAAGTTCGTATCTAAGTTTCTAAATTTTTAGAAATTCAATCCACCTGCCTAATTTTCATGATTTTTATTAAAAAAAAAAAAAAAAAAAAAAAAAAATGATACCGATAAGAATAGAGAACATCAACTTTTAGATTTTGAAGGTTTTCATAAAATTTATTAAAAATATTACAACGTTATTTTTCTACAGATGATCTGATATACTGTAGCATACATGTGATATACTCCGGGAACGGGTCAGTTGTTCAAAAACCCAAACATTGAAATACCTGCTTTATAATATTAAAAATTTTGTGAGACATTTGATACATCCCTTACATCGTACAGCTAGGTAAATAATCTTATTAAATGACAGATTCCAGATTCATGAACCTAAGAGACGTTCTATAATTAAACAAAAGCAATTAAATGTCTTTACATATCCTTTGGTTAATAATGTAATTTACTTATATATACTTCAAATACTGACTTCAAGTAAATTACGTTAATATCAAGAAGATAGTACATCTGGTGACCTTCATCCAATTCACAGATGTAATTGCATCTTGAACAAGCAACGTTCATTGATCGTGAACCAGGTGTCTCATTACTCCTTTCCTTAAGAAATGTGTTTATTTCTAGTGGTTTGATGTATTACCGTGCACTTCCATAAAATAATTTAGAAAATGGTAAAATAAAAGAATTTTTTCAAAGCTTCAAGACACGAACTTTCATTTCTTCATAAAAACTTTTTGCTATTATTTCTTATTTTGCTATAACTATCTTGCTATTATTAATAAAAACAAGAAAAAAGTTGCATGCAAAGTGAGGATAATTAAGGTATCCCTGCTTTAAAAACCTTTTTAAACTTCTTTTAAAAACCAATAGTAAATATATGTTACGGCTAATTGATATATCTGTTACTACTTAAAATTACTAGTTATTTTATAAAATAACCCAAAAGACTAATTAATATGGCAAATTAAAAAAAAATTATTACTTTTGCTGGTTATTTTATAAAATACCAAATGTAAACAGCTAATATGCATATAATAAGATTTATTAAATTAACTGGTAATTTTATGTAGTAACCAAACCACTGTGACTATTATAAATAATTTCTATATTGATGACAATAATGCAAGTATTGTAGGTTCAACTGAAATTGGATGCAAGCTAAATTTCTAAAATAAGAAATCCAAAGCAAAATTGTCTTTGAAAAATTCTCAAGAATAACAGAGAGGAAAACATAAACAATAGAAATGAGCAGAATCCAGTATTTATCATATTAACTATGGCATAACAGATATTATACATAATAGTTTACTAATGTGATTAATTTGAGAAAAATTATTTTTTTAACAAGGTCCTTGTTTTATTTTGTATAATGACTGATTACTATGATAAATATTAAGAAACTGTTCATGATTTGTCATATTCATCAAGAGTGGTAGTTATTTTGTGACTTCAAAGAACGATCTTATAATTGGATGATTGTATAAAATAAATTAAAGGTATATTAGAAAAAAAAATACCTCATCTTTTTATCGAAATGAATCAAATGGGTTTATATAGAAATAATTAAATTAGAATTCAAATATAAATCACATTTCAAATAAAAATTATAAACAATCTAAATGTAAGAGGCTTTTTTAAACAAGTTACAAAACTCCATATTTATTTTTTTGATGGATACAAAATAATATAATGTGCTCTTCAGAATTTGAAAAAATACTTCTACGATCACAGGAATCATATAGCGGAAACGTAAAAGAAACTTAAATGAATAATTTATGGTTATGGTATGTTTAATTCATAAATATATTTTCTATTTGGATGCTCAGGTAACTGTTAAGTTTAAAACTGGAAACATGATTTATCAAAACTGTGTTGTTGCGATTTGTTCGCAGTCTTATCCAGATGGATTTTGAAAAGTAGCTCATGGTGAAAACTTTTCCTTTAGTAAGTATTATAAAGTAAGCTTTCACATTATTGTTATAAGCACAAGGTTTTCTTATACAATTATTTAAGTAATTTTTTATGCATATTTATAGTTTATCATTTTACAAATAACAATATATATATATATATATATATATATATATATATATATTGTTATTTGTAAAATGATAAACTATAAATATGCATAAAAAATTACTTAAATAATTGTATAAGAAAACCTTGTGCTTATAACAATAATGTGAAAGCTTACTTTATATATATATATATATATATATATATATATATATATATATTAAAAGACACATCCAAAATGTTTTAGTTAAGTAATACCAAAAATACTTTCGTTAAAATGTTGGATAACTAATCAATAAATCATTATATATAAGACTTATTGGTTATCAAATTTGAAAACCTTCATTAAAAAGAACTAGGGCATCGAAACTAGAAGTGTGTATATAAGTACATTAAATACCAAACTTTGTATTACTTTTAGAATATGAAATTTAGAATGAAAAGATAACAAAAGTTGTGAGTTTCCGGCATTAGTATTTAGTTACAGAATCTTTAATAAGCTTGTCGTCTCATGCTCAAATTCAGTAGCGTGAACTAAATGTTATTTTTTGCCCTTTCAGTTAAATACTTCAATCTCCTTTTAAATTTTTAGTTATTTATTTTAGAAAGGAAATCAATAGTTAGTGTGATACATAAAATAATTATAGAAATTCGTTTTTATCATTTCACATTTTATTTTTAGTTTAATTTCTATTTCATCCACTCAATCTTAGGAAAATTTTATTTATATCAGGGTAATGTCTAGTTTCTTAAAAAGGACTCTAAATCATGGACGCAATCGATGGGAACCGTAAATATATCCTTTGTCATTGAAATTCTTTCTCTGTTAACGAGACAAACAGTTTCTTACCAAACAGAAAGAGAATAAAGAACCTTAAGAATCAGAGATGAGTTTGCTTTCGTCTTTTTAGAGTGAGTAACTGTTCATTCTACAGAATGTATGGAGAACTCAGTGAGGTAAATTGTGAAAGAAGGGTGCAATAGTAGTTTCAGAATCTCTCGAGTACGCCGGTTTCAGTAAGAACCAGGTAATTTATACAACTTCGTTATTCAACCTCCATTTACAAAGCAATGAGTAAGAGGTTTGCCGGATTCATTATTTGTTGTTGTTGTTTTCTTCGTTTCAGACTTTAAACTGTGACTTTTAATGTCTGATAAAGAATAGGAAGTTGAATAAAAAGAAACATTTGGATTGCTTACTCACAATTTTTCTTTACAGAAGTTTCGGTTCTCGAGGTTAAAAGTTTTTGTTTTGGAGTTGCTTATTTTGTGCAGTAGACTGATATGGACTAGTTTACTTTAAAAAAGAAATGTGTGTTTGATGAAAAAAAATAAGCAAAAAGAAAAAGTTAATTAAAAATTAAAAAAACATTTGGCTGGGTTTAATATAATTTCTTTTAATATACACTTTTTAAAATATAGTTAAGTATATTGCAGTTTTTAGTATTGCTGTGTTTTTAAAACCACGAGTATGATAAAAAGAAATAGGCCTAATGCCTGAGTTGGATATTGTGCATTGTATTAATGATTTTTTCAGAGTATATTTCTAATTAGGAAAAAGCATAAATGCATGTAAATGTATGTCCAACTTAGTGTTTTCACTTTTACAAAAGTACTAGTGTATAAAAATACTGTATTTTCCATTTATTGTTAGGGGTACAAAAAAAAATACTAGTTTTTCTTTCAAATTTAAAGCCATATACTAATATTTTAATGAGCATGTTTTGATTTACTTACTTTCTGATGAATGATTTAACAAAACTCTAAACAACGTAATATACTTACATTCACAAGATAATGATTTATTACACTTATTATTTTTTCTATTAAATTTAAAAATGTGTGTTTATGACCTTAATAATATGGGGAAACATTATTTTCTGTAAAATAATATCATTCTGCAGTCCTGCAGTCTACTCTTCACATATGGTACCTCTTATTTTTCAGAATATAATTTGCTTGTATAAAATTGCTTACACTGTAACTGTAAACCCTAGAATTACTTTGATTTCTTTAACAAGAATATTTGAAATAATAAATTACCTTATTTTAACACATACAGTTACTTCTTAACATAATTATTTATTAATGAATCATTAAATATGCACTTAAAATGAAAAAAGAATTACTAGACGTCAGGTTGTGACTTCCATGATAGATTTTTTTTATGTTACCAGTTATTTTACTTATGAATTTTTTGGTAGAAAATATGTGGAGAGGTGACATTAGGGAAACTGTTGAAAAGAGATATTCCAGTTGCTATCCACAAGTAAAAATACCAAAGATGCTAATAAACGCGTTTCTAACAAGTATATTTCAATATTTTATTTGTTCTGAGTTACTTCAAGTTAGGGCAATTAAATATCTTTTACAAGAATTTATTTTTATTTTAGAGGTTAACTCACTTTTAATCAGATATCTAGTTGGTTTAAAAATTGACTTCCCATTAAAAAAAAAAAAAAAAGCCAGCTTAAGTAACCAAAACAACTTTCCCCTGCAAAATTAGCAAATCTGTGTAATTAATCTAAGAGCTCTTCCACGAAAATTACACGTTTGTTGTTGTTATAATTTAAATTAAAATATAATATTCTTACATTCCTACAAAAATCTTTCTCATGTTTGGATGATTTTAAAATATTAGCATGGATTAGCTCTTTTTAAAGCATGCCTTACTTATGTAAAATAACATAACATGGGTTGTTAACATTCAATAACACCAAAGTTAAAAGTAAGTATGTGTAGTAAAAGATAATAACAATTAGCAGCATTTAAATTAGACGGCATAGAAAAAATCTAATGTTGTTTATCCTTTCATGATGTATTTAATTATAAACTCAGTTCAATAAAATACTTAAGTTGTATATTTGAAAACTAATTATACTTCAGAAATCCAATTAATAACCATCAACCGAAACATTTAAGTAGTAATGAGAAAGTTCAAAGAGTACCTCTTAATTGAATTAGCTATCTCAAGACAGATTTATAGAAAATATTTGCATGCATAATATTATTTAAATGGCTTGCAATCAAACGATTAGAACTGATATTAATTTAGAATATTATTTTTATGTTATTATTTTTTACCTCATTCTAGATGAAAGAACTCATTGATGGGATATTATGGGCTTTAATTGATTAAAAGTGCATCATTTAGGTATCAACAATAATATAGTATAGATATAAAGTTAAAAGTAGAAAATATATATTTTCTAGTTATTATGTTTTTAAAATTGTATATTTATTTTTAAGATATGTATAAAACAAATTTTAATCGATTAAATATCCTTTATTATAACATATGTTATAGTTGTAAAAAATTACATTCATAAGTTGTATAAAAACAAAAACTAAGTACTACTTAAAAATCTAATGAACTTTTACTTAAAAACGTATAGGGTATAAAAAAGGTTATTATAAAATTTTCGTTTTAAAAATATGTACTTCTTCTAGATTTGAGAAAGTTGGTGACCAATTTCAAATTAAAAAATACAGTATTTTTTTCTTTTTCAAAACATGAAAGTCCAGTAAATATCTAAAAGACAAAATTTACTATTGAAAGGGCTATGATAAACTCGGCAAAGGATTTTCATAAGCAAAATAAAGGATTTTTACGGTCTGGAGTAAATTTACCTACTTTAATTAATCTACTGGTGGTGATGCACGTATATATGGGTCATTTGATCCTCAGTTTTTCCAGTAATACACAACATTTTTAAATTTATACATAAAATTTAAAATAAAATATTTTTTAAATATTTTTATTAGGATGATAGTTTATAACCTATCTAAAACAAATGAATAAAAAATAATATTTTTTTTTTTTTTTCAATTAGAAATATAATTTAAAAATTATTGCAGGGAAAACAACTGTACAATTTCGACCAAAAGTATGAAAGCTTACTAGCTTTGTACAAAAATGTAATGGTAGAGATAGATGAGATGATTTCAAAGAGCTAGAAGATTGGGAATGGTAATAAAAAATCATACTGTGACAACAATAATTGACATAAATATTACTAACAACTTTATATTATTTAGATGTTACCATCAAACTTTTTACCTCGGAATAATTCCAAAATTACTTGTAAAACAGCTACATTTCATAAGTAAAATAAAAATAATGTTTCTGAATATAATCTTTCTTAAGATGAAAAATAAATAAACTGTGTTGAAAATTAATTTTATATAATACGATTCATTTAAAAATTGATGCAAGCTGCGATTACTTTTGCAATTTTTTATTTTAGAAAACTTTTGTGTTTTTCACATTATTTATTATTATCGATTTAGTTGGAAAAGAAACATTTCAGAGTTGGTATTTGGATAAGAATATGTGTTCCATTGCATTTTGAAATTCTAAATGTAAAACCAGGATTTGCAGCCTAAGTTTTGAATGATAATTTTCAAACCTAAATGCCTATTAGTTTTTGGGAGAGTAAAGCCACCAAACAACGTTTTAAATTCCCATATCAAACCAACAATGAGTTAGTACTTTATTTTCTTTTTCTCCAGAACATTATAAATCGTGTTAACCAAGAAACATATAATGCATTGTAAAACTTTACGGTCTTATATTAAATAATAATTAAAATAATCATCCAAATTTTAAAAACAATTTTTAGTTATCATTTAAGCTTTCTTTAACAAGTGAAACTCAATAAAAATATCTTTTACGGATTACATTACTTTTCAGGTCTCATAACTGTATTCGAAATATTGTAAAAAATATAATAAATAAAAAGAAGAGGGATAACATTTCAGAAGCTGAATTTTCATAAAATTAAGAGCAGCATTCTTTCAAAAAAAGTATCTATACATAATAAATCAAATCCTTAATTTTATAAATATTTAGTAAATTGATCAAAACTGTGATAACATGGTAATTAATTACTTTATATAGATTATTTTTCAATATATTTCAAGTAAAGAAATACATCATGCCTCGTTATATCCTCGGATAGTCAAGCTCTGAAATTTTGCAATGAAATACAACATGCAGAAAAAAAAATTACTATTACAAAAAGCAATTTCTTTGTTGTAGTAAATTGAACTTCATTGGATGTTTAAAATCATTTTATTTTTAAATATTACCTAGAAGTCGTTAATACTGATAATAATGAATTTATATATTAAAGAAATGAGAACCTCCCCCCCCCCCACACACACACAACATATTACTCTTATATTACAATAATGTGTGCACTCGGGATATCTTAGATATATCAGGTACTTATTATAATTTAAAACATTAACTGAAATCACGCACCGTATGCGAAAATAGCAATTGTCAATTAAGGTTGATTAAGGAAGTAAATAATTACTAATTGCGAAAATAGCAATTGTCAATTAAGGTTGATTTAGGGGGTAAATATTTCAGTAAACTAATGTCATTCGACTAAAAATAATGTCTAAAAAGAAAACAGAGCCAAAACTGTCAAATAATCACGATACATGTTATTTTTAATGAGACACTTGATGTTTGTTAAACTCACTTAGCCTTCAGAAATACGCCATAATAGATAGACAAACGACAATTACCGGAGACAATATTTTTATATGACAATCAAACTCCAGTTCTTAAAGTAATTACTCGTTATTTTGAAGACAAAGTTCCGCTTTGGTTTTCTTTACTCTGTCATATTGTTACGTCTCTAAACTTTTATTTCAGAGATTTTGTCAACGCATGTCTGGATATGTTTTAGAAATTATTAAAAAAATATAATCTGCTTCTACGCATGCGTATACATGGTGAGGAGAATATCTTTTCAGAAGAAAAGATTTTTTTTTTTTTTTCATTTAGAAATTCTAATTGCAGTTTTGGAAATTTTCATTGAGCCTCCATTCATGGAATTCCACGTTGATCAAAATATATAAAGTCGGTTATCGCAGTATATAAAGGCCAACGTTGAAGTATATAAAGTGGCGATAGGAATATATAAAGTCTATGATCAAATTAGTGAAAAGTGTTGCCCTGGTAAACATATGCTGTATCAGTTATTGCAGAACAATCATTAAACATAATTACCAAATAGTACAATTGTTAAATAAGAGTGCCAAAGCAAGATTATCAACACACATACAATTACATTTTACTTGAAATGGATCTTTCAATTTTAAGCCACTCAATTAATTAACAGCGTTTCTCTATATTACTTTAATTCTACTCTAATACTGATATTTTTCTGAAGAAACATTTAAATATTCATTCAAAAATCATCACAATTTCCATTTAAGCAATGTCATGTGATAACATTTTCAGACAATATCTGAAAAGTAATTTCAGAATAAAATATCAGTACATATGTAATTAAGTTTTTCTTGAAAGCGATATTTTAATTTTGAATAACTTAATAAACAACAACGTTTCTCTATACTACATTAATTCTACACTTTTACTCATATTTTTCAGAAGAAACATTTTTAAGTTTATTCAACAATCATCAGAATCGACAGCGTTTATCTATATTACTTTAATTCTTCGCTTTTACTGCTACTTTTCAGAAGAAACATTTAATGGTTAATCATCAAAACTTACAGTTTTTCTCTATATGACATTATTTCTACACTTTTACTGATACTTTCCAGAAGAAACATTTAATATACAACAATAATCAGAATTAACAGCATTTCTCTCTATATTACTCTGATTACACACTTTTACTGATATTTTTTAAAAGAAACTTTTAAAAGTTTTATCAATAATTATCAAAATTAACAGCGTTTCTCTATATTTCTCCAGCTCTACACTTTGATAATTTTTAGAAGAAACTTTTAAAGATTTATTCAGCAATCATCAAAACTAACAGCATTTCTCTATATTACGTCAATTCTGCACTTTTACTGATACTTTTCAGAAGAAACATCTAATATTCTACAATAATCAAAATAAACAGCGTTTCTCTATATTACTCTAATTCTATACTTTTCTTACATTTTTCAGAAGAAATATTTAAAGGTTTATTCAACCCTAATCAAAATATCCATTAAAGAAAATACTTTATTTAGACTGTCAAGAACTATGTCTTTTGTTCCCGTTCTCAATCCAAAACTATAAGAAAATACATTTAGGACATATTTGCGCCTAGAGGTTTACGTAACAAAATCCCACATCTGTCGTCGAGTGGTCATGTTCCCTAAAAGTATATGACTTTTTGAAGAGTGAGAACAAACTTAAGATGGGTATCGCTTACCCATCAACGTCACAACTTTGGAAGTGTAAACACTGGGGTGTATCGTTGAAGTACAGTTTAGACGTATATATATATATATATATATATATATATATATATATATAGGACATTCGCAAATAAACAGGACCCCAGGCACATAAACAGTATTTGAAAATGTATCCCTGACTTTTTTTCTTATTTCAGACAGGAAATGAAAAAGGATTGCGACAGAGAAGTGAAAATACAGTAATGTCATTTATACAACACTTTGTTTGAAATGTGTAAATAATTCTTTGTTTGGGATATACTATAGGATGGTTTTTATTGTTTTTATTGTAGTATATTTTATGATTTGAGTAAGTTTAAAAAAAAAAAAAAAACATTTAATCTGTAGAATTTAATCGGTGTATTCCATAGTTGTTAATAAATGTACATCTGAAATGAACTAAACTGTGATGTAAAACACTAATTATAAAAATTAACATATGAAGAGTTTTATTTAATGCTGTGTGTGCTATGTTATCCGAACAATTATATATTTTTATTTTTTCATTTCAGATTAATTTATTTTTCATACGTCTATTTTCCATCTCAAAAGTGCTGCACAGTTTCGATTCAATTAAAATGTGCATTCAATGCATATTTTGCATGGTAATATTTCTTTTATAAAGCAAGAACATATACATATAACAAACAAAACAACTTGCAAATATAGAACAATTAAGTTTGTCCCATTAATTACAAAAATTAAATTTATTTATGTAATTATACTTGTCAATAAATATTTGATATCATTTTCTAACAAATGAATTAGAGAATTAAAAATTACATGAGTATTGTCCTTGTAAATATTTTTTTAAATAAATGGAGAAATTAATAATAAACTGCATATAAAAACATTTTAAATTTATATTTTAACCAAAGTATTACTTTCTAATTTAAAATCTAAATCTAGTATTTTTTCTATAATGTGTTGATGTTATACGGATAATCTAGAAACTTATGCCTGGATAAGAAATTGAATCACGATTAATGGCTATTGCTTTGAGCACTTACACACACCCATAACACTAATCTCCACCCATAAATTACAATAGCTCTTTTAAAACATCCATTCTATACGCTTCCTAAGCAAACCCATTTCATATAGCAAGTCGTTAATTGCAAATAGCTTGCCTTTAGGCCACACGCGGTAATATGTAAATAACTCGGGAAACAACTTCACAATTCCTCCCCTCAACAAACACACATCAGCGAAACAAATTAACCCGGAAATTCACCTTATGACGTTTCACTGCCTCCAACTATAGGGACTTCTCTGTTTGTAAAGTTAAGTCACTGGAAATGGCAACAGTGGTTTTCATTGACTGGATTACAATTAAATTTCTCCAAAGCAGATAAGCCACACATTTACATGCGTTTAGGGGGGGGGGGGAGGAGGAGGGAATAGCTAGTGGTCAGGGATATCCAGTGGTCAAGCACGCTAGACCAACTAAACATTCGGTATCTGGGTTTAGTATAGCAGCTCGTGATGGACCAAGAGTTAATTGGAAATCCCTTCGCAACTCTGGGTTGGGATTGACGCGTTGCCTTGACACAGAACTATGAGATGATGTTATGAACTCGGTGCATGCAGAGAAACGTGATTAGAATGTAACTGGGGAGATTTGAGTATTTGGAATAAAGAGAATGTTAATTGCTTCAGATTTTAGTGAAACTGTTATTAAATATCTTTTTATTAGCTGTATTTCTCATTTCTTTGTCATAATTATGTCGTTCATTTCAATTCTTATGTTAGAGTATTAGGAGCTAGAATGAATTAATCTTTAATGCATATAACATCCATAGTTTTACGAATTAACAAAGGAATTATGACACTGAATTGCACAAAAAATATCTTCTTTTCAAAAATAAATCCTTTCCCTCTCCAAAAGTACTTGTATAACAGCAGAAACTTTCATGCAAGCTTAAACCAGAGCTCTCATTCGTCCTTACTCAACAGAAGCGAAAACACTAGCTTCATGTCGTTTGAAAAAACTGAGAAACACAGCAGCTCAATTCCAAACCACCAACAGGTACTGGACTGATCCTCATTAATTTCCACGCTAACTTTTTATAATTTGTCGAAATTCACCAAAATTCTTTAAATATCTAAAAAACCAAACCTCAGAAAAATATAGCAATGCTTGCATTTCCGATACTATTTACAATTATTTACATTAATAAAGGGCTAAAATTAAAATTGCTTGCAGAATTAAATTTACCAAATATTTACTTCTCGTATGTACAACTATTTACAAATTCTCGATCGTAACTCTAGTTTTCAAGAACACTTAAATATTTATATCCTTGTTTCAAAGATTGAGAGCATTTTTTGTATTTATCTGCTATTCTATATATATGTGGTCACTTATGCTTATTTTACGCATTTTTTTACTTCTTCTTTACGTTTCTTCTTACTTATACGCATTTTTACTTTTTGGCTGAATTGCAAACAGATCTTTTTAACGAGATAGATGGACTTCAGACTGTGGTAATTGTAAAACAATAAATTTAGTTACATGTAAAATCCAATTTATTTAATTACTGTATAAAATCATGACCATTTTAGTATCAAAATATCTTTATTCGGATCCGTTTATTTCTTCCCCATTTACACTTTTACTGTTGCTTTGAACACTTAATGCTACGGAATTAGAGAACTAAGAAATTTTTTTATCACTACTAGATAAAATAAATGGTATAAAAAGGGATTGCAAACGAATAATTTAATTTAATTATATTAATATTTATTTACAGTTCTACTCCTGTTTTATTTAGGTTATAAAATATCTCATTCCACTACAATAACGATAAACCATTTGTTTTACATTTTGTAATAGGTTCTTGATGTAAACTTTTTATCTTTTTTCGGTTACATCTTAGTGTATAAAATAAAAAAAAATTTCAATTAGGTATTAAATAAAATAGTTTCTGAAATTATTCCTTTTTAATGGAGTTAGAATGAAGTATAATTAATGAAATTCACCTTTTTAAAATTCTTTCTTTAATCTAAAGCATTTCATTAACATTTTTTACCGAAGAAAGAAAAAAATTCTCCAAATATTTCTAACATTGTAACACTTTTTTATTTTGTGATTCTAGCAAAATTTGAATGCACCATGATTGCTTTAGTTTTCAAAATATATTCTGAGTAGATTCATTTTACATATCTGCTAATTATACTGTTTAAATAAAATATTTTAATAGTATATTTATGATTAGGATGAAAAGAACTGAATTGATAGTAAACGCTTCCCTGGAAAAAGATGTGAACCCAGATTAACAACTCAAATAAAATATTAATTTTTATATATTATAAATATTACTTTTTTATAGCTGTTAATGTTTAATAAATCAAAGGATTAAATTCTACAATCATACAAGGCTACTACAATTCTACAATCTACTCTAATATACTCTACTACTCTAATATAAAAAAGAAAACCTGAACCTACTCTAAAGAAAACCTGAACAATATGTTTTGCTCCAAAATATAGCTGTAAAATTGGGTGAAGAAAAAAATTAAATAACCTCAATAATTGTCGTATATTTATCTCAATATAGTTAAAAACAGAAATAGTTATTTCTATTCTCTGACGGAAGGTTTTTAAAGTTTTGCTTAGTAACTAAATTGCAGTTAAAATATATTGGCGAGTTATCTATCGGTAAATATATGTTTAATGTTCTGTAAAATGATACAGTTTCTTCTACCACCGAAATTATAACTTTAAACTAAAAATGATGACGTGTAATCTAATTCCAATACGTATTACCAAAGATAACAAATTTTCATCACTTCCGGATACGTATCTCCTTTTGAAGTATCTCTTTGTTGCAAACTAAACGATCATAACTATCATGAATACGAACCCATCATGATATTCATTTTCGAATAATAAAGAACCCCGTCAATTCTTGAGTTTCCTTTTCCCCAAAACGATCCCTCTTGTTGAAGTGCTTCAAGTCACACTCGAGAGGAACAATATCCTCTTGAGAAGCTTTCCTTCGAATTTTCCTTCTTTAATGTGTCTGCGGAGGAAACATAAAAGCATTTTAATTTTTAAAATTGTGTCGTCACAATGCTGAAGCGGATATTGTGAAAGGATTGCGGATTTTTCTTGGAGGGGGTTTGAAGCAAATGTGGACCACTTGGGCACGTACTTGAATTCGAAGAAGAATGTTGAATTCGTAAGAAAGAACTTATCGATTGTTGTGTTCTGTTTCAGGATTTGGAAATATGAGAAGTAATGCAATAAAAGGATGGTCCGACTTAAAAATGATAATTTTCGAGGAATTCCACTCTTGAAATACCTGTAATTTATTAATTGATACTGAAAGATCTTCTTCAGAAGTGAAATCTTCAAATAAGATAATTATATTTGGAAACATATCAAACTCAACAAACGTCAAGATGTTTGAAATGGTTGCAGGTAAAGTTTTAATAATTTGTTCAAGGAATAAAGATTTATGTCGAGATTCTTGGAATTTTGAAGTGATTTGTAAATAAAAAGATGGTGAATATTATAATTTGAAGTGGCTGAATTTATAGTGAATAATTAATGATATCATATTGTTAATACGAATACTTAGGTTGATTGTTTAAGAAATTCTCTATTAAAAGATAGAAGCACGTGACACTTATAAAATATATTGAATTGAAACTGAATACAAAGATATTTACTGAATACCGACTGGATATATATAAACTTAATGTACATCGACTGAACTAGATACACTTATTATATTCCAACATCATTTAGATATTACAGCAACACAATTTTGAATACTGTTTGCGAATGTTGACCATATACTATATACAGACATATCCTTTGTTTATTCTTGTAAAAACATTATTTTAGTATCAACACTAGTTTAATTCTCCTTTCAGAGCGCCCCTTCTAATATTTTTATTATTGCACCAATGCATTTAATAACTTCCCAAGCACTGGTGTAAGAATTGTTTACGTCAGCACTTTTTAATCATCGAGACCCATAATTAATATCCAGTATTTCTCGCTTTTGCTTCAGATAGTTCTATAGTTTCACACACCTATGGTATTTTAATTTCTGCTAAGTACAATTCCCATGGTTCAATACAAATGCTAGTTTACAGTGATCTCTAGACAATGATTCTACATGCATTCGATTGCATTCTCCTTGTTTAATTAATGGGAGTTGGTACCCAGAAATTTATAAATAATCGATTTTGAGTTTATTATTACTAAAATGCAATGTCTCCCCTTTAATAGGATATCTTATTTGTAATAATACCTTAACTAGAAGTATTTTTAATAATTTTGTGAAGACAAAATTGGTAACTATTAGTGTAAGTAAAGTCTGTTTTAAAACTTGTTTTTCTCAAAACTACATTTTTTATTATTCGTGTACCTTTTCTTCCCAGAAACTACACAAACTAATTTCCTGAAATTTCTAACACATATTCCTGTATCTATATATACTGAAGTGAGATTTTGTTGTTATTTAAAAAAATATTTTTTGTTTTAGCTTTTTCGGCAAAAGAAACTTGCGATTTTTAAAAAATCTGAGTGACTATCACGAAAATTCATTTAAAAAAAAACATGTAAATTAATCACAATCAAAATCTAACTTCAGTAGAATAACAAGTGTCTGCTAAATGCGCTGAAAAAAATTTTGGCTTTTATTTCAAACGCTTTCAGAGAAAAAGGCACGTGAAATATGACAAATTAACATTACCGGTACAGAGGATACCAACTCCTCTTAAATTAGTTGTGTTTCTCTCTCCCCGAGCTTCCAACTGAACTCAATAAATGTGTTGAGTGCATCTTAAAGGACAGTTTTCCGATACATAATTATTAATACATGCTTATGAAAATAGAGCAGTGCTCTTACTTTTATTCTTCCTTTAACTCAAATATTTCAATAAACCACCCCAAAAGCGAAATCCTTCTTTTGTTTAAGAAGAGATCATATCACCATCAAATGCATGAGCCTATAATAAGATCATCTCTCAGTTCCGGGAAGATTATAGTTCCTCTTAAAAAAAATCCAGAACTGCTCCTTCCTTTCACAAAGAAATCACAGAAGCATCTTCCAGGTTAAACTCTAACGATAGGACTTTCAGTCTGGAGTCATAAAAGTGTGGTAGTCTCACCTTCTTCTTGAGCGTGGAATGGACACTTATAATGGCGGCGATAACCGTTTCTGCAACATAAAACTCCGCTTAGGACACTTTTCGGAACCTTTTCTAAACTTGGGGCAATTTTAGTTGGGACACTTTTCCTGGCAACTTTTGGTTGTTTTTTAAGAGACTCCTACCGGAAAGGCTTAAAGGAGTTCGTTGATAAGAAGGTCGGAAAGCTGTAGAATTCTTCGCTAGTTCGCAATAAAAATTATGGATAGCCAGCAATGGGATTAGGTGAAGAGTTTGGAAACGTGTGGATTTTGTTAAATTCAATTATACAAAATGATTTATTAATTTTTAATAATAAATTGTCTCGAATTTTCTTCTAAAACTTACTCTTATATAAACGCTTTATTTTAAATTTCGAAAATAACTCGTAAAACGGTTTATGACTTTCTTTGAAATTATGAATCATTATTTAAAATTTATTAAAAGTAATGCAGCCCTCAATTATATTTAACGTTCAATAATCTGCAATTAAGTAGAATGGAAGAGGGTTATGACGTATTTTTATCCTCTTCAAAGGAAGTGTTCCGCAGTTAATCAAGGTGAGCAAAACTACGGGTGTGGAACGTCGCACAACGTTCAATTAAACTATAATAGTGGCCATTACATTCAAATTTTACAAAACAATTTTTTTTTTTTTTAAACTTGGCGATTTATTTTATGTGCATTAAATTATCCTTTCGTGTGCGTCAGTCGGTGATGGGAGATGCTAATTGCCGTGAACTCTGTGTTAAAGGCATTCGTTTCCCAACTTCTTACGCTTTTATGGTATTTCTACTGAAATTTTGGAGGTGGGGATGTTTAGAACACTTTAAGAGGTAATGCCACAGCGTTTTTGAAAAAGATCATTCGAGTCATATTTAGAAATTGTTGAAAAACATGATTTTTCGTGATCTAAACCTTTTGCGTATGCACAATTTTGACGAAAATCTTAATGGTAAGTCCCATGGCTAAAACTTCCCGTACACCAAATTTGAACATCGTAGGTCAATTCCTTCAGGAGTTATTCTGACCACATACACACCGATAAGCATTTATTCTAGACCACTTTTTTGAAATCAGGATGTTTCAAAACATAGAGAAATGTACAGAAATCGAACATTATTTTTTGGACAGAAAACAAAACTTTCATCACCCTATGTTAACATATGGGTAATTGAAATTAAAAATAGCCATAGATCTTTCAAAACATATTTTAGCATATTCACTATTACTTTAAATATAGATATATCAATACAATAAAAGGCATATACTTTTAAAAACGTATTTTAAAACATTTACTAGTACTTTAAATACATATATAAATTTATTTGGAGTGGGTTGACGGACATCAAGAATTTTAATTTGTAAAAAAGCTTTTTATTCCACTGTCGGTTACAGATTAAAAATCAACTATGTAAGTCCCTCTTTCAAAACTAATAGAAAAACATATGTAAAAAAGTTATTTTCGTTGCATTAGTGGAATAATCATTTTATTTGTTCTAGGTGGGTTTTTCTTTCATTTGATTATACGTTTTATTTCGGAAAAAGTCTAAATTATTATTTAAATTAATTATTCATGCTACATTTGTCCGTTTGGTATGGACTATAATCATAGAAATAAAGTTTGTAAATAAACTTGACATTCATATGTTGAATGCATGTGAGTTTAAACATATTATTGGACATTATTACCGACACCCAGAAGACAATTCATAAACTATCTTTAAGAATAATAAGTAAATTACAATCGGAAAATAAAGACTATTATAATATTAATGGTAACAAATATAATTTATAAAGCCCATTCCAGTTGCTATCCACAAGCAAAAATACCAAAGATGCAAATAAACGCGTTTCTTACAAGTCTATTTCAATATTTTATTTCTTCTGAGTTACTATAAGTTATGGCAATTAAATATCTTTTAGGCGAATCTATTTTCATTTTAGCGGTTAACTCATTTTTATTCAGATATCTACTTGGTTTAAATATTGACGTTTTATAAAGAAAAACTGTTTAAGTAACCAAAACAACTTTCTCAAGCAAAAACTTGCAGATCTGTGTAATTAATCTAAGAGCTATCTTTTTTTTTTTTTTTTTTTTTTTTTTTTAATGTATTAGGTTGAGAAAATATAATATTCCTACAAAAATCTATCTCATGTTTAGATGATTTTGAAATATTGAAATTTTAACATGGATTAGCTCTTTCTAAAGAATGCATTACTTACTTATGCAAAATTACATAACATGGGTTGTTAACATTTAATAATATCAAAGTTGAAAGTAAGGATATCTCAGTAAAATATACTATCAATTAGCAGCATTTAAATGATATGGTATAGAAAAAAAATTTAATGTTGTTTATCCCTTCATGATGTATTTAATTATAAACTCAATTCAATAATATACTTAAATTGTATAGTTGAAAACTAATAATACTTCAGAAATCCAATTATTGACAGTCAACCGAAACATTGTAAATAATAAGTAAATTACAATCGCAAAACAAACTAAGACTATTATAATATTAATAATAACAAATATAGTTTATAAAGCCCATGTATATTGAATATTGATTTACTTTTATTATATTTTAAATTATTGAAAATTTTAAATTTGAAAATTTTAATGTAATGTATCAATACCGAAAAATTATAATTTTACATTTAAACTCATGGACATATTTTTTCTCATTTAATCATATTTTTCAGAGAGAGATAAATTTGATTATGATCACATAAAAAGCGTTTAACAAATAGAAACATGTAACTAATTGCTAATTCATAGCATTATCTCTGCCATAATTCCTGCAGTATCAAAGAACTATTGCAATTTTTAAATATACATTGCTAGATAAAATTTTATAAATGAAAATGATCATCATCTAAACATTCATTTCATCATTAATATCGCAACCAAAAATTATAAAATTCATTGCTCTCTGGATATGGAAAGCAAAAGACAAAACATAAAACACAACATTTTATTAAGTAAAATCTCACAGTTTCTGATAATATTTGTACAAAACTATTTGTCTTTTCACATGAAAGACGTATATTTTAAAATATTATACATAACCTAGAAAATGGTTATTAAGGAATGGATGAGTTGGAGTACATGCAGGTAAAATCGGGCAGTATAGGGAAGACATTCAATCATTAGCAATTCTTCATTTTTATCGAAGCAAAATAGTTTTCCTGAATACTTCTCACAAAAGAAAAACACAATATTTAAAGGATATATCCAGGTTTCAAGTGGATTATATTTTCAGACAAAATGATGTTTAAAAATAAGTTTTAACAAGTAATGGTAGTACAGCCAAAAATATTTATATGCAATACAAAAGAAACAAACTATAACAAACATCAATATTCTATCAAACCTCAAAATCTATTTATGTAATTAAAATAATTTACGATTTCTTAGATTTCTATAAATATTTCTTTAAGAAAAAATAAAAATGTTTATGTGTTCTTTTAAATCAAATTTATTTTTAATTATTTGATTTCAAATGTGCTATTAATGCTAACACTATGATTGCTATATACTTACTATTCTCAGTATAAAAATTTATATTTATAATTTTTATAAATACTTTAGAAATGATTTTCCTCACATTATTATATTTTATGTGCACTTAATTTTTAACTAATATAGAGCAAAATTAAATTTAAATTGTTTTAACTATGCATCACTAGTAGATAATCATAGATTGCATTCAAAATCTTATATTTGGCTTTTTTAATGAGAAACATATGTGTAAAGTTAGGCACATCTTCATTCGATGTGATAGAAATAGATGTACTTCTTTCTACAATGCAATAGATAGTTGAAAATGAGGTTCGATTTTTGTATTTTTACAACTTAAAGCTCATAAACTCTTCATCAGACAATGGATGCCACTTGCAATCAAGAATCCTACATACTTCTTCTGCCACCTTTTCATGAGATTTGGATGTTGCTTTCAACCAATCGTAGAAAGAATCGGTCCATTCGGGATTGTGTGGCCAATCACATTTTGGTATGAGTGCGTCCTTTCTCACCACCAGACGTCGCAGGTTCTTTGATTGTGTTGCCAACAGAAGAATGCTGGCTGTAGAAATTTTGTCACGAATGACGAGAGTGTCGATGAAGATACAGCAACGTGAGAGCAGAATCTGAAGAAAAAACAAAACAAAATGGCTGTGATGTAATTACTGAATAGAAAATATAAGGTGCAAATGTTTGTGTTATTGTAAACTACTTTATTATAATTTTTAGAGTAGTGGACAGATTGAATCAATTCTATCTAAATAAAATATTACGAAAATTGACTTCATTATGTTTCGTTATGCACATTTTAGGGCTTAAGGATCTTGCTTACGTTAGAAAAGTTAATTTTGATAAAATCTGATAAAACATATTTTCAATGAATGTTCTTGCTCAACTTTTTAATTTTCTAAAAATGTCTTTACTTTGAATGCTGCTTGAATTAGATCAAAAGTTATAGCAATATGAAACTGATCTAAAATTGTAAATTGGAATCCGAAATGAAAAGTTTAAATGCGTTGTTATCAGAAATGATGTTTTACGCAAACATTGCTAATTGGAATGAGATAATTCACACAATTTTAGATTACCCCTTAAAGAATTTCTGTACTTATTTTCTTGAAAGTTATTTTGGGCATATATAAAAGAATTTGAATGTAATGAGAGTAAAATAGTCGAAAACTGTGAATTCATTTATCGATTATTCATAAAAGAAAAACTGTTTGAGGAATATATCTTATAGTAGTACATTTACTAGTTATTAGTATGTAGTTTATACATATAGAATATATTTCCAAAATAAGTAAAATATCCCTTCCCTGTATCTTGATTTTTTTAAATATATTTTTAAAAAATTCACGAATTTTGCAATTTTTGCAAAATAATAATACTATATTTGTAATATTTCCATTATATTGCTAATTTTTACTATCACTTAACATAAAGGAACACTTTAAGTATTGCTAAATAATAAAAAATCCTACGAATGTAAGCAAGTACCTTGACAATTAGAAACTAAACCTTTGGTAATAAACTTAATTCGATAAATACTTTGTGATCCGGTGTTAAATTATTATCTTGTCTATTTACAAAAATCAAATTAGAATTAATCCATGAAAAGACTAGAAAACCATTTTAGTGTCTGATTTGTTGTTTACTTAGTATGTTGACTCAACTGTGAATTTTTTTAATCTAGAATAAAACAATTAAAAATTACCTTATTAAAATGTATATTAAATTGAAAATATATTTATCTTAAATTCTTTATAAAATTGAACCTTTATAATTCAGTTAAATTTTCAAGTATGAAATATTGTGCAAACAAAATTTCAAAATATTTGTAAAAACCAGAAATTTATTCCAACCACGGTTATTTACGACTCACTAATAATAAGACGAAAAAAAGTTTTCTTTGTTTAAATCTGTTTTTATTAACTTTTTAAACAAATAAGAAAAGTCATTGCATTCAAATTGAGTTCTTACGTTTGCTCTTTGCCCTGAATGTTTGCCTTGGAACAGATTTTTTTTTTTTTAAGTATTTATTTCTGTTCTTTGTAAATTCCATCGTACGTGAACTGAATAAAAAACTTTCTCGTTACTTGGGGGAAAAAAATCATCTAGTTGGCAATTCTTCAAGAAAAAACACCGAAAAAAACGCATAACAGTGAAAAAACTGCCCCGCCAAGTTATATTTAGCTTCATGAAGATGCTACTTTCTGAAGCTCAACGGTCAAATAAGCGTGCTTTTTTCAGCTGTATGTTTTTGGTGAAACTTTACGTAAGCATATTAGAGGAGGAAAAAAAGGTCTTCTTACGTAACTGCAACCTTGATCTACTTTTGTGATAGACGTAAAGATGTCGCATTGTAACCCGCTGTGGGATCAAAACAAACAGGACGAACAGTGTTATTGAAATGTTTCTATGTTTTCTTTCTTACGTTATTAGAATACATACTATTGTTTAAGAAATGAGAGCACATTTACAATTGTATACGGCACATAATAAACAGTATATTATCACATTTGTCAGATAATTGCCAGAAAATTTGAAATCCAATCATATAACATCCCCAACCTCAGAATATATTTATTCTTCTAAAATTTTTGAATTGTAAGTTTAAGTGACTTAGATGATGGATGAGCATTTTCTTTCGAATGTGTTTCGCTCTTATAGAATTCCCTGAAAATTGAAGATTTCGATTATTTTAAGCGAGTTCTCTATTTTATTTTTAAATGACTCTTGATGATTGGTTGGGCATTTCTATGCATTATTTGCATTACTTCATTAATTAACGGATAGGAAACCATGACTGTGAATAATTTCATATTAAATAATCAAAATACATGTATTTAGTTATTGAGATGTAAGTTTAGTTAAAATTTGATGAGTAGGAGAAGTCCCACATCGTTTTATCTCACTCAAATCTCGGTGTTTTAATATTAACACTTTCCTGGGGCTGTCTTAGTATTAGAACAGTTTTTAAAGCCCTAAATTTTATTACAATTCATAGATAGAACAGTTTTTCGTCAGTGACTACCTCTAAAATGAATGATTATCATTATCAAGATCTATCTTAAAGTGTCAACTATTCTGAAGTCCTGATAACTTCATGTGTTTAAAACAGTTCTTTGGGAAATAAGATAAATTTGTCAATCAAACCAAATTTGTCAATCAAAAATTATGTATTTTGTCAAAAATTTGACCAAATTTTCTGGAAATAAATTATTGTATGCGGGACTTTTTCGAATATTTCAGTCTATATTAGAAATAAGAAAAGAGGATAAGGTGATTACGAACATTTAATTAGATGTTTAATAATTACACTGTCAATATAATTAAAGTTAAACTATCAAAAAGCTGTAGAACCCCATGTTAGAATGACCTGAAATTTAATCTGAATATTCATGAAGAAAGGAGAATCAATATAGCATAAGAAAAGACTATTTCAGTCAAAACAATATTCAAGTCAGTAAGACGCAAGTTTCTGTTTTTTATCACATTTTGAAAGTTTATCTTAATGTCGTAAGGTGGCACCCGCTCCCTTTTGCCCAAAAATACATATAGATTAAATTAATTAACCAGTTGGGTCCTGATCGTTTCCTGACAGTTTGCGTTGTGTTTTATGTTAAAAGCGCCACGTCTTACGGACGTGTTATGGCAAGGTTCGTCGAAAACAAGGGTTATCAATAAGTTACACCACATGAAGTTAAATTCTCGACCTAAGTACAATAAAGTAATTTACCTGAACCAAAGACAGCATTGATAGCAACAGAACCCTACCCCTGTAAGGGAAATGAACATCCCACACCCAAGAACGATTCTCTTACAAAGAAAGAGTCCAGTTTGAGGTTAAATTGAATAATTTATTTTGAATACTGTAAATTAATACGAAAGAGAACACAATGATTTAGACAATACATAGGGCCACAAAAAGGGTACGGCGCCTGCGGTTGAGAGAGACTCGTGACATTGTCATATAACAATATTAAAACGAAACTTACAACTACTTAACTCTGTTTCCAAATACACATTAAGTCAACCTATTAAACTAGACAGTTATTTATTTAATTAAACACACTTATATTTAAATTACAATCGCACTAAACTTAATTTTACTGAGAAAGTAAACGTTGCCATTTCTTACTACGCGAACACAAATTCTTCTACTAAAATAAGCTGTCCTCCAAACTGAAATTAAATTAACACTTAAATTAATTTTAAACGAATTAAACTTTTACGGATTTACTGTGCAAGCGAGAACGAATGCCAGAAGGACTTACCCGTTCATGCAGGAATACATCATCTCAGGGCTCTACCCTTAGAGTTAGCCGGTCTGAGTGAGATCGTTGCGTCCCCCACGCACCTGTTGGTAGACAAGGTAGCCAGAGCAGAGAGGGTCGTGGAATCTTCATTTTTCAGAGTTGTACCAACTTTTAAAAACTTGGTCAGAATGCAATTGGTGCGCTACCAGCTTTGCTATAGATTCTGCGCCCTTCATTGGATCATAACCTACGCCTACAAGCAATCAGGGCTGAACCCTTTTTGCCCGGCCAGGCGATTATTGGTTTCGTTGCGAAATTCACCTCTCTAACCTCCGTCATATAAACACATCCCGCTTGACATTTAGCATCGAAATATATCCGACTTGCATCCGTTCTAAGCCAGCCTAGACCGACAAAAATCCCCTAACACAACTCTTTCCCCAAAAACATCTGGTTTTAACGAGGCAGAGGACAGTAGGGTGTACCAGACCCTTTACTTTTAAACTGAGTCATCAACCACCAGTGCAAACACAATTAAAACCACACAAAATTAAACCTCACAAAATCAAAACCTCACAAATTAATTCAAAAACACTGAAAAGGGGTTGAAGTGTCTTGGGTGAGAACACTCATCCAAATGCCACCTTCACCACACTTAAGTTATAACCACCCAGCGAAAATCATAATTTGTTCTTATATTTAAAGTTCAGAATGACCTGAAATTTGACCTGAAATACATGAAAACATAAAAAAAAATCGAAATTACATTAGTTCTTATGATATACCATTTCCCTTTTCTTCACGTATATTAAAGTCAAATTTCAGGTCATTCTGACATAGCAGTTCTTATAGACAGCTTTTTGGAAAATTGAACTTTAATTATAGTAATCCTGAATATTAGTAGGTAGAATACGAATTATTCCTTTGTAAAATCATCGATGAATATACAAACATTTAAAATGAATTGTGGTCATCATTTTATTCATCAAAACTTATCGCACCTCATCACTCATATATTTTGACTAAAAAGTCTGGAATCGCAAAAAAGATTAAGCCAAACAATTACTTAGAATTTTTAATTAAGGGGAGTTGGTACCCTAAAATTTATAAACAATCAATTTTATGTTTATTATTTTTTTTATCAAAATTTAAATTATCTCCTTCAAAATGATACCTCATTTGTAATAATACCTCAACTAGAAGTATTTTTAATAATTTTTTGAAGACAAAATGGTAACTATTTGTATAAGCAAAGTTTTCTTTATAAGGCGTTTTTCTCAAAACTACATTTTTCCTTATTCATGTACCTTTTTCTCAGAAAATGCTCAAACTATCTTTCTAAATTTTTTACCACTTATTCCTTTTATGTATCTGCATAAACTGAAGTGAGATTTTGTTGTTATTTTAAAAATAATTTTTGTTTTGGCATATTTAGGCAAAAAAAAAAAAAAAAAAAAAAAAAAAAACCTTGATATTTTTAACAAGTTTGAGTGACTGTCACAAAAATTTATTTAGAAAAAAAAGTAAATGGATTACAATCAAAAGCTAACTTCAGTAGAATAACAAATGTCTGCTAAATGCACTGAAAAAAAATTAGGCTTCTATGTCAATTCATTTTTGTGAAAAAGGTACGTGAAATATGCCAAATTAACATTACCGGTATAGAGGTTAACAAATCCCCTTAATGTGCTGAAATTGGGCTAATTTAACCGTAAGTGGACAAAAGTTATAAATGTTATAAAAGACACTACTGACCAGTGCAGTGTCTGCTCTGTCTTCGAAGCTGTCTTGCAGTGGGTATGTGGGCAGTCCAGTGTAGGCAAACACTTCCAGAGTGTTGGGGTAGAAGTTAGAGGCGGTAAAAAGACACGCTATTGATACTTTCACCTCCGGGGTGTGGTAGATGATTGAACGGACAGGGGCTCCCTCCTGCCACACGATCTGAAATAGAAAGTGTTATTTTATGTATAATTATAATAGTAGGACAACTGTTATTAGATGGTAACAGGAGGATAATTTTTGAGGAATGTGCTTTCAGTCGTAACAAACTATACATGTCATCTGGACCTGAAAATGAAACATGAGTCCTTGTAACTATCCTTGTTTATCTTGTATCTATCACTGATATCTGTATTGCATATATCATTGGAAAATTACCTTGTATCTATCCTTACCTTAAAATACCTTACCTTGTAATTACCTTAATCTATCACTGATATCTATATTGCATATATCTTTGGGAAATTACCTTGTATATATCCTTGGTATCTACCTTAACCCATTGACGGCCATTCACGTATATATACGTCTTAGGATCCCCAGTTTTTCTAGCAAAATACAACATTTTTAAGTTTATAAATAAAATTTAAAATAAGATATATTTTAGACATTTTTATTAGGATAATAGTCTATAACCTATCTAAAACGAAATAAATAAAAAATAATTAAAAAATATTATGTATTTGAATTAGAAATATAATTTAAAAATTATTGCAGGGAAAACAACTGGAGAATTTCGGCCATTCCCATGACCGTCAATGGGCATGTGAAATATTTAAATTGATATTAGATGGATTTTATGGAACATCTAATCTGATTGAGAATATGATTGAGATGACGTTAGAAGAACATTTATCGATAACCCAATATCAAATAGAATATGGCTATTTAGTGTCAATTCTGTCTTGAAACCTATAGAAATATTATAGTGGCATATTTTTCTCCTCCAAATATTCACTTCTGTACATTTCACTTGTCAGGAAATGTGAAATAATAATTATTGTTTACAAAAGCTAAGCTTTTTTAGCAGTGACAAAAATTTTTTGTTTTTTTTGGGGGGGAGGGGGGGGGGGGATTTTAACTATCCCGTATCAGTATGACTGGTATCTAAAACAAATAAATCATGTACACATCCAAAACCTATCAAACTAATGTTGATAATCTTATGTAAAAACTTATGAAAAGTTATGTACAAACCAAAATGACACTAATTTACTCCTCAAAGCAAATTTTTGTACAGTTTACTTAATAACTTATAGATTGAAAATGAAGTAGCATAATATGGATTTAAGATAGAAATGTTCTTAAACAATACAGTAATCGAAAATAAAACTTTAATTTTTTTAAATAAACAGAGCAGGCAACCCAGACAAAGTTTACACAAACTTTCAAAACAATACAAAAAACACGCATTCATTCACTCTTTAACACTACAATATGAGGTTTAATTGTAACCATAAATACTGTTAAAATACGATCGTTTACTTCTCTTACAGAGAGAAAAGGATTTTTATTTGCTCGATAGTTAGTGGAATGAACCGATAAATTAGATATATGTCTAAAAAAAACTGTATAATGCAGTCACCCCGCTATGTACTATTGTATGAACTATCGTAGAAGTTCAATGACCTTCTTTCATTAAGAAAACTATTCGTAAGAATGTCTAAAAATAACCACAAGACCATGACAACAAAAAATACGAAGACATTACAACATTTCCAAAACGTTAACTTGGACACAGATTTCTTTGAACCAAAGTAATTTGCATTTAACTTTTGGGTAATCATCATTTTGTTTGTTTTTCTAAGTTCACGAATATATTTTGGGGTTTATAAATACTTTAATTTAAACGCATAAAAATATATACTGATATATATAAAAATATATTGTGATTATAGATGGGAATGCTTTAGAGTGTAATTTAAGTTTTAAACTTTTCATTTGAATAAGAATCACATTTCAGAATTTATATTCAATATTTAATACTGAAATTTAAACTGCACATAATATGTTCCAATTAGTTTTTAAGAATTATATTCCAAGTAAAATTGTATTATTATATAGATAAGAGAGAGAGAGAGAAGTAGAAGAGTTACAGAGATTAGAATTTCAACTCTATTTTCTGCAATTTAAATATATATGTGTCATTGTTTTAGAAAAGCAAGATCAAATAATGTGTTAAAAATAGAAAAATTTTCACCTAAAACTTTAATTATTAAACTGAGAATATTAACCCTTATCGCGAATAAAAACATACAATTGTAGATTAATTCTGATAAAAATTTAAATTTATGTGCTTCCATACGAATTTTGAACAGTTTCAAGGAAAGAACAATGTAAATGAACTAATAAACATTGTACTTTCAATTTAGAGTAAAAGAGAAGACGTTACATTTAAAATTTACAGTTCAATACAGTTGTAGAATCTTCAGCTTGTTAACAAATTTACACTAATAATCGAAAACTCTCACTGAACTCTTGTACATATGGGGATTTATTGTTTTTTTCTTCACAAACTAAAACTAGTTTCTTCTCCATAGAGATACTTTACACAAAAATTTTCATGTGTACTAGTCTGCAACCAACTTAATCAACAGTAGAATTTGTTTGCATGTACTTAAAATACCATTTATTAAAGACAAAACTACTTTTTTTTTCCTTTACTGTGAAAAGATTTTGGTATTTTATTAGGTATGTTTATGTTACCTATAGAAATACCCTAGTACTAAGTTCATAAGTTATCGATTTTCAGATTACATATTACTTCGTATTGTTTATTTTAGTATAATTTGTAAAATTTTAGAAACGAGCGCTGGGTAGCCATAAAATTCGAGGAAAAAGTTTCAAGATAGTTCTCTGATGGATTTCTAAAAAATTCCTGATTATACAGCAGACTTTCGATCAAATTTCCCCAATTTTTCCAAATGTGTAGAGACGCTTATCAAATAAAATATATACGCTACAAAGATTGTACACCATTTTTTTTTTTTAATAGTAACTGGTAATGCAATGTTTAAACTATTCCGTGTAACATTAAACTTCTAACGATTACCATCACAATTCTCCGGGGAAATGAAACCAATATACAGATATGAATGGGGAAACGTACCTTCAAAACAATGAAAGAAAATTTCCCTTATCTTCGGGAAATTTTATAAAATAACCTGACATTTCCCTAATTTTTTCAAAATCAGAAAGTTTCTTTATTTTGAGGTTTTCCAGGTTCTGTGGCCACTCTGGAGTGCTAATGTGATCAAAACCTAATCTTACTAAAATACCATCAAAACGTGTGTCAATTTTATTATTATTTCTAAAAAAGACATGAAAGCAATTTAAGACGACTGGGTTTAAAGTTCTATCTTTTACACTAGATTGCACCCCAAAATTGCCATCCAGTTCATTATTGTCATGTAACGTGCAGCTTGAATGCGTCGGATTGCAATACATCGTTTCAACTTTAATTTACCTCCTAACAAAATCTCTTTTTTTATTGTGAGGATGGGAAGCCTCCATTAAATGATTTGGCAAGTTATCAGTTTATATGAGCTCCTGTCAATAGGCTGTTCACGAGCGTGAAGAAAGGGTGATCATCTTTTGCAAGAGACTTATAAATAGAAAATGAAGTTATTGCGTGAAAGGAATAAGGGAAGATACACTTTCAGTACATGGCTCATTGCCACGGTGATACAGGCAAGAAACTGGGTCAATAAAGGATTTCTAGTTCTCCAACAGGCAACTTGATAAGGTCCATGTTGTTGATACACTTTTGTTTCGGAATGTATTTGTTGGTGGTTTGTGTGGATGGGATGTGTGGGAAAACAGTCATGTGTGATAATAGAAAAAGTTAATTGCACTTATGAATTGAAGTGGTAAATGTTTCCACTGCAGTCATGAAAGCTTATCTTACTTCGCAAAGACATGTAGTTGGCTTTTATCATATCACATAATATTATATAGACAATTATTCAGCGTTTTGTAACATTTGTAAGCATATGTGCATGAAGAATGCTATTAGTTTTAACTTAGAAATATTAATCCCGTAAATAAATATTACTCTGTTCTATATAAATAAATAAATAAATAAATAAATAAATAAATAAATAAATAAATAAATAAATAAATAAATAAATAAATAAATAAATAAATAAATAAATAAATAAATAAATAAATAAATAAATAAATAAATAAATAAATAAATAAATAAATAAATAAATAAATAAATAAATAAATAAATAAATAAATAAATATAGTGCTTTGTCAAATTAAATACACCATTATTGCATTAAAATGGTTGCATGCATTAAAATCTTTGAAGGACACGAAATAAAGTTTATTAAATCACCTTGCGTAAGTCACAAATACGAGAAATATAGAAGACAGGTAATCAATATCCCAAAAATATGAAATAATTTTATATTTTTTATTGTGACTTCTATCTTGACTTCTATATTCCACTTCTACCTTAAGAATACAAATTGAAAACTCAAAGAGTATAAATGGTGAAATTTAGGTTCAATTTTTTTTTATCATTTAACTTTTTCCCAAACGTAAACTTAGAGATAATTCTTTTGAATATCTTTGTCGTGATAGGTATGCCCCCATGTAAGAAATATATTAGGACTTTATATAAAAGTTATAGAATTAGGATTTCATATGGAATAAATAGCAGTTATTTCTACCATACCGTTCTTTCCGTGTCCCCTTCCAAGATGTGGTGCACCCTGAGGAAGGGTGATGTCTTTACACACTCCCTCCACACCTTGTAAGAAACAGGGGTCGCACTTTCTGTTTGTTTCGTCTGAAAAAGGTAGAGGTCTCTTAGTCGAGTATTGGCAAGAAGGAGGACATTTTCGTCCCCTAAGTGCTGTGGTGAAAGGATGAGTCGCTGGAGATTGACGAATACCGCAGGGTGCAGTAGTGCATATGGTTCCTTGGAGCAGTTGACTAGTTTTAGTGTCCTCAAAGACTCGCAGCAGTTGTATACAACGTCGTCTAAAAGGTATTTGGCTTCTTCCTGAAGATCAGAATAAAGACAAAATAGTCAATATGTACGACGAAAGCTTTGATATTGGTTATTGAGTGAAATAACCAACTATGTCGTGTTCAAGAATGTATAGAAACATAGAGTGCATTGGGTTAGCTAAATAAATTTCAATAATTATGGGGTGGTGTAGAACAAATATCTATGGATGCACCTTTATCTAGTATCTAGTGATTGCTTAAGAAAACTCTAAATTTATCACCCTTTTCATTTATGCACCCTTGCTTTTTATACAGTCTTGCATGACAAACAAAGACTGTAAGTATCAGTGAAAAGGAAATTCATTCCACAATCAGTTAGTTACCATAAGTTGTTTAACTTCCCAATTCGCAGCGAACTTACCATGAAGTGATTACAAATCTAACTATCACAATGTAATTTCATTCAGAGAAGAATTCAGTATATCATGAACTTAAACCATTTATTCACGAAATCAACATAATGAAATTTCTTATAATCATAAACTTTTTATGAATACAAAAGGAATTATTCATCATATGATCCGCATTTATTATAGTGGAATGCAATTGCCTTTCAATGACTTTGTCATGTAAGACTGTTTAAAAATAAAAAATTCCAATTACAATTTCTATAAGACTACCACTGATAACATAACCGCATGTAAACTTTTGACTTCAGCAACAAGTCTTTCTTAGTACTTTTTTTAGTTTAAGTTTAAATGAAAGATTGATTTTTTTTTTTTTTTTTTTTTTTTTTTTTGCACAAAGCATTACGAATTTTGTTGAATCCTTTGAACAACGCCTGTTTCCACGTTATTCTTTGCAACGTATTTTAAATACTTTAAGACTTATTACCTTATATAGGGTGCCGAATAAATGACTGGCTCCTTTAAAATTTTAAACTCTAATAATTAAAAAACGATTGGACTTAAGAATGCACAGTTTGTGGTATTGATATTAGAAAAACATTACATTTTGAAAAATACATTGTTTTTTCAATTACATTTTATTTCAAAACCGTAATTTTGCTGGTTAAGTTTAGCATGTGTCAATCATTTATTGTTAAACGTGTGTTAACATATGTAATTATCTATTTTAATATAATTGAGAATCTGACTTTATATGTGATGTAAAACAATTTTCCACTACGCAGAAACGTAAGAATTATTAAAGCTCTAATTATGCACCTAGCATTCATAATCTTAAAATGTTAAATAGTTTTTTTTACATTAGTTTTTAAGGGGATTTCTTACGCCTTGTTTTCCCAAAAATTATAAAGTATTGATTTTATATTTTTTGCATGTTGGTAAGATTTGAATCCTTCTCCTTTTTTTTACTAAAATTTTGAACTGATCCTATAACTGAAATTGCAGAAAAATTATATTTTATGGAGAATTTTGCATAGTTGAAATAGCTCTTTCGATATATTGAACTCATTTTTCTTAGTTCGTGTTTTTTAGGGATTCCCACCTCACTCAAAATTTTAAAACTCCAGCAAATATAAATGAATTAACTAAAATTCTTTTTGCGTCATTCTAAAGATCTATTTGACAAAATTAGGCATAGGTTTTTGAATAAAAAAAAATTACTTAGAAATTTAAATGTTGAAATATATATATATATATATATATATATATATATATATATATATATATATATATATATATATATATATATATATATATATACAATTTTGTTTTTTGACTGGTAATACAATATGTAAACATTATAATTTTAAAGATTTAAATTAAAAAATATTTTTATATGGAGCCAAGTCCGCATAAGTATGTATATAACAAGAATTTATAAAGAGACAACAGAACGGTAGAAGTGGTTCAACTATTTTATTGCAATGTAAATTGGCTTTTATAATATTTTATTTTTAGGTTTACTTTAACACTTCTTTATGAACTTATTTGTCTTTGCTGTTTGAGGGAAATGTCGAAAATGATGTCTATACTTAAACTATAATGAATAAAATGTGAAAAGTTGAAACAAAATAAAATATCTTTTAGTATGGTTTGTATTTGAAACTATGCAAGAATTTATATTTTGTAAGTAATATAACATTTGCAATTATGGAATAAACATAATTAAATGATTTAGTTCAGAATTTTTTTATTTCGATAAAATAATCCGTAGGTAATAAAAGAGTTGAATATCTGTAAATGTATATAAATTATCAAATTAAAATCATAACGAAAAAATCATATTGTATACAAAATATAATCTAAATTTTAAACTTTCAGCGTTTTTATGATGTTTAATGCAGTATTTTTTCTCTTTCTTAATATCGTTTTATATTTGTTTTAAAATATTTCATCTCTGATGTATATATCATTCTTAATATCTTATGTTTCATTAAAATATTGTGTTTACAGAAAGTTGACTCAATGCCTACTCTAATCATGATCATAATTAACTAATTTTAATTAAAATATAGCATATTAACTTATCAAAAGTACATTAAATGTGTGATATGAAATGTAGTACAATATGTAAGTACGTACTATTTACTAATTAATATTAGTTTATCCAACAAAATTTTTAAAAAAAATCTCATACAAGACGACATTTCAAAGCAAGCAATTAAAAAGGGTAAATACTTGTTATAAAACAAATTTTAAAGGAATAATATTAATATGAATTTGAGATGAAAATATGTCTTCAGAAAAATTAAAAAGTTATCAAATGCTTTCGAAATTAGGATTTATTTGTTAATGAATAAAAATGCAGTGCAAATTTACTACTAAATGTTTAATATGTTTAAAAAAAAAAAAACAGCCTCATCATTTTAGTTTTTAACTTTAAAAACCTCGTATTATGGCTATTTCCATCATTCCATTTTTTGTAAACGTTTTAAGATAATACGCTGCAATCAATATACAAGAGAGATGAAATTTTATACATTCAATTTTGATATTGCTATTAATTTAAGTCTTTAATGAATAGCAAACAAACTAAGCTTATTTATCTTCACTTATAATAAATGCCTTAATAAATGTAAATTATTACCAATTATTTATAATTTCAGTGTACTGAAAGTAATAAAATGAATAGTCGCATTCTCAAATAACTTCTGAAATAAAAATTTAATTTGGTTAAAATATAAGTATATAATTTTGGAGCGGTACCAAAGAAAATATGGCATTTTAAGAAATAAAACAAAGAAATACACGACCGCCCATCTTGTTTATACTTAAAAACTATTATTAAAGGCAGTTCATGACATTCAGCTTTGAAATAAATTTAAAGCATTTTAATTAATATAATATAAATTACATATCTTATAATACCGATGAGTCATTCATATAGTTAACAGAACTGTAAAAATTCTAATATATAAACAAGACTGTTGATTTTTATTCTATGCCTTTAAATTATCTTTAAATGTATTTATATTATATTTTCTCCACTTTTCCCTTAAACTGCTATACCTTAAGGATAATTTTATTAATGATTGCAATTTATCTTTCAAAATTTATTTGATAACCATATTAGTAAAAAAAAAAAAAAAAATTTAAAAGTTTGAATAATTTTCATGCTCAAATTTGTTTAAATAACAATTACTAATACAATTACGAATATATTTTATAGTTTGTAAAATATTTCAATTTAAAAAAATTCATAACAAGATTGGCTTTATGACAAAAAAAAAAAAAAAAAAAAAAAAAAAAACCATTTAATAGTAAATTATATATTTAATATTTTTGGGGAACACTAAAAATTCTTATTTTTTGTTGTTGAAAAGTTTTTGTTATTGTAGAATACATTAAACTTCTCCTCACAAAAAAATTACACTGAAATAATAAATAAATGAAATTTTATAGAATTTTATCACGCACGCCTTTAAAGTTCTAACAAGAGAATAGACACGAACCATGCATTTTAAGTATTTCTCTATCGTTGTATTGACTAGGATCGAGCATAAGTCGTGGTGTATTTAGGGAACTGTGGTGTATCCTCATTAACAGTTAACTGATGTTAAGGAAATAATTTCCTGATATCCTAATAAACACTTAAAAACGTAATTATATCAGCAACAAAATATATCACTTAAGAAACATTTACATTAAATTTATATATTATTATTAGATGGTATTTTTTGTGACTAATCCATTTTTTCCCTTTATGCAAGATCAAAATTGATAAATGATATACCAATTTAAACGCTAAGGCATCTGCTTATGACGAAAAGCTTCTCTCAATTGGACACTGTGTTATTAATTTATAAATTTAAGTTAACTTTAAAAATTAAGATTTTTTTTCGTTGTTTAGTACTCTATGATAGAAAAAAATTTCGAGCAATGATATCTTCTCCTCTATCATACCTTAAACGTTATTAAATACTGTTTTGAGGGGTCTGAAACTCAAAATTCTAAAAAATTTATTTTTTGAATTATTTTTCTGAAATTTTTATGCAGTAATGTATAATGCTTTAAAACTTTAAAAACTATTTAAAATTTTAAAATTTCAATTTTTTTTTTTTTTTTAATTAAAAAATTCAAAATTTTGATATTTTCTAAATTTTATATATCTAAAAAACTTTTTTTAAAACTCACTTCATTTTCCCCTAAAACTACTTCTTATAATTCATTTAAAAAATTTCTTCATGATTTTTCAGTAAAGTAATTAGAAAAAATTAAAAAAATATATATATTTGGTGCAAAAACTGTGCAAAATCCATAGTATGCTTAGCTCCAAAAGCTTTTTTTTTTTCAAAAAAGCTAAATAAAAAAAAACATAATTCATGAAGACAAATTAAAGAAATATATATGAAAAATAAATGTGGAAAGTTTCTTAGATTTATATCAAGTAATTTTTAAGTTATATCAATTTAAACTCTAAAAAGGGACAAAAAGCCATCAGAGAGAAAAACAGTTTCAAAGTTTCAAGATAGCATGTCTGAGATACAGTTGCCATGTAACAATAACTTAAATATTTCAAGTTCTACTAAAGATACAAACAAAATTTTTGTGACATTTTGTTTAAAAATATTTGCATTTAATTTTCACAATCATAATACTTTTTTTGAAAATTTTAAAAATTTTGAGTCCCGGACCCCCTTAAAGATTTAGTTCTCTTTCAGCAGTTCATTTCATTGTTTGTAGAAAAATAGATCACTTATTAAAAAAGTCCTATTGGATCCTCTATGATGGATGTATGGGAAACAATGTATCCCCAGACATATCATGTACACGAGTCATGCCATTACGAGTTCTAATTTCCAAATCAAGTTTCATTTTGCCTCTCCAGCAATCGAATACAATATCTAACTCTGAAAAATTTCCCCAAGCAATCTTAAATGCGCAGGTTGAGCAAGGGTCCACTAGTGATTATATCTTATCAGAAAAGTCCAAAGAAAGACTTCTTAACAATTATATCTTACCTTTTCTAGCAACAAATCCTGCAGTGCCAAATGCTTCAGCCCCGTTAGATCGTCCATCAACCTCTTCAAAGCCTCCAACAATTTCCCCCCAGTGCCGAATACCTTATCATTCCCTTGAATATTCTCGGCGGAGAACTCACAACCAAAGGTGAAGTCAAAAGTCCTGATGAGGTTGAGTGACTCGAAATTCTCGCAGAAGTACGACAAGATGGTCATGAACTCGTAAAGATTGAAAAAATTCTCCATGGGTTTGATGATCAACCGCCGGAATCCCCGAGCCACTCTGTGTAAGCAAAGCTGAGTCCTGTGGTGATCTAGGACGTACTGGTCACCCATGTAATAGTTGAACTTGCGTCTAGTCAGGGTTCGATCGTTGAGGATGAAAGTTTCCCATACACTTCTGGAGTAGAAGATTCGGTTCCAGTTTTGGCATACCTAGAAGAAGAATGGTCATTGAATCAAATACTTAATTGTTTGTATTATTGAAATCTTTATTAAAGTTTAAACACTTTTTTTGATACTTTTCAAAAAAAGTTTGATACTCATATCACAATTATTTTTTAAATACTTCTCATAATTATATTTTAATGCTTTTCATAATTTTCTGAATACTTTTTCACAGTCATTTTCGGAATACTTTTCGTGTTTTTTTTAATACTTAATTCTGTTTTTAATAACCTTTCCTAATTTTTTTAATACTTAATATTTTTTTAATAACCTCCCATAATTTTGTTTTGTACTTTTTATAGTATTTTTTTTTTTTTTTTTTTTTTTTTTTTTTTTTTTTTTACATTCTCCAGCTTAGAAAATAATTTTGTACTTACTTGGCCATGTAATAATAAAGCTTACTTCCGACATCCTATTCATTTTGATTTAAAGTATAAGTAACAAAGTATTAATGAGTATGTAATTTCAGAATTTATACAGTTATTTATTCTATGCGTGCTTGTATTTCATAAAATGCTTACATTTTATTCTGTGACTCTAAAACAAATCCTAAACTAATGGTTGAAACATTTCAATACCATATTAACTAAGTCCTCAACTGAGTTGTTTTGAATATTCATAGAAATTATTAGTAACATAAACATAGAAGTATAATTTATTTGAAATTTGAAACTCAAGATTGATTTAACTCAATCTAGATTGTTTAAAATATACACACATTGAAACTACCTGGTAGTTAGTATTAAGTATAACGCCCATCATACAATGCGTGTTTTTAAAATCATTCCAACTAATATTTGAAAACCATGTATTTGAATATAAAATTCCTTATTGATCACCTACCTACCTGCGATGCGTTGTAGCGTTCCTTTATGCTAAGTCTCGAAAATATGTCTTCCAGCAGGATATCCGGCAGTGCATCCCATCTATACAAGTTGCTGTTGTCCTGCTCACCTTTTTTAGATCTGACTTTCCGACGAACGGATACCGGATTACTTTCACTAAAGTCCAATTCAAGAACCTCTTCCTTGATAGGGGCAGAGAAGATCATTGCTGGAAGTTTCGTAGACATTTTGATCCTGGAATAAAACTGGATACTAAGAAAAATGTAAACTAACGTATAACTTCCATGCAATGTGAACGAAACGAGGAATTTTTTATCGCTGGCTTCTTAACCATTTTGAAAGGAAATATTTCATACTTTCATGGTAAGGTTGGTAAATTTGCAGTGAAAAACACACAATAATCTGTGTACAGATGCTTTTGTATATGGCGAAGATTTCGAAGTAACAACGATTTTTTTTTTCTTTTTCTTTCTATTCGGCGATTGTAACTGCCTTTATTATTTTTCTGCCAGTTTATTTGATTGTTTTTCAAAATAATTATAACAAGATATATATAATTACCTGTGATATATGTTTATGAAAAACTCTTACTTAATATTTGATACCAAACACAGCATTATTTTTAAAAAATTAACCTTAAAAAAATTTAGTTCAACTCTTGAAAATCATGGCACATTTTCTTCCTTCATTGTTGAAACAATTATATAATTTGCAAATATTTCTTAATTTGCTTAGTTTTAGAAAAATATTTCTTAATTTGCTTAGTTTTAGAAAAATATTTGCTGCGTACCAAATTTTATTTTAACCAACCATCTAGTTTATAAAAAACTAGCTGCGTAGCCCCACTCTGCTGGGAACCCGTTGAAAGACATAAGAGTTTACATTTAAGAAAATGTGGAACAGATGTAATAAAGGACATTTGGTGATTTTTATCGTTTAACGATCAGAAAAATCACAAAAATCAAAAACACGGTAACTGAAGAAAGGTAAAGCATAAATAATATTGAAATTAAGTTAACATATATATATTAAAGGTACTCTCCCGTTAAGTGGTTACCAGAGTTGGTTCCAAGCCTAAATATTTATCCATATAAATGGCGCGTAAATGTATCGCCAATTCTAAATACGGAAATTATAAATTATTTGAAAGTTGTTAGTTTGAATTATTTAGGCCTTCTTTTTGGCGATTTTTTTGGCTGGTACCTGGCAAACGGATTAGTACCAAATTAAGTTAAAATATAAATAATTATAAAATCAAAATATAACTGAAAATAAAAATCGTTGCGAGAAACCACATTTATCTGTACCATTAATGTACCATACAAAATCGCACCAAAGAAATGTCTTATAGTACATCTGAACCAAAAAAGTTTTGTATTCTTCAAACTTTTTTTACAGAGTAGTTACATGCCCGGCCACTTGTCAACTACTTCATAATCACAACCAAAATAGTCTGGTATAAATAATAAAACATGTATGATACAAAAAATGTATTCAATCTAAATTAAATATGTGGAACTTGGATACACAGTACAAATACACTGTACAAAAAATAAAAACAATCAAAAGAAGGAATTGGGATATTCTGTTTAAAGGAAACGAATAAATATTTACCTGGAAATTAAAAAAAAAAATAACAAATGTCGTAATAACTTGAAAGTTTTTAGTGAATTTCAATAATTTGTTTACATTCAGATTATTAGCATTACGCTAAAACCGCGCATGTGCAGAGCGTTGATTCACAGTAAATATATGGGAAAATATAATAATAGACGAACTGTTTATCGGACAGATGATTGTAATACATAAAAATAATCTGAAAAATAAGGGGGACATATTAAAATAACTTTTGGTTTTACTGTGATGTAATAAAAAAATATTGCTGCCATTCCAAGAATTTTTTTTCATGTCATTAAATTTTAATAAAAGCAATTTTTAAGGCGTCTTCTCACTTTAGGCACCTCGAAAATAGGCTATTTTCGCGATTTTTTTTCGAGGATTTTTGCAAACAATTATGGGATAAAATGGATCCTATATAATAAACACATCTTTCAAGTACAAGAAAAAAAATTATTTTTTATTTTTTTGAACAATTATTATAATAAAACAGTAGCATCGAAAAACCCGTGTAGAAATGTAATGTTCGTGGCTTGTTGATGAAATTTCGGAAACTATTCGGCCGATTGTCATGAAATTTAAATGACATATTATTCATAGTTATGGCTATAGCGCATATCATCAGATTTTTGATATTCGCGAAAATAACAAAATGGCGCACGTTTTTCGAAAAAGTAAAAAAAAAAAAAAAAAACGCGTTTTTTTGCAGTTTTTTGTAAAAAAAAATACTTCAAATCAAAATTTTAAAAATCTGATGATATGCGCTATAGCCATAACTATGAAGAATATGTCATTCAAATTTCATGACAATCGGCCGGATAGTTTCCGAAATTTCATCAACAAGCCACGAACATTCCATTTCTACACGGGTTTTTCGATGCTACTGTTTTATTATAATAATTGTTAAAAAAAAATCAAAAAATAAAAATTTCTTGTACTTGAAAGATGTGTTTTTTTATATAGGATCCATTTTATCCCATAAATGTTTGCAAAAATCCTCGAAGAAAAATCGCGAAAATAACCTATTTTCGAGATGCCTAAAGTGAGAAGAAGCCTTAATCGAATTTAAAAGTTGTTATATACAATCTCCATGTACTAAAGCTTCTATGTACCAAATTTCGTACCTCTAGGTGCAAAACTGTGGATTTGTATAAGGTTCAGACGTACAGACAACTCAGTTTTATAGATATAGATTCAAGAATGAACAGCAAACATGTAGTTTCGAACGGACATACAAACATCGGAGTGATTCTAAAATAAATTTTCTTTTTAAGTTTGAAAAATGCACTTCGTAAAATGTATGCATTTTATTTTGTTTATTAAAAAAGAAAAAAGAAAAAAAGTGTTTTGAACTAGAATTATGTAAACTTATTTAGAAAAAATAAATGTAAATGTGCTTAATATCTAAATGTATGTAGTTATATATGTGCGATAAATACCCGTAACTTTTAGAAAAACAACGACTTCTATGCATAACAAATCTTCTATTCCAATTATTATAAAAAAAGCGTCACACTTTTTTTTAAATAGAATTGCTAACAATTTTAGTTTATATAAGAAGCGAACTTGAAAATTGATATTTTATGAAAATAATTTTATTTATTAAGACGCCAACTAAACGATAGCCTTAAGTATTCACTTTCATACAAACATGTCATAAACTAGTTAAATAAACATTAAATATTCCTATTTTTGAGATATTTTGTCATAACTACATTTCAAAATGTTGCCACATAAATTCGAAATCATATAAATAACTTTCACTTTTGTTTGAACCTCCAAAAAATATCGATTCATAAGTGTGATCAAGCAAACACATTCCAGTGAGAATTCTCAGCTAAGAAACTGCAACAAAAGGTTTGGAGTTTTTTGACCTGAAAGTCATGAAACTCGGTTTTCTTAAAAGTGTTTGGGAAAGACTTTTGCAAGAGTGGTTAAAATTTACATTTATTTGCTTTTTGCATTTCCCTTTAATTTGCTTTAGTATTTTCTACAACTCTTCTGTTGTCTATCCTCTGTTTTTGGAACTCGTCCAAAATCAGCTCCTGTGCTATTTTGACTGCTGGAGTGAGAGACAAAAGAGTTAAATTTAACCTTTTCCTTTCACTTGATGACTTTCTTTGAGGTTGGGCTTTTTGAAAGGGGTTTTTAACGAACTGGTTGTAAAATTTGCATTTCTTCAATAGAAAACAATGTTGGCTCTTTTGGAAAGGAATAAGTTTTTTAATTTTCTAGATGACTTAAAAACATTTTCTGTGTTTCACAAATGGAATGGAATTAAATAAAAACATTTTTTTTTTCCTTCTAACAAACACAATAGGAAAAAGTTAATTTCCAAGTTTGAAAAGTTAATAAAAAAAAAAAATTCCCTTCAGTTGACGTATTTGTTACAGAGTATTTTTATCGGAAATTTTAAATGTTTTAATTAGTGAAATAATTATACATTTAAAAACAATAATCGTGTTCTTATTCTTCAGTTTTATCGTTTATAATTATACTTTATTTGGATTACTATATATAGTTAACTGTATCTAAAACAATATTGGAATTAGTAAATAACAACTTAAAATAGTATAAATGGAATTCAAATTCGAGCAGGGGAATTTATAAGAAAAATGAAAACAAATTTTAAATAATGAATTTTACTTTTTTTATATATGTGTGATTAACAAATAACAAACATGCAATAATATTCAATTTTATGATAATTTGTTATAAAGATAAAGACAGTATAATTAAAACAATATCAGTTGTTTATTGTGATAAAAACCACGTTTTATTCTGAAAGACATCAACCAATTTTATTACTATTCTTAGCAAGGTGAAATCTTTTAGAATTGTTTATCTGAAGAGGCATTTTTCCTAAAAGTGAAATTTAAGATTCAAATAGATTTAAGGGCTCTGTCTACTTTGGATGCATGAAAAAAATAAACGCTATTTTTATTAATTATTTTTAAGAATACTGTTATATATACTGATTTTAACCACTTTTTTAGTATGAAAATACCAGGTAAACAGGAGTCCTAGTAAAGTAAGTAGGTGTGCGCTGTTGAAAAAATTTCAGAAACTACTGAACTGATCCGGAAGAAATTTTAACCACACATTCTGTACACTTATTTCTATATCTTGCACTAGAATTATTGCAAAATTTTAAATTTTAGTATTTTTTTTTTTGGCAAAAACATCCAAGAAGATGTTTTTTTTCTTCCCGCTAATTTGTTATTTTTGCATATAAGTTAATATTATAGAAACGGGATATAGCCACTGTTACACTAAACCTAAAACCATTCAATTTTTTCGTTTCAAATGGACGCGTTCAGATTTTTTTAACAGCGCACACCTACCTACTTTTTGAGGACTCCTGTTTACCTGGTATTTTCATACTAAAAAAGTTGTTAAAATCAATTATTATTATTTTTTGTAATTTACGAATGTTTTTGTTAAGCCTAACAAGTTTTAGATCAATAAACATAACAGTATTCTTAAAATAAATTAATAAAAATAGCATTTTTTTCATTTTCAAAAGTAGAAAGAGCCCTTAAATAGAACTTAAAGAAAGAGGTCAACAGAAATATTGTTATGATACGTTATACAACTGTTATAACTATACTTATTTTGGAATAAAATATCTGTTTTAAAATAATTTGCAGGTTAAATATTAAGGATTTTAAAAATAATAATAATATTCAAGTATTGAATATATGCTAACAATATCAACAGCAGATCAAATTGTACTTACAAAACAAATTATTTCTGGATTTTTTTTCTTCTTTTTTTGACGATCCCTTCATATCAGTTATACAAAACCAAAACCGATAAATGATCTTCCAATTAAAAATCTAAGAACTCCACTTCTAACAAATAATGTATTAAAATTGAAAATTGTGTTATTTGTTAGAAAATAAAAGTTAATTATTTTTATTTGGGTTCTCTATTGTAGGACAATGTACGCGTGTATTAGTATACTTTGAGAAAAGACTCAATGTAGAGAGGTTTTAGAACTGTATGAGGCGTAACTCTTTGTAGAGGTATGTGTCGACTAGTCCAAACAGTTGTTCCCTTCTTCTACCATCCTATTTTAAACTACAATACATAAATCAATTACTGTTTAAAAGACACAATTTTCCATTTTAAATAAATTTCTTCGTTATGTATTTATAAACCACGCTTAAATGTAAAATCAGCTCCATTACACTTACTCTCTAAACGGATAAGATTTATCACAAGACCAACCACTTTCACCAGCAATTCCATGCTGAGTTCAGCTTTCCAAATAGTCTTATTATATCTCTCGTTAATAAAATGCAATCGATAACTGAGATCAAATTTCAAAAAAGCAATCTTAATTGCGCCGGAAGAACAAGAGTCGACTGCCACTTATGTTTTATTGATGATATTCCTTTTTAAATTGATTTTTTTTATCAAACAATCACTATTTTTTATTTCATTACATATCTTCAAATCCAACAGTTAATATAATTTATAAATACATTTTCACTTTATCTACGTATTATAACATTGTAAAATTATTTAATAGTAAATATACATGATATCGTCATTTAGTTCTAAATTAAGAATCAGTAATGTCACGTTCTTTAAATATTTACCATGCAAAGAGGAAACATATCCACTTGCCTGTGGAGTAAGCCAGCTCTAGAAACCACATCCTTCGTCGCCAAATTTCTAATTCCCTCTCACCAAAACATTCGGTAAAAATGCCGCTTTGGCGATTGTCCAGTAGAGTCACAAGGACGTTGCTTAATAATTTCTCTACTACACCTTGGCAGGTTACTATCACTTCAAGTTATAAAATATACATTATGCAAGAGTTTGCATAACTTATCTATACAGGAAGAGGCATCAGCGCACACTTAACTGAATTTTCTAACGAATATTAGTCCTGAGTAGTTGCTCTTGTTTTGATGATATTGGAGGAAATCCAAGTTTTCACTCTACTACAAATTAGCACAAAATGCATTTTTCGTATTTTGGCTTCTTGACAATATTTTCTTTTGAAACATTTTAAGCAATTATAAACGTTTAGCGAAAGAGTTAAGTTTGCATAAAGATTTTGTCTTAAGTTTGATGTGCGTGTTTGACAAATAAAAAACAATGAGGATTGATAAACATACCCAGAATAAATAAATAAGAAATCTAGTGTTTACATGTACTTACTAACTCTCGAACGAAATGACCTACGATGTTCAAATTTTGTGTGCTGGTTAGTGGTAGCAAAAACCATTAAGGTAGTTTGGCAAAAACCATTAAGGTTTTTGCCAAAAATGCACATGCGCATAAGGTAGAAATCATGAAAAATCATGAAAAAATCGTGTTTTTCAGTAATTTTGACATAACGGCTCTTACGATTTTGATCAAAATGGCAGTGGTAATGTCTTTTAAGGTATTCTAAATGTCTCCAACTCTGAAATTCCGGTAAAAATGCTGTGAAGGCGTAAACAGTGGGAAAACGAATGTATTCAACACAGAATTATCTTTCTTTGAGTATCACCCATCAAAGACTATTTCTTCTCTGTTGCACTTACAAGAAAGAATAATGTAAGAATTAAAGAAAGGTATATATCGCCGAACTGGCCACTTTCTGAATAAATGATGTAAACATAAAAAGTGTAAATAACACCAATACACGTCAGTATAATAGTGCAATTGAAAGTTATGCGTTGTTTCAAACATCTCTGGTTTTTATTAAATTTAAGAATACTAAGAAATTATCTTTCATTATATGCACAAAAGTATTGAATAAGAAAAAATGCATAAAAATTATACATTTGAAATATTTGTCAATTATTTATTATGCAAAGTTAATAAGTGCAGCGTGTACAAATTCTTTGAATCCCTAATAGTTACCGAGTTGAAGGCCAACAATGGTATACTAGAGGTTGGATAAACTTTCATATAAACACCCACATACAGTTTACAATAATATAAAATTAAAAATCTAATATAGCATAGTAAAGTATATGATAAAAATTTTCTCTTATGGAAAATTCACTAAGAAGATTAAGTGAAAAGATACATTAGAATTAAATTGGGCTGTACTTTTTATTAATTTTTTAAGGATTTTTATTTATTAAAAAATTAAGTAACGATTATTATAAATTTTCTGGTATTAATTATTATAATAAATGAGTAACAACAATTTAATTGGAAAATCAATAATAAAAATAAATATTTATCAAACAATAACTTGTAGTAAAACTTTTAACAAAACAAAAAATTTAGTTTTTCACATGTGTCTTAAATATGAGAACCTTACTTAGGAAAATGAATTAAAGCAAAATAACAATGGATATTGCCCTGGGAAAAGGGCCGACTGGAAATTAACTGTTTAATCAGACACATTGCAATAAACTCATTTTTGGAAACCATGTACACTGCCATCTAGTAAACGAATAAGTAAACTGGATTTTCTTCTACAAACTCACCACCTCTATATCTACTGATTGTATGTTTCGAGTAATTTTATGCATTATTTAATGTCATCTTCATTAAGCTTAATCAGCATTTAAATTTTATTTCTCTAATTAATTGTCCAATAATTCTTTTTTACATTAAAAGTATGTGGAAAGTAACTCATATATTGTTTCAAATAATAAAAAATATGGAAAACAATGTTACCGATTTAAAGTGTTCAATGACACCAAATATACTAAACATAAAATAAAATTATTAAAATGATATTCTCATCAAATTTATCAAACATAAATTAAAATTATTAAAATGCGATTCTCACCAAATTACTAAAGAATTATAGTCAGTATTTGTTTTTATATTACTTTAATTATTAATTAAAAATGAATAGTATTACATAATGACCAAATTATCTCTATAAATAAATATAGTGATAGTAATAAATATTGTACTTTTAAGTGTAAAATTATTCGTTTATGGGTACAGTGGACTATGAAAACTTTTTTAATTGTAAAGTAATTTTTTTGAATTTTGTATGGTACTTTAGTTTATCAATACTATAAAGATGAGAAATATTTGAGAAAAAGTATTATTTTTTCAAAAAGTTATAAGTATTTAAAATGTTGTTTTAAAATATTCCAAATTTGGACATATTTCAAAAGACTCCACGCGTTTGAAGTATTAGATTTTTTTTTTTTTTTTTTTTTTTTTCATTTTTAAATACATCATAGATATTATAACATGATTTTAGGAACCTATTTTTAAATTTGGAAGAACATTTAAGGAAATGTAAAAAAAATGCGGTTTTGCCTAAATTGTTCATAAAAATTTTATACTCATATTGTATTTCGTAAAAGAATACTGTATAACTTAAATAAAGTACAATTATGCTTCCAAAAAAGTATTAGCATAAATTACATCAATTTCCTCAGAAAGTATCAAGCAAATTGAAATAAAAAAATTATGTACCTGAAGCAATTTAGTCTTATAATCAAAAATTTTATCAAAAATGCCCAAAACTACATTTAAAAATAAAAACGTGAAATATATAATCTAAAAAGTAGATTTAAACAAAAGATCTTATAATAATATAAATGTAATGTAAATTATAATAATTTAACATTATTTATAATAAAGAAACTTATAAAACATCCTAATTTTGATATGTGATTTTTGGCTGTTTTCAAAGTACACTGTACCCTAATTTTAGCTATCTTGTTGATGTTTCCAAAAACACACAAAAATCTTCCTATCTTTTAACGAAATACTAATAGCCTTCTCTCTAGATGAAAAATATGTATGCTTGGTATGCACTTCAAAGTGAACCTGAAATATTAAGCCTAGCACGTGCTTTCGAGCAATCAGGAATGTCGAATAAAAGCTTTCCCATCACTCAGGAAATCACGTCCTTTGAATGGCTCCAGCACCCAAACTACATCAGTGCCAAAAGGGTTGGAATTCCGTTTAATATTCGATGTCCCCGAATGGGATGGAAACGGAAGAGGCCGTCAGTCTTCGGAGGGGCTGCTTAATTGGCTTCAGCTGTTTAAAGGGGTTGGTAGTGATGCGGATGAGAGTTTACAGGATTCCCTTTGCTTCGACCAGGAATCAGAGGAAACTGTATCCGGACAATAGTATGGCTAGAGTTTAGGTACGAGTAAGGTATACATAGGAGTAAATGACGTTTTTGAAACAAGTTTCTGGTTTTCACAGGTTATCAAATATTATCTTAAGACTTTCTTCAGATTAATTAAAACAAAAATATTACAAAATTAAACGAAAAATATTACTAAATTAAACGAAAAATATTACTAAATTAAACGAAAAATATTACTAAATTAAACGAAACGAAAAATATTACTAAATAAAACGAAGTTGCAAAAATGTCAGCTAAAAAACTTGTTGTCATAGATGAAATTAAAATAAAAGATTAAAAGATAAAAAAATTTTATCCAGTAATCTAGATCACTTTCAGGCATTGTACAAAGGCTCAATTTTTGTTTTAAGCTATAAGGCTTTCCTTATCAACTTATGATCCCAATTTCAGACACTTGTTTTTGGTCAGAGCTTTCGGTTGAAATTTTATATTATAACTTTTTTTAGTAAGAAATTTAATATGATATACAAGTAAGAAAAAAGTCTAGCATGTTTTAAAACAATTTATTATACGAAAAATAGTATACTGAATAATGTGTATTTTATGGAAATGCTAGGTGCAATACTTTACAAACATAAATTACCCTACAGATATATACAGTAACGTCAATGAATATTTTTGTCACAAAAGTCACAGCCCCCCTGCAACTTGCATTAGATATCACAGATATGTCGCAAAACGAAGTTCCCATTATTTTATGACTTGCATATGATATAGCAGCGACATCACTCTGTGACGGTGTAGTGATTTTGCTGTGTTATATCACAGTGGCATCCTGTGATATCAAAAATATTTTTTTACAATAAAGATCACAAATAAGTCACAGTGTGATATATTTGTGATATACTTGTAAGATGGATAATAGATTAGTATTATATCAATAGGGCCGCGTAGCCCAGTCGGGAGAGTATCGTTCTCGCAACTAGAAGGTTGCGAGCCCTGAGGTTGCGAGTTCGGGCCTGGGACCGACTAAAGACCGCCGTGTTCGCTAATGGTGACTGGAGCACGTTAAATCAGTCAAGGTCGCAAAGTCCTCCAAGTTCCCATACAAATCAATACCTCTGGGGGTGGAAAAGCCAAGTCTTCTGGTGGAATCTTCTTCTTGGTATTGCCTCTAAATTAAGAAGTTCCACATGTGGTCGGTAGTGCTGCCATCTATCGGGTAGCTACCGAAAGAGGTAGAAATGAACTATTCGGTGGCTATAGGTAAACTTGCGCACTTCCTCTCGCGAGTGTGCTCTTACATCCTGTGCAGTACTGCCCATTACCGATCTGTACGGGATATGGGATTGGTACAAAATGCTTAAGCAGAGGTGCCTTAGTCCCCATGGTCCTTAATAAGAAGAAGATTATATCAATATCTTCATAATTGTATAAGTCACTTTATGTGAGATACATATATGTGAACCTGTATACCTAAAAATAACTCTATGTAAGAAAGTTGCAGTTACACTGTTTATATTACGTGATATTTCTGCGATGTGGCAAAAGTTCTGATCACATTGTAATTACTATGTGAGAACATTAAAATGTAGCAAAAGTTGCAGTCACTCTTCAATTTGTATGTAATTCCCCTGTGATGTGGCATAAGTTCCAGTCACAATGTTTACCTTAGCGAAATTCAACGTAATCTCTCATAGGTGAAATATGGAGAGTCGATAATCCAGTCTCACTACATGTTATTTTAATCATTTGCTCTGCAACACTTCACACAACATCTTATTTCCTTGGCATCTGTCTAATTCTTGTTAAAAATCTAAAGATAACGCATTTTCGAATTCACCTACTCGGATTCACAAAGATGGTGCATGTTAGATTTCATCATTGACGTTCGCAAGAAACTTATGTACTACAAGCTTTAATTAACAAAAAACCATTAATCAATATAGTTATAAAAGATTTACAGATTTTGTTTATTATTATTATTCTTGCTATACTTTTTGCTAAATTTGTATAATGCGTATCTTTAATAAAATCTGTTATGTTTAGTAAAGTTTAATTGAACTGTAATAAAGTACATTTGACATTAAATTCTAAAAATTTCTGTAATTTTTTTTTTTTTCTTTTTAAATTCATGCCAAAATTTAAAGTATATTTAAAAAAATATATTTTACAAGGTTAATTAATTACCATGACTTATACATTATATTTACATTATTTTATTTTATTCATAATTTAGACTTTTTTATATTTTGTATAGTTATAAATTCATTAATTTTTTTTATCTCTACTAAAAACAATATGTTAGTGTCAAAGAGCAATTTTCAGTTACATCGCAATTAAAAGATTAAAGCATTGAATTTGTTCAAAAATTTTAGAAGTGGAAGAAGTTGTATTCTTTAACAATGACAATCACGTCAAAAACCACTCGTACATTTTCTGTTCAAAATTTATACAGAAAATTTATCTTTTGGAGAACCAAAAAGTGTTCCAGGTCAGAAACTGCATTTTATGACATTTATTTGGGATTTAAAAATTCAGGAGAGTTTATAGAGAGTCAACTCACGTTTCAACGTAATGACTCAAAACGCCCAAAAGTGATTTAAAATCTCTAAAAATGAAACTCCTTTATTGAACATTTTATCTACAAGATTGACTTTTATATAAATAACTTGAATTAGTATATTTCTGCATTCAAGACACTTTCTATATCTTTTGTATACCACTACGCATAAATTATAATCTAAGGAAATTATATACAAACCTAGAGTTTAAACGATGGGTAAAATCTTTTGTTTATAACGAATTTGAATTAGTTTACTAAACTTTAAAAACTTAATAAAATTATTCGAAACATTTTAAAGATATTGCTACATTTTATAGTGTTACTGTTAGAAAATGGATTGCAAATAATAATATTTTCGACTGGATGTTTTTACAAAAGTATATAAATTAGCCTATACAAGCAACACGTTTTTTATCTAATATTTAAATAAAATTGATTAGATAAGCATTATTTTTATCAAAATCAATGTAACTGAAGCACTTTCCAATATTCACTGACAAATACAGTTTAGCTTTCAAATGCGTCAACAAAAAGAATATATTTTTGAATTCAATTTTTAATTTATACTAGTTAAGATAATTAAAATATTACAAAAAATCAATTTCACACTAATAAAAAAATATTATTTATTTTTGGAAGATAGAAAGAGAAAAATGGCAGACGTTGTATGTTTATGAATACTGAAATGTATGATAAATTTAATACATCGTCTCAATTGTTGGCTTTACTTTTTTTCACGCAGATACAGCTTCTAGCTTAGTAAAAATAAGTACAAGGATCCACTTTTACCCGAAAAAGATTAATTTTTGTCCAATAGGAAACAAATTTAATCAAAGAATAAAACTATCAAAAACGTGTATCAGTATTATAAATTGATTTAATGACTTATTTTATTCAATAAAACAATTTATCAAGTCAATACAATTCTTATAACTAATTTAACAATTTTCTAAATCAATATCCCAGGTAAAACAGAAGAATTGGACAATGTCGAAAGCAAGGGTTCTCGAAGAAACCTTGTTTCCAATCCTTATAAAACTTGAAAATCATTCCAAAATACTCTTACATTTTTTTACAAAATAAACATGTTTAAAATATCGCCCTCTGTCCCCTCCTTTAACCCTCCGTTCCTTCGAATAAAAATGTTACAATTTTAAAACTGCGCAACAACATTTCAAAAACTCCAGTATATTTTATATAGCATTAGGCTACATTAGCCAAGATCCGTAACAACGGCCAGTTTACAACGGTTCACATCGGGATTGACCAATGTCAAGAGATATTGGCCAGCGTTGTTGTGCCACTGGGGATAATCAATTTGATCATTGCAATCAATTCCATTTTTAAATAAAATGAAATCGCTAAATAAGTACATTAATTTAATTAATTAAATAGGTAAAATAATTTATTAACGAAATAATATAATTAATTTAATTTCCCAATTGATAAACAATATCGAATGAATTAATCAATTAAATAAATTGATATAAGCATTCCAATCAAACCATGAAATAATTCGAATAAGTCCATTGAATAAAGCAATCAACAAATGAATACATTAATTGAATATTTAACATGATTAATCATTAACTCAAATTTCAATAAATAAATATTTTTGAATCAATTAAATTAACTTAAGAACTAAGCAGTGACCATTATGATTCAAAAAATTTTTTTTTTTTAGTAAATCGTTGAATGTCTTGAATTAATTCATTAATAAGATTAATTAAACGAGTGTATTTAATCAAACACCTTTTAATATAAGTCAGTGTGTTGGTTTTCGTTTAATAGTAAGCTTCTTCAAAAACGAGTTAATGTATTTCTATGAAACTCTTATATATTTAGAACATTCAAAGATGTAAATACCATAGAATGCTAAATTCTGAAAATCGTTCAATTTTAATAGATTTGTTTTTACTTTCTTAATTGTGTCAAATTCTTAATAGATAAAGTAAAATTAGGTTGTCTTTTTCTCTCAAATATCATAATCAAATCAAGCAATATAAATTTGAAAATTTTAATAAATTTTAATAATTTATCCATCCTATTTCGTGCATCAGAATAAAATTTAAACTTTTGTATGCAGGGTGTTTAAAAAGTAACTATACAATCTTGGAGATAATCACATTTATTGTGATAATCGCATTTTATTACCTTAGCAATGTCCCTGGATTGATGTATAATTTTAATATTAAGTATGAAGTAAACGAGTGGAGGCTTTTTATCGACTCCTCAAAAAGAAGCCTCAATGAAGTGCTTCTGCATAATGGCAGCAAATATTCTTCACTGCCATTAGGGAATTCTGTGTACCTGAATGAATCTTACGAGAATTTAGCTTTTATTCTTATCCATTTGAAATATAAAGAACATTGGATATAATGATATGCGATATTCGGTGAACTAAAGTGCTTTCCGTGCTTCTTAGACAGCAAGCAGAATTCTCCAAGTACTCTTGCTTCTTGTGTGAATGGGACAGTTAGGATAAAAAGAATAATTTGATCAAAAAGACTGCAAAAGAAAACTTTAAAACCAGGAAATAAGAATGTAGTAAAGGAAAGTTTGGATGATCCCAGGGAAGTCCTGTTGCCTCCACTTCACATCAAGCTTGGCTTGATGAAACAATTTGTTAAAGCTCTATCAAAAGATGAGAATGTTTTAAGTATGTACAGTACGCAAGAAAAAAAATCCGAACGATGGCTATGTCTTGTAGTCTAATTGATGAAATAACCATTGTTAAGTAACCACTGTTTAAGCTTTCAATGGTATGCATGTTCAGCTGGTGCATCTTGGTTTTTATTAATCCTCACTCAAAGAAATCTAGGAGTGCAAATTTGTTGACAATGAAACCCAAATTCTTGGCTGATGTTTATAAGGAACGTTGTGTGTTTGGCTAAGATGTGCAAGGAAGACGCATTGAAATCTATTGTAGATACGTCATGCTATGATATATAATTGATTAATAACATAATTTATGTAACAAAATGTGATTATCACAAGAATCTAGCTACTTTATAAATTAGTATATTAGTGTGGATGATATTTATTTCATAGTGATATGCTTGTGTGTTATTTTATTTACATTCAAATGTCGTTGTATGGTAACGTTTTAACCCCACTAACTCATTTTTCCATTTTAACTCCATAGCTGTAATAGATGATTTGTAATTAAATGGCTATTATTATTGGTTTTTCTTTCGATAAAGATTGGAGCTAGAAAATCCTATCAACGTTAGGACTTTCACAAGGTTGCGAAAAGGTCCGCAATTGTTTCTAAAATATATGCAGAATGTAATTTAATGATCAAGCACTAGTATTTTGCTAATTGATTTACAAAAGTTGTTTACTTAAAATGATTGGAATAAATCAAATTTATAAGAATACTGGCTATATTTACTTTTTCCTATTATGATTGCTAAAGTTATAACAAATAGATGCTGCAATTGTTAGTATTGTAATTTATGGTTCAATTTTATTTCTAAAAACTAGTTTTAACCAAATTTTCGTTAATTATTTACTAAATATTTAATTAATTTTTTTGGAACTAACGTGTTTGCCTTTGATTACGGAACAAATCAAAATGTGTTGTTAATAATGTCACATTTATACACTTAGTTTTTCTATAAATATATTGTTTTGTGTTTTAAATAGTATATCTCACTGTTGATACGACAATTTTATTAATTATCGAACGTGAAAATTTTCTGTTAAATATTAATTACTATCACTAAAAAATTACTAAATACTATTTTTAAGAATTTCTTAAAAAATATGTAAGTGTTATACTTCGTCTATGAAGCTATACAAAGAATTATATCCTAAGACGATATCATAGGACTAAAAGAATTATTTAAATAAATTACAATGCAATAAAAATCTTGTTTCAGTCTTTTTTTTTTTTTATTAATACAAGAAATATTATTTAATTACATCAAAATTAATTACCATACAAAGCTTGAGTAAAGTATATATAGTCCATTTTCTAAGCACGTGTGTGTTCAATTGATATTTAAATATTCATTTTTCTTACACATTCTTAAAACAGAATTTAAGAGCTTTCCATTAGTGTATCCCAGCTGCGAATACACAAATTTATGTAACAACGTAATAATTTTTACACTTCCTTATTTTTATATTCTCAGTTATTAATTGGAAATATTAATTCCTATACAATAAGCTATCCACTTAAATGTTTATCAAATACATCAAGCTACAAAACAATAGCTCATTAATTTCGAAACAAAAAAATTATATGTGCGAGAATCGTATTAAATAAACATTACAACTAAAACATTCTTGAAAATGCATAATTAAAGTCTCCGTTTATAAATGAGAAACCATAAGCTCTATATTAATTAATGAACCATTAAATTAATTCACATTTTGCATTAAGAATAGGTAAATAAATGCGACTACATTCTTACAATTCAACGTTTAACCAGGCAATCCATTCAAATACGATTTTTTTAGTTAAATTTATTGCGCTGGGAGGAGTTGTTTTTTAGTGCTACGTTTCAACGCAAAAATAAAAGTAATTGCTAGGCAGTCCATGTTAAAAAAAAATAATAATTGATAGAATTCTGACATCTTTTCGCACTTAACAATTCCCGTTTTTTATGTCTCTTCTTTTCTAAAGCACTTTGACATCTTTTTCGGCCGTTCGAATGCTTTAAATATTTATGTGAGATATTATCTCTGAGGCATTAAGCATTTAAATATATTTTTTTTTCTTATTACCCTGCCTCACTGGTGAGACTGTTAAGAACTATCTTATTACTTCCTTTCCAGTGATAAGAGATTCATTAAAAATAGATGAAGCACTAAAAGAATGGAAAATATCTTTTTTAAAGTGGATGTTTTTAAAACGAGAGCTAAAAGAATTTACTTTTAGCTGAGTTTCTTAAATCATTATGTTTAGAATTTCTTTGTAAATTTAATACTTCTCAGTTAAAGTATCGAAATTTTTTAAAAAGTAAGTTGAAATAAAACAATTACATTTATAACTTAGATTTGCTTACGTGTATATAATTAGATTTGCAAGATGTTTATAATTAACTTTAAACTTTCAAAACGCTATACAAGAGCCACTGGTCCATCCTGACGAATGCTATTCCTTTTAAGGCTTTTTAAAAGTTGAACTATAAATATAATGATCTATATGATGATTTTAATTAAATGATGGATGATTTTAATTAAAGTTGAATTTTCAAAAAGCATGATTTCAAAAGCATGGATTTTTTTTCTTTTGTCGCATCTTGATTTCTTAAAAGCAATGGAATGGCATAAGAAATAAAATTGTTCGAAATAGTTTATTTTGTATGAGTACACGAATATTTTTTTATAGGAAGCTAAAATTTACTTAAAAACTCGTTTAAACTTAACTAATATAAACGAGATACAGTTTATTATGAAATATTCTTTTTAGCATTCATTTAAACTTATATTGGACATTTTACATACAAATAAAATTAGTCACTAAAAATTTTCTCACATCCAAAATGATTATAGAATTGCTTTTATTTGTTAGGCTGCCTAGTATTCCTGAACTTGACTGGATTTCCAAGTCCTACTCGAGACACAAATGTGAAACAGTTTTTCCTTGAAGGAATTCAAAGTAGACAATCTCCTTTTACATAGATCTCGATTCAACAATGTTATGGCGTAGTAGAACCCTCATGTAGCTCTTGTGTCAGAATACCTTCAATATCATCAACCAAAATAACGACTTACAAACAAAATTTGAATAATGTCACACAAACATATCACAGCTCAATCCAATCCTTTTCCCCCAAATAAAACTTGCTGCTATCATCTCCAGCAAAACTCAATCCCTTTCTAGTTAAACCAACCAGGAACGTTCCTCCACCAACACGCCCTAATTCAAACCTCCACAGTAAAAACAAAAGACATTCCTTCCCCACCCAAGACAATGAAACCGAATCCTTCATTTGTATTTTCTTTTGTTTCGGTGTGGATTCAGGTAAAGAGTTTTCCCTCGCTCCAGCCAGCAATGGCTCCCTGGAGCAACGACTCCCTGGAGCCATGTGGGCTGCAGTACTTTGTTCCGGGGTGCCGAGCACAAGTGTTGTGTTTCTATTTCTAGGTTTGTTGTTCCTTTATTCGCCCCCCCCCCCTTCCCCCCGAAAGTTGGCGTCAGCACTGGGACTGACGTCGAACAGACTTGATTGGGTATGCTTGTGGTAACAGATTTTCTCACTTAACTTGCTTTCTGTCGATATGAGGATGTTAGGTTATTATTCAGTTAGGATATTGAGTTTGGTATGAAGTTGCCATAGGTTGAAAGATGGTTATTTTTACGTGCGATAAGATATGTTTTGTTGAGAGGTAGAAATTCTATTTAGATATTGGCAGGGAAAGTATTTATATCCAAATAAATATTTATCTTATTTCTTAAAGTTAATCTGCATCAAAGTTAGTGAAATGAACAATGAAATTGATTGGTTTTACTTTCGGATATTCATATCACGAGTTACGTATTGAGTAGCGGATATTCATTTTGCGAGTTATGTTTATTTAAGTTGATATGAAATTAATGTCAATAATAGACTAGTGGTGAGTTCAACTTAATTTGTTTGATTGTTTTGGATTGAATAGAATTTATACGTATAATTTACGAAAAATAAATATTGATCACAACCACAACTAAGTTTTGGGATACTTCTACAAAACACTCTGAGAATTTTAAATGATAACATCTCGAGATAACCAGCTAGACTTTGCATGCATAATTAACATAAGTTTTCACTTGTATTACTTTTTTTTCGATCCATGTTGAACTAAAACTCGAGTAATTTGAAACGGAATATAATATACTTTATAATAACTATTATTTATTTACATACTTGAGTATTTAAGATGTTTTTTAAAATGAGCTGTGTGGGCATGATAGGAAACAAACTATTTTTAAGGGCAGCCTTAAGTGTTTATTTAATATCATGAGATACTTCTGAGAGTGTGGTTGCCCTCGAAAAAAGTGATGTTTGCCAAATTTATCTTAGCGGATGATGAGTGCGGTAAAATATTTAAATTTATGTTTCTTTTTAACAGTCATTAATTGTGAGCTGCTTAGTTTTTTTTCCCCTATAACCCAAATATTTCTTTATTTAGGCTAAGGAGTCCACTTTATTCAAAATTAGAAAGTAAATATAAAAAGAATTAATACTAAAAGAAAGTAATACTTAAATAATAAAAAGAATTAACGAATACTCAAGTCAGCAATGATATTCATAATGAATTACATTTCAATATGGAATATTTTTCAAATTATGATACTTAATTTTTTGCTAATTTTTATTAGTATTGGAGGTAAAATTGTAACTTGACTGTCCGTACGTCATTTTGAGTGTAGTCCTTGAACAGATTACTTCAGTCGGACCTTATCTTTATAAAATGCTAATGCAGATTACCAATGCTAGAAAGTAGTAAATAAAATCACTTTCCCTAAACCCTTTGTCCAAACTGTAAACTTGCTTATTAATCGCGTAATTCGTCTTCGCGGCTTTTGATAATCTTGGATCTGACTTAAAAGGAACGTACTAATTATAGCAGACATTAGTTTTGGGCAACTTATCCCTAGATGGATCTTAAAAATGTTGGTAAATTTTACTGTCGTTTCCCACACTTTTGTTGAGAACAATTGAATCTCTAATTGTGAAAAGAGATCGTGTTCCTTAAGTTTTCAATGAGAAATAATCACATTTTACATTTTGCGATAAAATTACTCTACCTGATAAGTTGGTTGGCTGAATTAAATTTTCCATGAGGATGTTACTGCATCCAGACAATTTTACGGCTGGAATGTAGATAGTTATTTTAAGGGGAACCCAAAAATCTAGAAATAATCGATTTTGAAGTGATTATTGTTTATTAAAATATAAATTTTCCCCTTTAAAAGGATACCTCATTTGTAATAATACCTCAATTAAAAGTATTTTTATAATTTTTTGAAGACAAAATTGGTAACTATTAGTGTAAGTAAAACTTTTTTTAAATGGGTTGTTCACAAAACTACATATTTTATTATTCATGTACCTTTATCTCAGAAACTGCACAAACTATCTTCCTGAAATTTTTACCATATATTCCTTTCATGTATCTGTATATACTGAAGTGAGATTTTGTTGTTATTTTAAAAATATTTTTTTGTTTTGGCTTTTTTCTCAAATTTTTTTTTGATTTTTAACAAATGTGTGTGACTTTCACTAAAGTTCGTTTAAAAAAAAAGTAAATCAATCACAATCAAAAGCTAGCTTTAGTAGAACAACAAGTGTCTGCTAAATGCACTGAAAAAAATTAGGCTTCTATTTCAAATACTTTCTGAGAAAAAGGTACATGAAATATGCTAAATTAACATAAAGGATACCAACTCCCCTTAATTTGAAGATTCTTCCGCAGTTAATTTTAAAGAAAATACGCTACGTATTTGGATATCAATTACTAAAAAAAAAAAAAAAAAAAAAAAAAAAAAACTAATTTCAAACTTATTTTTTTAACTATAAATGTTACTAACTGAGGCAGTAGATTTTCATGTAGTCGGCGACTTTTCTGCATCTGAGACATAGGTTTGCCATCGTAACAAATGTGAGTTTCCATTAAGTACACATAAGCACGATGAGGTGAAGTATAAATGTATGTGTTGATCTAGTACACTATTAAACTTAATTAGCTCACAGGCTGGTAATAATAAATTAAATTAGTAATTTAATATGCAAGTTTCCATCAAGTACACATAAGCTAAATGAGGTGAAATATGAATGCATGTATATATGCCAATCTAGTGCACTATTATATTTAATGATCTCGCAGGCTGATAATAGAAAGTAAGCAATTATATTCATTTTTATGTGAATTACTTTGACTACAAAAGAAATTGATTTTTTTTTATGATTATACTATAATATTTTATTGGCAATCACACTTTATTCTTTTATTCCTAACGTTATCATGATTCGTAAAGAAATTGTGAAATGATAGTTCCAAATGAAGTATTGGATTTGATTCTGCCACTTAGTATCAATAAACAATCGATAAAAATGTTTATTGGAACAGTAGGGAAAATAAAATGAAAAATAATATTTGCTTATATTTGGTTGGAAAATAACTGAAATATAAAGATACAACTTTAAGAATATTCCACATCCGAAACAAAACTTTGATTGCATTTTTCAAGGTAAAGTATGAATCAATTTTTCCTAAAAAAAGCAGTATATTAATTTATCATTAGCCAGAATATCAAATTACAATAAAAAACATAAACTGTTACCATTAATAAGAGGATTTGAAGATGTAATGAACCGAACAACAAGCAGATTAGGCATTCATCTAAGAATTAACAAAGCACTAATCCAACTGATACAAAATCTCATGTTAAAGAGATCAGCGTACTTAAACATCACTCACACTAATTATCTTTTCTGATTAAAATGTTTGTTCTCAGCGATAATCCATTAAAAATTTTATATTACCATATAATTATCTCATTCATAAAAATGCTGTTCGTTCCAATGTTGCGTTCTTAATTAAACAAGCATTTTTACTGCTTTAAACAAGCCTATTTTTATTACGTTTTTTTTTCTTTCTGGCATAATGCTGTTTGCACTCATTAATTTTTCTAATTTGTTTAAGCTGTTCATATAAAACACAGTCCATTGTTTCAACCTGGGTGTGTCTTAAAATTCATTATTCGTACCAGGATTAATTTGAGTTCCAAAAAATAAAAGTGCACACATGTTTGTTTGTAATTTGCAATATGTTTGCGTGTATTCAGTAAACTGATTAACTATTTTTTTTTAGACATAAAACTTTAATGAACTCTAAAATTTCAAAATAAACAGAAGACTAATTATATTCTTAACATTAAATACACGAAAACACTACTCTAAAATAAAAATACTACCAGTTACAAATGATACATTTTTCCTTTTGCAAGCGAGTTTTGTACAAAACTGTGTTTTCAATTCAAAAGAATTGAACCCTAACCTCTAATCTCTCAGCGATATGAAAAACACCCTGAAAAAGCAGAAAAGCTGTAAAAAAATTCACCGTGGAAAATAACAAAATAAAAACGAGGTTGAAAACGATATATCAAATATTTCAAAAACACTACCCAGCGAAAAGAATGACAAATGTGCTATTATTAGGGTTCACGCCAACATGTCATTCTAAATTTCTTCCAAAAATATCCCTTTTTTTCTTTCTTTTTCCCGTAACTGGTAATTTACAACTTCTAGGGATTCTTTTCCCGCGTTTTTCATGTTTCGAACATTTCCCGTTCTAGCAAAGATTTTTTTTTTTTTTTCGGTACATTTTTGCGTCTGATGCAGCATGAACTGTATTTTTCTTTTATCCCTGTCTGAAGCAGCCAACAGGAAATGTAAAAATTTTTGGAATGCATCTGGATTGAAGAGGAATATGTTTAGGTTACATTTATTCGCCGTGTAAAATGTTTTTAGTCAAATAGTTTAGAAATAAGTTTCTCTTGTTATATTAATGAAATGGAAGAAAATAAAATCTGTTTTAAAGTAGAGTGAAATTTAGTTTGGTATTTCCTTTATTTTGTCGAATTGAATCACTTCTGGGTAACATTAGAAAAACAAAAACAAAAATTCACGAACAATTGAATGTAGGGAGATGCGGTGACTAATAAAATTCTGATAAAAGTGTTTTTGTATACACAAATAACACATTAAAAAATATTTAGCTTTTAACTTAAAAAAAATTATTATTATCTGACGGCAGCTAACTTAAATAAATTAATCAATTGCTCACTTATAAGTACAAAGCCATTTGTTTATGAAAATATATATGCATATTATTTAGAAAAAAAAATATGTATACATTTTCTTCAAAAACCATACTTAACGAAAACAAAGTCGTCCTACTTTCAAATGTTCATGATTTATCGAGCTTTAAAAATTCCATTACTTATGTTTAGCAGTTAAAATTCCAAACAAGGTTTTACATAATTTAAAATATCTCATGAAACTTTAAAATGGTAAAATTTAGATTTTTCGAGAAAATGTACGCACCAGATGAAAACTGAAAAAAAAAAAACTAATAATACGGACAGTAATTTATATGTAAAAAAAAAGCTTTTTTAATAATAAAGTGCCCCGGAAATAAATGACACCCAGAGTGATTTCAAACGATATCTACGTATTATGAAATTTAAGCTATTATTTCTAATGCTAAAGTGTGATTATCAGTAGTTATTTCATAAATAAATCATCAAATAGAAGTATATAATAATAACAAATCGACACTTACCTTGATTCTAGAAGTAGGGTTAGAGATATATTTGATACTTTAAAAATTTAGTTTGGAATAATTACTGAAAATTGTGTGACTATTTTGTTCCCGTAAGTCGGATAAAAAGGAATTTAGTACTGCAGGTGAATACGCTAACATCTAAACCAATACCCTAGTAGCACTAATACTCTGGCCAATATCACACAACACTGGCTAATTCCGAATGTGAATCGTTGGTAAACTGGCCGTTGCTACGGATCTTGGTCAATCTCTTCCAGTTTTCAATAAAATGTACTGGAAGTTTTGAAATGTTGTTGCATAGTTTTAAAATTTAAATATATGGAATGAACGGAAGGATAAAAAATATATTTTTTAATGGTTTTGACCTGTTTATTTTCCAAAAATTCATGTATTTTGAAACGATGCTTGAGTTTCGGCATGGATTGGCCAATCTTCCTGGAACATACATTGGACCAAACCGCTGTGCTTCTTTGGTAAGTCCTTGCGATTTATCTTAATTTAAAGAATTAATATTTTTGTATTATGTTTCAATAAAAAAGTTTTTACGCATTAGTTATAAGAGACACATTAACAATCTTTAAGTTGTATCATCTGTAACATCGATGCTATTATTGCAAATAAGTTTTTTTTTTTTTCAAAGTTATAAACAGTAGTTAAAAATATTTAAAAAAATAAAATATTTTTAGTTGTTTATGTTTTAGAATGTATTAATTATCTATGTACAGTACGCAAAAAAAAACCAGAACGGTGGATATATCTTCGGTTCTAATTATCGTAGAATCTTACGGTTTGCACCAAAATGTTTTGCTTACGATTTTCTATATATCTGATGCATTTTTTTTTTCTTGAGGGACCGTTTACTAAATAAAAGTAACGCTATCTTCGAAAATTTCAATACGAACCCTTATTTTTTATCATTTCATTCGATTCAGAACACATCATTTACCTTATATACCAAATTTCAATGCATTATGTTGAAAAACACGTCACTTATGAGCGAAAATGTTTCGACCATTTTTTGACCGATCTTCAGGGAGAATTTCCATAAAACGAAAGGTATTTTTAAGATTCTTCTTCACAGCGGGAGAAATCGAACGGTGAATGTGGCGCGTTTCACGAAGATTAAAAAATACAAGTATTAGTCTAAAATTGCATAGAAACTACTTGGATTTATAGTGTCATGTTTAAGATTAATACAAAAATATCAAGTAAACGCAAAAGTAACATAATTTATTTACAACTTTAAAGATGTGTATTCTTCACACGAAATAAATAAAATATTGAAAACTGTAATTGCAGAAATATAACGAATACTACTGATAATTAGAAAATTAATAAATATTAAATGTAGGCATTAGTAAACAGTATTTAGCAAAGCATGAATATTTTACAGAAATATTTCATTATAAACACAAATGTAACTAGATCGTTGAAATCATTTATAAAATGAAAAAGTCACATGATTCAGTAAAATTTGTAAAGGATAACTTATTGAAATTGCTTAAAAAATGTTGTTTTAAATAAATGGAATTTAAAAAAGCAAATTAAAAAAAAAAAAAAAAAATTGATAGTTTACAGAAAAAATAATTAATAATTTAAAAAACTAAAAAACACGCTTTAATAGAAAATCAAACTAAAAAGTAGAAAATAATCTATAGATTAAAAAACTAAGAAACACGCTTTAATAGAAAATCAAACTAAAAAGTAGAAAATAATCTATAGATTAAAAAACTAAGAAACACGCTTTAATAGAAAAGTGAACTAAAAAGTAGAAGATAATTTTAAATAAGTTTGAAATAAGAATAGAGTGATTAACAAGAAATATTTATTTTATCTTACAAAAGCGTGGCGTGCTTTCTAAGATATTTTCATAATGGCTCTACTTTTACCAATATCTGTCATTAAATATTTACAAAAATTAACATCAAGCACCCCACGCTTTTTTACGATAAAATAAATATTTCTTGTTAATCACTATTCTTATTTCAAACTTATTTAAAATTATCTTCTACTTTTTAGTTCACTTTCCTATTAAAGCGTGTTTCTTAGTTTTTAAACTATCGGTTATACGATAATTGAACGTTATGCGATTTTCCACACCTCTAGTTTACCTTGAATTAATCTTTGATAGTTTTCAAAAGTCGTCTACTATACGGTCCCTTAAAGTGAGCGTTTTTTACATTTTCTCTAAAAAATCGAGAACTAATATTCAAAATGGAAAGAAAAAAATTATGGGGGGGTTTTAGACCATGGTAAATCTAATGAAAGCAAAAAAAATATATGTTTCTATTCAAAAAAAAATTTAATTGCTTTATTAATTAATAATTAATTATTAAAAAAGAAATTGATTCAAAAATTGATTGCTATTTAAGTTTGGCCATTTACAAACTACCTTTTGAAAAAAAAATTACTGAAATATATTAATTATTTAAGTATTTATGGCCAAAACACCAACTTTTTAATTTAACATTAATTTATCATTTTCTTTTTATCATTTAAATTACAAACCATTCATTAGAAAATTACGAATTTTTGTATTTCGCATTCTTTTTTAATGCTGAATCCAAATATGTAATAATATTATGAGGTTGCTATTGAACTTTTTAAAGTTTGGTTCTGTTTTAATATGTAGATGACCCCTCGTGATAAAAAAACTACATACAATTATTAAAAACCTTTCACGATTTACAACGATACCTTTTGTTTGTTATTTCAACAATTAGAACAAAAGATATAGCCATCGTTCTGTTTTTTTTTGGGTACTGTACAAGATTTTATTCAAATGTTCAACAAATTTCAGCTTTTCTTCTATGTTTGAACAAACAAACGGATATACAGGCATCGAACAGCTTTGATATCATGACTCTTAAATTGATTAAACTCGATTGAAGGGACCATTCAACTAATAAAACAAACAATCATACATACTTTGAACTAGTTGGTACTTCAAAATACCGGTGAATTTCATCATGAGACTGCTTCAGTATATTAAAATCTTAATTTTCACTTGTTTTGTATGTATTACAATAAGAAAAATATCATTGAGTCTTATTAATTTACAATTTTTTAATATTAAAATGGCAATAATTTAATATATGAATTAAGAATTCAATTAATGAATGAATTCAATTAATAATGAATTAAGAATATATATTTTGAAAACGTACCGCAGTTACATATATAGTTATTTTGAAGAATAAAATGAAGAAAATATTGTTTTATGAAAGAAAAAAAATTCTTATCTAAAATCAATTAGTATGACCTTAATATTAAAAAAACGTATAAATACGCATGTTTACATAGGTCAAGAATAAATTATATACTTAATGAATAATAGAGTAATAAATGTGCATGTATGTATTTTTTTGCAGGCTTTTAGATTAAATACAGGTCTTACTCTAAAACATTTTGAAACAATTTTAGGTGGATTTGGGAAACTATCAGTGGTAAAACTGGGAAAAAACGAAATATACTTTCTTAGTATTTGAAAAAAAAAAAAAAAAAAAAAAAATGAATATTATTTGTTTTATTATTTATAGTATAACTGTTCATGAGCAAGCTGACTAGATGAAGCATGCGAAAATGAAGCTGACAGTCGACATTTTATCTTCATTGTTTTTCTATTCCTATGTGATCTATCAGCAAATGTCTCCATAGATGAGAGCATCTCGTCAAAAAACTTTGCAACCACACAAAGTAGAAAACAGGAAGTCCAAACGAAGCAAACTCACGCAAAGTTGTCAGAACTTGTGCTGTTAGTGACGCCTCTTACATGTCTGACAGGATGCTTTGTTTTGTTTCCAGACAACAGTCCTCGATCACCAGAACTTTGATTTTTTTTACTTGAGAAAAGTTTGTGTCTATTTTGTGAGTTTGTCTTATTAGAAGAAAAATTACGAAGTTTTTTTTTATATAAATGTTTTTTCATATGGTTGTTTACTTTAGCTTATAATATTTTATTTTCAACTATCATAAAAACAATGAATTTTTCTTTAATTTATTTTAAAAGTAATAAAAATATTCTTTTGATATTTATTCTATTTTATAATTTTTTTTTCTTGATTTCTTCCTTGTTATTCTGTCTACCTACTTGTATATTTAACGTTAGAACCAAAATGGAAAAGTATATGTTTAATAATGCAATTCCAAAACATTGTTATTTTTTATTGAAAGTATTATTCATTTTATAGAGAATTTCAAACTGGAATAAAAATACAAAAATATCTTATGTTTTAAAAATGTTTCATTGAATTTCTATTTTCATATTGTCATGATTAATCAAATTAAAAAACTTGAATTTACTTTAAGCAAGACACATGTTCCTGAGATAGCAGATATTTTGTATTGGAAAGACATACCTAACCTAATATACTTTTGTGTATACCGAAGATTTATTGTATACAATATATCGCGGAAAAATAAAAAATAGAGTATTATAATAAAATTGTTTTATTTAAAATCGGTTTTTCACTGAAAAAAAAATAATACTCTTACTGATAGGTGTTTTTTTTTTTTTTTTTTTTTTTTTTTTTTTTAACAAAACTGTTTATATTCTTATTTTCTGACGATTCTAGTTAGGTTTTATAAAATTAATTAGCTTAAAATAATGTTTCTGTGACTACTTTTCAAAGATATGTTAGGCATATTTTTTTACTTGCATTCATAATATAATAGCAATTGCTAATGAACATGCTAGTTAAATGTTTGTTGTCCATAATGTTACTTTAGCTACTTATCAGAAAGTATTTCAAATAGGTTAAATATGCCATTTTAATACAATGGGAAAAAAGGAAGGAAAAAAAAAAGGGATTCAGATTTCGACAAAATGAAGAAAAACAATTCATTAACAGAAAGTTATTTATCTTAAAAGATGTTTAGAAACAAGTGAAGACTATGGTAATAGTGGTTTAAGTCAATTTTGTAGTGAAAATAGAGTTTAGAGGTTTTAAATATATTGGCACACATTAACGGTACCAATAACCAATCCAAGGATAAAAAATTATACCGAACTGAAACGACTAAACATTTTACTGTGCTCTATACGACTTTAAACCTTTAAATTGGGTTTCTTTAAATCCCACAAGTTAAATCAATCTTCTCCCTTGGTTTTCAATTATTATAATTCAGTGAATTTATGATGAACTAAAAACTGATGCAGTTTTTTCTCAATAAAGTAGAATTTAATTAATTAACTGAATTTTAATAGGCAAGAGATGAAAAGTATTTATGAGTTAAAGCTTATCAAAAGATTTTCATTTAAATACTAAACCCTCAGCTATAACAACGACATAGTTGATCTAGTAATTGGGTTAATATTATTATCTGATTATTAGTTTCCAATTTGAAAAAAACAAATTTCATAGAGTTCGATAAATTTAAAACAAGTTCATTTTTGCTCATTCTTTTTAACTTTTCTGATGCGTTTACAGTTTGTCGTTTAACGAGGTATTGTTTCCAGTTCTTCAGCTTCAACACCAGATAGTACTAACTGGTCTATATTTCACATGTCATATGTTATGTGTTTGGTTATCGATCATTGTTTGAATATGATTGCTCAGGAATATAACTGTCTCAGAGTTACATCTTCAATCTTAATTAACAGCTTTGGGCTGAATGAAATCTCGATTGTTAAAAACGTCACATTGACTAAATTGTGTGTCAGGATTATAGCCTAACACATCTGCAGAAAAGGGAGACTTTCTGATCAAAACAGCAAACGTTGTTCGATAAACTTCCTCAAAGAATTATAGTAACTACGAAAAGAGGAAAAAATTGATCCATTCGTTATTGAGGGCTTCCGAAACTATCGGTTAATTGAAGTATCTAAGTGTCCTTAAATTCACATTAAGATAGTGCATTAAGTAAACAGAATCATTTCAATTGAAGAAACATGTTAACCAGTTTAGTTTGATTAAAGGTCCAAGCCAGAAAATCATGTGCAAGGTAATTATTTCTATCTATATACAAGGTAGCGATTCTTTTTAAAATGTTTCGTTAACATCAATTTTCCCGAGAAAAACTTCATTGATAATGACGAAAAATATAAATAGTGTGTCCCACCCTTTTCTTCTTACACCACACCGCTTTTCAAGCCTCAAATATTTACCTACAATAAAGACAAGCAAAAAAGTGCCTTGTTCGATGAAAACTGTCGAGGAGCTGCCAAAGTAAATTTGCACCAAACACACATGTTAAAATATGCATCAGACTCGTTGTTAGGAGCCCCTCACGAAGAAGGATGACAGCTCTCACAGGAAAAATCAACCTTAACCAGAGTGTTAAATACAGGGGAAATAAGTCATTAGGATAGAGGAGGTTTTATCCTGGAAAGATCAATAACTCACGTTAGGCATTAGTATTCAAAAAGTTTACCACAACTTTGTTTCTCCTGCTCCTTTCTCTCAGTTACAAATCAACATAATCTGATCAGTGTTTATTTCCCTATTATAAAACGTGGAAAAGTTATGATTTATCAAGTACAACAATTTACATGGACAAAAAAATGTTCCATGATAATTACTAGATTGAATTTCAATTGCGATGTAGCTTCGCTACATTTTTATTTAAAATTAGAAGTAATGTTTACGGTTTTAAGGTAAGATATAATAGTATGCTTGTCTTTTTGACTTTATAAACTAAATATATAGACATACGTACTTACCTGAAGTGGTGTGTTGGCAATAGGTCTAGAGGGCTTTTAACCCCCTCCACTCCCCTCTCTCTCTCTCTCTCCCTCTCCCTTTCTCTCTCTCCAAGCTATCAACATATCACTTTCAAAATAAGTAAGTGAAAGGAAAATGATTCACATTTCAAATTTATTTCAAAGTATATGCAGTGTACATTGAAGAGCCAGAAAATCTGGCATATGCAAATAATGGAAGTGTTCAACTAACCATCGTACCGCGATGTGATCGGAAGCATCTATATGAGACAACAGGTATCTGACAAAGCTATTAAATTGGTTCCTGCTGATACAATTGTAGTTTATCGAGATTAAGGTGACTTTGAATGTGGCGATATAGTCGCTGCACGAGAGATGGTACATAATATCTCCGAGGTAGGGAAGAAATTTAGATTTTGGCGTACGACCATTTCAGGAGTGTACCATAAATGTAAATTATCAGGTAAAATTTCAAATCTCACACATCGGTGAGACCGGGAAAAGACCTTGAAAGAATGGAACCCTCGACGACTTTAAGGATAATCCTTAAACAAGATGGACGTGCAACCTTTCCACAAATTACCACGGATTTCAATGTTGGGACATCAATTAGTGTCAGTGTTCGATCAGCTCAAAGATCATCATTGACATGAGCTTTCGAAGCCGAAAGCCCACTCGTGTACCGTTGTTGACTACACGGCACAATGCACTAGGCAGCACTTGGACCCGCCAATACCACCATTGGACTGTTGATGACTGGAAATACGTTGTCTGAGCTGATAAGTCACGTTTTCAATTGAATTGGACAGATGGACATGCACAAGTATGGAGACAACCTCATGAATATATGGACCTTACATCTACAGGGGACTGTTCAAGCTGGTGGAGCCTGTGTGATGTTATGAGGCGTGTATGGTTGGTACAACATGGGACCCCCGATATGTTTAGAGATGATTCTGACAGATGATAGGTACGTAGGCATTATATCTGATCACCTACACCCATTCATGTCCATTGTGCATTCCGGACGGACTTGGACAATTCCAGCAGGACAAGGTGAAACCTATCAACACGTCATGAGTTGCCCCAAATTGGCTCCAGGAACACTCTTCTGACTTTAGGCATGTCCTTTGACCACCTAAATCCCCAGACATGAACATTATTGAGTATATCTGGCTTGCAATGTACTGTTCAGAAAATATCTCCTTCACCTCGCCCTCCTATGGACTTGTAAGCTGCCCTACAGGATTCATTGTATGAATTGCCTCCAGGATACCTTCAGGCATTATTCGAATCCATGCTATGACGTGTTGTTTCACTTCTGCGTGATCATGTTGGCCCTACACGATATTAGGCAGGTGTACTAGTTTTTCAGGCTCTTCAGTGTATTTCATAATATTACCAATCAATTTGAAAAAGAAAAAAAAAATTAAATACGATCACTTACCAGCTGACATTTGTCATTTAAGAAGTTTTATGTTCGTTCATTGTGCATTTTTTTTTTTTTTTTTTTTTTTTTTTTTTAATTTGGCGTTACCCAAATAATTAATTAGAAAAACCAAGGTAATTTCAGTTAATGAATCCGGTTTGAATAGTTTGCAAGGTAAGTTTTAAATTATGAGTTAAGCAGTAGTGTTGTACTTTCGTTTTAAAGATTACTTACATTTTGGAATCTACTTCTCAAAAGAAGTTCAAAAGGAACAGAACGACTTTTACCAAAGGGAAGTATTGACAAAATAAAGCATCCATTAGCAAATTCGGATATTTTTTCTTTCTCGCTTTTGTCCTGAGTAAGATTTAGCATTTACTTTTTCTTTTGATTTGTGTAAGGATGAAAAAAGAGACCACCATTAAGAGTAACTGTACCCCGCTTTTGTAGTTATCGGATTCTCCAAAAAGGTTCTCTTTTCCTTTGTGTCAATGATGGTACTAATGTCACTCCCAGAATACAAGGCGTAAATTAATATTTGGTGAAAGAAATTTGGGGATACCTCCGAAGAAATAGTATTCCATTTGTAAGAAAGGTATATATTTCATGAGAAACCACATCTGCTTGTTACGATTTTCTATCACGGATATGGATTTTCATGTACGATACATGTATCATGTTTGAATATTTTTAGAACAACAGGGATATATATTGAAAGAAAAACCGTATGCCTTATTTTTAAAGCATTATCTTTTTCGAAAAAACCTTCTAGATAACAAATACATATAGCATATTCTATAAGGATAGAATGCGAAGAATATCTGTACATAAAAATAAATCGCCTTACATTTGCAATTTTTGTGTTCGAACAGAATTAAGTTTGTCGATAAAAGAATAAGGCATTGCATATTATTTTGTTTGACGTTAGACTCTTTTAGCATCCTCTTTGGTTTTAGATCTAAAAAATAATGGTAAAGCATTCCATTTACATATTTTACGCGTGCAAAATATCAAAATTACCTTGTTTGCAGAGTAATCAATTAGTAGGTGAACAACTGTCTGCAACGTTTTGCATATTATAAACGCTTTTGGAGTATAATTTTATAGTTTAATTTAAACTCAAATTTGTTAAGGTAATATATTCATACCTGTAAGTATATATTAACAAGTTGAATTCTCACTTTTAATGATTAGAGTCCAACTACAAATTATTACTTTACATGATATTTGTTATACGCGTTGGGCACTTTTATAATCCTCTTTGGGTTTAGATCTAAAAATAATTGTAAAACATCCCATTTACATATTTTATGCATTAAAAATATCAAGATTGTCTTGCTTGCCAATTAATAATTTAGTAGGTGAAAAGTTGTCTGCAACATTTGCGTAATATTTTAAACGCTTTTGGAGTATAATTTTATATTTTAATTTAAATTCAATTTGTTAAGGCAATATATTTGTATGTACCAGTAAGTATATATTAACTAGTAGAATACTAAATTTTAATGCTTCGGGTCCAACTACAAATTGAGTTCTGAGTTGAAAACAATATATACGCCAATCCTTAATAAAAATTTAAGGATTTAGAAGCATTAGGAAAATCAATACTTAGAACTCCCTCTAATCATTAGTGAAGAGGGAGCTCAAATATCCAATTTTCATCTTTGACACATCACTAATGCAAAAAAAAAAAAGCTTATACAAAGGCTCTGTTTGGCCGTCTGCAGCAAAATAATAAACAAAAGAAACAGTTAATAAGCGTGGTTATAAAACTACCAGGTGCTGTTTTCTAATAGGAACTCTTTGTTTGTACGACATGTCATATGCAAGATCTTGTCGAGATCTAGGAATGCGGCAGTGTTCTGCAGCCAAGTCCGATGTCAAAGCGGCACACATGCAAGTGTATATTATGTTGACAGAGCTTAGGCCCTTTTTCGACCCCTCACAGCTCAGCTTCTATTATACCCTGATTTTTTCCCATCATGTTGCCCCAAGTGAGTAGATGAAAAATAACAACGTAATTGTTAACATTGGACAAGGGAACAGGATAAGAAAATCATTTGAAAATCGCTGAAGTCACCGGAATTTTGTTCTTCTTCTCCTACTGGTTTTTCTTCTTCTTCTGGTTGAAAACAAAACTTTAGATGTCTTTGTGGGAATTAGTTTAAATTAGAATTTTAAATTTAAAGACATTCAGACGTGGAGCCAGAAAAGCATCGTAACCCTTCCAACATTCGCCAGATGTCAATCAAAGAGCGACGTGGCGTCATATAGTCTCTGAGAATACCAGCGCCGATTGAAAAACCCACACCTTTTTCTTCTGTGATTGGTCAAGAGTTTCACCGCAGGAGAAACTTTTAGTCTAGCCGAACTCTTGTGTAAAATTTTCCTTTTAAGGGAACATACAATCTGCCGTCGATCCAATCCCGAAAAGAACGCGATTTAAGCCTAAGACGATGATTATTTGTGGAAGAGATGACTTAATATTCTCGTGATTGTTGACAGAAGAATTTGATTTTCAAAGGGAGGTTAGCAACTGTTATGAACTTTGGAAAGGTGATTGTTACGCTAAGGATTAACCATGAACGTTGACTGGAACATTACTGGAAACTGACGCTGACTGGGACAACACAGAATATCCTTTTGGGTATGTATAAGGAAAAACATCTATTTTGTTTAATTAATGTAAAATCTATTTTAATATTTAACTTCATTTGATAAAGGTATCTAGATATTTAAGAAAAATATTTTTGTATTAATGAAATCAAGTAAGCTTGATAACGGTATTGTTGAGAAATAATTTATTGATTGTAAGGGGATATCCTATTAAGTTATTGCGCACTGGAAAGAAATTATCCGAGAGAAACAGTCAACAAGTATTAACAAATAATAAAATGGATGAAGTACTTGCAACCCACAGTAATAATGTCAGTAATATGGAAGGAATGCTTCCAGAAAATTCGGTAAATGCTTTCTAGGACGAGGTTGACATGCTTAATAAGGATTCTGTGGGTTCTTGTGGTGCAAATCCTAATTCTGGTGCGAAAGATATTAATGAAATTAATAGTGTTGTTGTAAGCCAAACTAATAGCATGAATCCTTTTGAAAGAGTAAACTCAAATAAAACATGGGATAATATCCCTGAACATATTGCTTTTAATCCTGAAATTTAATTGTTACCGGGAACCCACCGTATGAACCGCAAAAGTCTAATATTTTTGCTTAGTGGGATGTATTATTATTATCATTATAGATTATTATTATCATTATAGATTATTATTATTATTAGTGTGAATTTGTGTTATCATTATTGTGAATTATTGAATGATAAGGTGTTCAATATGAACATGTTATAAAGTATTTTTTGGAAAATGACATGCAGTATTATTGTATTATTTTATTAATATTTCCACAGTTTTTATTAGTACAATGAACGGTTGTATTATTCAAGATTTTATTAGTCAGAGTGAGAGGAGGTATTATTTTTATTAAATTTTATCTGTCTTTATTTAATTTATTTTAGATACTAGTATTAGAAGAAATGAGATATAGAAGAAATATGAAAGAGAAAAAATTGGGTATTATATGAATGATTAAGATGAAAGAATAATTATTAATTGTTGTGTCTTTAGAAAAATCTAAAGTGTAACATAAAAGGTTTAATCTGGCTCACTAAGGAAAGTTTTTAAAAGTTACCACAGAGGTCTATGAACTTTTGTCGTTTAACAAAAGAACCTTTTCCTTATATAACTGTATTAGTACTAATTTTATGATATACAGTGAGAGTAGATTCATTAACAAAGGATGAATTATACTAAATAAAAGTTTAAAAGTTAGGTACTCCTCACTCCGACTATGGAATTTATTTTACAATATTTTGAATAATTCAAAGTGTATAATAACCTTTATTTTGAGTGTAATGTATTTTAAGTCTGTTCCTGTTATGATCCTTGTGTCAAGAAAACATGTTTCGAACAAATATTTCTCCATTGTGTGCTTAACTATGTTTTGGAAAACAATCTAAATATGATATTCCTTCTGCCTTTGTATAGTGAGAAAGTGGGTGATTTTTGACTAGTTTAAGACAAAATTCAAAAAATTTTGAAATTTTATACATTTTTCCCTTCTTGGCGGAACCATGACCGTCTTGAGAGGGGGGGGGGGGGTAATCTATTCCCTTTGGAACCTTCAATTTCCGATTTAGAATTATCTAGTATTTTCCAGTGTTAGCGGGAGACGCCTTGACCAATCGAGCGTCATTACTAAACCTATAAATGCTCCGTACTTAAGTTTTCCACGCCTTTTAATATAATCAACTCTTGGAGCTACCCAAACATCATCCCGCCTCCTCCCTTGTCTCTGGAAATAAACTTGTGTGCAACTCATCCACGATTGTTTACTTATAACGGTCAGCATCCAAGTTACAGTTATATATGCAGTGTTTCAAACACAAAAACCAAAAGAATAGCATTTCATTTTTCCCAAGTTACAGAAATTAATTAGTTAAAATAATTCAAAAATGAAACCCTATGTCAGTATTAGGAAATGCTCAATTGAATACTTCAAGGTCTCAATCGGATGCCTAGTAACTCAAAAGCGAAGTATTTTCCAGGAATTGAGAATAAAACCCAGGAAATGAATGCCTGATAAAATTAATAAATATTTTATCTTCTATTCAGTCCTCTACAGTCCTAGACAAAAAGAACCTGTAAACCACCACGAAATTTTAAGAATAAGCTTTAATAACAAAAAGGAAATAGGCAAAAAACTTAAAAGTAAATAAAAACAAGGTGCACGTTATAGTACCGAAAAATAGTTTCGAAACGGCATGTGCTTTTCTTTTGTTGTGAATTTACACCTTTTTTTTTTCTTTTCTTTTTCCTTTTCAATTTGCAAAATCCAAGGGGTGTAAGCACGCCCCATTTCATATTTCTAAGGGCTCCCATGCAAAATATAGATACTTTGGGGAAATCAATTATGGCTTTGGTTCTCATATAAATATATTATTTAAAAAAAAGTTTTAGGAAAATATGTTTGTTTTCAAAATTTTTTTTAGTCATAACCAACTGACAATTTACATACTTCATAATTTTATTAGCGATTTTTAACATAATTAATTGATAAATCAGTTTATTATTTTTCAATCGATGTACACATCTCATTTTTATCCAAAAGCCATTACTTTTAATTCTCATCATTTTACGAACTCAAAGGCATAGACTCTGCGTTTAGAGTGTGTGCTGATTGACTTCGATTAACACAAATCTCAGGTATAGAGCAGTAAATTAAACAGTTTCTAAAGTTTATTCGAAAGATTTTCAAACACTTAATTACATTATATCTGTGATCATTATTTTTTTAAATATTTAATACTGCTTTTACGTCAAACTTACATTTGTATCTAATTTTAAAGTCATTACACACACATTAAATTTTCTCCTTATTTAATAACAAGTTTTGAAACAACTTACTTTTCAATAGCGTGATACATATCATGCATGTTTCTATAGAAGGGTTTTATAGGTACTACATTCAAAAGATACATTTATAGGTACTGGGTTACGTGAGTATTTTTAAGGTATACATTTAAAAAGTACTCACAAGACCCAGTAGTCATCTTTCAAAATCTAAAAGGAGTTGAACGAACCGATACACTAGGCATTTGGAAATGAAGACCAATCAACATTATTAACCAAGATGATTTGCATATTAGCTCGTGCCCCCGCTGCTTTTCAACTGCTCAATCTATCTACCCATCTCATTTTCATCCCAAAGCTGCTTATCTTTGCTTACTAACGCCTGGTCACTGCACACATAGCTTGGTTGCTTTGCACCAACTGTCTTTGACTACCGCCATATTCGAAGCTGATGACAATGAACAGTTTCCTTATCGGCTTGTCTTCGAATTGCGAAGATGTCTCAATGACAATCAGGGAGGGGAGGACAAAGACATACCTTCCGAGCCCAATTATGGAACTCCATTGTTCTCCAGACTCCATTCCGAGTTCTAAGACTAGGAAACTTTGGCTAAATTGGGGATTTCCCCTTTCCCTCTCCTCATGTCTGCCGTCATCAGTACAGATTGAGGAATTTAATTAATTCCGTTGATTGTGTGTACCGCCTCTATCTCAAGTAATTTTGCAATATTAATCATATATACCTTTTGATGAACACGTGCGAGTTAGTTACGTGTACATTCGAGGAGTTTATAGTTCTGTGCTAGTTGAAATGAACGAACCGATTATGATAATATAGAAAGAGTGATTGTGAAAGGTTTGATAGGATAAGAAGAGTTGGTGAAAGATACCACCGATTATAATTCATGTTGATCCTGAATGGGAAGAATTATTAGAAGATGGTAATGCTAAGCTTGGTAATATAGTAAAAATATAACCTGTTATTAATTATAGAATAAGGAGCGCAGGACAAACAAGCTTTTCTTAGTTGACCCGAACTTATTAAAAATAATGATAAAAAAAGAGGAAATAAATGTAAATTGGTGCAATGGAACAGTGTTCTTTCACTCATCGCAGTGTTTTAAAATCTGGCAATACTAGCTTGTAGTTCAGGACTAAAAGGCAATGCAATACGTGAGAAATGCGATGTATTCTACATTATAGGAAATAAAGCTCCAAGAGAAGATAAGTTCCGACACCATGATGGCAACAAGAGATTGTGGCGGATTCAACTTTAAGTATAATGTTTAAGATCATAACTATAAAGCCTGCACACACACACACACACACACACACACACACACACACACACACACACAAAACCACTCGAGAAAAGTTAATCATAAACTAGCGACGGGCAAGAATACTTTCGACAGTCGGAGTTTTGGAGTGCCAATGACAATTTTCATCATAGTAACTTAGTGCATTACTATCAACATTGACGACTGTATTGTTTTCGAGTCATTTGATTGTTCTTTTATTATCTGATTGTATATTTTACTTATTGTTTCCAACAAGGCCTGTGGGTGTTGCAGACTGATCTGCGGTTTGAGTGATGGGCCGCGATGCTTAGCGGCGGTGGTTGTGCTGATGTGACAACTCTGACGGCTAAGACCAGAGGCAGGTGCATGAGATTTGGTGCTTATGATCCTCCCCCTTTATGAATGTTGCTCGCTTAGATGAATGGGTTACCTGGCGTAGTGGACATGGAACGTTTTGGTCGTGGCTGGAGGGACATTGCTGACTGAATGATCGAGGTTTAGAAGCTTTTTTTATTGCATTTACGCATCAGACTAATTTTGTTCATCGTATATCTAAGGGTTGGTCGACTTAAATAAACTGAATTGTAGGATAAATAACATCATCACTTAATATTACTTGTGTTTTAAATCTTTGTTGGTGTAAAGAAAATTAAATCTAGGGTATGGTAGTTGAAAATTATGCTCTCAAAAATTACTATAATAGTGTTTATTATAGAAATCCGTTAAAATTGTTTTAAACTCTTTCATTGGATTCAACAAATGGTCAAATAGCTCAGAACACAAAACTTAGTGAATTACGTCAAACTGCAGCATTTACTAATTTTTTTCACACTGTACTAATTTGTTTGTTGGAGTAATTTTAATTTCTGATGAGCCTCTTGATTTGAATAAAAATCCCAAACATAATTATTTTGAAAGTTTTTCTTGTATATCTATTTTCCTGTGGTATCTTGCATGTCTATGTATATCTTGTATTTCCTGTGGTTTTCTTGTATTTTCCTGTGGCAATTGGAAACGTCATTAATTGTGATGTGGCATAATTTAATGAAGTCAATAATTACATTTGTTCAAATTAATAGCATGTAACTCGTACTGAATTTTAGAAGTTTCAGGTAAATAAATACGAAATATATTATTACCTATTGAATAAAATGTGTATTTATAGTTTACAAATCCCACTTTCATGTGAAATAAACTTTTAAATATGTAAACTTAACCCTAATATATTATTTATGTGATTCTAAAATTATACTACCTATGTGATTCGTTAAATAAAATTGTACCCAATAGATGAATAACAAGTCGAAGCATTTTATGTTTTGCAGTTCCTTGTTTAACTCTGCAGTATAGAAAACAAAAAATGATCGAATGCCTCTTTATAAACTGGTGTTTAACTCTACAAAATGTGGTTTGGATAAGAAAATAGGACTTTGGATACGAAAACTCAATGTCTACATCACTTTAAAATATCAATGAAGGAAAACAAACTACTTCCTAAATTATTCTGACGTCATTATAAAATATTATCTTGCTATCAATTCCTTTAAACACACTCCCCTTGATCACAGATATTATCAATATAAGCTCAAACGAAGCCAAATTATAGAATCTTCTGCCAGACAGAAATTTGTATCATTTATTTAAACGCGATCAACAAGATTACGCTCACTACTAGAATACATTCAGATGAAGTTAAACTCAAGAATCCTGCATCCATAACAATTTTACATCGCTCATTCAAACAAAGCTTTCGAAGCACCACATTCTAGTTTCAACAACTGACACGATAACAGTCGTCTAATCTCTTGGTTAGTGCCTTTTATCGCACTGTTTCTTCGGAATTACTTCTCGATCTCAATCAATCATTTGGGGAGCATTCCCCTTGGAAGGAAGTTGCCTCAACCTCAAGTATGCCTCGGCGAGTGCACAAATTAAGGCTCAAGGGCAAGTAGAGGTCACAGTGAGTCGTCTATCTTATTCCCGACAAATTAATCCAGAGGACTGCTGGCATCGCGTGTTTGTGCTGGTCATTTGCAGAGAGAACTATTCCTGCTGGTGGACTTTAACAGTGATGTGGATCTTAAATGAAATGTGTTTAATGGAAAGATGTATTGAGGTGATCAGTGTGTGACAGCTAAGAGTGGACGAACGCATATAAACACCCTTATTTGGATGAGTTCTTTATCATATTAGACACCTCAAATGATCTACAAGATTCGTGAGAGTGGAATAGAAATCTGATTTAAAAAAAGGTGTTTATGATAAAGAAACATGAGGAATGGATATTATACAGAGCGGGTGGATGTAGTCAGGTAATTGCAATCAAAGAAATTAATATGCATTATTTTCATAGTTAACAGTCTATGTAGGGAGTTGAAAAAGTCTCAAGTTGTGTAATACTCAGTTGATTCTATTAAAAACGAAATGATTTATGTGTTCCCAGGAAGCACATTTAAAAACCAAGATTGGCAAATTCTGATCGAAATTCGAGCATAGTTCCAAAATTCCCGATTTCTTTAAAATAAACATGTCGAAAACATCACAACTCATTTTTTTTGCCCTCCGTGGTAAAATATTTCAATTTTAAAACTGGACATCAGCATTTTTAACTTCTCGTATATTTTATCCAGCATAAGGAGAGATGGGCAATATCTGTAACAACGGCTGAATTAAAACGTTCCAAATCGGGATTTGACAAGTGCAATTGATCAGAGTTTGTGTGCTACTTGTGTTAGGGCATCCTGAAGAGTAGCTGATTTGCACAGTGTTTAGCTATTTAAATTACAGGTTGATTTTAAATTACGTATACAGATTATAATACGTCCCCGAAATATATTTTGTTTTTATTTTTCTTGGCCTACCATACAATTACATTTCTAATTGGGAATGAAATTGTGTTAGATGCATCTAAATTTATTATTAGCTATACAATTTGTTTTGAAAATTTACGGCTGTTATATTCATATAAACTAACAACATGATGCATATCTTGTACTGCAGCATATACACTAATTAATTTATTATTATTTTTTTATGCTTTTCACCCGAAAAGCAAATTTATTGCTAAAGCACCATTAAATACCATACGTACCTAAAGAGACTCGGAACCCATTCTTATTTCTATAGCTCCAAACCCTTTTTATGACTTATATCCTGACAATGATGAATAGACTGTCAAATGCGTTTAGCCACGGAACAACAAAAATATCCATGGAAATAACATATAACTTGTGGAAGACGATTAATTCTGGAAGAAATAGACGTAAGAGAAAAAATGAATGTGGTTAGGCTTGTGTTCAGCACCCCTTTTCTTCTGCCATTCTTCTCAGTGGCAGCTAGTTTACCCTCAATGACTTTTCGTAAGTTAGTTTTGATTCACTCAAAAGGTGAATAGAGGCTTGTGATGTCATGAGAATCTGAATCTATGTATTTTGACAAATGGAGCGGTTTCATTCGCTATGAATTTTGTCGATTATCAGCTGGATATTGCAATTCGGCGAGGTGACATATAAATGAAAAATGTAATTGATGTTATATGTGATAGTAGCACAGTGTCCTGGTGAGTTGAGGCATCAAGCTCGCAATCGGAAGACAAAAGGTTTGGTCTTATCTCGCCGAACAACAGTGTGTACCATAATAATTGGGGTTGGTACATATTAAATCAGTCGCGGACTGAATGTTCAATGATTGGTATTGTGGGGTTCTACTCTAAATCGACTAGCTTTGTTTCTGCATCGATAGCCACCAACCAGACTATCTGACGGGAGCTATTCTTCTGCTGGACATACAGTACTGGAAACTATTTATATTGAGTAGGACTGGATTAATTCATTGGTGTTTCATTATCACAAATCTTACAATTTTCTTTAGTTAAGATTTCATTGAATCAAAATCATATGCATATTCACAAGAAAAGAGAACGCCAGATATTGCTTATAAAAAAAAGAATTCCAGCTTATAAAAACAAATATTTCTATTATTTGATAATTTAGATCTTGATATACAACAGCTAGTGAAACAAACTTTCATTTTGACATTTCAATTGCGAATTAAGCTAGATCTTTTCATCAATCCGCACCGTGTTTCATGGACGAACGTTCTAAGAAATCGTTCTGTTTTAATAGGATTGCCAAAGCAGTATTTCCTAGCCCGGATAGATCTTTTCCTTCCATCCATTTCAACCTCCTTCGGTATAATCGCCTTAACATAGAACCGCCGAAATCTTCCTGAATGCAATATTAGTTTCTCCGCTGTATCCTTCATACAGTTTAAACATAACTGAAACTTGTAAATTTGATTTTATAAAATTCATTTTATTTTATGAATTTTTTTTATAAAAAACGAGTTTCTTAAATTATTTTCAAATACTTATATAACTCGGCTAACTAGTTATTTAAAAATAATTACAATTTGATCCATTTTCTATCAGTTGAAAAAATGTCTATTATAAGCAAATTTCAAATGAGAAACAAGATATTCGGTAACTTTTTCTGAGTTCTGTTTTATTCAAAAGTATATTTCTTTCACCGTGACACTGTTCCGACAGTGCAAGAAAAAATCCATCGGGGAACTTAAAATATCGATTTTTGTTCAGCTCAAATTCGGATCCATTTTCTCCAATAATCCATTTATAACCGCAGTGTGTCGTTCTAAACACGTTTTTCTACTCAAATATATACGTATAGGTAGAGAGCATTCCAAAACACGAAAAATATTTCATTTGCCGAAATAGAAGGAGTTCATATAAAAATTATACTATTTTATTTAATCATAGAACTTTATATTAGAAAAATAATCTAAAATATGTTTATATTTCTAGATAAAATTGTTTTGATACCATATAAAAATATATGCTGTATGGTATTTTGCTTATCAGCGTATCTCCATCCTTTAGCCCTCCATCAATTTCTGCTCAATCTCAAATTTCTTCAACACCACCGCTTAATTTTATATTCAAGATACAATACAAAAAAAAAAAAAAAAAAAAGCCCTTTTTTTAACAACATTTCAAGATTATGTCTGTAATTGCTAGTTAAGTAAAGAAACTTACCCAAAAGTATTTTCTTCAGAAAATAATAAAATATCATAAAAATGTTGTATTATCTACGAATTTATAGAGAGTTGGTTTTTGTTATTGTAATATTAAAAATTATCAGAAATAGCTATTTATGTTTCAAGAATAGCATCATTTACTTATTTGGTTGTATTTTAACAAATGAAAGACATATTTAACTATATTGTATTTTTTTTAGTATCGTTATAATATTTTCCAAAAATAAAACATTTCTCAAACGTACTCCTGCATGCTCATGTTCAATGGTATAAATATTCAACAATAAATTTATTCTATTTATACATTTACTCATGATCATGATATCCCATTCCGGCGGTAATTCTTTCAACCACAGTAATATCTCAAGGTACACGCCCCAAGCATAACTCATTGAAGGCATTCAGATTAAGAAACCCAAAATTGTCACTTACAAATGATACTTTGCATTATCTCAAACGAACATTAAGCAGAATAACACATCTCATCCAGAATTTTCTTTGGCAAATCATCGGGGACGAACGATACCAAAGACAACCTGAACGTTGATTACAGCGATATGGCGAGCAACTCGAATGTGCCTCTCTGAGAACTCGAACTTTCCTGGCGAACAAAATTACATTTTGGATCCGTGGGGGGAGTGGGGGGGGGGGCTGCTCTGGAATTTGTCAAGTTGGCAAGCGAAAGTCAAATGACGTTTCCAAATTAGAATATGTTAAATAACCGGGGAGTTCTTTGACACATTCAATTTGGGGAGTCCCCGTAACGAAGCAGCGTTTCGCTTCAGTGGGTCTCTAGCGGCGACTGAAGGAACATCATTCATTCTTTGGCGGGAAAAAGGACCGGAACAATGAAGCTTTTGACTATCGCGTAAAAGTTCATCAGGAATTTCCAGTAAGTAAAACATGGTGGTTGGTGATGCGAAATCAGGTTTCTCGATGTGAAAAAGGGTACATAAGAAATTCAGAAGATCTTTGTTTTTATGTACTATTAGTTTATTTTGTTTTTAGTATTGAATTAAAGATCAAGAGGCAAATTTCCTTAAATCAAACATAAAACTCTATGTCAAGCCTCCTTGTATATTTTCAATCGTTTAAGACCCCATAAGACCAAAATTTTTAGCTAAAATAGGTATTCAAAAAAAAAAAAAAAAAAAAAAAAAAAAAAAACGATCAAGTGCGAATACTCAAAACTGATCATGCCTAAATGAACATATGATTATTATTTTTTTTTATTGTTACAGCAAATTTGCAAGCAGTTCATAAACAAGGCATTTTCAACGTTAATTTTTTACCTCCAAGGGTAATTAGATGCAAATGAGTCTATTGGTAAATATTTATCAAATAAATCTTCAAATAAAGTCTCTAATCAAAGAAACCGGCAATTAGCTGGACTGGATCGAATACTTTTTCTTGAACCAAAATAATCATTCTTCAAACTATCCATTATCATCTATTTCTCAGATAAGTTTCAAAGTTATCCTAGGGAAAGTTTCGGAATCAACAAAGCAGATGGGGGTGGGGGTAATTTATTTTTTAACAGTTAGTTAAACATTTTTCTAAAACAATTCTAGCATGCCACACATATTCTAGTTCTTTCAAATCATTTCATCTATCTCTACATTACATTTTTGTATAAAGCTTGTAAGCTTTCATACTTTTGGTCGAAATTGTACGAAATAATGGGCGAAATTATGCAATAGTTTTCTCTGCAATAATTTTCAAACTTTATTTCTGATTCAAATATATTATTTATTTATTTATTTATTTATTTATTTATTTATTTATTTATTTATTTATTTATTTATTTATTTATTTATTTATTTATTTATTTATTTATTTATTTATTTATTTATTTATTTATTTATTTATTTATTTATTTATTTATTTATTTATTTATTTATTTATTTATTTATTTATTTATTTATTTATTTATTTATTATTTATTTATTTATTTCGTTTTAAATAGGTTTTAAACTATCATCCTTAGAAAAATATTTTTAAAAATATTTTATTTAAATTTTTATTTATAAATTTAAAAATGCTGTGTATTGATGTAAAAACTGGGGATCAAAAGACATATATATACGTCCATGATCCTCAGAGAAGAGCAGCTGTTAAGTTGAAGATATGTGTTTTTAACTTCTTTTTATTTGGAAATGTTTGAATGTGTATAAGCTAACTGTCTACCAAATTGAATTTAAATCGAAAAACTTATTTTCATATTACTTAATTTTATAGTTTAGAATGAACAGACATCGAAGTGTGATATAATGTATTTAGTTTTTTTTAACTTTGGGAAATATGGATCACTAAAAGTAATATAAAATATAAATAACTCTCCTAATATAGCTTTGTCGAATCTATAAATTTACTTAGTCTACGTTTAAGTTTCTGTGTGTAAAATACTTGAAGGCATTTTAAATTCCCTGAAATATTTTATATTGTTTGTCTAATTATTTATCGAGTTGTTAAGGTATGTTCCACATAAAATGTAATAAAGATGAGATCAAGCACAGTCTTTTTTTACTATTTATACAAAAATGCAAATGAACTTCCTCTCGTTTGTATTGAAGCATATCTTTTTCAAACACTACTGGTTCTTATGAATTTAATTATATACACCAATTCAGGACCATATGAATTAGTATACATAAATAAATATACATATAATAACTAAAAAAAGTTATTAAATGTTTTAATCATTTATCAAATGATAAAATATTTGGAATTCTTTTAAACTATATACTATTTCAATTAGGTGAAAGGTTTTTGTAATAACTACTTACGTTTAGTATTTTGTGGTTTTAACATACTATGAATGTTACGATTGCTTGTGTTTTTCCTATAAAATCACATCACATTTACAGACTTGTTGTAGTTTAGACAAATTTCTAGATATTTAAAGTTCAGAAAATATTTATGGACCAATTAAACGTAAAAAAAATGCCAATTACTTCAAATTATAAAACGACTTGTTAAATAATTTAAAATATCAGCAAAAAACTTCTGAAACTCCATTAACTCCTCAATCCACTTTCTGCTATTCTAAACTATTCTTAAAAGATGATTCTGATTGCGAATTTATAATAGCCAAAAATTCCTTTTATATGCATAAAATGTTTTTAATGCTTCACATTTTATACAAATCCCCATTTCCCAAAGGTAACATTTCGATGCAAAATAACGAAGTTAGTGTGAATTAAACTATGTTCATGGGATTAGTTGAATTTGAACCACATGAATAACAGTATTAAATAGATATATATTCTGTCAATCTAGTTTAAATCTCTCAGAGTTTTCTTACCAGTAGAAGGTTAAAATCTATCTCCGCAGTTTAATCCTACCGGGCAGCAGTTTGAATAAACTTCAACCTGCCAGACAATCTGTAATCCTCTTCTCGAATTATATATATTTTATGCGCTTATCTCGAGTAAATAAAGTTTAACATCTATCAGTTTCAATCTATCTAACCAGTAGGTATTGTTTTCTATTACATTTGAAAACCTATATAGTATAGAAAGTAAAGTGTTAATATCTTTTTCATATAGTGTTTAAGTTTTTTCTTGGAATAATGCAGGTAGTTTTCCCACATACGTTATAAAGATATACAGTGTCTTTTAGAAAGGAAACCCTAACTTTGAAATGACGTATCTGCGAGGCTTTGAGAGTCAGAAAGAAGAGACTTGTGGTAGGATGAATAGAGAGGGATAGAATTTTAAATGCAATTATTTGGAAAATTAATTATAAAATTAAATTTGATGTTGACTGTATGTGATATACTGGTGACTCCCATTTTCATTTGGACGGATTTGTCATTAAACAAAACTTGTGAATGTGGGATACTGAAAACCCGTTTGTGTTTCTTACAAAACTAGTAGCAAAAGTGACTGTTTGGGCTCCACTAACCAGTAAAGTCATCAAAGGGCACCGAGGTGATAATTTAGTGAATATTTATTTAATTTATATTCCTTTTAGCGAAAAATTATTTAATAAAGGGTATTTTTTACTAAGTAAATAGCACTTTTCTGATTCTTTGAGACACTGGTTATCGTTCAAATGGATGTAACATAGAGAAAGTATTTGTTTAGGGAAAAATCGAAATCATAAATTATTGTTTAATATAGTTTATTCAATTCCAATAGCACAAGAAAAAATATCAACAATGTCACTATAATATATGTTGAGCAAGTGTGCCAACATAAATTTCCAATATATTTTATATGACATTTACGACAAATTATTCAAGTATAATTGTATGGTTGTCCTATATACAAGAAACGGAATATAAAACCCCAATAAGTAAAATCGCTAACTACAGCGCACTTAACCAAATATAAGACCATAAATTACAAAGCTTTTTTTGAAAACACACCTTAAAAATAAATGACAAAAACCATTTATTGACATTCCGGCGGACATTGCTACAGCATCAATTATTCGACAAAACTTAATAACATTAACTACTTTGCCTTAACCCCCTATCCATACGTTCTGTGATCAAATCCAAACCAAACAAAGCGCAGGAATATATTAAAGAAACGAGATATAAAACGAAACCATTACCCTCGGCAATCCTATCCGTAAATACCATGACCGTTGACATAGCTGTAATAAGGCACAATGGCATGAACAAAAAAACAAAAACAAAAAAAAAAAAAAAAAAAAAAAAAAAAGATAAAGGAGATCCCATGTCATTATCTTTGCAACAGTACAAAAAGGATGGGGGAAAATGTTTTCTCGAGGCTATATTTCCAAGCGGCAGTCTTCCATCTAATAATATGTGGTAGACGATAATCTTTTGTGCAATACCTTGGTTGTGTAAGAATCCTTTATTTTTTTTGTAGGACTAACCTGATGTAAGTTTCTCAAAGGAGGGTACTGTTTACTAAATCTGTCAAAGGGGGAGAGTACCCCTTGTACTTTGAGGTAAATTATGAAACTCAAATACAAATACTTCGTTCGATTGTTTACCTGTGAGATATAGAATAACGAGTGAGATACAGAATACAGATTTTATATTTCAAGACATGGATACTAAATAGGATACTGTTACAGTTATGATTGAAAAATTTGTCGTTTATGTCATGTAATATGTCTCTGAATATTAAAATGTTGCCTCCCTTACTCACCAAATAATCTAATGACATTATTAATATTTATTATTATGCAGTTTAAATTGAATGAATCGCGTAGAACAATAAAATTTGAGTTTGGTAATCGGTACATTTGAAAACATCTCTTTGAAATTAAATGTTTTCTATTTCCATAGAATTATTTTCTAAGAAATATAAATAATTATAGAAACAGCAATTTTAAAATAAGTGCATGGCATAATAACCTATTTACCTATTTACTAAAGAGTAAACATTTAAAAAATAGTTTATGCAAATAATACATTTTCTTAAATCCCCAGCCAAACAGAAACAACATTATTCATAACGTTCACAAATATACAAAACATAAAATAATATACCCAAATTAGTCAAAGCATGAATTCACCCAAAAAATTAAAAACAACGAAATAAAACAGTTCACAAATTGTACACAAGCAAACCTTTATTCGACACATCAGACAGTTTCTAATGAATAAACAATTAAACAATCATCCTAAACTATTTGTAACATGCTTAAAATGTGTATAAATCCTTCTTTAACTCTAAAATGACCTAACTGTGAAACAGTGACGAAACAAAAAGAAGAAAAAGGTGTTTTTTTGGATAGACAGTATAGAATTTTAAATTCACCTGTTTGTAGTAATAAGTATAGTTTTGAAATGTGACAATAAACTGTCATAACGGGGAGTTAGTACCCTCTATACCGGTAATGTTAATTTGGCATACTTTATGTACCTTTTTCTCATAAAGTAATTGGCATAGAAGCCTACTTTTTTTCCCAGTGAATTTAGCAGACACTTGCTATTCTACTGAAGTTAGCTTTTGATTTTAATTCATTTACTTTTTATTTTTAGAGGAATTTTCGTGAAAGTCACTCAAGTTTTTTAAAAATAGCAAGTTTTTTTTGGTTGAAATAAGCCAAAACAAAAAATATTTTTAAAATAATAACAAAATCTCACTTCAGTATATACAGATATATTAAAGGAATATATGGTAAAAATTTTGGTAATAATGGAATATACGGTAAAAATAGCTTGTGCAGTTTCTGAGAAAAAGGTGCATGAATAATGAAAAATGTAGTTTTGAGAAAAGGCATTTTAAAGAAAACTTTACTTACACTAATAGTTAAAATTTTTATCTTCACAAAATTATTAAAAATACTTCTAGTTGAGATATTATTACAAATGATATATCTTTTTAAAGGGGAGAATTTAAACTTTGATAAACAATAATAAAATTAAAATCGATTATTTGTAAATTTTAGGTTATCAACTCCCCTTTTAATATAGCTGAATGAGTTTATTTCTTTCCTCATTATTAAAGACTCTATGATACTTATACTGGATAAGGCGGCTCAGATGGTCACTTGTGTAAATGCAGTGGTTTTGCAAGACATACAGATTGATTTTAAGTATCCGCCTTTGTTTATTCAAAATCCGTCCAAATAGAAATTAACCCCAGCAAATTTACGACCTTTAAATAATTTTGAAAACTAGTGTATCTAAAATTCCATACCTGTCTACAAGACTTACCTCTTGTCTCATTTTTCTGTCGTAAAGGATTTCGCAATTACGTCATTTCATAGTTAATAAGTCCTTACTGAAACAACATGTATCTGAAAACATAACAACAACCAAACGAAATCATCCAATTATTAATGTAATATTGAATCCATCAAATATTGAGTATTTATAAGAGAAACATATTTACAAACATGATATTGATAAAAACCAAATATTTCAGTTATAAAGTTCCTTGAATCAGTTTGCCAAATGTGATGTATCAATAGCATGGCTGCGTTTAAAAATATTCTATAAAAACGAGTTATAAGAAAAAAACAAATTATCCAACGATACAGAATCTTGGAAATCAATCAAACACAAAGCATACATATCACAAATTTCTTCACAAATCTTACACCCAAAGCCCATACCATTAAAAAAAAAACTTGAATAAACCAAACAACACTCCAATATTATCATGATATTCCAATAATTCCAATCCAAAGAATGTTCCAGATATGTAAAGAATCAATAAAAAGGTAAGAAAAAATGTCCCGGACAATCCCAGTCATAAAAACCAAGAGCGTTGACATAGGCATAATGAGACTCAATAGCAAAAAATAAGTATAAAAGATGTTCCAAGTCATTATCTTTACAACAGGGAAAGGAAGAGAAAGCAACCGTTTCTTCAGGCGCTGTTGCCAGGAACCAGCTTTCCTTCTAATGATATAAAGAAGAATATAATCTGTACTATGTATCGACTATGTTGGAATCAGAATTTTTTCAAGTATGTAACCACTAGCAAGAAAAATAATATTAAGTATGCCATATATCTAGTAAGTCTTGTCTATAGTAAGATCTAGAAAGAAGGTTGGGGCGTATATCTGCATGTTGTAAATGAAAAAAGTTAAATAGCAAATGGGTCTAAATGAGTATGCTTATGTAAGTAGGAGAGATCTCTTTAAAAAAATTTATTCCACAATTTATTATATTTTTTATGTAAGCCATTTTTGTTTTGTTTCTTATTGTTTGAGAGAAATTATATGAAAAATATAAAAGCAGTGGCAACAAATGTATCATTTATTGATCGTGATTATGTTGTAACTATGTGTAACTTCAACTAATAAATGTGTGGAATGTCATAATGTTACTCTTATAAGAAAGAATGAAAACATTAAATGTGATGTTTTCGCAGTTTATTTTATTTTCATTTTGATGTCAAAATGACATCATATTGATGTCATTTTTTATTATGTTTTTAAATTTCATAAGTGAAATACTTTAATATTAATCTTATAGTATTTTTATACCTCTAAATTTTTAACAACAAATTTTAGTTTATTTTTGAAAAAAAAAAAAAAAAAAATGTAGGAAATTTTGACATTGGTGACCTTAAATTGCATTTCTGGGTTTCAAGAATTGTTCTTCTATAAAATTCAAGTAAAATGTATTTTTATTAAATTAAAATATATAATATTTTTTTAGTTTTATATTCTACTAAGAAAAAAAAAGTTTTAATAAATGATTTCTGGATCATTTACTTTTTGTAATTGTACATATTTCGCTTTGTAGATGTTTTTTTTTTTTTATTATTATTATTCTAACGACTATTTTACCTCAGGAAACATGTGTTGTTTTTATAGCATATTCAATTGTAGCATATAAGCTACAATTAAAAAAATCTTTTTAAAAAGGCTTTATTTTTTATACAATATATATATATATATATATATATATATACATATATATATATATATATATATATATATATATATATATATATATATATATATTATATATAAAGACCTACCCCTGCAGTTAAGTACTTGATGAATTAGGATTTAATTAATTGTTAGATAACTTATTGTTATTTAGATTTCAAACTATTGTACAAATATTACTAACTTAAAATAAATAAAACATTTTATTTTTTTATCTCAAACACGATAACGCAAACTAGAACACTGTATTTTCGAAACAATTTGCTTAAGGTATTTTCTAGATGTCAATAAAATTATAAATTATGCTTTTGTTTTGAAAGAATAATGGAAAACACTTAACTTACATTCAGCACAAAAAGAACGTAAAATACATCGCTGTAAGTAGAAAACCATGTACAGTAATTTTTATTCCCAATTCAATCGTTCCACTTTTTCTTACAATTTTATTCAAGAGAATTTTTAGAAGGCTTTAAAGTAAACTATTATCTAAACTTCGTTAAAAGGAGTTTTTTTTAGTTTTTTTATTTAAAGTAGATTTCTTGAGAATAAAAGGGACAAATTATAAAAAAAAATTAACTAATCTTTTAAATCTAATGCATAGAAGTTTGGATTCAGAACAGCCAGGATTTTTGCTACACGATAAATTCCAAAGATAGCATATATTTTATATAATTAAAATAAATTCCTTGACAAGTCATTGCAAATAAGCTATTTTATTTACGTTTTTAGGATTTCCGTTTAATGAATACAGACTAGAGTTTCATTCGCAAAAAATATCTAATTCATTTCGGTTTTTTAAGGACATTTTGGATACGTATATTAACTAATACATACATAATGTATTAGAAAATGTTAAATAATATATACGTAGATACATTAAATATGTGTTTCACTTAGTATTTCACCATCCTATATCGAATTAAAGTTATGGCATGTATTACCATTAATTTGTATAGTTGTTTGGTTAGAATTTTTTTTAAATTTATTTCTATATCTCTCCAGCAACTTTTAAAATATAATTAGTACCTAACTTTAATTTATATCATAAAAAAATCCATTACTTTTACATTCAGATTACACCTGAATCCCATCTTTAATATTTTTTTTCAAACAAGTCCTTTCACCAGCAGTGAAATCGTATAATTTTTTCGCATAGAGTAAGATGCTTTATAAAAACTGTATCCTCAATAAAGATGCTCTACTGAACTTATTGAGGATGTAACTTATTGCGATGCACAAAAAGAAACAACAACGTACAATCAGAGGCGGTGTTAGTGTAAAGTGGTAATTAATTACATTGCTTCGCTTAAGATGTAGCACCTGCGATAAAAAAAATGTAAGACGCGCTCGCAAAAGATTTATTAAAAAAAAGTTGGTAATTACAAGCAGTAATTAAAAAAGATGAGTGAAGAAAAATTATAGTGTTGAGAGGGTAAATAGTAATATGCATATTTCAAGGAAGTTCTCTGGAATTAAAGAAGCAGTTTTCTTTTCCGAAAATTGTATTTGTGAGAAATGAAATAAAAAAGTTAAGTCTGACGCAGAAACAGTAATACGATGGAATACATATGTGAATAAGATAATTTAATGCAATGATGAGCGCGTCTTACTCTAGATTATTTTCGTATAGTAGTCTGAATTTATATAAAAAAAATATATGAAATACGTATTTAAGTTAAGAAAACAAATTGTATGTTTATGTTGTTCTTTGAAATCACTTGCGATAGATAAAAATGATTAATTAAGGATTTCAAAGGCGAATTATTTTAATACTAATGGAAATATTCAAAGATGATAAGAATCCTTCAAAATAAATTCCTACAATAACAGGATATACAGAATAAGCCAATTCTTACTTGAAGGCATCAAGCATCTGCCTCCAATTTATCATTCACCTAAATCTCCTGTGAATAACTCCTACAATACCAATCAAATCAGATTCCAATAAACATTCATTAGTAAGGGAAGTCGTTTTATTCTACAATCAGTCTTCAACACTATTACATATCACAAATTGCTAAACAGCCATAAAGCAAAATATTATTATTAAAACATGAAAAATGAACCCATATAGCTCACATTCTCTTAGAGAGGTCCCTAGGAAGTCCCCATTCATCCTCGGGACTACGAATGACTTAATAGGGACTTCCATGCGAAGATGTGTGCTACATGGAAGGGGAGGCGTACAAGCAATTGCTGTCTAGAAGTCAAGAAAGCATATAAACAATAATACTCAAACTAAATATTTCCTACGCTATATAAGGCCATCTGATGGCTATGGGATTAGCGTTCTGCTCTCGCAAAACAAAGATACAAAATTCAAATCTGACATATGAATGTTAATTGGGGTTCAGAATACACGTTAAGCAGTATTAGCCATAATTGATTAGCCATAATTGAGCCAAAAATAGGTCGCTGACCGTACAAATCAACAAAATCTTCCGTTAGCCGGACACCATATAAAAACCACCAAAATACAGAGATAATTCATCCAAACTACCAACCTTCAAATCATTTATAATTCATATAACAGACCGTAAATATTTAGGCCTAGTGATAATTTTTTGCGCGTCATTTAAACACGTAAATATTTAGGGTTGGCGATAACTGCGCCAACTGGTACCTATCTGACGGAAGAGTTTCCAAACCAACCAACCAACCAACGCACCCTATCTAAAACCTGAAGTACTTATTATGTACTAGTCACCATTATAAATCAAAAGACAGAAACTAACAACAACAAAAAACTCATTGTGCCAAATATTATTTTGCTTTTAGATGAATTCTCAGCTAAATGCATTTTTATTATCAAAATATTCTAGATTCCTGTTACCGACATATTGAATCAGTAAAAATCCATTATAAATCAAAAGACAGAAACTAACAACAACAAAAAACTCATTGTGCCAAATATTATTTTGCTTTTAGATGAATTCTCAGCTAAATGCATTTTTATTATCAAAATATTCTAGATTCCTGTTACCGACATACTGAATCCGTAAAAATTACCAGGTCAAGAGGAGTCGGCCAAGTCATTGCAGCAATTCTACGAAGGCTTACACAAGTCGTTCGCCAGCAAAAGGAGAGGAGTTAAGTAGACTCGAGATAAACTGTGTTATTTTGAGCATTGCACAAGTTTTTATAAACTTGGCTTTTACATTATTGGATTATTGATTGTTTTAGACCCATTACTTTTTATTCTGTTGTTTCAATACTTCATGCTTGTGCTCAAACTCACTTTCAGAGCTCATATATTTTAGCTGGTGAATGACCATTGGGTTGCAGTCCTTGCACTCAACTGAGATATCTGTCAAATAACTTCAAAATCTATCTAACGTCTACCTCTTTAACCAAATCCCTATCGTACTTCTCCAAAAGTCTAAGGAGCGGAAATGTGGCTTTTGTAGCTGCTATCCCCAAAACATCATTTGCTTACATCAGCAACACCCAAAAAAGCAGACCTCGAAGTCCTTGTAATGAAAAGATTTTCGCTTTCTAGACACCAATTCCTAAATAAACAATTATTACATAATAAAATTATATACTCAAGGTTTTTAAGGTGAGAGTTAGAGAAAACAAACTGTCCACTTCAATGCAGTGTCCATCTGAAATTGAAAATGCAATAACGTATTAACTGATTGAAAATTCGAAAACATTTTTTTAAATAATAGGTACTACTTCATCATTAAATAATTCTTGAATATACTATGATAAAGATAAAAATAAATCATAAAAATCAAAGCAGCATATATTATTTCGATATAACTACATTCAGTGAAGATGTCGAAGAAGTTGTTAGATGTAAAATAACCATTGAAAACATTCCGGGTGAACTTCCCAAATATTGCAATTGCATATGAATTTGTGATAGCAATGTTTCTAAGATTGACTGTAAATTTGAAGTTTTGCAACAAACATGATTCATTCATTATTATATTTATTTAAAATTACAAGTTATTACAGTAATTAGTATTTTGAATATAAATAAACAACTAAACGGAATGAATTGTTGGAGGTCGACTTTCGATTACTTACCAATGATAAAGTAAAAAAAATAATAGAACTATTAATGTAAAATTTAGTTAAAAAAATATAGAAAACAGTTATTGATTTTATTTAATATCTAACTCTAAAAGAAGGAAGAATTTTTTTTTTCTAATTTTAGCAATAACCCAATAATGCAATTTTGCACTTAATATTCAAATATGCTCAAAAACGTCACCTTCCTCTTGATAATTAAGAAGGCTTATTCTGACAACAATTTTTATTCATAAGGGACAAAAAAAATCTCGTTTTTTACATTTTGTAATTACGAAACGAAAATCCTAATTTTCCTCAAAAGACCACAGGTCTTAAGATGTCAATAATTTCACTATATAAAATTCCCTTGAAGCTTTAATTATCAACTCATTTTTAAACGTTTTTTTTTCTTTTCTATTTTTCTAAGTATACTTAAAAAGAATGTTTCAAATTTGTTTTTGAAAAGAATTCTGCTTTTCATAATCAAATATGCTTAAACTTTATAACTATTAAGTGGAAAGAAATCACAAATAAATACTATAAATTGATTGAAGAAAAAGGATTTGTGCAAGTGATTCAAGTTTTTATTTATTTTAAGTTCATATTTTACTCTTTTACTGTGTCAACGTGTTTTAATTTAAAAAAAATATAAGCAAATTGTAGTAATTTTATTGTCAATGGGCGAAATTATTCATGATTACTTTCTTATACATACTGACTAACCAGCAGAACCCTAATTCAAGCTTCGTTATACATTGCATAGAAGGACCCCTCTTAACTCTATTTAACCGGCTGAACATTTTTAAAGTATGAAACGTAAAAAAAAAAAAAAAAAAAAAAAAAAGCAGTTTAAATTATAAACTTAAAAAAAAAAGGAACACTTTTCCTTTTTGCTGTTACAGTATCGACCATCTAATAGCAGTGTGGTTGGTGCTCTGGCCTCGCATGCCATAGGTCCAGGTTTGAATCCCGAATTAGGCATAAAAGTTCTGCTAATAGTGGTTCAGAATCCACGTTAAGCTAAGCCATGTTAAACGTTCACCTAAAGGCGAGGGAGTTAACCCTATCCCACTTAACTACATAAAAATCCCTAAAAAGTAGAAAAATTTGCTTGATAACGGATAGCTAATTATGAACTCAAATCCATTAAAATACTATAAGCAAGTCACTTACAGAATCTGAAAATTCTTAAAATACGCTAATATGAATTTTAGCAGCTATGTTGACGACAGGCCAATATGTTATGAGAAGCAATCTAAGAATGTCAAGGAGTCAGATAATAGACGTATTGGCAATTATGAAAGGACTCTTATAGATCCAGAGGATCATAAATTGATAGTAGAAGTGCCAAGGGATCGGGAAAGAGAAAGATCCAGGTCTGAATAGCCATTATTGTGCATAAAAATTGGTCATTGAGCGTACAAACCAACTAACCTGTTATGGTTAGTTGGTTTCCAATTCAATCATTCCATAAACCTTTCATAACATTCTGCAGACAACTTTATTTCAGCATTTTAAAATCTTAGTACAAAGATATCGATTCAAAAGACGTGGAGCAGTGACTGTTTACTGGTGAATTTATTGGATGGCAAATTCCTTGAAGCCATCATCGAGTTGGTCTAGGGCGATGATGACACCGACATAGATGAAAGTATCATAATTCTCATATCACATACTGATTGGTTAAAAGCAGCGAAAACGGCTCGCTGGGATGTGGAGAAGCAAGCATTAGCTCTCTTTATTAACTTATATTTTTATTCGTTTTGTAGAAAATCCTGAGTTAGGCCTACTAGTTCCTTTTTTGAAATTATTCAACCATGTCCGTATGGCAGGATGCGCGACTAGCATGTAAAAGGTCTTGTGATCGAGTCTCGTCTTCCCTCTGTAAACACTTTTAGTGATGGATAGTCACACCTAGGTTTTGGTGTTAATTCGTAAACAATAAAAATACCTGGTGAGATATTTCTGTGTTTTTTTATCATTCGAGATAAAAATGCAGAGGTTTCCCATTAAAACACGTCCCAAAAGTCGATTCCATTTCACACAGACTTTAATACAACGATTTCCGAAGCCTTCGTGATGCTCTTGAACAAATCAATTTTAAATTCAACCGTCACACCAAATTTAACTTAATAAATGTAGTTGAATTTTGATTTATTATATAATTAAGGATGCCTAACTTTAAAATATTGTATCAATCAGTTAGATTATCTCTAAACATGGTAGATAAGTGATAAGCATAAGTTATAATAAGAGTATTTGTCTGTTTAGTTGCTCTGAAATTTCATTAGCAGAAGAGCCTGTAAAGTAGTATACCGCACCGAAATAACGTTACAGTATCAATGCATTCAAAAGTGGAAACTTTCCTCATCTATCTCTCGAAATGGGACAAATGTTTAAAAGAAAACTTATGTAAACAGAAATGATAAATTGAGTTATTTGTTTACTACCAATATATACGTAAAAGAAATTTGTTTGTGCGGTTATTTTTGTTTCCTCGCTTATTTGTTTGTACTCTATTCAGTTTAAACGGTATTCCCAAAACCCGTAGACCTATTACTTCTAAATTGTATATTTAAATTTAAATAATCAATATTAATAAATTAATTTAATTAATTAAGATTACCAGTCAAAAGAATGCAGTTTATTCAAAATATAACTAAAGTAATAATATAATAAAGGAAATTATGTTTGGGGGTTCTATTCCGTAAATGGTAAAAAAATTATCATTAGCTAATAAACTTTCTTAAAACGGTAAAACAAAGTATAGATGAAATATAAACTATGCTTTCTACATAAGCTGACAGATAGAAGGTTCAAAGGAAAAATAAATTTTCCAGTAAGGAATTTTTGAAATGGGTAGGATAAAGTCAGTTATTACTCACATGATATACATAGCAAACACATACTATTTTTAACGCGCCCACAGATAAATAAATTATTGTGAAACGACTCAAATGAAAAAATGTCAAAACAAAAATTTGCTTTAAAATGCATTTGTAATTTTCTTAATCACTAGCAAAGTATTTTATTAAAATAATCGTTATAGAGTTTGTTCTATAGCGTTTACCAAAATACCCACTTTTTATCAATTTAGCCTTTTTCACAATAGTCGATTAAATTTTGACACAGGCAACGCCGGGCTATACAGCTATCATTATTTACTATTTTTCATTTTGCTAACTATTATTCCAAGAAGAGCAGATTTCACAAATATCTCTAGTTGAAATTTCAAAACAAAAAGCTCTGATGCCAGAAATTATGGATATTATAAACTTCAAATGGCGGTATCAAACCCTGAACTGTTACCCCGTGAAATGACCATAATTTAGTATTCATAGAAATAAAATGTGGATATGCCAAAAAATAAAATCCGCTTCTTCCTGTTTCAAAAATAAAAAATAAAAAAAGCGGGGAAAATGGAAGCGCATATCGTGTTTCTTGAAAGACTCCCCCCCCCCCCCCCCTCCTAAAAAAAAAAGATGAAAGCCTGTCTCTCAAAACGAAAAGAATGGATTTTTTTTCACCGTTATCATATGCTTCAAAAATAATATTCATGAGAAACCATTTTTAACGAAAGAAATTACGAAATTTTGCCTCTTCAAACGCATTAATTTGTAAAATGAAATAAAAACATCAAATACAGATTGATGCGTTTTCCCAAAGTGTCTTTCATGAAACTGACAGTTTTCTTAACGTTTGCTAGCAATTCTTTTCTTAAGAAATATATTGGGAATGCTTTGGAAATTGTTTGGTATTTTACTACAAAGAGTTATTATTTAAATGTATATAAGGATGGTGAAGGAATAATAAAAAAGGGCCCTTTGAAAGCATTATTATTCAATAATAAGTAGCTTTGTAAATGTATGTAAGGATAGTGAAAAAATAATAAAAATGTAAAGTAGCCTTTTAAAAATATTATTGTTTTCCAACAATAAATAAACATATTTTCAATGTCCATTTTGTAGATAGTTTTGAACTTACATATAAATAATATAAACTATTAAATTGCAGAGCCGCAAGGTCAATTTCTCTGCCTGTAGGGCTCACCATATATTCTCGAATTTCAAGCAATTCGAATGATATGGAATTCTATAAAAATAAGGTCCTGATACTTTGCCATCAATTATGCAATTATAAACTCAGCAACAGAAATTCGCAAACAACTTCTTATCAGATCTTCAGTCTTATCGACTCATTAGTGACTAAAATAAAAGCTACCAGCTGTTGAAAAATCCAGAGACCTAGTCATACTAATTATAATGATCATATAATTATAATACCACCAATTAAAGCAGAAAGCTGAAAATTGGTGTACAATTTCTCTAGGCTGTTCATTGTAAAACAGAGTTATTACAATGATAATATCACTCTTTAAGGTTCAGAAAAATTGGAAAATATCACATTAAAGCAGAACGCTGAAAATTGGTGTACAATTTCTCTAGGCTGTTCATTGTAAAACAGAGTTATTACAATGATAATATCACTCTTTAAGGTTCAGAAAAATTGGAAAATATCACATTAAAGCAGAACGCTGAAAATTGGTACACAATTTTTTTATGCTGTTCATTGTAAAACAGAGTTAAAATAATGACAATACCATTGTTAAAGGTTCAAAAAGGTTGAAAAATTTTGGTTTTTCACAATGAAATAACTTAATTTTATTTCCATATGAAATAATTTTAACTACTGTTTTTGTTATGTAATGGCCGGATTTAAGAGTATGTCGCCTATAGGCTGAAGTCCATTTGCCCCCCCCCCCTCTATAGTTCATATTTGCGTAATACTTTTGTTTCATACATCAAAAGGATAGAGTTCATTGATGTTTTCCTCTTTTTTACCCATAAAATTCATTTAGTTTCGATAAAACTAGAATTTTAATGGTTTACATAATAAATTATATAATCAAATGAGTTATCTACTTTTTTTTTTACTTGTTTTAAGATGAGTTAAAAAAGGAAATGGGTTTCGAACTTAATTAATTTGTTCTTTGAGGTCAGTGATCACTATTTCAAACATATTTTTATAGTTTAATGCTAATGACTCTCTTTTGCGCAATTGAAGAACTATGTTCAATTTGAATTAAATTGTCCTACACGGTGAAATGAAATTACACAAAATGTAGTTAATTATTGGTTTGTTTGTGGAAAAATAGACAAACTTCTCTAAAACAACTCACCCTACGTAATCTTCATGTTCAAATTTACATAGCTTTCTTACGAGATTTCTTAATGGCAAACTCGTTAATAATGTCCTCATATGAAAGTGTTTTTGTTGTATTTGCCTCAATACAAAGCCATGAAAGTGAGTTTAACCGTATTTTAGAAATACTAGTTCGCAGATAGTTTTTAACTCGTCTAAGACAACAACAACAACAACAAAGCGGAATCTCCAGCGGAATCTTTTCTTCCACTGGCCAACTATTAGTTTTTAAAAACAAATCTAGGGTGTTTTTTTTTTTTTTTTTTTTTTTCAGAACACAATCTTGTTCTGGAAAAATTAGTTTGTTCGTTTTTTGTATTCAGCACCATTGTAGCTCTTCCTACTGTCACTTACAGTAGCTAGTAGAGAGTAGCCTACTTGTTAAAAACTGTACGTTATGTTCTCTAAACTATAAGGCAAAATAGTAACAAACAACAGGAACACGCCTCGCTCAACAAAATCATCAACGATCCCGTTGTGGTGCACACCGATAGACATGAATGACAGCGTCAGACTAGACTGACACTACACTACTTACAGCGGAGTGTCAGTAGTGTACCAACAGTGTTTGCCAGTTCACTGTTCTGTTCCACCTATAGTGTTGCTAGTTCAGCTACAATGTTGTCAGATTGAATTGCTACGCTTGAGCCAATGTTATCAAACCAAATTAGATTGCATTACAAGAAAGTTATTATACAATACTACGTGCTATGAATTTGTATTGTGTTATAGTTTTAGAAAATAGGCTATGTAGAAGGACTAAAACATATTTTTAAGTAACCTGTAATCTTAAATTCATACGGAAAATTTTATTAATGTATGAAATACTTCATTTTAATTTTTGAATAAATTGCAAAACTGCCGCCCCCTGAAAATTTGCCGCTCTAGGCTGCAGCCTACTGAGCCTATTTAGAAATACGGCCCTGTGCTCTTGCTCACATAACAAAAACAGTTTATTCATATATACAAGTAATCTAATTGGGATATTTGTTTGCTACAGGTAGAACACATTAGTTTTATAAATATATTTACTAATTACTTTAAGTTTATATTTACAAATAGGTCTACAGGGAGTCCACAAATTAGTTGTTCAATGAAGTTTAAATAGATCTGTATGACTCTTAATAACAAGACATAATAATGATTTTCTTTTTTTCGTATAGAATGACATGGGGAACGTAAATTAATCGGGGGAAAATAATGGTTTATAAGGCCTAGTTATTAAAAGTTATTCAGATGTATTTGAACTCCATTACCCGACTAATTTTTGGACACCCTGCATATTAAATTAAAAAATCATTTAATTGAATACGAGCTTACTAGAATTGAAATTTCTTTACTTCTAAACTTAATAGTCGATTCAAAATACAATGTTGAAACAAACAATTATTTTTAATTTTAGTTTCCAAACACTGAATTGAAACTTCTTTATTCAATAAAGTATATAAAAACTCACAAAAATCAAAAAAGCGGGGAATTATTACTGAGTAACTACTTATTTGTTTTTTCATAAACAAGTGAGGTTTGTAATCAATCACAAAAGTTTTATTTAATAAAATAATGCATTTATTTTCTGCCTTTTAAAATCTACTTTTAGTTATTCCAGTCTAGATTTTTCTTTTAGTTACGGTTCTGTGTTCAGTGATGTTTTGTTTCAAAGATACATTTTTCGTTCCTATTACTTTTACATTGTGTCAAGGTATCCATAATTTAATGGTTTAAAGCGAATCTAAATCTGTTACCTGTAATTTCTCAAATTTAGGTAAACGTGATATTATTAAGATATTTTGTAGAAAATAATGATTGGAAATAATTTCAGGCAGTCCTTTTCTCTAAATTATACTTTAAAATTAAATATACTACGACGAAGCAGTAAAAATTTCTACTGCAGCTGTTGGCGACATCTATTGGGCATTACGAGAAGAATTTTATCCAAGCATTTTGATAGAAATCAATGTTATATGTCTTACAGTTTTAAACTATTCTCTGCAACTAACTAAAAAAGGCTATATTAATTATTATGCTTATATTAGGTTCGTGGTTTATTAATATTTTCACATGAAAATATGTTTTATCCAACAGCTGCTGAAATTATTAGTAAAATTTTATTAATCGAATTTAAATTCAACATTTTGAAAAAAATACCATTTAATTATACAATTTAAATCAGAATAGTAAAGAATAGTTAATGCTTCTGATATATATTCAGTGTTTTACAATACGTTCAAAAACGAACTTATCTACAAATAAAAGATAATCATTTTATTTTAACTAAAAATGGATTACCACATTAACTTTTATTGACCACACTAACTATACAAATAATTATAAAGTTCATTAATTAATTGATATTTTTTAAAATTTCCTTTTGGATTTCCTATACTATCTCTCATACAATTTATTGATGTGATAAGGTTCTCCAAATTTCCGATGTCGTGAGCAATATTAAATGATCTAAACACAAAAACAATAATTTTCTTAGTCTCTCTTTTTCTTTGAGATTCGTAACATATTTTTTTATCTAATCTACATATAAAAATGTAATTTTTGAATTCCGAAATTTTAATTTTGCTAAATTATTATTCGGTGGTTATCTAAACATTACGCCAATAATATTTTTTTACAGTTCAATTAAAAAAATAATAATAAACAACTGTTGAATTCTTAAAATGTTTTAAATAATTGTTTAAATGTGATGAAATCAAAATTATAATGTGGAATGTGACAGTGTGAAGTAAAAAAACCCATATATTTTAAATTTATTTTTAAAATGTTAAATATATTACAATAAAAATCCTTTTTTATTTTTCTAATTGTCCGTTCCTTCTTCATACATATTGGTACCGAAGACCAGAACTAGAAATTATTTTATTAATATTTCAATGATTATTTCTTCATGGCAATTCAAATCGATAAAGTTAATCAAATGCATAATTGAAAAGCTGAAAAACAAATTACAAACTGTGCCAATGATATATCAACAAATGCATATCGATATCAATTGGTGATTCTAAATCAATACAACACTCAAAGACACATACAACATCTAAACTCGGCAGAAATTTATCTAAGGAATACCTAACCAAACACGACAAAAGCCATCACGAATTGCGATATAATCCGATTCTTACATTCCCACCAATAACATCATATATTAGATATTTGATTTCTATTGAACCTAACAAAAAAAAAAAAAAAAAAAAAAGCAGTACCCAAACACAAACCAGATATTCTTAAGGGAATTTGACATCGAAGCCAGAGCACCTGTTCCAGCTCTCGTAAAGGGATCCAATAAGTCTGTCTCCACACACACCGCCAGTGGTAATCCTCACTGACATTCAACGAGATATTTTGACAATGGCGTTCCCGCCTTTTGAGGGTTTGTCTTCTACTTTGTGAACTCTGAAATCCTCTCTCTACGGGATTAAGCCTTTCGCACCGGACTTCATCACGGGTTCAAACATCTCCATGGGTACGAATCCCGGTGTTATCATTTTCAGGAGGTGGGGGGACGGCAGACTTTTCTCTGGGCTTTGTTGTCTTAGAAGGGATGATAAATTGGGACTATGGATTGTGGTGCAGGTGGATCTGGAGTTAGTGTGAGTTGCTGGTTGATGGCATGTGGTTTTATTTCGTTGGAGAAAAGGGAGACAGTGTAAAGATGTGTGCTTCAAGCAATGTAACCTTAATCAGTAGTGTCTTAGGAGTTAATGCAATGGTTAATTTAAGGGATGAGTTGAAAATAATTACAGTATAGTTAAACTGAAGCCCATTTAGAAGAGTCAAGAAAATACAAAAAATCACATTTTTTTTATAAAATTTTAAATATATTCTGCTCCGAATATTAGGAAATGAGCGCTGATCTGTTTTGAAAAAATTAAATGCAACAAATTTAAAAAATAAATTGAAATATTTTAGAATTATACCAAACAACATGTATTTGCTTGCAGTATAACACATATGACAGCCATTCAAAATGTTATTAGATTGAGTAATTTGGTCTGCAATTTATTTTGCAACCTGCCATCTTGGAAAGTTAACTTCCATTTAAATTCTTCAAATTACACTTATTTATATACATATATACATATATATGTGTGTGTATATATATATATATATATATATATATATATATATATATATATATATCAGGCAAAAAAAATCTAAAGTCTAATAATATAACACATAAAAGAGTTTTTAGTTTATATCCTTTATATGCATTGCCTATATTTATATTCATTAACAAATCCCCGTTTAATTTAGATTGAGTAATTTGGTCTGCAATTTATTTTGCAACCTGCCATCTTGGAAAGTTAACTTCCATTTAAATTCTTCAAATGACACTTATTTATATACATATATATGTGTGTATATATATATATATATATATATCAGGCAAAAAAATATCTAAAGTCTAATAATATAACACAATAAAGAGTTTTTAGTTTATATCCTTTATATGCATTGCATATATTTATATTCATTAATAAATCCCCGTTTCTGTTGCCAGTGTGTGCTTGGTGTCGGCATCTAATTTTGAATATTAAAAACATCTCTATCAGCAAAATATGCGGTAAACTACTTTTCAAAATTTATTCATTAAAAATGAATATGAATTTATGCACTCACATCCAAGTATCTTCCATTTATTTTGATTAAACAGTTTTATTATTTATTTATTAAAACAATTTTGGCAACAGGAAAGATTTTCTTCAATGATCGGTAAAATTCTATTTCAGTTCGATTAGATGACGGCAAGTGGGTAAATTAGTATTCCGTAATAGCGACCTTTTAGTGACAGTTACTGCTACCAATATTTGATAAAATGCATTGCCATGACATCGAATCTATCTACCAAGTTTCAGCTCAATTTTATGACAGCAAGGGGGTTAATTAGGCCTTCGCAGATTTCTCTGCCATTGACATACCCAGTCTCATATGCACACAAAATTTAAATTAATTAAAAGGATATGAAACTAAAAAGTTTACTATTGCAAATTTCATGAACTGAAAGGTATCAAGTTTAAGTTATTTGAATCATCAGCTTCAAAAACAAAACTAAACCTTCATTAACCATTCACCTACAATCTCGTACCTAAGGTTTGAGTTTCTGAATTAAAAATTTTCAATTAAAACTATCTATTGATTTAAAAACTAATTAATATCATCTAAACAAGATGACTAAATTTCTCTTTCATTACTTTTTTCCAATTTACCGTACAATAAACTATATTTCGGTATATACTTAAGCAAACCAGTAAACTATTTCGTTCAATAAAACTATTATGAATAAAAGAATAAGCCCTTGCTTTTTTGTAACTAAATTTTAATAAAATGTACATTTATCTAACCCATACTTCCTTCAATTCTTTTTTATTTGATATCTACCAGCATAATATTTACTAATGTTATCCCCAAATACCTTATGTTTTTCTTCTTTGCGTGTTTGACACTTACTCTAACGCATATTTGACAAATTGGTTCTTATATTTTCTATTTTCGTGAATACAGAAATGTTGGATAGAAATTATTTATCTTTTAAACTTTTTGTCAGGAGAGAATTCTTCGGTGTGTGTTCGCATTAATTGAGATGGATGATCTTTTTCAGATTCTCTGAAAAAGACCGAGTGTGACAATAAACCCTAGACTCTCAGGAAGCATTAATCACGCACAGTAAGCAATTGATTAGGTTTTTCCATTAAATTCTACTCTGCTTTAGACATTTACAAATGAAATATGAACTAAATTTATAAAGAAATTTGTGTCTGTAAATTTATATGATGTGACAATTGAAACGTGTCATTATAATGAAAATTGCATTATGAATGTAAATATTTCAGTTATTCAATAGCTTCAAAACAGTAACTTAACAGATAATAAACTTAACATAAAAATACTTTCTCTTCAAAAATATAAGTTCTTAATGTTAATATATTTTAATTCGTTGGAAACATTTTCTCCAAATTAGATAAAATGAATAAATGAAATGAACTATATAATAAAAAGGGGTACTTACGTATTATCCCATAGATAGGCGTGAGAAAAAGTTAGCTAAATTTTTTCCCTTAGTTAATTGAAACAGCGACCCCGATAAATACTCGGTTTGTCGCATAACTGAGAAATTCCTCAGAAAGCTCCCGACGCTGGTCCGAGCCGAACCGTACTGAATAAAAAACTCTTTCCTAGCCATTACGTGATATTGCTTTTGGGTGGTTTGTCCGAATAGCAACCACTTCAGGAAAATAGCAATTTTGCCTGAACACCAGTTGATAAATGATCTCAAATATAAAATGTGTGGTACAATTTTCAACGGGGTTATGTAGTTAACGCATATTGGAATGTGGTAGTTACTATCCCTACATGTAGGATTATACTCCCTTTCAATTCTGCTGCATCTAGTATAAATAACTATCATGTACAATTAGCGATATTTAATGACCAAATTTTCTTTCTGTTAACAAAATCCCTGCCAAAAGTGTTTTCGCCAAAACAAAAATATAGCCAAGATGACGATAAGCTTGGGATTACAACGTATGTTCGAATATCCACAGCTCTAATCATCATAAAGTTATTATGATTCCTGTGAAGTTCTAATGTGAAGTCAATGCGATCTGAACTTCCGACTGATATATAATACTCAACCATAATGAGACCTACAAACTGATATACGATATATTTGAAGCATCTTTAGTTCAGGTTTAAGGTACTTTAATTAGACTCCCAGTATTTTTCCCACTTAACCAACTGATAGAAAAGTAAGAAATCCAAAATAAGCTTTTTCCTTCATTTGATGAAAACCGATTAATTTATTCAATTACTTAATTATTGTCTAATTGCACAAGTCATCACTGAATTCGTAATTAATTTAGAATTTTAATACCAAATGATACGCAAATCTTTACTACAGGGAAATTTCTATAATTGTAAATATAACTTAAGTAGCTTCTTTGTCATTGAATTTTATTTTAAAAGTATTTATAATTATCCACTTTTTATAAAGACATCAAAATTAAAAAGTACGTAACAAATCAATTCTTTCAAAGATTTATTAGATCCTAGTAGATTCCCTGCCCTCCGACCATTATATTTTTTAAATTACATGAAAACATATTTTGACTACATTAAATTTTTCACCAGAGATAGCTTTAGTATAAAGTTATCTCTGGTGAAAAAAAGGTTTACACTGACAAAATCGAGCTCCTCACAAATAAAATTTAAAGTTTTTGGTAGTGATAATTTAATACCGTATACATTTATAAAAATTGCTTATCTTTGAAGTTTGTTTTTAAAATTCTTAACGAATAAAAATTTAAATTTTTATGTTGGTTAAATGGATCTTATACAATACATTGAGGTTAAAGTTTGGTAAAAAATAGCATTAGAATTTTGTTGTAAAATTTTATTTAATATTACAATTTTTAAACCCTCTTTTTTGACAATGATTTGGTATTTTAAAAAGTAATTATGAAAATATAACAAAAAATTATTTTTTTAAACTTCAGTTTAAACTGTAGGTTATATACTACAACTTTATAAAAAAAAATGTATGGTATACATCTATTAATTAGTTAGAAAATTTCTTATATAGTTATTAATCATTAGTTTGCTTTTTGTAAACAAAATACAGCATACTCCAAATTTGAATGAAAACTGAAATAATACAACAATAGAAAGACACGAAAAAAAAAAAAAAAATGTAAAGCAACATGAAATAAAAATCCTAAAAATGATTTTTATTTTATTTTTTTATTATAAGGGTACAGAGTTCCCTTAAATTTTGCATGTTCTAGAATATTTCCCAATAAAAAAAAAATAAAAAAAATGTCGTTTTTACCATATTTCGAAATTCGCATTGTATACTGATATCATTACCTGATACTATTGTAGATTTTTGGTTGACTAGGACTTAGTGACACTTTCCATTTAATGTACAGTACGTGTAGGTAGCATTTGTAAATTTGTATAGGAATATGAATCTCAAACAGACAGGCGTTCAGAGCTTTAGTATGGACTTTTAGCTTCATTAGTTAATTTTAAAAGTTTTCAGTTCTGCTTATAGAAACAACTAATTTGAATAAGTTCTTTCTAAATCAATGATGGCCAATTTCCAGCTATCTATTTTGAGCTCAATCCCATTATATTTTGAAAACTATATTGAGGAACAAATAAAGTGCTGATACCTATACTTTATGCGTTATTTAAAGATTCATATCTAAAATAAGAACTGAAAAACTAACATGCCCAAAGAAGCATCGGCACTGTTGTGATTAATTACGATATTCAGGTGTAAATTACACATTTCTTCCATATCTAATTTGAAATTCAAAAATTGCGTATGATAGTAATTTCAAGCTTAATTATACGTTTTCATATTTTTGTAACTTTCATGCAATTTCTTTAGTGTGATTTATAACATTTGGTACACTGCTTATGAGCAGGAAAATTTCATAATGAATGTCATGAGTCTCTGAAGTTAAAGTGTGTGCCCTTTATCCATTTAGCTAACAACATTTATTGTATTAGCTAAAAGAAAAAAAAAGTCTTATAGAGTGGTTACATCTTTTTCCCATGTGTTTCGTCTTATCTAGCAATGATCTGACCTTATCTGGCAATGAAAAAATCTGTTTTTGGTGGAAAGATTCTTTAAGTAAACAACGTATTTTTTTACCAAGAAGAGCAGCAAAGCATTTCCAGATTCTGGTTAATTTGAATTATCTGTTTGTGTTCCGAAAGATCTGTTTGAAAAGTATTTTCTTAAACGTGTCATGGATTGCTTACTTTGTATGTAATTTAAATGTGTTGCCTAAAATTGTATATCAAAGTACATAATTTAATGTGAAAATGTTTACTTTTCTGTCCATCCTCATGGATTCTGAACAACTTGAACTTGCTTAAAAACATGGTTTGTGTGATTTAAAACAAAAAATATCTATTTAATATGAACTACTTTCCAAGATGTGGATATAAACACACTAAAGACTAATGTCTGATATGAATTAATAAATATTCTCTATAGTGTTACATTCTAATACAGTGTGTAAAAATTTATCGCAAAAAAAAAAAAAAAAAAAAAAAAAAAAAAGGAATTACAGATTTGAGGAAATAAAAATAATCATTAACATTTTCTAATTTACCAAGAAATCATTTAGCTCACTGAAATTAGCATATTTTATCGCATATGCAACTTCTTATACTAGTATAAATTTTACTGGTAGTTCTAATATGCTTTCAATAACTGAACGAGAAATATTATTTATATATTTGCGACATTTATTAAAAAAATAGTTAAAGCTCATGTTGTAATAATACTTCCACTATTTAGAGTACTTATTTGACTACATCAGGAAGATTATATTTATATAAAAATTTAAAATAATATAATTTTAGAAATCATAGAATTATTTTTTATGTAAAATGTTATAAAAAGTAATTACAAAGAACTTACTACGAACTTAATTTGTTACGAAATTACGGAAAATTTTCAGAAACAAATCAAAATCTTTTTAATACATTTGTATTTATAATTTTGAATAGTTTTATTTAATTTAAAATGTTAGAAGTATTTAACTATTTGAAAGAGCTTGCATAAATAAATGTTTGTATTAATTTACATACCTTAGAATTAAACGAATAAATTTCATTGAATATACCAACGTATGTTGTTAAAGTATTAGTTTAGAAGTTAACAAACTTTAAAGTATTGAAAACATTTTTATTCAAATCACTTATATCCCTTACATCAACCACGTTTTATTTAGTAAAGAAAACATTACTAGTTACCATATAATAACAAATACACTTCCATAAAGTGAATTTATCAAACTAGTTAAATTATTCTTAGTTTAAAGAATAAAAATTTCATGAAGTTAAGTGCACAAAATATAATTAATTACTGCTATGGTTTATTTATTTTAACCATGATGTCGATTTTATGCCATTTCATATAAAAAAAGTTCAATACTTACAAATTCTTAAATTTTATATTGCTGATAGAAATCTGAATTTTAAATATTTGAAAAAGTATGGATAATAATTAAAGTAATAAAGATAACTTCGATTATTTTTAACTTTCGATCATAAAGAAATGCAAAGTATTAATTAATATATGAACTTTCATATACTTATACAAAGGCTGCTATGCAGTAAATGCACTGTGGTTGCAAAATGTTCAAAATATATAGTTTATTGTTTTAATTATTTTTTAATTATTCAATGTTATCTTACATGAGATTGTTTCTTAGAACACGAGTTAACTTACTTTAAAGATGCATGTGTTTAATACCTGCAACCCGCGTAGGAATCTCTTGAAAAATAGTTTTTACTAAAAGAGGGAGGGAATAAATAAATGAAACGTGAAAAAATCCTGGTTTAATTTGGAAAGTAGCACAAAATGTTATATTGAAAAGTTAAATTTTTAAAAGAATGTTTAAACAAGTTAACACATTTTGATTTAAATCACCGGGAAATAATAATAATAAAAAAAAAAAAAAAAAAAAAAAAAAAAAAAAAACGTACATTGAACATCCATTACACGTGTCTATGTCAATAAAAAGTTTTAGAAAGCGCTTAAATAAAAACAACCTAACATGAAAATTATTATGGATTTCTTTGTCTAAGTAACACAAAATGTTATTTCAATAGGTTATTTTTATTTAAGAAAAGTAAAAAAAGAGCACATTATTTATAAGAACTGGGGAAGGGGGGAATAATTGATTTCTGCTCCAAATTTTTCCTTTGTAGATTCAAACCTCTTTAGTCATTAAAAAATAAAATTCTTTCAATGTGTATTTCAAAAAATTATTCATGAACAAAACTAATCAGTGGGCAAATCAGAGAAAAATGATCAATAGATCAATACATTTTTAGATGACCCCTCTAAAAACTATTTTAGTATTTTAATTTCCTTGTCAAAAATGATTTAGAAGCATATTATTTTTAAAAATACTTTATAAAAAATATGTAAACATCAGTAAAGAAACAATTTCCTGCCATTAAATGTTTCCATTTATATAAACATTACAATAAGTATTAAATAGGTAAGCAAATGGAAGAAAAAAACTTTATGAAAAACTGATAAACTTAAACATTCTAAAGAATAATTAGTTTTAGAAAACATCGAGCATACGCAGTGTAACGACAATTATACTAATTTTTAAAGGGCATTCTTTAACGGTACATGTACCATCACATATTGAGAGCCCACAACTTCGGTACAGTATTGCATATTAAGAGTAAGTAACATCGGTGATGTACCACATAGTGAGAACCTGTAACATTGGTACAGTATCACATAATGGGAGCCAGTACCATCCAGTATAGTATCACGTATTGAGAGCTATGTTTTAGGCTCTTTTTAAGAGGTCAGTCATAGTCCCCTTTTACCCCATGAAAAGGGAAGAACCGCATATTTCCCCCTACTTTAGGGAAGAAACAAATTCCCTTCCCCGCATGCGTCAAGGATGGAAGGATCACCATCCGGCATCCAGCAGCCAGTTGTCGAATCCGGCAGCATCCAGGAAGATCACTCGCTTCTCGATTCCTCACCGGGAGAGTCAGATCTTTCTTCCTCTGTCTCTTTGAAATTTCATCTTCCGCATCTGGGATGTTGTAGTGCTCTTGATTATCTTCATAGAAAAATATGCTTTGCGAGTGGATGGACGGAACTGATTATACATAAGTTGAGTTTAATGATGTGTGTGAGATAGGAGACTGTGACCAGTGGGATTATGTAAGTTGATGAACATTTGGTGTGTCTGATACTATTCAATGCATATAATGATTGAGATGGTTGAGTAAAGCTTCTGGGATAACAAAATGTGCAGTATTGAAGTGTGTTATTCTTGAAGAAGAAAGTGTTCATTCATTAAAAAAGATACTATGACTACATACGATAAATACTCTATGGAAATATAGAATATTCAACTTGTAAGATGAGGCGGGATGATGCTTAATTTTTTATTGTATTAACAAATTCGCTTTTAGTTTAAATAATTTTTTATTTTAGGTTTAATATTTAGAAATTTATAGGAATCGATATATTTATATAGTGATAATTTTTCTTAAATAATTTAAAGTAGTTGGTATGCAGAGTGCGTTATTGAATTGAGTTGCTTTATATAAAGAAAGGTTACACTTAATTCTCATCAAACAATTACGCTATGTCTTCTTGCAAAGAACATTAATTTGATATAATTGATATTTTGAAATTATTAATGCTATGTAAGTTGGGAGCTTTTATATTGTGTTCATTGTAATAGAAATGGTACTTTAATTTAATATTTTTCAGTTTTAAATATTAAATTAATGGACGCAACTAATCACTATTTTTGAGAAAGTTCATTTAGTTCCTTAAATAATTTGAATGATAATATCTGAAATTTAAAATAATTTCTTACAAATTACTTAAAAAAGTGATTTTTAGAAATAATTTGCCAACTTTATCAAACACTAATATTCATTTCTACAGAATCACATGCATTGAAATGTTATATCGACACATAAAGTCAAAATATTGATAAAATATACTTGGCGAATTCTGCATAATATTCTCATCTAGTGTGAGAAACTACGTTACTGTGTTTTCAAATTGGATTATCTGTGTTAAAAAACTGATAAAAACCTTCAAAATACATCATTCATGTTTCTCAGTCGTAATTACTATTTTGTTACTATGGCGAGCTGCAATATTTTATTCAAACAATAGCACTCATAAATATATGGTAATCAGCATTTAAAATAATCTGATACAGCTCAACTGAAAGTATATCGTGCGGAAATAGACAGTGACGAACATTTCTTGTATATATATATCCTGTTGTATTATTCTAAACTAATGGAGAAGAATGTGTGTGTTTTTCATGATAATATGAAAGAAATATGAAAATACATTTCATGTATTCGTTGTTCTAGAAATAATACCAGAATAAGTGTTTCTCGTTGCAAAATGGTTCCAACAGTGAATACTGCTCATAAATATTTTGATAACTATTTCCTCTATTGAAATAACTATCTATTTTTATGGAAAGAAGTAAATTACAGTTGTCGATATTTATCCAAACAGGAAATTATGTTTGGGAAATAGTTTCCAATTTTTCTTTATCCTTTTCAGACAATTTCTTCTGATTCAAAGCTCATAAACATTCGCAAGAATAAAACAGAGACGCTTATAATAAAAACTAGCCAGCCATTCCAAAGACTTATATTTAACAAATTCATTTAACTCCAAAGATTAATAACATATAAACATCCCTTGTTAGCTAAAAGGTTAAAAAGCAACGGATTAAAGGTACTTCAAAGAAACTTCTAACAACAATCCAAATAGACAAAATGACAACATCCAAACAAAAATCACGATCCAGACGGGAATGGAACCTTTGGCGATGGACAGCAGTCTGCCTTCACACTCTGACCTTCGAATGCGTGTTGGTTTCTGTGCGACACGTGGAACCAGACATGAGACAACTCAGCTCCAGGGTGGTTTCTACCCGCTACGGTTCTCTTCGTGGCTTCATGAGCACGCTCAAGTCAACTAGGCAGTTGGCCCCTGTGGAGGTCTTCCTTGGTGTGCCATATGCTGGAGCACCCAAAGGCCCATTGAGGTTCATGCCACCTGTAACATCGCCTCACTGGAAAGGGGTGAGGATGGCTGACCAATTTGGACCAGTCTGTCCCCAGAAGTTGCCAGATGTGAGCAACGAGACCGAGGCTTTGCAGAGGATGCCAGTTGGTAGGTTTAAGTACCTCAAGAGGTTGATTCCGCAGTTGACAAACCAGAGCGAGGATTGCCTCTACTTGAATATCTATGTACCGGGAACGGGTAAGATAATTTATTTCTCTTTTTAAGTGAATGTGTATGCTAATTAAAAGTTTAGGTATAAAAAAAGTTAGATTTAAGCATTAAACTGGCAAAATCTGTACCAAAGTTAAGCTGCACTAAAACGTTGCTTAAAACTGTAGAATATCAGAATAATCGCCTTTTGGATGATCTTTGAAGGAGACTTTTTCATATGCGTTCTCCAGTCCAAGCCATAAATTGATCTGCTTGGTTTGGTATAATTTAGTAAAACTTTTATACGCATGTAGAGAAAATACTATTTTTGTAAGTAATTTATTGAATTAGTTGACAAAGTTTGGCCTACGGGCAGCCCAGCTATATTTAGAATTCAAAATTTGAACTCTTAGGTAAAGTAGCGCATTTCAGACTTCTGAACAGGATCTGAATTTAAGTACTGTTTTTTATTTTGTGAAGTAGCTGAACATAAGAAAACAGATTCACTTCAAAGAGATAAACAATGTTTTGAATTTCGTATTTTCCCCCATTAATATTATTATTGAACCATTCTTTCTTTTGTGGTATTCTGGTGGTACAAATTTTTTATGGGGCATCTAAAGCATTTCCATAAATGAAAGAGCCTCCTTTACGGCCAGGCGGTTGAATCCGTGGTCCATGCACAATTTGATAAATAGTCTCGGCCAGTTGTCGACATTTCCGATTAGTGTATCCAACATTTTCTACTATTCATTACGTTAATGCGAGACATATTTCATTCTACTCCTGCAAATATATGTGAATCTTAAAATATTTTGAAACAATATTGGCATCAAGAAACTCTTGCGACAGAAAACCTTCAATGCAATAAATATAAACCCATAAATAATAAATGACTAGAAAATGGCTTATATATTTAGTCCTTCTAACTTTTTCTCTTAAATAATTTTGGACTAATAACCCAATAAGATGTTTCAGAAGAATTTGTCCTTTTGTGGCATCTTACAAAGCTTAGACGTAATAGACGTATACTAATAAAATTCTTTTAAGGCAATATCAATAAGAACATGCAGTTTAGCCATATCTGGAGACCCTGAGATATCAGGAATATACTATTTATTTTCAAAGTCAATTAGGTGACTAAGCAGGTTGTATAATGTTTATAAAGTTAAATTTATTCCGGTTATTGGAAATATATCAATGATTTACTAATTAAAAGAAAAACAATTATTTTCACTTCGTTTATTCCCATAACCTCCATATTTGATTTGTTCCAATGTTGTGATTCAAACACCAAAATTGAATTAGAAAATTATTATAAAACCGAAAAATTTTATAGAACACAGAGTTTAAACTATTTTCATTTAATACTATCGCACAAAATGTATGATAACTCAAAAGTCTCAAAATAAGTGATAACTTAAAAGGACCACAAATGAAGTTTTCCTTTCTAAAATTTATCCATCTCATTAAACTGCCGCAAAGATATTTATTGCTATGCGTTATTTTGTTAATGGTAATTCCGGGAATCGGAAAAGAAGTCTCAATAAAAAACTTTTTAAAAAATTTCTAATTTACGCCAAATGACACTTTAACAAGCATTTAGGTGGGAATTTACCAGAAACTATGCAAAACCGACTAAATTTGATTAATATCCGTCTGAAAAAGACTGACATAGCCATGTAACCTTTAGAGATTTTGAGACATAAGAAATAATACCTCATTTTTAATTTAGATATTGTGGTTCTGAAACTCAATTAATTTGAAAGGTACGGAGTTTTACGTAAGCCTTCCAAAGGTTATCACACTTTTCCTTATTGTCAAACTTTAATTGTTTTATTTTCCTTGTAAAGATGTCAACTTCTTTTATTAAAATTAATTTACATGAGCCACCATTTAAAGACCAATCAGCGTTGAGTACTTATTCCAACATAACATATTTTAATAGATTCTGATTTTGATGAAGGTCTTTTGATTAACTGAAACTGATATATCAAACTAAAAATTATCCAACTACAATCCGTTGAAAATTATGCTAGGTTTTTTTTTTTTTTTTTTTTTTTTTTTTTATTATTATCATTCAAGGCTAATTAAAAGAAACATTAATAATTTTATAAATTTATTATTTTTCTTATCTGATATTACTTATAATATTACTATGTATTTAATAAATATTACTTTTTTCTCTTCAATATGATAAATTTAAGTTTGAATGTGTAAATATTACTTATTGTTAAATTTGTTAATTTTATTGAATGACGAAAATAGCATATTTGTTATTGTTTCTGTTACTTATACAAGACAATCATAATCATGATATTTTTAAAATTTTATTCAAACACTCGTAAATTGGAAGAAGCATTAAACTTCCTTACATTTTATAAGACAGCAGAATAATGTGTTATACATTAAAGACTATTTTTGACTTATTTAAGACATCATCTCTAATATTCCTATTGATTGTGAAATTTTCTTAATGTTTTACGGGATTTAAATTTTTTCTGGGTACTACATAATCATCTGAAGTATTTCTTATATATATATATATTTAAAGTTGATAATAAAGTTTGATAATGACCTCTAAGCTAATTCTAATTGATGGGATGAAATATAAAATATAGCATACCAATTATAATGATTTTTATTGAAATCGCTATGAACTAACTTATTATACTAAATTTATGAATTGTTAATCAATTTAGTGGATTTCATAAAATAATAATTTTATGAGAAATCATAATTTAAAACATTTTTTAAATAATCCCATAGACATTCCAGGTCACTTTTTATAGCAATAAAGAAATCATAATTTGTATACGATTATAATCACATCGAATATTATTATAATCGTATACAAAATTAATTAATATTTGATTTGATTTAATATATTTGTAATCGCATTTGAAGGCATCATAAAAAATTCATTAAAGACAATATCAGCTTTGATATTCCGATTGATTTTAACGTTTTCTGAATAATTTATAAGATTTAAAGTTTTTCTCTGGATACTATATGATCTTCTGATGTAAAATGGTTTTTAGTTTATAATATTTTGGGGCTATTTATATCTTATATAAGGTGCGGATATTATTTTAAAGGACTGATCTAATTCCTCCTGAAAATACTATATGAATTACAAATCCATTAATTACAATTTGTAGATCATTTCCATCTGACGTAGTGCACTTTTGTGCTCATTTGTAAGTTTCTGAAACTACCTTTAAAGACTTATTTTGGAATGTTGATTCAGACGTCACATCTTATTTATTACTTCTACATTTACAAACTTTATTCCCTTCAGCAAATTTTGCAGTTTCGGAAACAAGGAAAAGTCTGAGGGTGTTGGTGATTGGATGATTATTCATCTCCACGATTTCATGTTGGGCACTGAAAACCGTTTCACATGCAGCGCAATATGAGGCAGGAATTTTTTTTGCTAAACAAAAAGAAGTCAATTCCTTTCTGTTGAAAAGGCGAACTTACAGTGAGAATTCTTTTTCGAAGTTGGGCAAGAACATTGGATAAAACTGACTTGTTATAGACTTTACATGTGTAACAAATTTATGATGAGTGAACAAGGTTTGAGGATGTCGAAGACATCAAGAAAATCATGACGTCAGAATTAGAGAACTTTCTGAAAGGGGACTTTAAAAGTTGCTTCCGAAAATTTTACAACCGACCACAAAAGAGCATTGGAGCGAATGAATATTAGTTCGAAATATATTAAAAGGATACGTAATTTACATATCATTTTCTTTGTTATTAGATAAGTCCTGTAAATTGATATCCACACCTTACATTTTTCACGTGTTCTATTCAATTTTATTTTTTAAATTGTTAGTATTTGGAATTTAAGTGTATACTTTGAGACAAATTTATATTTGATAGGAAGATTTAAAATTCTCACTGTACTAGTATAGTGAGAAGTTTTAAGAATACCCATATACTTATAACTACACTCATTGCCAAAAGTCAAGCACAAAAGATGAAATGCAAAAAAAAAAAAAAAATGTACAACTTTAGTTGACACAAAGAACTTCAGGAAACTAGAAAATAGAGTTAGGCCTGAAACAAATCAAAGAATTAAATAAAGAGGTGAAAGTAAAATTGAAATTTCATAAATTAGAAAATGAAGTCATATTCGAGTCATTGACAAAATGGTATTTAGGTCCAAAACAAATAAACAAAACCAGCATGACCATACCTCATCCTCATATAAAGTTCATATTGTGTGATCATGCTTTCCATGAGGTTATCAACCACTCCAAATTCAACTAATCGACATTCCTCCAGTTTAGCAGTTTACAACTCTGTAGATAAGGGTGGTAAACACGCAGACACAGCACGGCCGAAGACATCCTAAAGATTTTCAATGGAGTTAAGGTCCGGCGAGTACGCCAACCAAACTGTACGCGCAATCCCCTCACTCTACAGGTAGTCGTCTCTCTATGGAGACGCGCATTGTTCACCATTAAAATGAAAGAAGGACCAACTTCTGCAGCATGCAATCTCATAGTGGGTTTTAAGACTTCATCCCGATACCAGACAGCTGTCCCAGAACCCCGTCTATAGAGAGCAGGTCTGTACAGTAGCTCAACGAAATCCCGACCCCCAACCATGACGATTCAAACTCAAAATGCGTGATTATGGAAGATGTTCTGGGGCCGATTGCTTGTGACTTATTCTCTTCAGACCCTTATACGTTCGTCATTTGGCTTAGGAACAAATTTCGATTCGTCCATGAATATTGCCAATTAAACACATACTGTCGACACCTCTTTAATCATACCCTTCTGGATTGGTCGGGTATAGGAACACCAACTCCTGGTATCCGGGCGTATACTCCGTTCATATGTAGCATTTTATGTACAGTAGTGGCAGATGTCGTCTTAGCAATGGGCACTACAACCATAGGTGTCACACGTATGGACTTTGCTCTTTGATACCGCTTCTCTACGACAGCAATATATCGATCCGATGGGAGGTTTGTAAACCTTAGGCGGGTAGTCACAATTCTTCATTTAAGTGTTTGACTTGTTAAGAATTATTTCATAATCATGACATGGTGGAAATATGAACACCGAGGAAAAGAATAACATCAGTGATTGATTTTCCTGCTTTAAGACGTTCCGCATAAAACCAGAGCTCACTATCTTCCATATGTCTTCTGGAAATAATAAAATCATACCTGCGTGGTAAACGAATCATACAAAAGTTCTAAATACTTTTTATCGGCACTTACATGCAACTCATCTAATCCACATGAAACCGTGATTGCGTAACACATTTTCACACTTCCATCTACCTCTTCAGAAAATTGCAACCGCTTCAATTCAAATTGGCTTCTGAAAATTAACATTTTCTTCTCCATGCTTAACATTTGGTAGCGAGTGTAGAAGGGAACATATTGGAATACATTGAAAGTTTGGGTGAGCGATAGAAATGGTTGAAGTTATGAATATTTTATGAGGAACGTAGCTATAATTAAGTTATAAATTTAAATTAAGAATTATTGTTCATAGCTCATTCTATGTCATCAGAAATTTACGTTTTCAGAAGAATTCGCCTTAAGTATGCAAATGGTCCCAGCGATCAATACTAGTTGAGTCCTACACTTTCCAGTATCTCTTTAAAATTAGTAGATACGGCGGCGACCGTGAAAGTATGTGTCGCAACGATGTCGGGATGTCTTTTGTTTTCCGCATTTTCTCCAATTCTAGTCACAAATATAATCAGTCTCGCCTTGAAAGATTTCATAGTAGAATCTAGATTTGCATATGCTGTTCTGTATTTTTGCAAAATATTAAAAAAAAAATTAAACCAGAAATTTATAATACTTTTTTTGTTCAATGATAGGGAAACCTGTGATTTTTCCCCTCTCCCTTCTTTGATTATGTTTTTTAAACTTATACAAATATACTCTGTCCGTCAATTTTTCTACTGTCAACATTGCTAGAAAAAATTAAAATTTTACATAAATGTGTTATTTTTGACATGAAAGGTCTCTTTGATATAAATTCGCATTCCTAAATTTTACCAGAGTTAAGACCGAAAGTTAATTTTTTTAATGAAATATTAGAGATGAAACATTTATCCCGGAAAATGTGACAATAAATTATTTCCTATTATTTTTTTAGTTACTTTATTTTTCTGATTTTTTTAATCAAATTATCACATAATATTCTGAAGTTTGAAAGCATATGGAAGTTGTAGGGTATAAAATTTTATTCAACTGTTATGATATAATATAATTATTATGTTATCAATAAAAACATTATTGCATAATTATAAATAAATAAATTTTACACTTTATTATTCAATAATTAGAGTTTAAATAAAATAACTAAAATATATTTAATATCATATACTAACGCGATACTTTTTATTTTTTATTATATTAAATTATATGGAAATATTTACTTTTGCTCAAAAGTGTTATATATATATATATATATATATATATATATATATATATATATATATATATATATATATATATATTATTACCTAAATTGCAAATAAAAAATACAGTTGTTTATTTAAACCCTCTTTGTAAGATTTCTTTAAAATGAAAAAATATTTTGGAAAAACTCACTCATCGATAAAAAGCTTTTACATTTCAAATTAGAAGTAATTTAAATTAATTTTATGGAAATGTACACATAATTATAGGTAGAGCCTACATGTATGCTGCTATATATTTTTTGGTTGAGTAATTTTTGAAATGTAAAAAATTTGAAGGAGAACATTTTGTCAATGTTAACAATTGAAATTCTATCAAAATAATGTTTACAGTATTGGGACTTTAAGCTTAATATATACAGATAATCTGGGCTAATATTTTATATATAAAAAAAAATTGCATTTCAATGTTTTTTTAATAATTTCAAATAATTAAGCTGCTCTTTGTATAATTATTCTAAATAAATAGCTAAAAAAAGAGAACCAGTTTTAGAAATAAATTTAAAAATTAACAATTCTTAATTAATGTCCGAAGAGGATTAATTAATATCAGAACAAATTGTGGATTAACTTTAATTAACTTAGAAAGATCTAAACTATTTCGAAGATTCATTACTTGAAATATTATTCCTTGTAAATATTGCATTTATTAATATTATCTTGATTTCAGTTACGCAATAGGCATAACCGAAACTTAAGGATTTGCTGTTTGAAAATAATATTAATGCACCGTATATAAATTGACGTTGTAAGAAAAGATTCATTCAATTAATTACTTAAGATCTAAATTTTTGATTAGTGCATAAGTATAATTTTAATAATATTTAAAAATAAAATGGGATTTTAAATCTTAAAAGAAAGTTACTATTTAGATTTTGCAGCTACAATAAATCCCAATCCCATTCCTGTCTGAACAATTAATATTTTATTTTTGCTTAGCCCATTTCCCAATTTTTCAATCGTTTTTTTTTCCCATTAGTAATCACTGTATGACGCATTGACACATAATGGGGCGATACATTCATAAATCCCTATATATTTTGCATATAAATATTACAATTATAGGAAAGAAAACAGAAAAAAACAAAAAACATAAATATATTTTTATAAGTACTGCTGTGAAATGTAATCAAGGAGTATAAAACATGAAATATAGCAAGACCCCCCCCCCCCTTCCCCCCCCCCCAAATTACAAAAAAAATAAATTGTAAGACAGTACTACCCTTTTTATGAAGAAACTGCTACCTTCTTATAAAATAGCTATTGCAATAAAAATTTAATGTATGTATAATATAAATACAATAAAAAAAATCTCATGATTAAAAATGAAATATTTTTTTATTTGTGGCATAACAAAACTTGCTTATGCTTACTATCATTCTCAGTTATAAATTCATTATTTTGAGTCAGAGGAACTTAGTTATAATTTAAATGATATTTTTAGTAATAATTGTTATTATTTTGAGTCAGAGGAACTTAGTTATAATTTAAATGATATTTTTAGTAATAATTGTTTTTATTCGTATTTAATTTAGTTGTATCTTAAAAACTACAACATATCCCAAATATCACACTTTCTCTTTAACATAGAGATTAAATATTACACATATACCAATTTTCAGCCTTAAATCTTAGCTGAAAGAGTCCTTTTTTAATTTATGAATCAAATTTAAATTTTTTTATCCATATTTAATGAACAAACTTTAATTTTGATAAATATAATGGCTTTTGCCAAGTATTAAATTGTCGGATTTTATAAAAGCTTGAAGTAAACTTAAATTATTTTAATTATTTGATTAATCGGTACAGAATTATAACATGCAACTTCAAAGTTAATTCATAATATGATATATAGCTTTCCCTAGATCTAGAAGTTAAATACTATGTACATGAACATTTCAAAGATATTGTTTTACATGGTAGGAAATAATAGATTTTGGGTTATGTTTTGTAAAACGTCATTTTAACCTTTTTTTAACATTTTAATTTATTAAAAAAAAATCTTCAAATTTTCTTTAACAGTGTGAACTTCTATAAAAATTTCCTTTTTTAAATCGTTGTTAAAAAGAGTATCATAAAGACGGTATAGCTGCGAAATAACTTATTTATGTAAATAGAAGTTGGCATTTCTCGTTGTCTGACAGAATTTGGGAAAATGCAGTGGTGGGCACCTAAAAACTTACAAATGATAGTAAATAGTAAACAAATCATATAGTATTACACTGATATCGCATTGATAGTATTACAATTTATGGTTTTTATTTTAGAAGTGATGTATTGTAAAAATATTTGAATGTTACTTAACAGTTTAATATGGTGTTCATATATTGTTTGTAACATATGTTGTTAGAAGAATATATTTTGATACTTCAACAGCAGAAAATATAATGTTAAAATAATTTAAAACTAAAATTAATGTAAACTTATGAATGTATATGTTTAAAATGAATGTAAATTGTCATTATATATCACAATAATTATATTTTCAGTCTTTGCAAAATTGGGCCTTTTTGTAATTATTTACAAACAATATACCCATCTAAAATATATGCATTGAAAAATAACCGTCAAACACTTTGCATTAATTTATTCTTAGTATAAAAAGAAGTGAACATTAAGAATTTAATAATATTTTAAACGCTATATTAATGACAAACTTCTCGTGGAATAACTATACATTAAATGATCAAATTTGTATTATTAATAGCTAAATAACATAATAAATTTCATAAGTATAAATTATAAAATACATTGCTTTCTTGAAACTAATTGTCCATAAACTTATAGAATTACAACACCTATAAACCTAAAAATTGTAACTTTGCCAAAACAATTTCAGTTTTAATTGGAAAATTTCTACTCAAACCATTCTTTTGTTCTTTATCTGTTCTAGTAACTTAAGTATTTAATTTTATTTCCGTAGATTCGGCTTTGTAATTCCCTTTAAGAGAAAAAAGAATCTTCCATGAAGCTAATAATTGGTTGCAAAGCTATATAATGTAATTTTGTATTATACTTTTCTATGTAGTTTTTTTGAAAATGCTCTCTGCATTTGAGATAATTGCTACTCTTTGTAAAATTATTTATTTTCCAGAACAATAATAACGTTATGAAATTCCCATTATTCATAGCAAGATGAGATTTCTTCAAGCTCGTTTCACTAACATTTATTTTAATTGCTTCGCTATTTTGGAGAGTGATTTAGCATTTATAACCCTTTTCAAACATCTTATACACATGTGTAAAGCGAGAATACAATTATCTATTACTATAAAATGTATGATTTGTTGAGAGTTTCATAAGGTATAAAAATTTTTTAAAAAGTTCATTTTGCAAAGCTTCAAAATATCAAGAAGAACATAATTGTTACTTGAATTTGATAACTGAGCAAAATAAACGGTTTACTATATGATTTTCTTTTCATATTGTAACTTTATACATCAATTACACCGGCTAAATAAGGTATTAGAAGAATTTTTTTTTACTTTGGAGTGTTTTGTGTTTGTCATAAGTATATGTGTTTTTATTTTTAAAAAAATATTTATATGCTGATTAAATGGGCGGTATATTAAGAAAAAATGTAGTTATAAAGACGATTAAATTTTAATGACTCGTAAAAGGTTAGAATTAATCTCGTATAAATATATTTTAATTGTCATTAGTTTTATATTTCTCTCTGATAAGTTAATATTATAATTATTTAATTTTAGAGTATAAATAAAGAACAATTTTTAAATTCTATATTATGTATTTATTTTGTATTATTTATTTTTCTAATGAAACTATAATAAATTGAAAATAAGGTTCGGATAACATAAATTACATTCCCCTCTGGTATATTTGGCCTGAATGTTTCATCAAACAATGTATACGCAACTATATAAATGCATATGGCTTGTTTAGTTTTTATAAATTTTTCAGCAAATTAATTTTAACATTTGACCATGAATTTGCATTTTATGTTTTCAATTTAAATTTTCTAACAAGAGAAAAATTAAAAATAGTAAATTTTATACCTAAACTGTTGCACCTGCTTCCTGAAGTAACTTCATAAAAAATCACTTTATCCAGCCCGTATCTCCCAAATAACCAAAATCGTATTTACCTTCCATGAGAAAATACGTCACAAGAAATATGTTCTCCAAATGACGAGGTAACCGGTGCACAAAACCGCCGAAAGAAAAATACATCTGACATGAAATTTGACGCATGAGGTGTTCAGTTGTGTGATGGCATCGAGAAATATGAGTCTCGTAAGAAATATTCCTTTTCAAATGTGATTCTATGGAATGAATAGAACGGACAGTGGTTGTGGAGGTTTTTTTTTTTAATATGATTGGTTGCTAGTCAGTTACTTTGGTATGCCATGAGCAGCAGTATATATTCTAAAGAACTGCATGAATCATTTTTCCAAACAACTGTGTAACAGCTCCATTCGAGTTTGTACTGTGAAATTGCAACCTATATTATAATTTGATATAAATTATATTTTTAAATTAATTTTTTTAATATGTTGCCTTTTTGTTTTGAAGTTATTGTTTTCTTGTTGAATCAAAACTCTGTAAAGTGTTTGTAATTTAAAAAGTTTAAGTTAAAAAAGTTTTATTAAAACATCCTAAATTTGCAAAACTTTTTATCTGTTTATCTTTATTCAATAATTATTTATGTTTCATTAGGGATATATTCATAATTATGAGACATTTCTTTACAAACAAATTTTTATTGAACTCAATTTTATTTGTGATGAAAGTATTCTTATACTTACCGTTAAAATATGCGTTTAAAGGTTAACTAAACAGAAAATCACATTTCTTTGCACAATTGAAATTTTGCTTGGTAAAATAAAAATTACACACTCAAACAACTCTTTTGCAAAAAATTTTAAAACACATAATAAGCAACGACATACTTTAAATAAAATATATTGTTAAATAACTCTTATTTATGATTTAGATACAAAAGTAATTTCAATTTTTAGTTATAAAACAAACAACCTTTAATAACTATAAAAACAAAATTGATTCGAATTGAAGATTTAATTATCAGAATTCAATTATATTTTCGAATGAACAAATGCATTCTTTATATTTTACACGTAATTCTTCTGTAATTTACAGGAGCATGTTTCAATATGTTCTGTTAATTAGGAATTCCACTAATACCGGATAAATGTTCTTTTAGAAAGTTAATGGTTCACAAAATGACACTTGAGAAGTACTCCACTTATGGAGGAATTCAAGTATTTTCAGGTGTAATTAAATATCAGCAAACCATTTTTCATTCTTGAAAAGCATTTACTTGAAATTTAGTACATTTGAGCTGAATAAGGAAGGAGGAGTAATTATTTTGATTTAAGTTAACAGCGGGGGAAGTCATTTTATAATTGTAAATAAAAAAAATTTGATTTAAATCTCTCTGCAAGTTAAACAAAATTTTTTAATTAGGTATTTATTATAGTGATGATATTAATACCGTTAAAAATGTGGATGTTGCTTTATTTTCATGACATAAATTATAACAAGAATTATAAAATGTAAAATACCTCAGAAATAAATAATTCAAAATTAGGAATGTCATTAAATACCAAAAGAGAAACACCAAAATATGGATAAAATTATATATAAATTGAAAACCATGCTTTGACTGAATTATTTAATAAAGCTTGCGAATAATTTGTATTATACAAATTTTTTAACTCATACTTCAATAGTACTGACACTAACTCCAATCACTGTCATACACTATCCGCTTAAGCACATTTATGTTTTAGTACAACAGCTTCAAATACCAACTGTGGGCAGTTTTAAGACATCAGATAAAAAAAAAAAACTGTTGATTTTATTTTTGATGTCACTAATTTGGCAATTTTAGTGACTGCCTTATCGAGAATACTAATTACTGAATATTCAACATCTAATCCGCTTATATCTGTTTGCAGCCAATGTACGAATTCTCATCAGTTAATATGTAAACACTCTACAAAAATAGTTGTAAATATAATTGAAATGATTTTGCTTCTTCCAATACACTAGACTTTTTTTTTTTTTTTTTTAAGTACTTTCGGTTTAATATCATATAATCCTACCAATCATATTGAAACTTTCAAACTGATATATGATACATGTCTGCAAAATTTATTTTGATTTACATTTTAAATTTTCTTCCAGTCCCAGTTTACAATACTCTCGGTCGTCAGATAATGTTGACTTCAAACAGACTGTCATAGCTTTTATATTTTAGATGCTATTATTTCCACTTTAATTTAAGGTAAAATTGAAATTTCATAAATCAAAGAAATTTAAATTTTTTTAACAGCTAAATTTTTTATATCAAATTGTGTATTTCAGGAAATGCATGAGTTTATACATATAGTAAACATTTTGGTTAATTAATACGGTTTGTATTTATATCATGAGCCTTCATAAGTATCCATGAAAAGTATCATATGAGAATAATAAAACGTTTTTATAAAAACACCACCCAGTTTGTTAAATGAAGTGTTCAATGGATGCATTAGTAATGAATTGTTTATTGTAGAGGAAATAATAACTTTAATGATGTCAGTAACTGCATTTCGTTTAGGAGTTGAATTCTATACCTTTATTTTTCTCTTATCTTGAGCATAATTGCAATTGGACAGGATAAATTATTAAAATTAAGTTTAGAAACATAATACCCATCGATATGAGGCTAAGACAAGAAAGGTAAATGCTAAAAATACAATAATAATGTATTTCTGCTATTTCTTAGGATTTTTATGTCAAATTTCTCTTTAGTGTCCAGTAATCATGTTAAAAGCTTTGTATGTTTCAAAATATACTGTTTAATATTATTTTTTCACTATTTTCAATTTCAATCATCATTAAAAAAAACTTTTTAAATTATAGCAGGATTTAATACATTTTGAATATTTCATTTAGAAAAATGTTTAATTTTATAAAAAATTATGAAACTTTAGAAAATCGTAAAAAATAAGTTTAATATAAAAAAAAAATAAGTTTAATAAAAAAAATATATATATACCATTTGAAATTGTTATCACTTAAAATATATTCATATAAAAGTCTTGAAACACCAATTAATAATGCTAATTTTCAACCAGTTTTTCAAATACGATAATACATATTACTTACTTTACAGTTAAAATAAATTTAAAAGTTAAAATAAAACTAATAAAAAGAAATAAATCCTAACTTACCACCTATATTTCTTTCTGAATAGGGATGCATTTCAGCATTCTGAATAGGAATATATTTTTACATTCCTATTCAGAAGTGTTTTATGCATTTAAAATAATAAATTTTCCATTATTATGTAATTTTTAAATTTCTTATAAAATTTGATAAATTTTCTATAATTTGATAAATTTTTACAGCTCTGTAAATTTTTACAGTTTGGTAATTTTTCCATAAGTTGGTCATTTGTTTATATAATTTGGTATATTATCTATAATTTTGCAAGTATTCTATTTTATTTGGTAAATTTTCTATAGTTTTGTAAATTTTCTACAATTTTGTAAATTTTATATAATTTTGCGAATTTTCTGTAATTCTGTAAAAGTACATTTAATTTATAAATTACTTTGATTTTTTAAAAAGTATTTGTATTTCCTCTAATATTGGGAAATACATATGTAGAAAATGAGTTATTTTATTGATTTACATTCTAGTGGTGCTGAAAATTATATTTAAAATTCAACATTCCATTTAGACTTTCCTGACATTCATAACAAAATACTAGTTATATGTTTGAAGTACACTTTCTCAAATATAATCTATATGTATATGTCGTTTTATAATTCTTTACGAAATATTCAAATGAAAACTTCACCTTTAATCAAAGCATAAAACTGTTATATTTCTGCACAAAACTTTCTCAAAGCAATACATGAAGCGTATAAAAGTTCTCAGACCTCTTTGCTTCTAAATCACCTGGTTTCTTACACTTCGTCTTGCAGCCATGAATCTGAAATATATTTGACAGCCACATATTTCATTTCGTTCTTGGAGAACGTAATATCTAAAGCTTTGGAATTCCCGGATAATATTCTGGAAATGAGAAAACTTTCGTCGAGCAATGAATACTGATTGTTAGACGGAGCAGAACTTCCGAGTTGAAAGGGCTAATGGTATAGACTGAATATTATGATGGTATTTGATGCTTTAAACAAAATAATCTTTTAATCTTTAGTAATTGGAAAAATATTTTTAGAAAATCAGAATTCAAGTTTGGAATTTAGTAGCTACTTGAAGAATGTGAACAATTACTCGATTGTATTAATATAATTTTAGTTATCCTTCAAACATATATTTATCAGATTTAATGTATACGGTTCTATTTTTAATTTATTCATCAATTCTTTCAATTAGTAAATAGGAAGTATAGTGCATTATTAATGAACATTTTAATTACACATTTTTAATACTTTTCATAAAAATTATGATTTTTTATTCTGATTCCCAGTATTTAAAAAATTAAAGAGTAACAAAAATTATTTACTATCTTGGTTGCAATTCTTTAATCTCATTAATCCTAAACTTATTAGAAGATGAGACAATCAATGTAAATTAATTTATTATTAATTGTTGTTATATTTTTTGTATCGTATTTAAAGAAATGTCCTATAAACATCATTTGAATTTTTGTTCCTATCTATTACAATATGTAAATTAGCTATATTTATGCAAGGATGTTGTTAGTCTTAAGGGCAATATTTACAAAACAATTTTTTTTCTTTTTAAATAGAGCATTTATGTTTTAAAGTTAATGAAACTTAAGAAAACTCAAACTAAAAGTTTAATTAAGTCAACAGTTTTTTTTTAGTAATGATGAGGAACGGGACCAAATTTTTTAAAGCATCTGATTTTATAGTAAACCATCTCTTATTAATAAAATACATAATATTTTCATTTACTTGCCATAAATATTTAATTGGGTTAATTTTGTATAAGAAATCTTACCAAAGAGTACGTCCCCAAACTTTCTTTTCACCTAGCCCAGCAGCACAATTACGCTGGCTAACATCGCTCGATACTGGATAATCCCGATGTAAAACATAGCAGATATTGGCCAATCTAGCACAGTACTTTACATAAATTAATAATTATTTTTACCAAATGGTACTCTAAAATAATCCTGTATTTAAGCATTGTTTTCGAACTTGGAAACATTTTGTATTGCTTGCTTATTATTTCATTATATCAGTTGACCATACTTTTGTTAAGAGATGATGATATTTACTAGTTAATTTTTTCTTAAAATTCGTAGTTAAAAAAAATATTAAATTTATATGTACAGCACATACATTGTATAAAAAATAAACTAACAAGTAACATTTTATCAAAATTTTATGAGCTTCAAGTCAAATGTATTCCTTTAACTTTATTCATATAGTCTTACACTATATAAATACACTAAGTAAAATGCCGGTGTTAAACGTATTTTATGTAGTAAAAATATCAACCATGATTCTACATTATAGTATATATATTTTTATCATATGTGTAACTCAATTCACTTCAACCTTATATAAAACATATTTCAATGTATCAAATTGAAGTTATACTATTTATGTTATTTGAAGCGTTCGCTATTTGCTTTTTAGTTGGTTATTATATACTCTCGCACATATTTAAAATGGAGAAATATGCATATCGATCAAAATGTATTGCAACAATATTTTAATACTAATTATCATTGTAAAATTAGTTGCAATAATTTATTCTCAATTTATCGTGATAGTTATTTGATTTAAATTAAAAGCATACACAAGAAAGACAAATTATTACAGTTTAAAAATTGTAAAATATTTCCCCACTGTGAAGCCCAAAAATAGGTATTATTTATGCATAGCACATACAAAAGACATTATCAACACAAAATAATAGTATGGACATACTTATAAATTTACAAGAATACAGCTAAATATTTACTAGAGAGTTGAAGAAAAAATTTACTATTGTTGGCAACTTAATAAAAATTTATAAGTGTATATTAACCGACTACAAATATACCTTTAGATATAAATACAAAAAACATCCATTTTTACGTAGAATCTCATAGGAATCGCAATACATTGCTAAAGCTATATATGGAAAACTTTAAATATCTGAGACGTAAGCAAATACGTCCCATTCAAGCAAATTTAAGAAATAATGTATTTTACTTTTGAAATTCATTTCACTCTCCCCAACGAAAATATTAAACAAATTCCTACTGTTACACTCTGTTAGTAACAAGATTAAAAAAATAAAAGCAGAAAGTATTAAAAATAAGTTAGTATCTTTAACGTCAAAAATCTTCATTTCTATTCCACAGTTAACTAAACTATTATTTGCAAATACACTAGGGAATGAATTAAAGTAAAACATATAATACACTGCAAGCCTTATTCAGAAGGATATGAACTCAGAAGAAATGGATAAAATTCAATAGTTTATATTTTTTTAAAAAGTGAAAGAATGCATTAAGAATATAAATAAAAGTTCAAACTGCGAAAGAAAATAGAGCCTAGTATTTTGTCCCAGTGTTGAGTGTTTCCTGACTAGTGTATAAATAAGCAACTGTATCACATTCAGGCAATTCTCTGGCTGACGTACGGGACATTTTGGCTCTTTTTTCTATCCGTAAACATATAAGAATTCTAAAATTAAGATGAATTTAATAGTTATGTTTTAATTTCATATCATACTACTTGATGGCAAAGTTATAGGGGAAAATAATTATTTTCCCCCTATAACTTTGTCACCAAGTACAGCTATATAAAACAAACGCATAATTGCTAGATCCATAATAATTTTAGAACTCTAATTTGTTTGTGAGTACAAAAAAGAGCTAAAATGTATTGTGTTTACAGCAGAGAATTGCCTATTTATTTTAAGCAATGATTTTTTCTTTAACATATGTGTATACTACTTCAGTTTTTATCTACCAAAAATCCACAGAAGAATTTGCCTTAATAGCGTCGTAGTTTACAAAATGGTTAATATATATTTTTCTAAACAATTTCAACAGACCAAATTTCGTTTTTAAATCTTTTATATTAGCTTTAATTTTATTTGTTTGTGTGTGTGGCTATGGGGCAAATCTGAAGATAACTAATTAAACCACTTACCATCATCTGATCGAGTTGAAACCTGACAGATAGATTTGATGTCGATGACAAAGCATTCTATCAAGTTTTGAGGACTGTCAGTGTCACTAAATAATCACTTTTACACACGTTTCTATAACCGTTATGAAATACCAATAACTTCCATTTAGCCGAACATTGTTGAAACTCTTTCCTGTTGTCAAAATTCTTTTAATAAGGATAAATAATAAATAATTGGACGAGAATGCATACATTTTTTTATGGATTGTTGGTCCCATTAATTCATTGTTGAGTTGTGTAGTAACACTGTAAGTGAAAGAATTTGAACCGATCATTGTTGAAACTCTTTCCTGCTTCCAAAATTATTTTTATCAGAATAAATACAATATATTTGAACGTGAATGCAGAAATTCATATTCATTTTTAATAAATAAATTTTGAAACGCAGTTTGTCAAGTATTTTGCTGATATAAATGTTTTTAATACTAAAAATTAGATGTCAAGACATCAAGCACATGCTGACAATAGAATCGGTGCTAAGTTAACCCATTAAAGATGACTTTGAAATGAATAAACCGTCATCGTTTTTAACTTATACCTTGTTTATTTAGAGGATTTAAGGTATATTTCGAATTTTTCCGATTTTGTTTGGAATATTATATTTAAGATTTTTTTAAAAGTTACAAAGTGGATCCACAATCGAAATTTATTAGCAGAAAAACGCTAACATTTTGTTGGCAAGTTTTCTTGCTAACCGTCGGTAATGGGTTAGTGAATATAAAAAATTAGTAATGCATTTAAGGGTTTGATATTAAAAACTTTGTTTTTATAGGCTATATTTTTTAAGTAAGGGTAATGTGCAGTAGTGTGTGTGAAGTCATTTTATTGTCTTCACTTTATGTCTTAATATTTGAATATCCATTATCAAAGAAAAGGGAAATCAAAATTCAATATAAAACATATATTGAAATTCGGTTAGTGTGCTTGAATAAAGACATAATCCAAGAAACATATAGTTTATAATTGATCCAATGAAATCACTTCAAAATTAATTCAAAGTAACTTATTTATTTAATATCTTTAAAAATAAATAGACCAAATAATAACTCCATCTCCCTAGCAGTAAAAAATATACTGGAATATACCGTGTATAAATTATAAAACTTTAAACAAATCCTTATCTAATAGGGTGGATCGTTCTTCTATGGCGAAAAAAAAAATATTATTAATCAAAACCTACCTATGGGGAAAAGATGTTCTATGATATAGAGATTAGGGAAAAAATAATAAAAAAAAAAATAATTTTAAAATTTTGCACAGCCACAAAGGGGTTGAATTTTCGAAAAAAATGCAAAAAGTCCTAATTTTCGTTAAATGATTTTACACTAAAAATAATTGTTTTTTTACAATATAAATCCTAAAAAAGTGATGATTACTGAATAATTAGTAGTACAATATACATTTCAACCTTTTTTGATCCAACTCCCTCGTCCCCATATCACCATTGAATCAGCCCTACAACCCCATAGTGCAGTTGTCAGCGGCTTACGGAATTCGACGCCTAATCGGTGAGCGTTGTTCTTGTAAAGTAAATTAAATTACAATTTTACTAAGTGAAATTTGTTTATTTGTGTACTTGGACTAATACTGTACTATGGCGTTGTTAAGAAAACACATGATTTGTCCTATATTTGGGTCAGGCTGTAATATGCCCACGATTATGCTTCCTACGTACGAAAAACGTAATAAGGTGCGTATATTGACATTCAAAAAGAGAAGCAAAGTACAGTGCATTTAAATACACTTTTCTCCGCCTGTCAATAATTTGCAAGTAAGTTAGAAGAGACCTGGAAACGAGCTTTAATACCAATAAATGACCACTCCAACATTTTGAGGAAAAATAAGTTCATACTACTACAAATATCGCGCTTTCAAAGCTAGAAAATTAACTGAAAGCTATCTCAAGGAAAGCACATCGTAAGTTTTGTTCGCGCGTCGACTTGGTTGTTTTCAGATTATCTGGCACCGTCAGCAACACGAGGGCTATAATGCGCCGAAACATTCGTCATTTGACAAGCCAGCATACATTTACAAACACCCATGCCTTACACGGGACTCGTACCCGCAACTTCGCGGTCTAGAAGCTAGCACACTAACCACTATACCGTTTGATCGGCTAGGTCACTCGTCGACATTGACATAGATACAACACGTTGGTTGCGATAATAGGTACTCTGTCAACACAGGTATCAAAGAAGGAGTTATACTAAATATGGAACTGATTCTGAAGCATCCATTACAATGTTTTGTGTACCAGTTACAAGCCAAAGAGTGACCGTATGCGAGATACTATCTGTAGTTTCATTCACGTAAACCCAACCTATGTGAACTGACTAACAAGAAAGACTTAAGTACTTATCAACTGTGCTTATAGGAAATTTGTGAAGCCATCACTGAGAACAAAGCAGAGGAGGGCTGTTGAAGAGAAACTCTGGAAAGATTCGCCACTCAGGGTGGTTTACAACCCCCAACAGAATTCTCATGTACTATTTGGCTTAGAAGAAGTCCAACCAAAGCTTTATTGACATTAATTACGTTTATCATAGAAATCTAGGCACCTATGTGATTCAAGATTAAAACCAAGCAATCGGTAATCTATGGAGTAGAGCATTTGCATTAATCAATCTTTCTATCGCGTTATTTCTCAATTGATTTGAAGAAAGTCCTTGATCCAGTAATTTTTGAAACGGGGGTTTGGGCTTTCCTGAAAATATCCTGATATCAATGCTAGCTGACGACAAGAATAACACAAAGAAATCGGTCCTCCAAAGAATTTTGAATTTGCGCCAAGTCAAAAGGTGCTGCAACCCAAACCCTTTTAGCGATTAATATCCGTATCTTAAACATACCAACTTCTGACCCTTGTGTGACAGGTTATGTGAACTTGATTAAGTGGGAGAATGTGACAGAACGATTTAGTGATGACATGATTTCAGGTGCAATAGTAAACCCAGCAATCATTTCCACGGCAATACTATAGTATTACCTACTATCAAGGGGTATCCCTGTCGTACTCAAGCTACAGAACGAATAGTCACAGAAGCATTTTCTGCTGTAAGCGGATCATACAGAAGAGATGGGTTAAAAAGAAATGGCCTGGAATCAGGACACCTCAAGCCAGTTTTCAACACCAAACGTGATTACCGTTCACTGTAATTCCGAATATTTTTTGATTTTTCTTGTTTTAATTCTTAAGAAGCTGTAATATGTTCCTAAAGCTTTTTTTTTCTGTAACCATTTAGTATATGTCCTCTCATTCCAATAAACATTTAAAAGTACTAAAGGCCTGTTTCACTTAAACAAAAATCACTTTGACATTTTACCATTAAAAAGCTTAAATACCAAAACTTCATCCCCCTTGCAAAGAGCTTAACATAAAATTTATTATTTTTATTTTATTTTCCCCTTAATTAATGTACCTCAGAACATCTTTTCCGTACAGGTAGGTTTTGAAATTCTTCAGAATAAAAATTCAATTGACTTTGACTTTTTGCTATAAAAAAGCTCAAATACCTAAACTTCATCCTTCTTGTGGCAGTGCTGAACTTAAAATTTAATTTTTTTAATTATTTTTCCATGCATCGACATATCATAGAACATTTCCTCATAGGTCGGATTTGAAATTCTGAATTTTTTTTTTCGATCCACCCTATTATCTAAGACACTCTAATTTTTTTTTTTTTTTTTTTAAATAATAAATAATAATAATAAATATTAAATAATAAATAATAAATTCTTTCACTAAACTAGTGAGAAATAAAATTAAGTTAAGTTACTTGAAATTGAATAATTTCCATTTATAAAAAAGTAATTTATATCTCTATGAACACATAATGATTTTTAAATTGATATTATTTATATTTTGAGTTAATAAGAGCCTTTAATAAATTTCTAAAGGACATGTGACATTGTATTTGTGATAAAATTGGTAACGGTTTTAAACATAGTGCATATTCAAAAATATTTATACATCAAAATACATCTTAGTTGCCATTACAAGATCTTGATGAAAAAATAGAATCCATTTCTTTTTCTTTCCCCTTAATAGAAAAAGGCATGCATGTCGACTACAATGCATCCTGAAAAACCAAAGGTTGCTGCAAATAGTGCAACGTACAATAAGTAACGGGTACAAACTGTTTCACTAATGATCTTCTCCTTCCAAGTTTTTCTCTTTAACTTTAATGCTAGTGTTTCCTGCGAAAAGCTACTAGGGTAAAAATAATTGTCTATAAAAAAATCTCGTCTATATTTTATCACCAGAATATTAAAATTTTATATACACGTTGCAAATAGTTACTTTGTTTCGGTTGGAAACGGATACTAAAAAGACTAACGTAAGTCATTGAGAAAACCACTATTTGCTTAAACTTCATTTGTTCTTGACTTCTACACATAACATTTTAAAGCTTTTCCATTTTAAGTTAGTTTAGTTTAATGTTAAGTTTAGAGTTAACGTATTCAACTAATTGACATTTTTGATTATCATTGGAGATTGTGATAGGATATGGAATGCCTACTGTTAAAAATTAACACTTCAAAGCATATTTTTTTTAAATGACATATAGATTGCGGTTATATGAAATTAATTTGTTGCTTTTGATAAAAAAAAATTAGCATTAATTAAAAATTTAATTAATGACATTTCATTTGATTACATGGACTTTAATGTATATTATGCTTCATGGTAATCTTCACATATAAAGTACTGATATAAAATATTTGCTTTATTTGATCACATGACAACAATACAAATGATAAGATGTTATTTCAATGCTTATGTATAAAATTAAAAAATTATTTTAAGCTGAATATAACTATGAATTTTATAAAAACAGCTTTTAAAAATACAATTATCAAAATGGTTTTTAAATAATATTGCCTACTACAAACTACCGACTACGTCTGAAATAGCGAAAAAGTAACTCCATTTAGGTCCAAAATTTAATGTTCCATGTGCTGGATGGACCGAACAATGTAATAAATTGAGAGATAAGAAAGTAATGAGAGTTTACATATCTTAATAGAAACATTTTCAAACATTTAACAGCAATGACACCAAAACATGGAATAATACAGTGTACGAATCATCTATTCTGTAGTGTCATTCCCTGAATATTAAAGTTTACATCTCTAAATGGAATACCTATGCACTTTACATTCATTTATTAAAAAACTTAACCTGTTTAAAAACTGAAAGTCTTACATTATTTATAGTTAATTGTGTATATTTATCATTACTAAATTAAAAAAATTGAAACTGGTACAAAATTTAATCAACAAGACTTTAATTGTAAAATTAATATTGTGTCTCTACAAATATTTGTCATTTAACATATTATATTATGCGTGAAATTTTTTTAGTTCTTATACAGTTTGACATTTATAAAAGAAATCTTGCTATTTGTCATATGTGAGAATTTTAAGCAAAGTAAACTGAATGTTACTTGTAAGGGGTTAGTCGGAATTGTTAACATTTACTCTAGCTGACACCTGAAGCGTTAACTCTTTCAAGTAAAAGAATGATTTACAAATGCAAAATCCTTCGCTGTTTAGATGATATGTATAAATAATATATTATTTAATTAAAACTAACACACTCACGTTTATATCTTATAATTCATTTTATGGAAATGTTTGTTTAATTTTACAATCATAAATTTTTAGTTTTAAGTTATTAATTTTTGTATTACGACGTCATAATACTTCTTCAGAATACAGGAGTTCCAAGAGTCCAAAAACAATACAATAAAAACCTTTTTTGACGGAAAGTACCTATCAAAATAATCCTATGAACCAACAGAGTTACATTTTCAAAACAATCTTAATATTACTTAGTTCTTCTAATATATGAGCATAGCTTGAAATAATTACATATTAGTGCAATAGCATAAAAATAAAAATTATAATGTTATACTTTAAAATGTACAACAATTAGTATCACTTTCGTACCTTAAAGCTATATTTACTTTACAATAGCATCTTTTGTAAACAACCTTCATTAAAATCACCTCAATGGTTTCCTGAAAACAAATACTTTCAAATAAATCTACAGAAACAAATTCCAATCCCAATTCCAGAGAATGATACATTCCAACCAACTTAAGTTCCTCGTTTACTAAACGAGACAAATCTCTCAGTTTAAAATCCTTTCAAGCTTAAACCCTCCAAACCTTCTCTAACCACTCTGACTAACATCACAAACAATGTCATGCATCTGGAGTTTTACATCCTGCCAATCTCTAAGCATTTTACTGCCTGCGTTCTAGCTTCTTGTAGTCCGGCTCTAGTTGGCTTGCATCCAGGAGCTATCCGGGAAATGGCAGTCACTTTATCTGGCCTCCCTCGCCAAAAAGTTGGCAGGGTGGGGAACATAAGTGTCGAGATCTGTGATATAAAAATAATAGGCCATGTTTGACCTGACACGAGGGCAACGGTTATTGATCTTAACCCCATCCTTTTGTTTTTAACATCAGTTCAATGACTTAATGCTTCTTGAGTTATTTTTTTTTTTATTTTACTTTATATAATTATATAGCTTGGGAAGCAAACTAAACGTATAAAATCGTATAGTTGTAGAGCCATATTAGCTACTACTCATATGGTAGGTATATGATTACGGTAAATTTCTACAACGTACTAGAAGTAATGGTTTAACTTAACTTTTTTTAAACTATCTGTACACTAAAGTATATGTAAAGATTAGTACATATTACCTCTAAAAAAAAGGTACCTTAAAAAATAAAAATATTTCGATACAAATGTTATCTTAAAAAATTCATTTCTCGCAAAAGAAAACTTATGTTATTTATCTATGTGTTTTTATTATCCTTTTGTGTTTAACATTAGCTCAATGACTTGAAGCTTCTTGAGTGATTTTTTTTCTCTAAGTTATTATATAGTTGGGAAGAAGGCGAATCGTTTAAAATCGTAAAAGTTTTAGAACCATATTATTATATGATTATTGTACATTTCTACATCGTACTAGCAATTATGATTGAACTTAGCTTTTCTAAAACTGTCTGGACACTAAAGTATCAGTAAAGATTGATACATATCATCTCTAAATAAATGTTATCTTAAAAACAAACAAAAAAACAACAACATATATTCAGAGACAAATGTTTAAAAAATTAATTTTTGCAAAAGGTAACTTTAAAAATTGCAATTATATAAATATGTTTAATCCATTTTTAAATGTCATTGGTGTTGTTGTTGGTGGTGGTAGTGTGGTTTTTCTTGCTATTACGAAAAAGATTTCGTTATAAATAAATAAATAAATAAATAAATAAATAAATAAATAAATAAATAAATAAATAAATAAATAAATAAATAAATAAATAAATAAATAAATAAATAAATAAATAAATAAATAAATAAATAAATAAATAAATAAGTCAGTCAGTCAGTCAGTCAGTCAATCAATCAATCAATCAACAAATAAACTTATCTTTTTAGCAGTACAGTTTTAGTTACAATGTTTCGACTATCTATTTATGTCACTATGAAATGCTTCTCACAGCTAAATACGCCCCTCATAATTTTGAACTACTATGAGAAACATATTCTACATGGTCGAAACCTTATCGCGAAAATCTCTCTCTTTAAACACACAATTCCAACAGAGAACATTGAGGTAACGACCTATTTAATATAAACCAGTACCCATTATCATTTATATTAATATTCGGTAAAGTCAGAACCGATTAAGCCAGACAAGAACTTGTATTACTATTGTTATTATTATTAAATACTAACTTTAAATATTTTTTTATTCTCATTATAACGTTGTTATAATTAATACTCTCATTAACACATTATTTTAACTATTAATATTATTATGGTATTAGTAGCATTAACATTGCCATTTTTATAATTATTATTTATTTAATTACCTTTATTATTAGAGGTGGTAATAAACATTATTATATTTCCAACTCACAATACAACTGTTTCTTAGTAAAATAATCTGAAGTTAAATGATCGGAAGCAATCACTAACAGTGAACATATTTGAAAAATTTATAGAGAATGAATAAAATAAAGAATTACATCTCATTATCAGGAATCGAAAGAAAAAAAATCCTTCTATGAATATTGTACACTTAAATTAATTGCTACACGTATAATGTGGTCTTTCCAAACAGAAAGATTTCCATTTTTTAAAATTGAAACTTTTGTCATATGCTAAATTTAAAAGCATCATTAGTAACGGAACACTTCATTCATAATTCTCCTTCAAAGAAAAAACAGTTATCTGAATCAACCGTTTCTAAAATGAATTGTTAATACGTTTCAAAGTATTCAACTTTTGCAAATGAGATGGACCAATGATTATTTCAATCACAACACAGAAATGTTGAAACTTTTTTTTAGAAAAATGAAAAAAATCTTTATTGTTGTAAAAAGCAAGCGCCTTTTTAAATGAGCAAACTAACCATATTAGGAATATCATTAAAAAAGAGCAAGCATAATGACTTTTATTCTTACAATTTTCTACAAGCAAACACTCATTTACAGTCAACAATTTGACAATGATGAATTATTTTCATCATCTGTAATAACTTTAAAATGCTTGTTTCATTATATCATTTTAAATAAAATACCCTTTACTCATATTAATTGAAGTTCATTAATTATACATATCGCAATAAGTATTAATGAGAATTTTTTTAAAGTTCAATTAAAAAGAGGGAAGAAGGGAGATGAATAAAAAAATATCTATGATATTGTCTTCTGCAGTTTTTATTTTAACATAATTTAATCTCTTGCATCCCTCAAAATATATCAATATGCATTTTATATTTCCAACTTAATTGTCAGAAGTTATCTCATACCACATTCTTTCAAAAAATGGGATTTAAAAATTTCATCTGCTCTTTTTAACCACTTAACCAATTAATTGGTTCAAGCCAGTCTAAAGATGTCGTGTTGTTTCTTTTTCCTAACCAAGAAATATAGAGTAACAGTTTTAATTAAGTGAAACAAAATGAGGAAACAATTTGCAAAATTCTTGGTGTTATAAAATGTTAAATTGAGATACAAAAGTTGAAATTTCAAAGACGGTAATTTTTATGAAAAATTGTTTCTAGCTTATTTTCTTGGTAGTTTTAATACACATATAACAACTTAAGATCATATTCAAATTTGAACAGTAAAAATAATCTAACATACTTATATATCTTATCTTAAAATAATTTATTAAAAATATTAAAAAAATTGCCTTGATCGTTCAAAAGTTATTTTGAAGTTCAACGGAATATCAGTTATATGGTATTGGATAAGTTCATAACCTTCATCTTATCAATGATTACATAAATTGTTAAATTTTCATCAAACGAAAAATAATGCATAAGATATACAACCAATCTAGTTTTTTTTTTTTTTTTTTTTTTTTTTAAATGGAAGTTTTGAATCACGTTAATAATTATAAACAGGTAGACAAAGGAATTATGTTTTTACAAAATAATTTATTAAATTTCTCTGTTTTAAAATAATAAAAAATATTTTATTAGGAAAGTATTTGATTTTAATTAAAACTATAACTTAAATCATACACATTATTTTAAATTATATGTGTGATTACAAAAAATGTTTAAAATACAAATTAGTAAAATAAACATCATTAACTATAGACCGAAAGAAATCTGAATGAAACACCTAGAATCCCTTCAAGTAATTTAATTAATCCTCTTTATTATGTTTAATATACAAGTTGAAGTACATATTTACTTCCAAAAATGGTAATTAAAAGGTCAAAAGGAGTTCAGTAATGAAAACATTAAGAATAATTTTTCTACATATTGTTTTATCTGATACGAGGAGGCTTCCATACGTCCACTAAATAAAAGATAAACTTACGTCTTCATAAACGAATACTGTTATTCTTTAATTAAAGCATACATCACTGCCTACCCTCTTGTGTGTTACTCGGGGAGCGTATTAAAAAAGCAATTAAATGCATATAAAAGAGAGTAAAGTTCCTTTAAACACACAAACTAAAACTTTCCAGTGTAATCTTTTTACGTTTTTGCTTTGCGTTACATGCTATTTTTCGTTTCCTATTAAAATAAACGCATTACTGCTTGCATCGCAAATTTCTGGAAAACCTATTTTCGTCCCAACGAAGCGAAATGCAAGGAAAAAGAACGAAGAGTAGAGTCCAACTCACAATGTGCTTTATTGTGTTGTTAAGAAGAGAAAAAAAAGCTCTTGTATGAGAAAATGGCGCGACAGATAAATAATTCATTTATGCGATTTGCATAATAAGGTATTCGCGGCCGCTTATCCGTTTCGGCTGATGTGTATTTGTAACAGAATGAACTGCATTCCAATGGAAAATCGACTTATCAAAAATATATTCCACTGCCATTCAGTCCCACCAAAAACTTTATTTGATTTGGAATGTTTTCGGGTGCAAGTAAACAAGAAAATTCACCCCATGGAAAATTCTATTTAAGTATTCTAACCATCATACCAAATGGAAATCCACTAAGCTGAATTTCGGTTTGGAATCCGTTGTTTATAGCAAACAACTATTTTGGTTTTGTTTGAATAAATTTGTGTTTTCGGAAACGCTTGAAGATCTGCTAAGTCTTTTGACTAAAAGCTGGTCAGCATTCGAATTCGGGAAATACAAGGTATACAAATCATTTGAGAAAGCCCAATTACCTAAGTTCGAAATCCTTTTAGAAATTGATATTTTATTTTTATTTACTTAATATTTCACCCTTAGTTGGTGTAATTGTTTTTAAAAGAAAAATTAAATTCATGAAACAATTAAAAAGGACAATCATTGCACAACCAAAAAACACACAAGTTAGGTTAAGGGCTTTCAAAAAAGCTTAAAAATATATTGAGTAGATGTCAAAATCGAGAAACAGTTAGATGTACGACAATATTTTAAGCAGCATATAGTTACATAAATCTAAGGACCAATCAAAATAATACCTTTACAAATAAATTTACACAGTCAGTCACCAAAAGCCAATCATAAACCAGTATTCCCTTTTATTCTCATCAAACATATAAGAGCTGTGGTCAGTGACATCACCGTTCATAAGAATTAATGAAGAGAAGGAGGGATAATTTAAACAAAGTTTAAAAAAGCAATGCTTATACGCTTAACACAAAAACGTTATTGTCACAACACGTATGAAACTTATATGTTCCCCCTCAACAGAATTCCTTAAGGGAAAGTCAATTAACAATTAAACCCAGTTAAGAAAGAGCAACAAAAAAAAAGAAGAAAAAAAGATAAGCATCCGAATTTGGATTAATAACTTCTTCTACACTTAAGCAAAAGATTTAACTCTACGTAAAACTATTTTCAATCCTGTATATTAACTTCAATTACATTTGTTTGTGTGATAGGGACAGTCCAAATCATTTTAGGGCTAATTAATCCACTTGCCGTCATCCAATCGAGCTGAAACAATCTAAAAAACCTTTATAGTCAATGACAATGCATTCCATCAAATTGTGAACTTGTCCCCAAAAAGTCGGTTTTACTCACATTTCTATTGACATGTATCAGATCCAGATACCAAACTATATTAAAGTATCAACAATTTTGAAATATTTAACGACTTAAATATTCCACTGTTAAGATGGTTAATTTCATTTTATTTATTCTATTAAATTTTGGAGACATTAAGAAGTCAGCCAATAACACTGAATATATCCTTTTTTGTAGTGTTCAAACACTATGAAAACTTAATCTCAACTCAAAGTCGCTTGAATAAGTTTTAATTGTACATAAAAGTGGGCAAAGTGTATACAGGCTTTATAGTAAAAACTTTGCTTTGATGAGTTATTTTTTTATTTTTTTTAGAATAAATGGATATACAGAAAAAATAAAATATACAGTTTTTTTAAATTTTATATGCGAGTACATATGAAAGTGTGATTATTAGTATGTCTCTGAAATGTACGTGTAGGTTATCAGCAAGTTACCAAGCAAGATTTGCACTATCTCAAGTTAATACCACATGAGTAAGAAGGCGTTGTATGTTGGGAGGAAAGTTAGAGAGGATGAAGTGAAGGGAATAATCATTTGGACGATTGCATAGTCAATTGTTTTTGAAAACTTACTTTAAAATGTATTTTAAAAGAATAATTTAGTACACTACAATTTTAGTAACTAATTACTATTATTTGGTACCTGTATCTGTTTTTGCTGAGATTTAGCACATGTGGGTTGAAAATACTACTTATCATGTGCTTCTGATCTCCAGGTGCATTTCCGAGCTAAAATTAGGAACAATTACTTAATGAAATTTATTATAGTTTGTTAAATTTGTTAAATGGAAGTATTGAAGTGGCTGGTGTATTGACATAAAGATACATCTATTAGCTAGCAATACTCAGTATTGACTAGTTCTGTACTAGAAGTTAATTTATTATATTTATAGTAGTTATACATGGAAAAAAAATTGATAATTATAATCAAAGTGTCAATTATTTTCACCTTCCTTTTTTTTTTTCACTGCCAACATGTAATGAACTAAAACACAAGTGTCAGCTTTTAATGAAAATTTAGAATGTAATTCTAAACTTTATATCAAGCCTTATATTAACTAAAAGTAATAATTTCCAGTAAAAAGTTTCTGAAGTGCCTTATTTTGCTCGATTTACCTTCATTGGGAAATTGTGAAAATATAAATGTATTTATGTATGCATAAAACTATTTAACGCACTCAAATGACAGTTATTGGAAATATGGTATAAAAATAGTTATTTTATTTATTATTTTCTGATATACTTAAACATTTTTAAAAAACAAATTCCATTTCACATAATTAATTCGTGACAATATTTAACAGGTACAAACAAAATGTGCTTAAAATACCAAATTTAAATAATTAGAAAGGCACAAGTAGTTTCAACGTCACCGTTTAAATTGCTGCCACTTTAACAAGACATCGATAATTGTTGAATACATTTTGAAATTGATAATCATTTTCTCTATATATAAAATTAAGATTAAATTACCCCATGCCCTGTTGTCATCGAATTGTAGCCTGGTATCAGAAAACAATAAAATTCAACCCATAATTTAATTAGCCGTGAAACTCCTCTTAATTTTTCATCCTTCTCTCTAAAATCCTCCCCCTTCAGTAGTATAGGCATAGATAGAGAGATAAATTGAATACGCCTCTTCTCTTGCATCTTTGGATCCCGCATCTCCATCCATTGCTCCCGGGTATCACTCGGTAATGGAGAATATTCCTATCTCACAACTCTAATCTAATCGCCAACTCGTGATAAGGTCGCTACGCATAGTAGATTTTTTTTTATTTAAATAAAATAGAGAAGCGGAAAACTTCCCTCTCCACAAGAATTTTATTTTGCTTGGTGTGGCGTGAAGTGGAAATTTGGTAAATTATATTTTCTTTTTTCATTTAGAAAATAAAAATAAAAAAAAAATAAAAAAAAAACTATCCACTTCCGTCGCTTGGCAATTGCAACTTTGAAAGGTTGCAATTGTTCCGCGCTCTCGAAATTGAATTTATCTCAAAGTGAGAAATTTGTGGGGATAATGCGATGACTGGGGAGATATTTGACGCTTTGTTATTTGATTACCTTTCTCTTTCATAGCGGCCCTTTCTTTCATCAAGGATAATTTTATACTGAGATGGCGATCCGTGTTGATTTCCGCTTAGGCTTGAATCTACTTAGAAGAAACTTCCTTTAACTATGTTTTGAAGTGTGGAATTCTAATATTTTTAACATATTTTTACGCACTACGTTTAAAACATTATTTGAATTATTTTATTTTAGATACATAAACAGTTAGTTAAAATTCCAAAAAGAAAACATTCCAACTAAATGTCAAGACAAACATTGCAGTAATATTATGAAAACTCAAACATTTATGTTGCGAATACTACATGGTTATTATCTCATCAAAGCTCGATTTAAAATATTTGTTTTGATATCAAATTTTTTTATTCGGGTGTTGATGACATAATAAGATAATAACCATATAACATTCTTTAGATGGATGCAAGTTTCCCTAACATTATTCTAACGTTTGTCTTGAAATGTAATTGAAATGTCTTCTCTTTTGCATTTCCTCTAACTGCTTTTATACTAAGTAATAATATAAATAAAACAGGTATATCGAATTTTGATTTTGTTTGTTAAAATAGAGCAGATTATTATAGGCATACGGAAAGCCATTTTTAGTTAAACTTCTTTTCCAAACATAGTAACTTTATATTTATTGTACGAAATGTATGTTGTCGAAATAAATCTTTTTAGTTTATACAAAACATATGTTTTTGGATTTTAATAAACTCTTAAATCGTGTTGAAGTCTGCTTCTTTTTCTTAAATGAAAATGGCCGATAGGTAGAATATTTTAAATATTATATTCCTATCGAAACAAACTATGGAAGGTAATGCAAATAACTATTCAACAACGGGAATTACTCTATAGTAACTATATTGATAAAAACATGTGTTAAAACATAAAAAGAACTAGGGAGATAGAGTTTCATGAAAACGAGTGTTTAGATACTCTTTTACTACTATTTTGTGTTCTGAACAGACCATCAACTTCATGCATAGAAATTGTCAATGAGATTTTCATAAAACTGTTTTATCTTGAAACACATCTAGTAGTAGCTACTTGACATTGGACTCATCCTGATAATCCAGAGAAAAAAGTAACAAGTATGAAATATTTATGAACACTTTTATTCTTCTACAGAATATGGCTCGATATTGATTAAAGCTTGATAATTACATGCTCTAAAATGATTTCTTTCAATTCAGAAAAAAAATTATAAGAGTAGCAAACAAAATACACCTAGTAAAAATTGAAATTTTAAAGAATTTCAGGTAAAAAAATCATATATATTTTTTAAATGTTTTTAGTCAATTGATGTGGGAGTAAACACAAAAAGATTTGTTTGTAATGTATGCATCTGTAATGTAATGTATACATCTGTTTGTAAACACAAAACACTTTCCAAAATAGAATGTTTTTAAATTTCTAATGAAAATGTTGGGGTATCTGGTTCACTTACCCCCATGATTGTAATCATATTAAAAGAAGAATTAAATTTTGATCAAAATTTAACTCCAAATAAAATGCATTTTTTGGGAAAATTTATGAGCTCCAAATCAAAATATTTTTAAATAATTTTGTTTTGTTTTCCGAAACACAGTTTGTTTTTCTCAATTAAAAAAAATTATCAAAACAATTATTTAAAAATGGAAAAGACACATTTCAAATAAGTTCCTTTATTCTTTTCAATAACACCACTAATAGTATCAATTTAGCATCAAGGCACACTATAATTTACAAACAGTGGAACACATACTGTAACTATTTATAAATAGATAATTGTAATTTAACTCATTCATATAAAGCTTTGGTACTAAAAGAATAGTGACCGTTTTTGCGTTCTTATTATTTTGTTATTTTACGCAAATTTCGTGCACATATCTTTGGCAACCGAAGCATAAACGCTTTTTATCTTTTTTTACAAAAGGGAGCAATACCAGGTTTCATTGTGTTCTATTTCCTCTTACAACGGTACGTCTGACCTCTTGGCGTAATGAATTTTACTCGCTTCTGTTTTGCTGTCTCTTTTACTAGACAGAGAATTTTACCATGTTACTTTTATCTTATTGCTTTTTATTATTTTCTTATTACTTTTTTATTTTTTTTGGTCTCGTTCCGAGTTTCCTCTGACGAGGCTTAATTTTGTGGAGGAGTTTGTTAATATTTTAGTTTTCCGGCACAGCCAGTCGTGACTTGTTGTTTTCCTAAGCTCGTATTCATAGATCGCAGTAATATACACTAATGAAACTAATTTTCAAGTAATCGGTATAGATTATTTTGGGTAATTTTGTCCTATTTAGATGTTTGAAAACCGATAATCTGCTATATTTTTAAAGTAGCCGACTTATGCGAGAAAAAATTTTAACATCATAATATATCATCCAAATGCAATTTAGGTAGGCATGTATTTTGATATGATTTTCTATAATTCTGTATAATTATACTTAGAAACTAGTAAGTTATTTTTCAAAACTCAATAAATTACGAAACAAATCCCTATTTCTTAAAACTTCATTTAATGCTGAATACTTCACCCTATTACTTTATGGTAAAAAATGCATTATATTTACCAAAATACTATTTTCATTTTATTTCAATATTGAGAACTGCATTGAATCAAAAAGTCATCAATTCCAATTCCAGAGATAATTTAACAAAAATTCTTTCAAGATCTATTGTACAGTGCCAAGCTTTTCACGCAAATCTCATTTAAAAATTCAAAGCCAAATTAAATACAAGTTAAATACTTAAAGTTATTGATATTAATAATCAACTTGTAATTAAATTCAACTATATATCGTTATATGTTTTTGTTTCAATTGAAATTTATCATTTTTTGTAAAAAAAATATTTTTTCAAGTGTAATACGTTCTTAATAATTTGTAAAATGCTTTCTTTTTCAATTTATTTACAGTTTCTATACTTTGTTCAATATATACCTATATTTACTTGTCATAGAAGTTATTTGATTTATTTATTTTTTTTGATTTTTTTTTTTTTTTTTTTTTTTTTTTTTCATTTATTAGAAATACTGTAAAATTATATATTTCTTCAAAGTTTAGGGTTGATGTGTTACAACAAATTTAAACAATTTTTTTTGCATTTTTCTTATTTACCTTAGAAGAAAGTCTTTTGCACTAAGCTTTCAAAAAAGTTAAATATTTTTTTCAGCCTACTCTAATAAAAATACATTGTTGATAAACTGCGCTTTTAAGGTTAAACTCTTATTGTCCAATAAAGATGTTTTTCTATCCCCAATGTTGTTTAAATTATCATTCATAACTAATTTTAACTGCATGATTAATGAAATTAGTAATGCTCTTCCATCCATCTATATAATCTTTCTATATATCTAGAAATCCTATAAATCTCTCTTTCAATCATCTATAGAAAAAAGTATTTTCTAGCTTTTATATTGAACTGTTTTCTTTTTCAGAAGTTTTCTCAATGGCCAATTTTCCTATTTTTAAATTGTATTTCAAACTTTCCTTTTCATTTTTATAAACTGAAAACAAAATCCTCTAAATTATATGTACCATACATAGTTATCCTGCGTTTCAACGTGAATATTTAAAACATTTAAAAATCTCTGTCTGGATTCAGTTAGACGTTGTCAATGACAGACATACGCCTTGACATTTTAATTCAATGTTGTTTTTATAAATGGAGGGTTTATTGGATATTGTTATACGTTTACCTTTTCACAAAACCTTTCAAAATTCTAGTTTATCTTTTTTACAGTACTACGAAAAAGAATTTCAAAAAAACATAAAAGGGAAGAAATGATTAATTCCGGTGTATCGCTCGAACGAGGGATGTAAGAAAAAAAAATGCATTCTACATTAACACGAAAAATAGAATTAAAAAAAGAGGGCATTTTCTTACCGTTTTCTTTTGTTATTCGACAAATGCAAAAGAATGAAAATTTTCTTCTCCGAAAATGAAGCGTTCAAGATGCGTAATGGAGCTTGGTGATAAATTATTCTTCGAATTTTTTTTTTATTCCCTTGACTACTTCGAATGATTAAAGATCGGAATGAAGGAGTTTCCACATCTGGGGCGCTTTGTTGCTACACAAAGAAACACACAGAAGACAAAGCAACTTAAGTAAGACAGGGAAATGAAATGAGCGCAGTGACAATAAAGTAAGGAAGTCTTATTGGGACTATCACGTTTCAGCTTTGGAAAGAATTCAGCTTCTTCTTCGTATCTTGGAATGAAATTGTCTCTCTTTCTAGTCTCGGAATAATTTTTCTTCTCATTAGAATTCAAAAGTATTGTATATTCTTTAAGAATAAATCGGACTTGTTAAGAGTTACTTGAGTTTTGTGGAATTTATTTAAATTTGTTTGGACTGTGTAAATAATTATGTTTTAAAGTCATGAGGTTGTGTGTTTTTAACATTAATTTAAACAAAAGTTGACTGTATGTTGTGTTTTTTCTGCTTGAATGCAATTCTGTTCAGATTGGAAATAAAAATGGTGGTTCACAGCGTAAAAAGAATAGTCTGAGTTTTGTACATTTGGATAGGGTATGGACAAGGTAATTACTTATCTCAGTGATTCTCAACATGTGGGGCGCGCCCCCCTAGGGAGGCCCGAGCACACAAGAGGGGAGGTGCGAGAATATCCAAGAGAAAATATTATTTAAAAAAATTGATTAAATGTCTGAAAGGAATAAAGCACACTTACACATAGAAATCAAAATGCATTTCGACATATTTAACAAATAAAGTAAAATAACTTACTAAATCAAAACTTGCTTAATAAAAACATACTAAATTAAAAACAAATTTAATAATTATTAGTGACTTCCTTGGGCCTGTCTTGCAGAGCAAAGTTTTTCGAAGGAAGGCTTAGTATTAGAAATAGTCACTCTCAGTTCTGTTTCCATATTTAGCCGAGATCTAAATTTTGTCTTCAAAGAAGCCTAAGCAGAAAATCCAGTCCCATAAAGGTAGGATGTTGTTGAAAATGGTTTTAGAATGCGAAATGCCCTTGTTTTGAGAGCAGAAAAATCATCCTCTACTCCTGCCCAAAATTCGAATAGTGAATTATTACTAACCTGTCTTTTGGTTTCGTCACTTGTCGTGAAGTCTATGAATTTTTCTTCCTCATCAATTCAGACTCCTTCTGTAGTCTTATGAAATGGATCCCTAACCCACTTGTAACTTGCTATCAGTTTATCGTCAGCAAGAAAATACTTTTTTAAATTCTTTGCCAGCATGGCTTAATGATTTTCAATGGTTACAAAAACAACTTTTACATATTTTTCTTCAGCCTTGTATGTTTTAGTACAATCATCCACATTTGCAAACATTGTTAAGTTTTTTTTTTGGTTTAAATTTCTGCTCCACAATTCCAATTTTCTACAAAAAGCATTAACTTTATCACTCGTATCCAATATGGGTATTTGCTCCTTGGAGTTGAATATTCAAGTTATTTAATTCCTCGGATATGTCGACCAAGTAGCTCAATTTCATCTCAAATAAACCATTAAGAAAATTCTCGTCTTCCGGTCTGTTTTCTTCTTCTAGGAAAATGGCGATTTCTTCTCTTAATTCATAAACACGTTACAAAAATATCCCACGTGATAGCCATCTTGCCTCGCAATAAAATAGTGACGTTGAATGTACAGAACCCATGTCTTTACTAAGTGCGGAAAAGATTCTCGATTTCAGGCGTCTCATTTTTATATAATTTACTACGGTTACAACCGTAGTCGACACAATATTCAGACAAGGACTCATTTTTTCGAAGCCAAAGCTTCTCTGTGGATCATCATGCAATGTGTCCAAACACACTGAGGCGATTTTTGTTTTACAAGTGCTTGTAACGCCATCGATGCCTATTCCTACGCAATTTTTCCATTCTATGTTTGCTTCGTTCATAAAATCCTTTAAAATAGTTCATAAGGTGAGCGCTGTTGTTTGGAGTTCTATTGGGTTGCAGAAAAGTAGTTCTTCTACCACTGACATATTATCACTAAATTGAACATAGGCAATTAAATGAGCATCTTTATTACTATATGTTGCTTCATCAATCTGTATTGAAAACTATTTATCAGGCAACTTCAAGAAAAGCTGACACATTTTCAGCTATATCATCAATTCGACGAGCAACAAATTAATTTGAAAGAGGTATGTAATGCAATTGTTTAAAAAAATTATATCCAAACATAGTTTCTACAATCTCAATTGCTGCTGGCAAAATAATCTCTTCACCAATGATGTGAGGTTTTTTACATCTGGCTATTTTATATGAAACTCTGTAAGATGCAATTGAAGCTTTTTTATTCACAGATAAAGTTTCTTTATAAAATGATTTTTGCTTTTTATATGATTATAATTTTAAATCAAAGAATTCTATGGGTTTGTTGACTTACTCAATATGAAGCGTTTTCAAATGTCGTTTAAGTTTATTAGGTTTCATGCTGTCTGCGGCCAATATTTTTGAGCAAATGATACACAGGGGGCCTTTCTTCTTCATTTACTTCAGTACTGGTAAACCCAAAATTTAAGTATTCTTGAGAATATTTTCTTGATTTTATTTTCGGAACCACGCTCGTCTGTGTACTTGTTGATGCTTGACTATCGTCTAATGCTTGGTTACTTTGGCTTAAAAATTTATCCATGAGTCTGCATAAATCTACTGCCGTGAATATTTAATATGGTGAGTTGCAATTAACACGAAAACATATATAACATACACATTCACGATAGTTTCAATATCGATAGAAGGATCGACTAGAATGAGACTGGCTGGCATTGAATCTTGTGTTATCGAACATTTTCCTTCATCCTATGAAAAAACATGTGTTCTGCATGCTCGAGACGGCATCGGTTGTGTTCACCTCCAGCTTGGAAAAATGCCAGATGTGTTTTCTCGCCAACGTTGGCACTCTTTTACTCTTGTTTTGGTAGTTAGTTAAAAATAATTTAAAAACAGAATCCAAAATACTCAATATACATTATTGTTGTATACATTTTATTGTAAGCGGGGGCGTGATGAAAACTATGATTGAAAACTGGGCCTCGAATACTGAAAGGTTGAGAAACGCTGACTTATCTATATCATATGGATGTAAATGTGTATAGAATTGTGTTTTATGTAATGTACATTTGGTTAAATGATTACGTTATTACATTTGAAAAAAATATTGAAATCTCGTTTTAACATTTAATATCAAAACATTTAAATTCATGCAACACATACTTTAAAAATCAACTTGTACTACATTAAAGTTTCTAATTAGGTATAAAAATAATTTCTTCAACATGTCAAAATTCATAAGAACTACCCTTAAAAAAAGTTTATGATTACCTAGTACAATGCGCACATTATGCTCATGTCAGTGGTTATTTTCCACAAACTCAATGCATTTAATAAACTTATCACTTTAACACTTAAAAAGTGTCATCAGTATAATCTATAGTAGTATATAGTATATAGCATAATATAATGATTAGTAAAAGTACATAGTATGTAAAAACCAAACAATCTGCATTAAAAAGTTCCTTCATTTGATAATAGTTGATTTTTAATTAAAACTTAGTTACATAATTAGCTTCTAATTGATCCAGTCAAAACTTAATTTGTAAGTTATTAGAAATTGTTATCTTAATTGCAATGAAATACAACAATTTGTTATCAATAACCTACGGGAATTGAAAATATAGCTTATATATATATATATGTATATATATATTCATTGAGTGTTTTTCTGAAAGTATTTAAAATAACCCACTTCATACTTACCCAGATCAAGATTTAAAAAAATAATAATAATAAAAATATTACCTGAATGTCTATTAGGTTCCCTGGGCCGTGCATTGTACATTTAAGTTAATACACAGTTTTTTTTTAATTTGTTGATTTAAAATAAAGTTATGTCTGATGAAATAAAGTTTTGCTCTGACAAAAGCTAGTTACTCTCAAATCAAATTTAAAGTTTGTGGAAGTTAAGATAGCACCATAAACTACCAAATTCCAGAATATTTTAGATAATAAAAAAAAAAAAAAATTGTTATTTTTACCAAAGTTTTTAATTTCTCTTTACTAGTACCTTAATTTTGCAGTTTTCCCTCTAAATTTCAATATTTTTGCAACCTTGATACTTTGTTACTACCTAAAAAAAAACTATTCCTAAAAACTCCAACAAAATCTATCCAATCCCTCCAAGCTCAAATATACGAAAATATACTCTCCTCTTCAAGTACTTTTGTCGTGAATCGAACTCCGGTCCTCAGACAATCCGTCGCACAACGTTTTATGACAATCGTCAAATTTGTTAACCGTGGTCCAAATCTCTATCCCTTGGATGGTCTCCAGGAAAGAGGGAAAGAAGAATCTGATTGATCCGCCACTTTCTTCTGGTCCTCGTGAAAGAAAGAAAAATCGACAAAGTTCAAATCACTGTAACAATAGAAAGCAGAAATAAAGTAATCTCGAGAAAGATGTTGAAAGTAGCGATGAAACGGGGTTGGCGTAAGTTTGGCTACCGATCGAAAATTTCTCTCCTTTTTCTTATTTTAAGCTACTTTTATATTTCGCTCTGCTATTTGCTTCATTTCCTGGAAGTGAAGAAAATATTGCTTCCTTGCTGATAACAGAGTTGCAAATGCCTCAAATGATTCGTTCAGTTTTCTCCGGAAATCTATAATCAATAAGGAATAAGTTTCAGTTGTTTTTTTATATATACACGCAGGCAAAGTTTATATTGTTTTCCACTTGGATGGTTTTGAAAAGCCTCGTGATTGGTGGGTCGTATTTCTTTTTGATGACTCTTATTGATAATTTATTTCCAAACTATCGCTTCACATCACACAAAGATTGGTTCAATTTTCAAAACTACATATTTAATAATATGACAAGCTTAGGGTGTGGAACGCACAATTTCGCGCAATTTTCAATTACTCTATAATACGTGACTGTATTGGTCACTGCATTTAAATTTTATATTGATTGGCGAAATTTAGCGTTTTTGTTTTCATTTTTAGAGATTTTTTTAAAAAAATGACCTGTTTGGCAAACACTACCATATGGGCGATATATTTGGTGACAACTATTGCATTATTTTTTTCGGGTGAGTGAAACAGAGTAAAAACACTCTTGGATGGACAACACTCAAAGAGAGATAACTCTATATTAAAGACGTTTGTTTTTCAACTTTTTACTCCACTATTGAGTTTTTACGTTTAAGGCCTATGTTTAAAAAATAATTAATGGCATTTTCACAAGGATTTTGTTCAGAATCGTTTGAGTCTTCCTTTGGATATTGCTGAAAAACTTAAATTTTTCAATGACAACTACCTTATGCCGATGCGTTATTTTGAGGGAAAAAAATGATAGTAACAATGGCAACCACTAACACCTTATACAAAAATTGGACATCGTAGATCAAGCTATTCGGCAGACCAATTCATTCGGCGATTATGCTGACCACTATTAAACAGGTATTATCTCTAAAACACTTGTTTGAACTCAAGACGTTCCAAAATTTTGACCAAACGTAATACTTTAAACATCTTATATTTCATATTTGGTAATTGAACGCAATAAAACATAATGATATGTATGTAATAAAATATGTTCCGTAAAATCTGTAATTTATATTGTGTATCTTTTTTTATGGAAAGAGTCATTTAACACATCTTATTGAATAAAAAAAAATTCTATAAAATAATAAAATTCAAAAAGATAGATTTAATTTTCCTAAGATATAGTTTTGTAGCAAATTAAACTAATAAAAACAAATTTTTGGAAGAAACTTTCCCAAAGAAGTTATTAACACAAATTAAAATTAAAAATAGTTTCCATAAGACGATAACTAATGTTTTTTGAAAAGTTTATAATTAGGCAATTAAAAAAGGATTACTTACATAACTATTGATAATCGGAACAGACATGAAAAAAAAAATCATAATCACTAAATACAAAATATCAAAGTATTTCAACGAAAGTATATGTGGAATTCACTCAAACAGAAAATGGAAAGATTGAATTTTAATCCTTTGGATTACAAACATCCCAGAACCTCATTAATTGCCACTGCAATTTATCAATGCAATTTCACAAATGATTGAACAATTACCACCATCCTAACTCAAATACAAAACAAAAAAGAAGCAAGTTTATCCCTAGGTCATCAATACTGCTCCTCCACCAAATAATCGCCAAAACCAGCTATTAAATCAGGCTTCCACACTCTTTCAGTCCAGCTGACTCGAGTTAAATTCAAACTCCTTTTACAACAAAGCCCAGGAATTAATCAACTGTAAAATTCCAGTTGCAGCCTCGAGTTCAACTCAAAATGCCTGAGGTGACCGCTGCTGGAAGAATTTGGTGTCATATAAGGAGTGGAAGGTGCAAAGAATATTTTGCTCAATTAGTCGCTCTCACCCATTTTACATGAGCAGTGATTTAGGAATACGAATTTGGTGGAAACGTTGAACAAATAGTTTCGCTGTTGTTATGCCACAACATTAGCATAGGAGTGAATGTTTGAATGGGTGTTAGTCATGTGGATGGATTTTTAAAAGAAATGTATTATCGTTTCATTTTCTTGTGTTTGGTCTGATTTAAATGGTAATGGGTTTTCATGGTCGGATGAGTTTCATCATAAATATGTATTTGAATAGATATTGCTGTTTATTTTTTTTTATTTAATTTCATCATTTTCAGGTAAAAAAAAGACGTAGAAAATAGTAGTTATGATTTAAAATTTAGTTTCGTGGGAAATTTACATTTTGATGATGTCATTAGATATCAGAGTTTTAATTAAATTTGGTGAAGCAAGTACAACATAGTAATAAATACAGTGTCGAAGTTCACTTTGTAATTGCAGTTACAGTATAATTATTTGCAGTATGTTTTGGTTTTTAAATAAACAGTTTTTATTGCAATTTATGTTTTGCCAAACACTAAAACTGTGTCGTACGACTTTTAATGCAATTATCATTTTAAGAACGAATTTCAAATTGAATATTTTTCAATGGTGATATGCAGGAAAAAATCATGCTCTATGTTTACATGGTTGTCTTTGCACAGTATCTTGCAAACGTACAATTTGAAAAAATGAAGTCAAAATATAGATAAGAAATTCTTCGAGCAAAGTAATGCACAAGAAATTCCAAGAAATGCCTTTTAGGGATTAAACATTACTGAACATTTTTTTTTTTTTTTTTTTTTTTTTAATTAGTTTATAAATTATTAAGTGAAAGAATTAAATAACAATAATGGATGATGCAAATTACTTGAAATAATTAAATTGATATTTATCGTCCTAAATTTTTATTAAAAATTCCACTAAAACAAAAATTAATTGTCGAATTTTCCTAAGCCTCACGGCATGAATTAATTCGACAAAACTGTATACTTAATAAAAGTGTTGTCAGATACTTTACCTACCTGCGAGAAAGAAGTTTTAGTTTTTGACACACAGATTTGTTAGCAATGTTACTTTTTTTATGGTCCTTGATTACCTAAACTTTAGATAAAAGTAACCATTGAAATGCTGAAAAAAAAAAAGAAACATTCTTCCTATTTTATTACAAATATAAAATAAGAAAATTTAACAGTCTTTACTTAATAAAACAAAAATGGGAACTAAACAAAACTCTTCTGCTTCAGATGGCCCATTTTGACCCTTAAGTAATTTGAGTAATTTATGAACATTTAGCAGTTTTGCAGGTAAATTTTATTTTTTTTACTTTAAAGAAACTGATGTGAAGATCCATGCAAAAAGTATTTAATATTTACGACTTTCTTGAATAAAATAATTAAAAGTAAAAGTTTTGAATTTGAGTAATACTGAGGAGAATTCTACCCTAATTTGAATTAACGCATTCAAACATATTTAATAAACATTCTAATAACAATTAAAATTTCATAATTACTTGAGTAAATTATGTTCAAATAAGTGCATTTTTAATTTAATTTTTTTTTAATTTTTTATTAATTAAATCTGTTAGGTATTCGAAATGTGCTTTAAAATTTGATTAATAGTAATTTAACACAAATTTGATGTGTACGATTGCTTATTATGCATAATTTTATTTATAGCAAAACTATTTTTTGTTATTTTTAACCTTATAATTAATTTATTAAAATACACTGCAGTAACACAGGTAGTACGAATACAGCGGTATTGCACAATATCAGAAACAGACGTTCAGGGATGATTGACCTGTCCTTGCCGAATCTCGAGCACAGTTCCACGATTCTTTTAAATATAAATATGTTAAAACCATCACAAAACATTTTTTTTTTACCTCTCCATCCTTTCTTATGTTATTATATGTCAAAATTGAAAACTCTGTATCAACATTTCAAAACTTCCAATATATTTTACCCTGCACTAGGCGAGATTGGCTATGATCCGTAACAACGGCCAGTCTGTAACGTTCCACATCGTGATTGGATTGGCCAGTGTCTAGCCGATATTTGCCACCGGATTTGGCATACCGGATAACTGTAGCAATATTAATTAGGAAGTAAAAATATGAAACTAATATTAAATTTAATTTTCACTCGTGTTTGTACTTTGGAGAATATCACTACAATAGTCAATACTAGGATTAAACATTCTACTTAAAATGTCAGCTCCAATCTGTAAAAAAAGTTATTGCTTCATGCTCCCCATCACACCAAAATACTACATTATAATCAAGAAATACACTAGCTTATAAAAAATCAATATTATAAAACAGTTCCAACATTATTCTTGGAAAAGAAGCTGAAATTTAAAGTTATAAAACAAGGCAGACACAAAGAATAGAAAATTTAAGTTTTTACTTAAACAAAAGCTGAGCACAAATTAACCAAGTACGCCAGAGTAGAATTTATTTTAAAAAATGAGGTTAATCCTTGAAATAAATTATACTATGAATTTTTCTGTGCCTATTGCATTCTTCATCACTAAAAGAAATAATAGCTAAAACTCTTCATCCAATAAATAAGGAATTTAATAATCCACAAGTGACAAATACAAACGAAATCAAACAGTTAAATCCATTCATCCACAGAACTAAATACAAATCTAATTATTTTACCGAAAGCCGGAATATCTTCAAGAGACCGCATTACTGCAACCATCGCTTTGTTACTGGCAGCCATTTTCCTTTTCAATATCACATAGGAACTTTAATTAACGCAAAGTACGATGCTCTTTTTCTCGACCCAGAAGCTCACAGGATATGTGTCGGAGGAATTCTTAAGTTTGCCGAGACGCTATTTTTCTTTTAATGAGAATTGAATTTCTAAAGCTTTGCTTGAAAATCTTTTTTTTTTATTTTTTTTTTATGCTCTGCTTTGTCTATTAACGATTAAGTTTTTAGAACAAAAAAATTCATCCCTTTTTAACCTTAGTTATTGCATTCCACAGTAAATCTGAATTTCAAAAATCTGCTCCATGTGGTTTATATGGATACTTTGTTTTTATCTTTGTTTTTTTAATTTAGTTTTTTTTTTTTTATGTTCAGGAAATATATTTGGCTAATTAAATACATAAAAAAGCTAGAGCAAAAAAAAATTCCACTTCTTAATGTTGTATTAATGCTTTCTTCTTTTTTCAAAAAATACTGTTTCTCTATCTGAATTTAGTATTTTTTTTTTTTTACTCAGAACTTACGTGTACCTTAAAAAGCTTATGGTAATTTAAACTGGTGTTTTTTTCTTTGAAAAGTGGAAAAAATAATAATGGCATCTTTTCAAAAAACACGTTAAAAAAGTTTCACATAATTTAGGATTGTTATTATTTTAATGCGCGGTTATAACGAGATAAACTCTTTTTTAATTGCAACAAAATGTTTGAATAAACAATTCATTTTGTTGTTGATAATGGTAAAGAAAATATAATTCTTAATAATATCCTAATTGACATGAAAATAACTTATTTGAGAGTGGAAAATTGTTTGCTCTTGCTACACATTGCATAAAAAGATGTCTTTACAAAAACAGACTGATTGGGTACTAGAAACGGAGGAAATACTTTTAATGAATTTTCTTTAGTAACTCGTAGTAATTAGAAAACACAAAAAAAAAAAAAAAAATTATGAAACTTAAGTGTTGTTTAGGTGCTTTACATACCTGCAAAAATTTTTTTTAGAATTTTTTACCCATAGATTTGTTAACAATTTAACTTACATCATTTGATAGTACTTAAATAATAAATCATTATATGGAATCAACCTTTGAAGTGCTGGAAAATGTTTAAAAAACAGCGTTAAAATATTATTAGAATGGTAAAATTAAAAAAACGTGACTGTTCTTACAAAACTAAAACAAAAATGGGAGCTAAGCAAAACTCTTCTACAGTACTGCCTCCATAAGCTAAAAAAGCCTTACATCCAAAACAATTCTAATTCCTATTATGACATTATTGCTTTCTTTCTTTGAAATTATATATTGTTTTATTGTTGTATAAGTTTGTATAATCTAAGAATCTGAACCATGCAATGAAATAAAAAGATAATTTTCTAGAAATTAAACAGAAAGTGTCAAATATGCATTTACAATTTTTTGAATTTAGCAATTTTTTTTTAATTTATGGCGGCAGTGTAGAAGGCCTATTGAGGCCCTAAAGTAATACGATCCATTTAACTAAACATTTTGCAGTTTAGAAGGTAAATGTTAGTTTTGTCAAAGATAACTATGCAGAGGCTGTAGTTACTCAACTGAAACAGTAGATTATGCTTTTGGCAAATGCCAATCATATATAGATGCTAGGCTTAAAACTTGTGGCATTATAAACAATAAGTCTGAAGACTTTTGAAATGTCTCTCTATCAGACTGTGTCTGACCTTCTGAAGGCCACCGCTCTGTTAAGCGTGCCATAAGCTATATATACATCTTCTTTAAATGAGAGATATAATGAGCTCATCAAGCTTAAGTAAGCTTGAATTTTGCCAGCAGTCCCTCTCATATCTAATCTAATATAAAGCAATTGATGAGAAAATATTTACAAAAAGTATTTTAACATTTACTATTCCCTTGAGTAAAAATAATTTGCCATTAATTTAATTTAGCCTATTACAAAAGGGAACATTCATATTCATTTTATTCATCTATCTACAAAAATGAACTTTAATTTCATTTATCCTACTGCAAAAGTGAACTCTCTCACATGCAAACAACAAATGGCAGACTACTCGTCAGTAAAATTGGTGTTTTTCAGATCAAACACTTTATAGCCTGTTAAAAGAGCAGAAAATTTTCATTGTAACTCTCTTCACTAAATGTAAATATTTGACTATGGAGAATTCTCTTAATAAATAAAATTAATGTAGTTAAATAGCGATTATATCAATAATTTTGGACGAAAATATGCGATGAAAAGTGGTGCAAGTAAACGAAAATAATGTTTGAATATTATCATAAAATATCGAGAACGTGTTAAAGTCATATATTGGAGACAACTTTCATCAAAAAACGTATATAAATGCAAGCTCAATTTACTGTACCTGAAAGACGCAGTAATATCGACTATATAAGTAAAGTTATTAATGAAATTTTATCCTGTTTAAAGGCAAGTGAGTCAGACGGTTCAGCCTTGTAGAATCACCCAAATAATGATTTTATTTAAGGAATTGCTTGCCTTTCAAAACCAAAGTTTTTGAGATTCTAGTTAATTATAATAAACATTTTAAAAAGTGAAAGCTAAAAAATATAAAAATTTTATAAAAGTACAGATGTTTACTTTTTATATATAATAGTCACTAATCCCTATTGCTACGAACTAATAGTCTATTTTGAAGTAAACTTATTAAAATCAGTGGTCTACTAAAATGCAATGTTCAAAGCAATCAGATAAATCATTGCATTTATCAGTGCATTTGCACTTGTGAGTGATTCTAGTTGAAGCTGGCTTTTATATTTCACCCCATTCACAGAATATTTTAGACGCAACTTCAAAAAACGTGCAATAAAAATGTATTTTAAGAAGTTTTTTTCTTCTATTTAATTTAATTAAAAATGTTAGCGTTCACTGACTAGCCACAGAATCTTCTGTCATTCTCAGATAATTCGTAGAAAAATAGATTCTCCTAATTATCTTAATTAAATCTGTAAGAAAATTTTAATTAATTTCAGTTAATCTATAAAATTGTATTTTAATGTAAAAATACTTTATTGGTTTAAAAACTGCGGCAATTAACAGAACATTATAATTAATGTATACTAGAAATTTATTTTTACTCTTTTTGATTTTTCAACCAAAACGTGTTTCCTGATTGGATACATTTTTGATTAATTAAAAAATATTATATCTAATTCTGCAGACTTCATTTCCATAAAAATATTCATATCAGAAATTTTTATCAAAATTCTAATATATCCTAATCGTTTCCACCATTGCATAAATAACGGTAAATTTGAAATCAAATTCATACCATAATCAAATTAAAATAAATACTCTCTATAAATACAAAGTAATTTAAAAGCAACACATTTAAAATCCTTTAATGAAGATTTATCCACAGAAGAACCATTTGATTCTTAATTCATTGTAAAGATAAATATCAAATTTATTTTCACAGTGAAAAATAGGTTTTTTGGTCAACAGATAGTGAAATACAGCAACATTTTACTAATTGAGCTAATTGGTTGACAAAGCTTACGTAATTAACAATGGGAAGGTACTCACAGATACCAACAACGTCATCTGATGACAAAAATAACTTACTTTTGTTTCTGAGATATAATTACAATTTATTTACTTTCCGTAAAAATCACATAGTCCAACTGTCAATTGTTCTGAAGTTACTGATTTTCAAATTATCAGTTACTTTTGGATTATATTTACATTTGGGTGGTTCCTTAGGGGTCAAAAAAGAAATGTCATCCAAATTCAACACTGTCCGATGACTACGAGAACCTTCATCAACGATTTTAAATACATTTTTTTACTATATAGCAAATATTATTATACTGGTTTATGCCACCTTGTCTGAGAAGACATTCATGACTGTACAAAAAAATTTATTGAATAAAAAGCCTATTCCATGCACTATACATGATTCAAAGCTCAATATGTTTGGAACTGGCGGTCTGACTGTTTGTGACTTGAACTAGTGCATTTTCAAGTACCCACTGTAATTCCAGCTCATACATATGACGATTCTGCAACGGAAATACCACATTTCTGTTCCAGCAAGTTATTCGAAGTGAAAAATTTTATTCGAACAACAAAATATTAAACAGTCTCAAGTGAATAACTTAAATGAGACATTCACTGCTAGTCAGTTTCATCTCTCGTTTGTTGTAAAACAAGACTGTCAAAAACTGTTGATCAAAAGGGAATTTTGTTGCCTGTTACCTGGAGAGGATCTTTACCAGTTATATATTTTCAACCTTACCTCTCAAACTACTCGCCATATTTTATGCAAAGTATAACTGCAACTTCTAATTGAAATCATCTCTGAATTAAGAGTGAGAGGGCGAGAGAATGCACTCCTATATTTCTGAAACCATCATTTATATCAATTTTATTGTCTTCAAATTACACTCCCTTTAAACCCACTTCTGAGATAAGTTGTACAATTCTACAATAATTGCTTTTAGTGTTTGATATCGAATTAGGTTTACGTATCGTACAAATGAACATGAACAAATGAAAAAGTGACCCAGAGCAATATAAAAGAGTGCGGTTGCGTGATGTGGACTTCAAGATAGTTGCGGCATGGGTTAATCACTTTTAATTTAAAAAAAATTCTATAATAATATTTTTACAACTAAAGAAAAAAACCGGGAAGTGAGAAAAGATAAACTTGACAAATAAGGATCACCCTAATATACATATTTCTATAACCTTATTTTACCATTAGATAAAAAAAAAATCTCTAATGCCAAAATAATATTTTTGGATAGTTTAGTCACTTTTAATTAAAAAAATTAATAATAATATTTGTATAGCTAAAGAAAAAAATTGGGGAGTGAGAAAACAGAAATTTCATAAATAAGGACTACCCAAATATACATATTTCTATAACCTTATTTTATTATTAGATAAAAAAAACTTCTAATGCTAAAATAACATTTCGGAATAAGGTTAACCACTTTTGAATACACAAAAAATTCATAATAATCTTTTTATAGCTAAAGAAAAAAATTGGAGAGTGAGAACACAGAAAATTGATAAATAAGGACCACCCAAATATACATATTTTTATAATCTTATTTTACCATTAAATAAAAAAAAAAGTTGCTTCCATTTCGGTACGCAGCAAAATAGGCTCAAGAAAAGTCTTAGAATGTTATTCTACCATAAAGTTTGAAAATCTTCGAAGGTCTTGATAATTACTACTTACCACCCAAAATATGAATATGACTTTCTTTATACAAGTCTTTCGGATGTTTGAAAAGCACATTTTTATCCGATTTGAAGAATTCTTCATAAATTTTAATTAAATACACGCGTCTTTTCCCAGTCTTACTAATCAAAGGGCTTCTTCGGTGTGTCGTCATTTTTCCGGACATGAAAAGAGGGGAGTAATCTTAAAACAACATCAAGTTGATTAAAATTAATAATTTTCTAAGGAAAGTATATTAAATAAAAATACTTTTCCGAGATTATTTTTCGTAGCATCGAACATGTATTGAAGGGGAAAGAAGATTAATGTCTTCTAAATGACTTTTTTTCTCCCCCCCCCCCCCTCTTCGAAAAGCTAATTCCATTTTCGCATCTTGTATTCAAAATTGATTTGCCTGTAGCTGTTCAGTCTCTAATAACTCGAAAATATATTTGAAAGAAATGAGTTATATGTAATGAGAATTTCGTTAAATAATAAAATGATTAAATATTGAGTTTGTCCTTACCATTTGGGTTTCAGATAACACATAACTTGTTTCTAACTTTGAAACATTTTCAAATTCAATTCCAAACTATTTTAAATTAAAAATAGATAATAAAATGTCTAATTATCTGAGCTCACTGACTTTTTATTTGCTTTATTATGTTTCACTTATTGATTACTCATTAAAACACTTCGTAGAGACAAATAAAAAAAAATCATTAAACGTTATTATACAATGTCTAAAACATCGTCAGAACAAAACTAAGTGTAGAAATGTCCAAACATATATAAAACGACATTTCTAAATTAAAATTTTATTTGAAAATACATGTGATATACGAAATAAAATGAATGTATTTTGATATTATACCAAAAGCAATGATTTACATAACCACTATACAAAAAAATTAAATTCAGAATAATTTTCTAGTTTAAAGTGAATTGGAATCAAGAAAAGAAAGATGTTAAACATCATAAAAAAGCGTTTCATCTAAACTGGAAGCAATCAAACAATGTTAAGAAACGCTACAGTTAGCTTTCTTCAAATCATTTAATCTATTTATATAAAGAATAGTGCCTTTAGATGTGTGTGGGTGTGTTTGTCTTTTTTATGATTCTTTAAAAAAGTGAAATATCATTGGATCCAAGATATTTTGAAAACTCTTACGCTGTTCTTTTTTCCATCCCTTAAGGTGAATGATCTTAACTTGAAATCTACAATTTCATTCTTAGCTTGATAAAACTCTTTGTGGCTACATGAGCTTTTACAAAAACAAACCTATTCTTCCTTTTTAACAGCTAAATGGTTATAATCATAACTTGAAATCTAATACACCAAATAGAAACGTGTTTTTTTACTAACCCTTTAAATCCCACGAACCATTGTGGGTTTCACAAAAAACAAGTGATTTTCCATTCTAAAAAATTGGAAATGAACTCGCCCGACTCGTTCTCCTGTGGTCAACACCTGGGTTTCCTGAGGGGGTTCACTGTCGACCATTAAAAGATCAATACTATATGTCTACAACTTGCAATAGGTTGGGGTCATCTACTTGATATGTCGGAGCATTTAGTCGGCATCTTATCAATGAATGAAACTCCACCACTAAGTACTTGACAAGAATCGCATACAAGAAAAATCTCACTATCTTACTCAGTGTCCAAAGGGTGGGGCAGTTTGACAATGAGTACTCTAAACCCATGGCTCCCCTGTACATGCTCCACAATAGCCTATTGTTGAGGACCGTCACACTTCAAACAACTACTGCCGGGAAGATTCACCACAGTTTGAAACATCCGTATCCCCCCCTGGACCCGACCAAAAGGCGACTGGCTGGAATTTTTTCTATAAGGCGATTTAGGGTGGGTTGGGAGTTAAAGTGTTAATGTTTCTTTACACCAATCCAGATTGTCAGGAATGACCAAACCTATGTATCATAGCAGTATTGATCAATATCGGAAACCGAGGTTCTGGAAGATATGCCAATTCTGTTCACAGCTAGAGCATCGTTCCAAAATACCCGATTTTTTAAGAAATAGACTTATCAAAAGCATCATAAGACGTATTTTGGCCTTCCACCCTTTCTTATAAATAAAATATTTCAATTTTGAAGTTAAGTATTGCCATTTCAAAACTTGTTGTATATTGTATCCAACATTATGTGAGATTGACCAATATCGCTTCCAAAGGTCAATTTACAAGTTTCACATCGGGATTGGCCAGTGTCTGTTGAAATTGGTCTCTGTTGTTTCGCTATTGGAGTAGTAACTAAAGATTTTCTGAACCAATTTGAACGGATATTTTCCATAGGTTTTTTGTCTAATCCAGATGAACAGAAACACAATTTAATTTCGATGTTCTGTAGCTTAGATGGTCAAATCTATGATAGTGGGATAAAGAGGAATACACCTAATTTTCAATGGTCTGAGCCAATTTGAGCCGGATTGTACGACCACAACTACTTTATCCCGGACAATGTCGCTCATTTCAGCCTGTAGTATATGAATGAAAGGTGTAGGAGGAATGCCAACTATGTGAACTATTTCCTGCAGTTTACACAAACTGTCTACTCAAAAGGGCAACTTCGATCAAATCTTACGTAAAACATCATTAATCCAACAGAAACTTATCAACTGTCTATATAACTCTCTTTCATTTTCTAGATAAAAAAAAAGTTTGATGTATGTTTTCCCCTAAATTGATTTCCATGGACAGATGGTATGAATCCCGGCCCATTGAAATATGCTACTCTATTTCAAAACATTTTCAAGGAATTTATGTCATCACACAATAGTCAGAAACTTCACTCCTATTTTCCTAGAATCGCTCTTCGAATTTCAAAAATAGAAGCAAGCAGCGAAGAAAGGTAAACACGAAAAAAAGAACGAATCCTTCTAAAATTGAAGCCACCCTTTTAACCTTCCCAAGAACGCCCGGAAACCCTGGGGGATACTATTACCACCCAGGGGCTTTTATCGCGCTTTTCCCATTCAATCACTCCTAGCTTCCTTCTTTCTTCTGCGCTCTTTTCGATCAACGGTCAAATATTTACCCTCACTCTGTGTCCTCCCCACTTACTGACCAGGATTCGCGAAACAACCTCCTGGATCATCATTCTCCCGAGAAATAACGGGAGGGGATTATTTCCTCCAGGAACTTCCCTTCCGACTGCTTCCTCCTGGAAAAAATAAATGAGAGATAAGAACCCTTAAGAAGTGCTTTATGGATTGTGAGAAATTTCGGCTGCTAAGTACCCTTTGAGTGCTACTGAAGAAATGGTATTAAATTTAAAAGCCGTTCTTTGCTTTTGAGGAAGCGGAATACATAAGGCCTGGCAATGAGCTTTTAGCGAGGATCTTTCTTCCATCATCAAGTATTTCTAAAAATTGAAAATTTCCTTTATGTGGTAATGTTTCCTTAAATGCGTTTAGGTTTAGTGTGGGTTGAAAAAGTCATTAGGTTTAAATGCGATGGTATATCCATCAATTAGTGTTTGAAAATTTCTCTCAAGAGGAAACATATTTTTTTTTTTTTTGGTAACCTATCAGATGCATCACTATATATCTATTAACAGTGAATTGGTTACTAGGTTATTTCGACTTTGCCTTTGATAAGGAAACACTTTTTATTATTAATTATTTGGTGTGAATAAGGTTATACGTCACATAGTTACAACAACTTGCAATTATTTTTTTGTCTTTGCAGCAAACCAATTAATAGTAGAACCTAAATTTGTATTCATGTATGAAGATTATTTTTATTCATTATTAATATTACTAAAATAATGGGCAATAAATAATCAGTTTTCAATAAACTGGCAATATGTTATAAATATTTTCTTAAATATTGAAATCAAAAATTATCTGTAATTTTTCTTAATTTCTAGCACTTTAAAAAACTGCTTTTTGAGGCAACAACAAGTACAAATATAATTTTGAGAATTTACGTATCATTATTGGACAAATGTTCCAATTTAAATACCTATATACTCGTTTAATTTTCTATAAGTTTGTTTTAAAAGTATATAATGCACAGAAAAGGAAATGAAATGGTAATACAATTTGATAATTATAATTTCATCTCTTATTGGAATATATAAATGAATTTGGGTGGTATAAAGATGAGAAATGTATTTTGTTAGATTGTGTCCTTTTTTTTTTATACCCAAGAAACAAAATGAATAATTATTTCAGTTTATCATACTTACTGTTGTCAATAAGAACACAATTTAGACTAAATAGATTTGTTAAATGTTGGGTATAGTTTGTATGTTTAATTTGGATTTCTATGTCTTCATCTGTATAAGTTACTTTAATAAATTATCTATGGTCTAATGGCATATAAAATTTCTAAAAGTAACTTCACAAGTTGATGGATTTAACCTCTCGAAATCAAATCAATAGCCACTTCTGTTTGCTAATCTTTTAAAAAGACAAATGTGGAATTTAAGCATATATTTAAAAACAAAAGGATTTATTTTCAACTACAAGTGAGTGCTTTGCAACTCAGCTTGAAATTGTAATTACGTTTTAATTACTTAATTAAATTTGAATTAATATGTGCTGAAATATCAAATAATTTGAAACTCATTTTCTTGAAAGCAAAATTTTGAAGTCGAAAAACTATTTCTCCGAAACACTGAAAAAAAAAATGTATCTATTCATCTTTCCATCTCTTTTATCTCGGTGCTCCAAAATCAATTAATCTGTTAAAGAAATCTTTTCTCGAAATAAAAATGTATTTTCTTTTGTTCCTTTACTCTCGCAGTTAACTGTGTCCGTCAAATATTTGCTTTATCTTCGAAGCTCTAACGATGACTTAACGCGTCAGTGAAAGATTAATGCTTCAGCATTGTAGTGTATTGATTCTACTTAATGTGTTGTCAACAGAAGGAACAATTCACACTTCATAATTACGAACAATTAAACGCGTATTTGTTTAATTTACAAACAAAAGAGATTATACTTTGTAAGAATAGAGTATTTGAAGTTTTTTTCTACGAAATTATACTAGTTACATTTCGAAATTCATTAATAACGTGCTTCAAAAATGCAATTTTATTCTAAAAAATGAAATTAAATGTTTCTATAATATATTATATTTAAGTATATAATAATATAGTTCTAACTATAATTGTTTTTTTTTGCCGGTAATATTATGCAATAGCTATATATTTTAAAAGTATCTTATAATACTAATTTTTATAAAAAAAAAAAAAAAAAAAAAAAAAAAAGGTGTACCAGTTTATAAAAAATATCGCATTAATCCTTATAAGGGAATTCCTATCTTTTAAATATTTATTCATTCAAATGTCATGGCTTAACCTTTTTACGTGAAGGGACTCAATAGTCGGTATGTCCCTCTCCTACACTTTGCGTGTTTCAAATAAAACCTCAATTCCGACATTATCAGCCCTAATATTCCCACATCTACTTTAAGGACTCGAAACTAGAAAATAGTCCAACTAATTATTTTCTTCGAAACAAACAACATCAAACAAAACGTACTTTATAGGAAGTTCACTGATATAATTGAGTTTTAAAGAAATTTTGTTTCTTCTCGGGAGTACAATTTACCCTACATTTTAAAAAATTTTGATCATGTTGTAATTTGAATAGATATTTTTCATCTAATATTAAGAAAGACATACATGGTCATCCCAGGTATTTATCAACTGATATTTACAAGCATTCATACAGTGCAAAACTTATATTTCTAATTTATGTTAACTTTTCTTTGAAATGTTTATTTAAAAGGGCTTCTTACCCGTTTCGAAAGACTGATGTAATTACATTTACCTTAAAACTGTCGTGGTTAGCTCCTTACATAAACTGTCCTGGTTTGCTCTCACCATTGCCTGGTCAATGGTACCCGCAAATGTGAATGCCCCTCAATAACTAATATTCAGCAAAAATATGGTCAGATTTGTAACCGAAATCATACGTTTAGTATTGAGTCTGGGAAACAAAGAAGAGAATCATCAACAGGTAAAAAGAAAAACAGTCTTTATTAACTTAAATTACTTTAAACAACTATTGGGCACCAAGTTAGAGATCTCAGTGCATTAATAATCAACGGAAGTACTTGGTTTTGTATAATTAATAGAAAGAGAGGAGTTTGACTTAAGGCATGGAATGTGCTGGGATCAGGGCAGAGTCGGTGTGGCTGGAGTTTGTATGTTGGGCCGTAGGATAGACGCCGGGCCGGAGATTCTGCTCTTCTGGTCGGTCTCTCTCAGTCGAAGCTGCTAGGTTCTATCGATCAAAGGCTCCTTGGTTGGCTCGTCTGGTCATATTCAGGCTTTGTGGAAATCGCATTGGGACTTTTCCCCTTACTTCTGGTTCTTCCGTTTGCCTCGTTCATCTCTCTCTATATATATATTTATCTATCTATCTATCTCTCCTCTCCCCCTCTCTCTCTTCTCCACAGTGCAAATTTAGCTGCAGCCGTCTCGCTAATTACAGCATCTTCAGGAAACATGGAAAAATGTATAAAAAGTGGCTCCTGATCGCTTGCTCTTCCTTTTACGTCAAACTGGGATGAGCCCTTTTCTTCATGGCATCCAATTGGACTTGAGGGTCCTCCTCCAAGAAATCACCCCATTTTTGCCTTTGCCCTATCCACACCAGGCTGTAAATTCACCTCTAACCTCTTGACCTGGTCCTGCCAACTCTTGGTTAAAACTATGCCAGCAAGTCTAATCCCCTCTCACAAAAATTGCCCTTATATATAGGGTAAGCCCTTATATTTAGGGGTCCAATACATATAAAAATTGTGATAATTTGACCTCATCATCACAAAAAGCAAACAAAATTAAGCCAAAATTGAGAACTCTGCATCTGAGTGAAAAAACTACTGAACATTGGACTCTCTATATAATACTCCACCATTGTCATTATGCATGAAAATAATTTGTTGAGCGTACAAGCCCTCAAACAACCCTGTGATCCACCAACCATTTTCGCATTTCTTAGAGTAGTTAAACACAAGAAGAGACGACTATAAACATTTTCTTTTCTCCTATTATACTCCACTAATTGAAATCTCGTCGGATGTGGATTCAAGGTGCCTGAACCTTGCCTGAAACTTTCCACAATGGAAGAAATCTCCAAAAACTTTCAGAGTTGAAAGCCTCTTTCGACTTCAATTTTCGAGAATTCCCCTCGGGGAGGGGGTTCAACTAAAGGGAATTCCCCGACCAGCACTTCCTTTGCCGTGCCGACGGACGGATGACAAATGTTGGGGAATTAGGTCTGGTGACAAAGTGCCAACGCCAAAAGTCCTATGGGTTTTCACCAGAAATGTTATGTTTCAAAGCAGTTATTTATCTACGCATCTTTCATCTTTTGGGGCTTTTGGATGCCTTCGTGTGACAACTTGAGAAAGCATCTCTGTTTCTGCAACGCGTGCGTGCGCACGGTTGCGAAAGGGAGTATTGATTCTCGGTTTTAAAAGGATCCGGACACATATTTTTTTTTTGTAGGGTCAAGAAAGGGGTTCACAATAATGCATTGTATGCTGTTTTTTAAGTTACAGTGATGGAAGCGGTTCAATATTTTATATTTTCATTCAATGACAGTTTTTTAAAAAGGACAAGGTATATTGGATTCTACTTTGTGTGCATAAATTTAGTATTTAAAAAGTATTCATTCAAATGAGATTCAGTTTTTTGGTTGGTTATTTTCAGATTATCTGGCGCCGTCAGCAATGTGAGGGCTAAATGCGCCGAAACATTCGTCATTAGACAAGCCAACATACATTTACAAACACCCATGCCTTACACGGGACTCGAACCCGCAACCTCGCGGTCTTGAAGCTAGCACGCTAAACACTATACCGTTATTCAGTTTTTTGAATTCCTGTATTTATTTTTGATGTAAAGTTTCTTCATATAGTTTTCCGGGCATGTAATGGAGAACTCTATTCTACATACATAGTACATAGTTAATACATACTCATTTCGACAAAGGTTAAATTTTGTTATTCTGTGCTGCCAGCGTCAGCAGAAAAATCTATCGTAATTTTGCAGAATGTTCTAGAATTTTTTTGGGGGGGTGAGTGACGTTGTTTTGACGCAATAGAAAATGAACTTTTAAGACATAATCTAAAATTAAAAAAAAAAAATTGTATAACTATCTATTAGCTCTTCATTACAGGTATGTGAATAATTTTAAAGTGTAAAACTCATTCATTTTCTGTTACGTACATCTACTTTCAATTCATTGATTTTTTTAGCATTTCTCACATTTAATGAGCTGAAATGTTTATGCATCATAAGACATAAACTTTGAAGCAATGATGTAACTGCAACTTTTCAATTTCACTGATGAATGAGATGGAGAGGGGGGGGGGGGGTGAAATAATAATAGAATATGCTACATTTAATTACTCTTTTAATGTGGAATGCAAATTACAATTAAATTGTTGCTCATGTTTGTTCAAAGTTTTCTCCAGTTGTGGTGTATTATCTTGAATTCTCTAAATTTTACTTTACATATTTGTTCCAAAGAATGAGTGTTATGTGCAATTTATATAACAAATAGTACGATGACTAAACTGTTGCATAGGTAGGTGTTAAGCAAAAAAGATTGATGTTTCAAAGAAGTCATGTAGAACTTGTACAACTCTTAAAAATTATTAAAGGATTAGATCTTAAGATGGGTGGTTTAACAATAAATGAGTTTTAAAAATAGAGTTGTTGAGAACTATCAGAAATGGGTTAAATAACAAAGACTTGAAAATTTTAAAAATTTTAAAGGACTAAAAACTTGATTTTCTTTATCATTAATAGTAAGTGATCAAAAATAAATTTGTTTTTTTTTATCAATATTTCATGAAATTTCCGTTCCCTTTTCTACAGCATTTGCGCATTTCTCTTTCAGCGGTTCGTGGAGCTACTAATCTTCCGGTGATGGTGTATATCCATGGGGAATCGTACGAGTGGAATGCTGGGAACCCGTACGACGGACGAGTACTGGCCAGTTTTGGAAATGTAATTGTTGTCACAATCAATTACAGACTCGGAATTTTAGGTAAAATTCTAGTTTTCTTACACAATATTTAATTTGAAAAATCGTACTTTACTTTACAAACTCTTTTATCTTAGAAAGAAAAGGAAAAATGTCTGGACAGATTTCTCTTCTAATGATATGTGGATAGGAAGCAAATAATATTTGTGATTAGAAACTAAAAACACCCGCAAATTGAGAGATTTTGACACAGTTTAACAATACAAAATTTGTAAATTTGTTTTTTGGGGAAACTATTTTTCAATTAAAATTTTTGCCCAGGAATATTAACATCGTCCTCCAGAGAAGCAAACATAGTTTTATTATAGTTTTACTTTTAGTTTATCTTTTATTGAAGATGTACTTTAGCTTATCACTACACTGTAGGGAGCTTATATTAGCTCATCAATCGCACAGCTTTAATTATTAGATGCAGACTTTGCACATGAATCTCACGTAACCTGTTTTTATATATAAATTGAGCTATTAATGTTCTAATAATGATAAATAATCAGGAATCATTGTATTTTATATCCGACTTTAAAGACTCAATAGGTCAAAGTGTGGTATCACTTTTTAAATACATATCTTAAATGCATTTAAAATCTAATTGAATTTCAAACTATTCTTTTGAATGGTATAATTCAAAAAGAAAGTTATTGAAAAAGTATGTGTCTATTCCAACTTTAAACCTTTCATTATCATTCAAAACCTTTTATGTAAAAGAAGATGAACAAAATATTTTTTTCCCTGTAAAGTTTAACAAAAACCTTTTGTATTTATAAAACACTGTGTAGGTGCTGACTCAAATTTAAATTTCAACTTATGGTTGAAAACCCGTAAAAAATCATCTCATTTAAACTCTACTTCAATACGATGATGGAGCCATTTAATATACCCCTGGTGTAAAAATGATTGATTAGGCTCTGAAAGAAAAGGACATAAAACAATAGAACGTGTTTACAAGCAGATGTGTTGTCATTTTTTATGACGGAGGAAAATTGATGAGCTCTGTCTTGTCTTAATGACCCACTACGGATATTTATATTTTTGTATGATAATACATACATCAGAAATGCGGTAAGATGATGGAACCTATTGTAACTTTCGTTATTGAGAGAAATGATTCTTTGCTAAGTGTATGACATCTCTGGTTTCAGTATTTTTGTGGTTAAAGTTTTTTTTTTTTTTTTTTTGAATTATACATCAATATTTGTAACTTTTGTTCAACTTCTTTAAATGTAATTTATATAAAGTCAGTGTAATGTGAGAATATCTTTCACGTGGGAATTTAAATTTAAATTTTGGTATTCATTATATTACGGAGTTTTTCAGAAAACGAATTACTTGTAATTAAATAAAAACATTTCGAGTAAAAAAAGATAATGAAAAAAGTTGTAAATATGTACAATGCCGAGAGAGAGTATTCTCAAAATAATGATAGGGTGTTTATTTCGTTTGCTGGTAGAGAGAGCGCAAAAATGCTCAAACGTTAAAAAGATTGTCTGATATTATTTGTGTGATAGTTATTACTACAAAATATTAATTTTATCGAGATCTTGTAAGTGTCAACTACATAATAGCATCATTGAATAATTGTTAAAAAAAATCAACACTCTGATCTTTAAAAGTAACTGAAATGCATCGCATTTTAAGCATGATTTAGAGAACTTTAGAAGAACTATACAATGAAGGAATATAGAAGTGCTAGTCAATTTATTGCTCAAATTTCGATGTGTTAGGTATTCTACAGATTATTATTTAATAAAGCATTTTCAGATGCAAAGTCCTTTATGCAACAGAAATTTTATAATCAGATTGTAGCACAATGTGGTATATAACATTTCTATCGGAAACATGTTAATTTCCTGTCAAACAGGGTGACTGTGCCACTTTTTAAGATTTTTTTATAATATCTACAATAATTGTAAACAAAAATACATGTTAAAAATAATAGTTAAGTAATGGCGGAGAGGAGAGTATTTTTTTTCTTGTCTTAACCTTCGGTTAGATTGACTTAATATCAGCGTTTTTTCTTTTTTTTTTTTTTTTTTCTTTCTTAAATCCTCTGAGTTCTGTAGAGTTTTTTTATTCCTTGGTTTTGCATCATGTACATTTCTTTTATCAAAATATGGCAAAAACCATTTGGCTCTAAAACCTATACTCCATAGCAGTCCCTCTTCGATTTACATAGAGATAGCCAGTTATGTCTGACATTAAAAGCTTTTTGCAGTGCTTCATCAGCATAATCACGTTAGAAGCAAAATTTAAAGCATCTAAAACCTTTGGCGCACACATATAAAACGCAAAAAAAATTGAACTCTTCATAATATGAAGAAAATGCTGAAAACAACTAAATTTTTCAATAATATGACAATCAACAATAAAACTTACATTCTGTCCATAAACAAATGTAACAAATTACCCAGAAGAGTTTTACACGAGTTTTCCAAACTATATAAAAAATGCACGACCACAAACATGAAAATCATATTTTAATCTTTCATGGTAATCATAGACAGTATTGAAGTAATAGCATTTAAATATCTGACTGCTAGGGTATTTTAATGTACTCGATAAATTTTGTCAAATACCAAGGCATCAGCATATTAAAAAGAAATAGGTTCTTGTATCACGTTTTTCTGATAAAACACTCATTACCTCATTTGACGGTACATGCAAATTTCAATTATCATGACTCGACCTGAAGAACAATTTTATATCAAGCCATGATCCCCTGCAGGGGCTATAAAAAATTTAAATTCTGCACATTTTAAAATAAGTTACAAATGAAATTTACATGGTGATCACAAAATTATTGTTTACTATACTTTGAACAGTTTTGTCAATAACTCTGATTTTCCGTCTGTAATAGTAAAAGTAAATAAATCGCCAAACACCTTTTTAGAGCACCTTGTAGGTAAGAACGTTTATTTTCTGATAATTTAAAAAATTCGTAAATCCTTTTATGTAACCTGATAAAATTATGTGTAAATGTAATTATAGATGTGCTTCGATTTCAAGATTTTTAATTTATTTTTATTTCAAGCTACTTTTAAAGACTGACTTCTATTTTTGGGAATAGTTTTAAAGAATTTGTGAAATTAAAACAAACTACTCGTGTATTTCATAACTTTCTTTTCCCAACCATCTATAAAATCAGAAACAAGTGATGCTGATATGGTTGCAATTTTAATTGTTTGTTCTAAATAGAAATCATATTTAGGAATGTTCTATTTATTAGAAAGAACTTTAATAATTCCTTAAACATGCTAAATGAATTAAAATGTGAATGATTTTAAAAATTCCAACACAACATGAGTAACTAATTGAGAGCTTAAAGGACCGTCTAGTTTACAATTGGTTTAAATTATAAAAAAATCAAGAAGAAAAATTATCGCATTTCAGTCATTATTTAACACATCAGGTGCACACTTAAAATAATTTAATATTTGTTTCTTTAAATTCCAAGTACATATTTGAGTTCTCTTAATTTGAAATCATAAAGTACTTTAACACCTACCGATATCTATTCAATCTTTAAATACTTACTTTGATAATAACAAATTTGTATTTTACTTCTATATTGCTAAAATTTTAAACATTAATAACCCAAATTCCTCAAAAAATTAAATATTAATGACCTTTGTTTGGAACTCCCAATCTTATTATTTGCCATGCAATTCCTCTATGTAATGTATTTGTTGCAATAACATAAACTAATTTTTGCTTATTTATTGCTTATAAACGTTACAAATGTGTCATATTACTCTTCAATAACCCTGTATGTGATGCATGGGCAATACCAGTAAATTCAGCTTACTGAGGAATACTCACGCACCCCTTTTGGAATGAACCTACATCAAACTTTTATCTTCCCAACAGGTTTTCTCCCGGCAGTGGATCGCTCTTCAAGAGGCAATTACGGACTGATGGACCAGGTAGCAGCATTGCATTGGATACAGGACAATGTTGGCGAATTCGGAGGGGACGCCCATAACGTCACTGTGGTTGGTCAAGGGCACGGGGCCGCGTGTGTCAACCTGCTCATGTTGTCCCCTATGGCGAGAGGTGAGTGACTATTTAGACGTCAGACTTACAATTTAGAGACGTTAAAACTTGACTCGATTTTCGGGCTGCATGATGGGAAATTATTGGATTTTTCTCATTCGAGACAGATATGAATGATATTTTAGTCTTGTAATAACTTCCTGAAGGTTTTCTAAGGTAAACAACAGAACTAAGTATATATTATATTTCTCTAATGAACTTGCTCTAACAATATTACGGTGCACTAAAATCATCATGTAGCTTATGCGCAAGAAAATCCCAAATTTGTTTGAAAACTTGGAGGTTAATATCAGAAAAAAAAATGTAAATCAGTATATTGAGTAACACTAATCTGTTTGAACATTAGGCTGCATGCAAATATTTCACAACGTGAAAATGAAATAAAATTTTCTTAAGAATAGTATATCATGAATAAGATTGTAAACCAAAACGATTCAGTTTAAATGAATACGAAAAGTTCGTTTAAGGAAATATGAGTAAGAAAGAAGACCATTGTTTGCAATATGGCCCCCAATCAGTAGTAAAAGTAGAAAAAGATTTTTAAAAAAAAAATTTAAAAAAAAAATAGCAAGATTTTTGATAAATTTATAGTTTGACAAAAATGAGAGTAGGGACAGACGGTTTTTATAAAAATTACCACACTCAAGATACCAATTTTTTCCAAAACCATTTATTATAATCAGATGATTTTATAACTTCACTTGTCTCTGGCACTAACAACTTTTGATAGAATTGAATTTTGAAAAACCCATACAATTTAAGAATGACAAACAATTATTATCTCTACATACAATATTCAATACCAAGCATCATTTAATTGTCATTCTGTATCTCTCTACAGGTCTCTTCCAGCGAGCCATCATGCAAAGTGGATCTGCTCTCAGCCCTTGGGCCATAGCAAGAGATGCAATTACTCACACAAATTACATAGCACGAGTCCTGGACTGCCCAGCACAAGATTCGACGGCTCTAGTGGAATGTTTGCGCAAAAGGGAACTACAAGATATCATGGGAGTTCAGATACAGGTAAAAAAATTTAAAATTTAAAATTTGGAAAGTATTCATGGATATAAACCATTATTTGGACTGGAGATGTCAAAATAGGAATAGTTCAAGTACTAAATATTTTGAATTGAATATATTAGTCATAGCAAACTATGCTTCATAAATAAATTAACACACTCTATCTAAATAGCGAATTAAACTTTTTTTTAAATTCCAGTATTTAAAATTTTGGTATTTCAATTTATTAACTACTAATCTTAAGACCTCTTTAGGTATTATATATTTTTTGTAATATTCAAATATCAATTAACTGATTTCATTCATTAAATATTTGTGAAAGTATTAATTGTACCGTAGTTTACTTTAGTATGAATTTTACAATAGCTCCGGGATAAATAAAATTGCCGAAATAGATTAGATGTTAAAGTTAAATTATAAATAAATTTAGTGATATTAGGATATATAAAATTAACAAACAAAAAAAGGAGTGGGAAGAACATACACAAACCTAAATGCAAAACATTATCAACAATCGAAAATGTTTTGTTTTACATTAATTTCATATTATTCAGACTGAAAACTGATGGATTATAAATACAAGTACAAAAAAATAATCTAATATGCATAAAAACACTTTCATTTAAATATATCTGTTTCAATTCCGTTATTTAAATATACATAGTAAAATAATGATAAATGAAATATTCCGTTCGTGAAATATAATTCAAGAAAATACAATGAAAATTCATCAGCATTTAAATATAACAAAACTGATTTGTTTGTACCTATAAAAATACCGAATTCCATTGAAAGAGTCGACTTATTTTAACCATATAGTAAATAAAAGTCTGTAATTGTATGTAAATTTCCATTTATTGAATATTTATGTATAAACTCAATTATAAACTTTGTACTGCCTATATAAGGGAGATCTGCTATTGTGAAAATTATTATTATTTGACTACCGGGTAAATATTACAATATTAATCTCATACTGGGAACAGAAAAAAATCTGTTCTGGACGTAAATAGGTTTTTGTTTCTTTTCAACAAAAGTAGAATTCAAGCAACTAAGGCAATCTCAAGAAATAAATATATGAATTTGGTTGGTGGTATCTAAGACATAAGTACAATTGTCATTTTTAAGAGATATAGAACATTAATTACTATTATTCAAATTGCATACAAATATTATTGACTTGTTATTATTTCTAATTAATATTTTTTAAAGTTTCCATAAATTTAAAGATTGCTTATAAATATTTGAGGTATTACAAAATATCAGAAATCGTAGTAAATTATTAAAGGTTTGAAGAAAATATAAGTTAAATATTTTTATATCTGATAATTCATACTCTTTAAGTGCTAATAAAAGCCTCATACATAAAATATGATAAAATTATGGCCAAAATTTGCATAAAACCACATAAGTTGTTAAATCAGTTATTTGTGAATACGTTCTTTTTTAAATCAAAATTTAAGTTTCAGTTACAATATAATCCTTAGATTCCTTAGGAGAGTATCCAAAGCTTTCATAAACTATTATAAAAAGAAAAGACTTAGGGTTTGATAAGTAAAGAAAAAATACTGTTTATTTAAATAATCATTCGTCAAAAATTATTTTCAAAAGTTTATAGTAATTTACTTATGGAGTGTGTCAAAATAAATATTGTAATGTATTATAATTTTCTTTACATCTATTTCTTCCCCAATTCTTTTAATTCCCAGAGTATATAAATTTTCCAAAACATGTTTTTTCATTAAGCATTATGGCAAAATTACAATAGTTATACTGTAGACTTCTTAAACGACCTAACTCGGACGAGGATAAGACAGTTGAGCAAAAATCTGATTAAAACGGAGAAATAAAAACAGAGACTGTTGACTAGGCAGGATTGCTTTTTTCCGGACAATAATAAATAAAAAAAAAATATTATCAAATGTAAATGTTGATGCATATATTGCATATCATTTAGGGGACATTTTTAGGAAATCAGGGACTTTTCTTCAGAAATTTGATTACTTATAGCTTAGATTCAATAATTTTTATAAAAGTTGGACATCAATAAAGAAAGCCGATGCCTGCTGCTCCATACGACATAGAGTCGTTTCCGAAGCTTTTCATCCGTATGTGATACGAGGGCTGCTATATTGTCATCGATATTGATGTCATCATCATTTTGAGCCACATCGGTGACGGCTTTGATAATTTCATCAAACAAATTCACTAGCTGGAGATTCTTATCAACGCCCAGTCACTAAACCCTGTCTTCAGAATCGATGTCTTGGTTAAGATCGATGTCTAAGATTTTTAAATGTAGGTACAAAGTTGTCCGTAGAATGTTCTGAAAGGTTTGCGGAATAACTTAATTGAGAAGTAAGTGCGACGGAAAACGTAAATAAATACTATAAATTAAAAGCTTTTAACTTATAGTATTTCTTTACGTTTCGTACCTTAAAAAATTTCGGGTGGTTAAGTTAAAAATCCGGTTAAGCGGAAGCTCGTTAAAAGGCGTTCTACTATCTCTATATCTATTACATAGGTCCCAGATCATCTGTCAGGATTCGGTCCCACCGTAGATGGCATAGTTCTTCCGCAGGACCCGGCCGATATCATGGCCAAGAGCTCTTCTCTCTTCACTCAGTACGACCTTCTGTTCGGTGTGACGAGGGTCGAGAGCTACTTCCATTTTACTGCACTTGAGGAAAAGGCTGGCATCGACAGCAACAGACGAGACAGACTGCTCAGGACGCTGGTCAGAAACTTATACACATATCATCTGCAAGAGGTGAGATTTATCAAATTATATCTTTATTTAGTTAGTTTACGCACTCGGGCAATGATATCTGTTTTTCCCCTTGATCAACCTATATTAATAATAAAACGCAAAGTCGGAAGCACAAAATTTCTGCTTTCTCTTGGTTGCATGATAGATATGAAATGTTTTTTTTTTTTATTTTTTTTTTATTCCATCACATATATTAAATGCAAATTAATCAATTGAATTGATATAAGCAGTGTATTGTGTAATGATATTAAGGTTAATAAACGTTGTGTCCACGTATATAGATGAGACAATGCTATAGTGCCTCTTGTTTCACTGTTGACTTATTAGAATGACTAATGCAATTGATTATAACGCCACTAAGAGGCTAAGTCAGTTGTCTACCAATGCACATAAAAACAATCAAATACAAAAATTTACAGTAACAACATTCAAGTACGAAAATACACCGTGTTAAAAAAAAATAGTTGAAGAGAAGGCAAATTCTTTTTTTTTTTTTTTTTTTTTTTTTTTGCATTTTAAAACACTATTACGATACGAAACATGTACAGTTTTTGAGATTAGTTGCAAATGTAGAGTTACGTGACAACAATGATATATTAAAAAAAATATTTTACTTGTTAATTGCAACGTCAAGACATTTATATATGTTTAACACGTTTAGTGAAGTAATAGAGTTAATTTCAAAAAATGTTAATCTATGTCTCAGGAGAATTTAAATATTGTCTATTTTGATTTATCTTTTGTATAGCTTTTGAAATAGGTAGGTCAACTCCTGACCTAGGCTCTATCAGTTGTCTCAAGATTTAATTTAAATTGTCTTTGTAGAAAAATTTTCAGCTTCTGTAATAAAATACTTTATTCTTACAACTCAATATTCATACCCTATACCTACAAAACTATCATCAATATATATCTCGTTTCAGATATTCCTGACAGTGGTCAACGAGTACATGGACTGGTCTCGATCTTTCCTTCAGGGCATCGATGTCTTCGATGGCACAGTGGACGCTCTAGGTGATGCCCTAGTAGTCGCCCCTGTCATCAGGGCGGGAACTTATCACTCCGGGGGCATTCCACGAGAAGATGCTTACCCTATGCCCTCTCTACAGCCAATAGGAAAGGGAAGGAAGAGCTTCTTCTATATTTTCAACCACCAGACAGAAGGAGCTGACTACTCTTCAAGACTGGGTTGTATTACTGGAGAGGACATGCCCTATGTGTTTGGTGCACCCCTGGTGGAATCGCTGTCACATTTTGCCAGCAACTACACCAGGGCAGAACAGACGCTGTCTGAGATAGTCATCACGTATTGGACTAATTTTGCGAGGTTTGGGTAAGTGGAAAGTTGTTTATAATTTTCTCTTAGTTACCTACAGATTAATTTGGCAGCAAGTGCTCGTAGTTTTGACTTGGTATTATGGTGTTTTAAAAAAATTTGTCAAGTGAGAAACCTTACGAATGTTCTAATAAAGTTTAAAATGCAGTCATTATATATATATATATATATATATATATATATATATATATATATATATATATATATATATATATATATATATATATATATATATATATATATATATATATATATATATATATATATATATATATATATATATATATATATATATATATATATATATATATATATATATGTGTGTGTGTGTGTGTGTGTGTGTGTGTGTGTGTGTGTGTGTGTGTGTGTGTGTGTGTGTGTGTGTGTGTGTGTGTGTGTGTGTAATGCATTCCTATTGGAACTTTCCTTTTCACTTTAGTATTCTCTAGTATTTCCAGAGATGGCCCGAAACTTCTTTAATCTGGTCTGGTCTAGCTCAAATCGACCTAGACCGGTTCATTGGCGATCATCCATCAACAAAACCCTCAGTTTTCCGTTCGACTGCGCTTTTTTGATATCATTTAAATCTTCACGCTAGCCAATCGTCAACGCCGTCTCATCCCCTATCTAATCTCTAAAAATAAACTTTAGTTTTTACTCTTCCACGCTTCATATGACGGTCAACACCCAATATACCGTTATACATATAAATACCATATTGTAAAAGTCATTCATTCTAGTACAAGAACTTTTCGATTATATACTATGTGAAAAGGTTTTTTGTGATTCATGTTCATTTTAATTCTTCTTAAAAAATATATATATATAAAGTGACGTAATGCTGATAAGGTTGTGTATGTTATTTTATTGTGGATGGTTTTGCTTTTGAAGAGCAACCGGAGAGTCATATACATAAATACACCAGGTGCTAATTTATAAAAAAATTCTCTAAATATGCATTCTATTAGATAAACTCCCAACCTAGCTATTCTATTCATTCTAGCACTAGTTACTTATAGTGGCTATAGAGAAGTTCAGTATCATAAATATATCGAGTTAGTTCGGTTGTTTTGTAACAGATATATGTCGGAATAATTTTCAAGAATTGATGCTCGACATACGTAGTAAAATTTTGTATTCTTTCAAATAGAATACACATAATTATGTGTGTAGCAAATATTCAGATGCTTATTAAGCAAAATTGGGTTTATATAAGAAACATACATATATCAAGGTGCATAACTCTTTTTTATGATGTACTAGCTCAAGACCCATGCTTCGCTTAAATTTTACCTTTTGCAATTTTTTAGCTAGCTGCGTGGGCTCGTGTTGCAGAGATCTGTCATAGGCGTATATGTCCCAGCTTTTGACGTTTCGCTCGCTGGAAGGATCATTAGCACACAAGAACATACTTCACTCTTTGAAAGGTTCATTTCTAAGCAAGCATGGGCTCTCTTCACTCGATGAAAAGGTTCATTCTTGCATAAGCTCGCTTTACTCACTAAAAACTATTTTCTACGAAAACCCTTAATATTAGAAGCCCCTAACCTGTCGGAAGACGAAAAGAATTTCCCCGTTAATACAATAATTCAACACCCCTTGAGGATATATTAACAAGTGTTTAAGAAAAGCAAAATTAAAAGACCAAAACAACTATGTTAAAAATTTCAGAGCTCTAGGCGTACTTCAATTCATTTTTTGTGAAAATATTAATTACAAAAATTAATTTAAATAATTAAAATTTAGTATTTTTCTTGTCAAAAGTCTAATTAGAAGGCCAAAACTACTTATGTGGAATATTTCAAAACTGTAGTCCAATTAGAAATCGTTTTGTGAAATACTTTTGAATTTTTTTAAAAAAAAGCTGTTAAAAGTTTTTAAATTCTGTTTGTCAAAAGTCAAATTAGAAGGCTAAAACTACTTATGTTGAAAATTTCAGAGCTTTAGCCCTATTAGAAATCATTTTGTAAAAAAAACTGTTAGTAAAAAAATTTATTAAAAAAACAACTAATTAAAATAATTTTAAATTCATGTTTTTCAAAAGTCAAATAAGAAGACTAAAACTACTTAAGTTGAAAATTACCTCTATTTGAAGCCACTTTGTAAAAAAAAAGAAGACAAATAATTAAAAAAGAATTAATTAAAAATTCAAATTATGTTTGTTATAGGTTTAATTAGAAGTACAAAACTACTTATGTTGAAAATTTCAGAGCTCTAAGCTTATTTTAAGTAGCTTTCTACTATAGATCCACAGATAGACATACATTTAGACAACTTGTTTTGTTATTAAATATTCGGATGCTTGACAGATTCTGAATTGTTTAGTAATCGGTGATATTACTATCAATAATTTATTTACTGGTTTTCCTTGACATCATTGGTGACGATAAATCTCAATAAAAATATAACAACAAGATTTAAAACATATATTTAAAATATTGATCTTTCATTAATTTCTATTAAACTGTGGAAGGTATTATAAAATCGCAAACCACGTTACACTTAATTTTCATGATGACGTTGTGCTATTAAACGATTACACTAAACAGTTTCTTTTACATAATTTCTTTTTGCAGTGAATTATTTTTGAAATATATATAAAAAAAATCGTTTAAGAATTCCAATATCATCCATTTAAGTAAAATAGTATATTGAATTATTCCACACTACTTTACTAAAGTAAATAGAAATGAAAAAACAAAACTTATATAGCTAAAATACTTTCATTAAATTTTATACTGCAACAATAAATCTTTTCTCAGAGATTACTAAATAACAGTTCAATACACACACGTTTTTCATTATCTTTCGAAGTTTCTCCAAATGCAAATAACCTGCCAAAGCAACAACAACTAAACAGAAGCATATTCCAAATCCTCCGAAAATCTCATCGATATTACGAAAAATTTCAAAAACAATCCGACCAACTTCTTATAAAGCGGCGGCAATTGAAACGCTTGCAGTCATCCTCTATCGTAGACCAGGCGGAAAACAATGAATAATACTCAGGCTTTTTAAATGTGAAAAAGAAGAAGACTCGGAATCAGTTTTGAATTCATTGCCCCGAATAAAACTACCCTTTCCTCCAACTTTGAATAGTAATGATCATTTTGTATCTTCACATTGCTGCGAAATGAGAATTTCTCCCCCCCCCCCCTCCCTGCGTTCTGCCATTGGCTCCTAAAATAAGGAAAAACGTTTATGTTTTTTATTTTGTCAAATTTATTTTTCTTTTGTTGCCGTTAACTTATTTTTTTCCCTCCTCCACGTTCAAACTTTCTTATTTTCTTTGTCCGTAATCAAGATTGGAGGCAGGCTCTATCTAGGCTCGAGAGATGAGCTCCTTAACTTGCAAATGGAGTAATATTTCCCAATCTCTTATAAGGATCGGAACTTGATGTTTTCTTTGTCTAGTTTTGCTCTAGCAATTTTTGAAGAGCACAAAGGCCTTCTGCGAAACTTCTTTGAAACTTAATTACTTTTCATAAAAGAGTAGTCTTAGTTCAAATACTGCTTTTCTTAAGTAAAATGACAAGAGACTATCATGAAACTTAAAATAGGAAGTACAGAAAAAAATACTTATTGTACTCATTATTATTATTATCATTATTATTATTATTATTATTATTATTATTATTCAATTTTCCTGTAAATAATTGTAAATATTGTATAACTTCCTTTTTAAAGTTAAAATTCTTAAATTTATTTGTTAACACCGATAATAAATTCTTTAAAAAAATTTGCCAGTGGCTATGATGTAATAAAGACATTTCTCGATTTTTCTGTGCGTGTTAGTCGCCAGATCAATTGCTTTGGATTTTTCGCAAAAGTTTACAAGTATTATTATTATTAAGTTTGAAGCTCTTCTTAAAGATTGATAGTGAGTTTACTTTTGTTTAGAGACATTTTGTAATCTCCTGAGAGGAAAAATAAATCACCCTTTTTTAATTTGTAAAAGCTCTATCGTCATTTTCTCTGGAAATTATTTTAACATCATTGCTATTTTTATCAACAATATAATCGTCAGTATTATTATTATTTAATCAAATTATCAATAGCATTATTATCATCATTAGGATTATTATAAATATTATTATTATTATTATTATTTATAATAATAATCAACAACAGATTATTACTATTAGCCGACGATAAGACTATTTTCAACGACAAATTATTACTATTAGTTTGTTGAAATTGTTGTCATTATTGTTTTTAGATTTAACATTTTTATCGTCATTATCATTAATAATAAATCGAATTATTAATATCAAAATTATCATAATCATCATTCGTATTGTTCTTATTAACACTGCTTTCGTTGACATTCTTTTTCTTTTTTTATTGTTCTTATTCTTATATCATCTCTATCTTCTATTGATTATTTCTAACAGTATTACATACTTATTTTATGATCTTGCCTTTCACAAATTTTTCATAATTGAATTCAAACTAATCAAAGTTTTTAAAAAAAATACATTTCGCTCACCTATAAAAGATTTATCCCATCAATCTTCACGCATATATAAAATTAGACATGATATAACACAGCAGGCTTTATAGATTGAATTAGTTTAATTTGCTGTTAGACAAAGGTGAGCGCCGCAAGGGAAATCGACTGAATAAATATGTGATGAGCATAGCTGAGTTAGTGACATAATATATTACTTTCAGGAATGCATATTTCAGTTTCAGTAATTAGCTCGCTTTAATAGGGACATACCTAATTTAATACTTTACAGCGCAATTTACAGTAATTTAGTCATCGATTTTTAAACTTGGTAATCCATTTTAATGAGTTTTAGTATATATTATCACACCTAGAAGTATATTAAATCGTCAATTATTGTTTAAAAAAAGTCTATTATAAGCAGGATATTAAAAAAAATTGCAAGCGAAAATGTATTTCTTAATTCACAGATTAACGTTAGATATTATATATCATTATGGCTAATTGCTATATAAAATATCGAATTTATGGCAGACCTAATTTAATACTTTAAAGCGCAATTTATATCAATTTTCAAACTTTTTTATCTATTTTAACAAGTTTTAGTACTTATTACCACACCTAGAAACATAAAAAACTTACAATAATTATTTTAAAAAAAAAAAAAACTAAACCAGGATGTTAAAAATTAAGTTACAAGCGCAAATATATTTCTCAATTCATATATTGGCATGAAATGTCAAATATTTCCATTGCTAATTGTTGTTTTCCTTTTTTAGAGATCCCAATACTTCAGGAAACAATGGCGAAATTCACATGGATAATGTCAGAGGAAGATATGATAGGATTGTATGGCCACCATATGAACCAGTGCACCAAAAGTTTATAAGCATTTGTAAGTTTTAGTTTCTTTTTTTATATATATATATACATTTAATGACATATATTAAGAGCAAATGGAAAATGAGCTTGTGCAAAAGTATTCTGATAATTGAGAATGTATATATTTTAATTGAATGATTCACCAAAATCTAGCAATCAATCGAGTTATGTTCTAACAATAATTAAGGATTAATTTAATTAGTGAGATCTATTTTTTTACAGAATTGAAAAATGAGTTATCAAAAAGAAAATTTTAACGTGAACGCAATTTAACAAAGAAATTTTGCATAATAATACATAATTTTTTATTTATCAGAAATCTCTATATTTTCAGGTCATATTATTTGAAATGACTTTAATTTTATTGTATGAAAATCTTCGAAAGAAATATTTAAAATTTATTTAGGCTGTGTATATTATTTCTAAGAACAAACAATGTTCAAAAAAGTTTTAAACATGTTTTACTGATTTTTATTAAAAAAATTATAAACGAAACCATTTTGCATTTTCAAACATAATAAAAACATTTCAAGATTGTTAATTTTATAAACTGAATATGAAAAATGAAATACGTATATATATTTGAATATAACTTATAATCGTTTAAATTTACTACATGCTACTATCAAGAGAGATATAATTTTTTTTTTAAATCATATTACTATTCAATTTAAGTTCAAACTAATTTAGTTCGATGAGAACTTCCTTAGAATACATGCATTATAAAATATAATTAGATTTTAGACCCATATTTTATATCATAAATATAGTATGCATTATCTGTTATATAAAATTTCTTGTTATTACTTCTTTTAATAAAAGCTATAATAAGTATTTTTTATCTAATTACTACTTTTCTATCCAGATATTGAATTAATTGAAAAAGGTTTTAAACAGATATTAACTATTTTTAAATATTTGATTACATAAATAATATTTGAAATTATACTTTAATGCAGAACAGTTTTTAAGGTGCGATCAAATGCTCATTTTAACAATATTTCCAAATATCTACAAATATGAACTCCTCTTCTATTCCATCATAAAAAATAAAAATACTCTAAGAAAATGTGACTTATCATTTTTCACATAAACCACTTATTGTGAGCAAATATATTTTTATTCAAACATACCTGATCCTAAAATATGTTTTGGAAAATTGATATGTTTAAAACCCTTTGGAAGAAGACACAATATACATTCGTTGATTGTTTACTATTTCTTGGTTTTCAGAACAGTTGTTTTTGGAATCTATTGATCTAACTGTAAATATATTCAGTTTTATTTCGATATCACGCACTCAGAAGTGCTTTTTGTGGAGCATTGCTTTGGCTGATACAAGTACATGAAATCTCTAAAACTACAGGCATGGAAGTACTTTGAATGAATTTATATTCTGTAGATTTTTATGGAATATCTACTTACATATTCGTAAAGTAGATAAGAGCTTATTTTCATCCCAAGTGCATTGTATTCTGTAGAATTCTTTTTCATGTAGAGAGCTATAATGATGCAGGAAATATATCTTGTTATATTAACCATTTATGATATACCATTTGCGGAAAAACAAAGGTTTTTATGCCATTTGGTATTTCAGTTTTTGCGAGCTCTATTAAAGGATATTCGCGAATTACTAGCGTTTTGTTGTTCTTATTTCTATAAAATTATGTCCTTGAATGTTAATGAAACAAAATAGTTTGATTAATTTAAAATAGTTTGATTTGTACAACACATGGTAACATTAACATTTAATAGATATAATCATGACAGCATGAGAATGGTCTTCACATTAAAAGCTTGGAATGACCAGTCTTTGAATTAATTTGGTGAGACTTAATTATTTTGGCGAGTGTTATATTGTTGCTAAATTGAAAGAAAGAAAAAATAAGCTTTTCACATATTTTTCAGATGAATTTCTAAACTAATGTAAATTCAATTCGCTTGTGAGCAACATCAGTAAAAATATACAAGTCTTAAAAATGTAACTTAGATACCAACCAATTTATATTTAATGTTTAAATCCTTTTGAGATAAAGTAAGTACAATCATTAATGAAGAATGGTTATATGAGAGCATGAATAATCTCAAATGGATTTCAATAATTCAAGACTCCTTCATGACATACGAACAAACGTTCAATAGCTGAAAGCCAAACTTTTCCAACCAATGCGTTTAAAACTAACTTTCCAATACGCAGAACAAAAATAATCGTAATAAATGTGTTCTTTCCTTAGAATCCGGGATTTTACAAGAACCCAACCATAAACGCAAAATAATTGATTCTCTGTAAGTGAATGCTGAGCATGCACTGAATGCGAATCCCCAGCAGTAGGGTAAAAATAAGCCGAAAATACGGCCTTCTGAAAGGAACGTGGATTCAAAGAGCGGATTAGCAGTTAATCTTCCTGGAATCAGAAGGTGCTCTTAAGCAACGACGATAAGTTGTCTCTGATTTAGACATTTTATTGCTCACCATCTTTAAGAAGATGTAATAAGACCTAGATTCATGTTGATCCTTCAATCCTTTTTCTCCTACAAGAGCACGCTAGCGAATTGCTTAGAAAAGCAGCCGGATGTCGCTGTTGCATTTTCCTTCCCTTATGCTGAAGCCCTCTTAGAAGTTGATGGTAAATATGGTATTTTAGCTGGAAAATAGGGTATTTTCAATGGGGTTTCATTTTACAGCAGCATTGAAAGAGTATGTTTTGAAAAGAAGTAAATTAGGGATGTTTGTTTAGATAAATGCATCTGTACGTAATGGAAACGTGCAATGTATCCTGTAATTAGGTTTGCGGAAAATTTCGAATAGTTATTCATTAGCTTAATATAATTCTGGCTATTCACTGGAAAATGGTGAGTCTCCCATCGGAACAAATTTCAATTACATCTTATTATATAGGCTTGTACTAGTTTGGTTTTTATACTGTACTGTAGTAAGGAGCATATTCGCCTGAGGTTAAGGCTTTCAGAGAAAACAAAAGGTATAAAAGATGCGATATCTCTAATATATATAAAATCCAACGTCTGTCTGTGTGTATGATTAGCTATTACTAAATATCTACTGAACCGACTTGGATAAAATTTATGTCTATTGGTAGATTATTGAATACGAATTCAACAGAGTGCATTTTTATTTCACTGTAATTTCAAAAAGGACAGTAATTACGCATAAAAAATAATTTTTGCCATATTGATATCTATGTTTTAATTATGTCCGAGTAGAAAGTTTCTTTGGACATGAGACAGTGTTGGCAACAGTTTAATGAAACCAAATGAGTGTTTTGAAATTCAAATGTGTTTATCATGCATAATCCAAACCATTAAATGTGTTTATATTTCGATCTCATATTCTTCTAGATGCTCAAAATTACGAGACGTATTTGGCTGTGTTAAGCACTTTATAAGTGGCAGAAATAGACAGTCGGTGGTTTCAAAACAAAACAAAACAAAACAAATGAGTTTATAATACCGCTTAAAAGAAAATATTCACATGAGCAGAATACAGCCGATTCTAAAACGCTTTGTGCAATAAGAAACTTCAGACATTTTATTGTTGAAATCCAAGATGCATGTACTTAACTTCTAATATTGTTAATCCACGGTTAAAAGGGTTTTTTAAACTTTGTGATAAGCCCAATGCCTTTTAAAAAATAGATCCGATGTAGAATAGGACACTTGGCAATTTTTTTCATTTAGCGTTAAGAAAACTCGCCTGAATCAAAAATGCGATGACTAAAATAAAATTAAAACATAAATAATAAATGAAAATGAAATATAACTTAAAAATAAATCCATTGCCAGAAACAGCATTTATCCGGAAAGAAAATGTCAAATAAAATAGAGCCAAAGAAATTTTCTACACTACTTCTGTACCGAAAAAACTTGCTGACAATTGAAGGTTTGCCTCATTCACTGTAGGACTATTGGAAAACGACTTCTGGGACTAGAAGAAACTGCGCTCGAACTTGCAAGTCTGGAAAGATTCTCGACCAAGGCATTTAATGCCTATAAATTGTAGCATTTGCAATGCCTCAGATTGCTTCAATTTCGTTGTTATATAATCTACACAACTTTTAGCTTAGAACACACAAGAGTTGAAAGTTTTACAGAAACCTTTCGTAAAAAAGCTATATTGGCTCTAAAAAGTGACAATATTGAAGCCCTTAACAATTTATAGCTCAGAAAATAATAAAATCATTGGTGCATATACAGGGGACACTTTTTGTATATGCATAAAAAAATTTACACCGATCGTTTATTTAAAATTCACGATGCTTACAAATTAATCCATTTATCAATTTCCTGTCGCCAAAATGCTACTTTAGTGGTAATTATGGATAACAGTGTGCTTTTTGGCTACAGTTTCGGTTTCATCGTAAATGATCTAAATCTTTTAATAAGTGATATTTGTTGATTCATACTTAATTCATTTACAGAACAGTCAAGAGTATTGTCTTTTGTTTTTATGGTGTTTATTTTTTAATAATTATTCAGGGTGGCCAACGTAAGAGAGATTCCAGACTTAAAGAGTAGTAGCGATTCAGATTGTTGAAAGTAATTTCAATTCAAAAAACCTGTTTTGAAAATAATCTGATGCTTCTTCTATGCTGGCTAGTGTCTACCCTATATTATTCAAAGAAATATATGCCACAATGGGTACCCAGCAAAGCAGGTCCACGCAGCTAGTTTTGAATAAAAGGACTTGACGGGACAAGTAATAAGGATTTATAATCCACGTCCTCGTCACGTAATTTAAACTACAAATGCTGAAGTCACAAGCAATAAGTTGAACTACTCCTCAATATTTGTAAAGTTAAAAACTGAATCTCGTTTTGAAAGTGCCATTAAACATAAGGGGGGGGGGGGGTTTCTATTAAAATTTAGGAAAAACTCTGTATTGGCATCAAATTAGGTTATACGGTTGTAAGGTGGATTAACTTATTAAAATTGTATTTAAATCTATTAAGCTAGGAGTTTTTTAAATAAAAAAAACTTATTTTTCTATTGAGGATGATCGTATTAAGCTTGTAAACTAGCTTCCCATTAACTGCAGATGCTTCAAAAGGACCATGCAAGTTTTTCTAAATCGCTCACTTTTTATTGCCTTTATAGAGTCATTCTTTACCCGTCATTGATTAATTCTTGACATTACGCAAGCGATATCTAAATGATAATCCCTACACAATGTGACTTGTATTATTTCAACACTATTTATTCATTAGGAAAACGAAGGCAACACTTTCAAACAACACATATAATGCAAAATTCAATATAGTTTTTAAAACCAAAGGTCAAATTTATAATCCAATGAAAATATAGTAAATCAAAATTTAAGAAAATGGAAAGTTAATTATGCAATTAAACTAATTTAATAATGCACATGTTATTTAAAAACATTATTTGCGCTAAAATAGGGTGTTCCAAAAGATTGAAACGACTTTTAATTCTTTATCCGTTAAAGATAAGTGGGCAATGTTAATTGAAAAAATTTAGGTAAAAAAGAAGGCTACTTTAAGAAAAATATTCCCGTTAGTTTTTCAAAAGTTACACTTATTAAATTTTTTTACAACTCTCTATTTAAATTCGGTTAATTAGAAAAATTTCCCTCCTACAAGTCCATTAGAAAGAAACCGTATAAATAATCTTAAAAGCCAACTAAATTATGAAACAGGAAATAATTTAACTTTTACAATTTTCCTGTGAAAAAATATAATGATAAAATTTCTTGAATAAAAATAAGGATCATATACAAATTGATCATGGAAAATTTTAGATAAAAAATTTAATAACATGTGTCAAAAAATCCTAAATGCACTTAGTAGACAGATATAAACAGTGGTGCTGCTTAAGTGAGCCGCTAGACGTATGTGGCAATCAATTTTATTTTATAAAATCTTGCATTTCTTGACACGTAATTAAAAGTTTTCATGCAAATAGATATATATTTTATAAAATATATTTTTAAAAGAACTCGCGGTTGTTCTTAAAATACGATGCAATAAAAATATAAACAAATAACAATACAGAGCATGCATTTAGAATTTTAAAACTTGGAATATGTTTCGAATCTAGCATTTTGTGAAACAGAATTTTTTTAAACTTTTACTTTCAGTACAAACTGATAGCAAAAGGCGTAATTTTGATTTACAAGATAGCATAAATAACAGAGATTTCAGATGCATACTTTAACCCTAAGCTTATAATTAATTCAAAAATTAATATGTGCTTTAAAAAAAAAAGTCCAAACTCACGTTGACAATAATGAAGTTAAATATTACATACTCATTCCAAAATCTTTTTCATCTGTAAGTGCTTTCATTCATCCCATTGAAGTGCCAGGAAAACTTTTTCTATATGAGTAGGTTAGGAACCAAGGTACTATGTAGTAACACACACTCACATTGCTTTCAAGCATTTTTTCCCTCCAATGGCTGGCTCAAGTACTCACAGTCACTTGCATTGTGCTCGCAGGATGGCCACTTGTGAAGGGGTACTTAGTGCAAGGGCCATCGTTGCCCCTAACTTAGGACATCCATGTCTTACCCCGGTTTCGAACCGAGACCCATCAGCCTGGTAGTCTGATGCGCTAACCACTCTACTGTAATGAACGATTGCACTTAAAGCATACCTTTTATCACATTCAAAACTGTATGATTTAACATGTCGATGCATTTTAATGTTACCTATCTACGATTTCCATTACAGTAAAAACGGTAAAAAAAAAAAAAAAAAAAAAAAACATAACACCAAAACAAAGTCAATAATATATTCCACAGAATTCACATGCCACACATTCACTAATTCAATAATATGCTATATGTATTAACCTAGGATATCCATGTCTTACCACTCTACTGAAAGGGCGACTGCACTCAAAGCATACGTTTTATCACATTCAAAACCATATGATTTAGCATGACGATGCATTTTAATGTTACCTATCTACGATTTCCATTACCATAAAAATGGTTTTTAAAAAAAAAAAAAAAAAAAAAAAAAAAAAAAACACCATTTAACACCAAAACAAAGTCAATAATATATCCCACAGAATCAACATGTCACACATTCACTACTTCAATAATATGCAATTTGGCTGACTGACTTCCAGAAAGATTGAAAAATAATGCTTAAATAAAATAAAATAAACCTTAATTCAGGATATGGGACGATTATCACTGAAAAGCTGAGATAAGCTTTTTTAATAGTAATTTTGTATACTCTGAGAACCATGCTAAAGCGGAATAAAATTATCTGGAAGGGAAAGAAAAGTCGCGTGTTTTGATTTGGACAATTGTAACTCTTACGGATGTTAATTGTCATATTAAATTCATCCATATACATTAAATATTAAAATAAAAATAAAAATTTATTTTTTTTAAAATTATAGCATCCAACCACTCAACATAAATTTTTCTCTTACGCAATTTGGAGATTTGTAAAGAATTAATTTATTTAGAACTTGTAAAATATATCCAACGAATCTCAGTACTCTTTTCTATATGACTTCAACTCTATGAAATTATATTTAACTGGGTTATAATAAACAACAAAAGGCTTATTTCCACCCAAAAGTCTTCCAGTTACATTTGATATTGAAATTTAAACAAAAAATTAAAAACCTAAGGACAATAACATTTACCAATCCAAAATTAACATTTTCTTTCACACAAATTTTATTCAATAACCAGAAACATTAAAAACCGACTCTTCAAGTAGGTAAATCTAGCAGTCACATGGTGTAGAATTCATTGCATATCCTATTTCTCTAAGGAAAAGTAGGACCCAAAATAAAGTTTTCTTCCAGGAAAAGGGATTTAACGGAGGACTTAGCAGCTAATCGCTTGCAATTGGATGCCCCGACTAAGTAATGACGATGAGTTGTTTAAGGCTTTGGAGCAAAGGAAATTCTATTGCTTGAAGAGTTCATCCACGTGTCCTGGGGGACACACTATACCTGGATGCATGCATGTTTACTGATCTCTTATCCCTGGAGTACGAGCTGGATTTACTCAGAAATTGAGCTGGTTTCCCTCTAAAGATTTAATAGTCCATCTTAATACGCAGGGCTTTTAAAATAAGGATTTCTGAATTGGCTAGGATTTACGCTTAAGTGATCTACGTTCTTTTAATGTTGTTTGGAGGGAGTGATTCGAAAAGCATATTCACACATGGAACAATCATATATTCAGAAGAATTGTTTCATTAAATTTGATATGCAGGTGCGATTAGAGTAAGCAGATAAGAGAATGGTGAAATAAAAATTGATGGTGCATGTTTGTAGGCACATTAGAACTGAGTTAATAATAACATTTAAACAAATATTTACGAAAATTCCGAAGAAACATATTGTACATCAATTATTATATAACATGACGGTGTCTATTCACTAAATTGATTACAAAGTGTTCAATGTCCATTGTCCTTTGAGATTAGTAACTAAATTCTTGTCACTGGAGATTTGTTTGCACAATTAAGGCGTCTTCTCACTTTAGGCACCTCGAAAATAGGCTATTTTCGCGATTTTTTTTCGAGGATTTTTGCAAACAATTATGGGATAAAATGGATCCTATATAATAAACACATCTTTCAAGTACAAGAAAAAAAAATTATTTTTTTGAACAATTATTATTTTAAAACAGTAGCATCGAAAAACCCGTGTAGAAATGTAATGTTCGTGGCTTGTTGATAAAATTTCGGAAACTATCCGGCCGATTGTCATGAAATTTGAATGACATATTCTTCATAGTTATGGCTATAGCGCATATCATCAGATTTTTGATATTCGCTAAAATAACAAAATGGCGCACGTTTTTCAAAAAAGTAAAAAAATAAAAAAAACGGGTTTTTTTGCAGTTTTTTGTAAAAAAAAATACTTCAAATCAAAATTTCAAAAATCTGATGATATGCGCTATAGCCATAACTATGAAGAATATGTCATTCAAATTTCATGACAATCGGCCGGATAGTTTCCGAAATTTCATCAACAAGCCACGAACATTACATTTCTACACGGGTTTTTCGATGCTACTGTTTTATTATAATAATTGTTCAAAAAATAAAAAAATAAAAAATTTCTTGTACTTGAAAGATGTGTTTATTATATAGGATCCATTTTATCCCATAATTGTTAGCAAAAATCCTCGAAAAAAAATCGCGAAAATAGCCTATTTTCGAGGTGCCTAAAGTGAGAAGACGCCTTAACATATTAGTTTGTTCAATTAAAATTAACGAGGTTTTTCTAGAATTCCATTTTGTGATTAAAGAAATTGATATTTTTTAACCTCACCCAAGTAACACAGATCTATTGTACAATATCGGAAACAAAGCCAGTCCATGAAGAATCTCGAACATCGTTCTTAAATACATGATTTTCGCACAAAACAAAACCAAAAAAAAAAATGCCAAAATGATCACAAAACATATTTTTTACCCCTCTGTCTTTTATTATAAGACTATATTTCAATTTTCTGCATTTCAAAATTTCCTGTAAATATTACACAAAGCTGGGAGGGATAGTCCAAGATCCTTAAAAACTGCCAGTCTATAACGGTTCCATCGAGATTGGCCAGTGTCGAGCCAATATTTGCCAGCGGGTATGTGCTACTGGAAAATTACGGTAAAAAAATACGTAAGTTAGGCATAAATCTACAGAATCTGTTGTAAGAATAAATATTTGCTTTATTCAGCAGCTGACAACAACTGAGATACTGCAACTACCATGGATAAACCTTTCTGGTTTCTGAGTAAATCATGTTTTTGTAAGCCTCCAGATAATATTATTTTGTAACGGATAAGTCTCAACGAAAAGAAAGCTCTATAACAACGAAGCCAAGAAACGTTGAAATAGACAACGCTTATAAGTTGCATAGTGAAAAGAAGAAGTATAAGTTTAAAATATTGGTATAATATAACAACACTCTAAGTTTAGAATTTCATAATAATATCGAAAAAATAATTTAAAATAAAATAGTAACTATAAGTTTAAACCTATAAATAATATATGACTGAATAAATGTTTACAAAATAGAAACCATAATTTTAAATATTTTATAAATCAAACAAATTCACATGTAACGTTTTATGTATTGTAGATTACTTTGAAACGAAAACAGAATAAAAATGGAAGAATCATAAAAGTATAGCATAGTCTTTTTAGCATCACTGTCTTGATTTATGACCTCGAAATTTTCCATTAAAAAAAACTTACTGGAAAAATGTTTATAATAGTCGATACAATGCTAACTGCCTTTATTAGGTGCATGTGAATTCCCGTGCATGCAAAGTTAGTTATCCTTATTAAAGATTTTGTACTTTATTTCCAATTGATTGTTAAAATAACATATTTAGTGTACATAAATTATTGATGTAATGTTCAATATTAACGCACATGTCAAATATGATAAGCGCGTTAACTTAAAATCAGTAGTTATTCGTATCGCGTTTCTTCATTTATTACTACTAGTATATTACTTACTTAAATATATACAGCAAACAGTCAACTAAATATTTAAATGAATTTATAGAATATAATTTTGTATTCAGCTTTCATAAAATTCATACGTATAAAAATATGTACATTACAAAAGTTCAACAATATATATATATATATATATATATATATATATATATATATATATATATATATATATATATATATATATATATATATATATATATATATATATATATATATATTTCAAAATTTTCTAAATATTTGTTTAAATTTATCATATTGACTCAGTTTCAATGTGCATACAAATATGCATCATCAATTTTTATTTCACCATTCTCTATCTGTTTACTCTTATCGTAACTGCAGGGGAAATTTATTCTCAAAACATAATAAAAAAAATAAAAAAATAAACGAATAAATTCAGCATTAAAAAAATGGAATATGCTAGAAAATTTCATAGTCTATGAATAAGTTTGAGGTTTCATATTTATATTTTACTTTCAATTTATTTTTAAAAAAATATCTATGGTAAATAAATGTCAAATAAACTAGTTTTTCTTTTATGGTATTGCAGCTTTAACTATATAAAAATTGTTTTTAAAAAATTGTGTCACTACTATAAAATACAAAATCAGACAAATATAAATTTGTGAAATGTGTAAAAAAAATCTTAATTTAATATTTAATTTTTCTTTGTTTAGTTCTTAAAAAAAAATTATAACTAACCATTCATTAATACACCGGTTTTAGTGAATTAAATATATTTAATTAAAACGCAGTTTTAAATTTGTTTGTATCACATCTATTTTGGTAGAGTATAAGTTAGATATATATCACGATTCAGAAAATAATTTTAATTTATATTGTAAACACAAAATACTTTTTAATTATCTATTTTATCATAAATGTATTAATAGAATTCATTTATTCATCTTTTTACAAAGTTAAGTAAGTGTTTTTATAATTTGAAAACGTTCTATTAACGTAATATAAAAATAATAGTAACTGAATAATTCTCAGGATGAAGACTTTGATGATTTCCATAAAACTTTGTTGCCAACTAAAATTATATAAAACTGAAATTATAACTACTATATTAATAACAATTTTATAATTCTAATATGTTGAACACTAGATGAATGAGCCAAAATCCTCCAGTGAATGCACAACTCATTTTAATTGACTACAAAAAATAAATATGCAATAATATCTTATAAGTAACTGAAAACTAACGTCTCGAGCATCGACATTCCTGTTTGGAATCTAATTATGTAACATCACAAATAACAAGCCACAAATCCAATCAACTTGGCTGATGGAAATGGAATTAAATCCATCAAATGAAATGGTTGCATTTCTAACTAAGTAATTTATTCGAAAATATAAAAGAAACAAATTAGCACACGCATTCATCTCACTATGTGTACGTTCCATCCTACAAGATTATTTTTATTATTTTTCTAAATACCATCAATATCATTTGACAGTGCCTTACAACATGTTAACCTAGAACAATTTATTTCATTGTATTTGCCAAAAATTCTATTTCAAATCATTCTCCTCGACCAACTAAAATGATTTAATAACATTATTTAACCGTATTGCATTATGTATACTCTTAATTTTTACTAAACTGTCTTAGTGATATTGACGTTAGTATCGTTCCATAAATAACTTTTTTTTAATAATAAAGCATAGAAGCTAAGTGTCATTTCCGAATGCTTAGATCCTTAGATAATATGTTTTAACAATTAGGCTCATTTAAAATCCTAACATAGTAAGTTTAATTAAGTTGACATATATTAAATATCACCAAAGCAAAAATAGTTTGTTTTCCATATGTGTTTATGAATAAAAAATTAATCCATAAGAATAAAATTTTAATGGGTTAATTTTTTACCTTTAACTATTGCCAACTTTTATAAGCAATTGCAGCTTATTTAAGTAATTTTGTGCTCAGATCAACTTTTCATACTGTTGGATCACTCGAAAAAAAAAATCGATTCCGAGCCACAAGTCTATCTGCTTGGTTTTAGCTAGATTAGTTGAAGGCAAGTGGATTATTTCGTCTACCACAGATTTGCCCCCAAAAAACACACCCACACAAACACACACAAAATCAAAGTTAGTATAAAGGATTTAAAAATGTGTAATGGAGCCATTAGCCTTATTTTACACATTTTAATGAAATTTTGGTTATCATATTTTTTATAAACCCAAATGCGGCAATTTTGAGTACTAAATTTATTACAGAGTTCTCTATCCATCCTATATACTTTTAGTGGAGTCTAGGTACCTGGCACTCAGAAAAGAAAGACTAAACGTGTTCGCAATGCATATAGTGAAATACTCATTAGGACAGAACCTACCACAATAGGCATGGTTACGAGTAAAATTTTCATTCACTAAAACACTATACTGTAATAATATTTCAACTATTTTGTTGGGCACCTCTTAACCCTATGTCATCCTTTCAGCAATGAAACCTCGCATCCGGGACCACTATCACGCCCACCGGCTCTCTTACTGGCTCAATCTCATTCCTCGCCTACACGACTCGGGCGACAGCAACACGACAATACTCCACCACCGACTACACGACCACGACAATCCGTACAGCTACGACGGCGTCGTCCGACACAGAGACAACTCGGCAAGCCCCCACGCGGCCCTTACCACGCCACTTCCAACGGAAGAGGAACCAGAGACCCCGCCTACAGAGTCATCGCATTCGCCCTCTACAAACGAGACCACCAAGAACAGTACTGGGATATCAGTGAAGATCGAGACCGAAGTGGTGGTGATTCCAGAAAAAACCACCGGTGGCAACAAGACGGATGAATATGTATATTCGACAGCTCTGATAGTGACCATTGCCGTGGGATGCTCATTGCTCATTCTTAATGTGGTGATATTTGCGGGAATTTACTATCAAAAAGAGAAGGATAATCTAGAGAAGAAGTTGCAGAAGACTTACTATGAGGTGAGTGTCATTGTGACGAGACATAATAGGGAAAATAACTATAGTGGACAGTCAAATGTTATTAATTATTTTCTTTGATGGTTTAGCCTAGCTATATATGAACATTGCCCTCCCCCCCCCCCCCCAACATAAGGAAAATCCAATCTGGTTTTTGAAATCCTGCATCAAGTCTTAAGTCCATTCTAACATAGCCAACTCGTATTCTTCCTACTCACCATTCTTGAATTACTTCCACGAAAACTTTTACGCTCACAATGTGCCTCCCTAAATGTAAACTTTAAGTGAAGCTTCTGCATAGCTTTGAATTCCTTTTGAGATTAGGATACAAAAAGTGAACCCATAAGTTCTTGTTAAAACCACTGAGAGTTGGGATCAGTTGCTAGATTATAGATTTCTGAGTACTATTGGCTAAGATCATGTAATTCTTATCAGCATGGCCCTTGTGTTGCCTTTGCGCCCTAAAACATCAACAACATGTAATTCTTAGATCCTGAAAAATAAAAAAATACCTTTTATTTTCCTCTGAAAATATCTAACCACTAAAGCTTTAGAATTTTTTTTAAATTACTACAAATATTCATAAGCAAGACCTATATGCACTCCATATATATTTATTCCTTATTGTATACCATTTTTATTTATCTCCATGTACCCACCCAAACCTTTAAATATCTGTACCCAATTTTATTCTCCATTCTCAAACTCAAACGCATTACTTCCATCTAAAAGATTCAAACAACTAATACACTTCGGTTAAGGCTTCCCAAACTCCAGTAATTATTCAGATGCAAAACCTCTATTAGCCATCCCGTATCTCCAGGCATCGGAACAATTAGTAAGTGCCTGGAAAATAATCTCAACTCCCTTGCTTCTCTTATCAGAGTCTTCTTGAATGAGCATCTCACTCCAGGTGATAAATTGCCACAGACTCTTTTCTCCGCCTACTTTCTTTTGCCCCCCCCCCCCTCCCTGCTTTTGGCGACTGTGAGGGTAGAGCCCCCTCTTTGGCGACCAAGTGTGAGGGGGTGAATTCTTTCCTCTACCACATAACAAGAGGAGATAAATGACATTCTATTGCTTTGGCGAAGGTTGTGTACGTCGACAAAGTTGTTCGAGGCGGCTCTCCAACTTTCGCCTTGGCGTCTGAAGAAGAGTGTTTCATGATAAAGAGTCTTCTAGGCCCTGGTTTTAATCTAGTTTCAGTTTGAGATGGAGATTGGAGTTAAGAGTGGAGAGAAATCAATCACTGTTTTAATCTTGTATCGAATGCAAATGAGTGTGAATTAAATTATAGGTTGGGTCGTGTGTTACTGATTTAAAGGTCTTCAGGCAAATGTTATAAATATGGCAACAGAAGAGTACTTTTTCAAGAGTTAAAAGATTTCGAAATGAAGTTTGAGTTTTTCGCTGGTAAATCATTAATTAATTTATTAAGGCCGAGTCTATTCAATATTTCACTTAATTTATAGAAAATACTATTTTTAACATGAATCTTTCGTAAAGTCTGAAGAGATTTATTAAAAAAAAAAATAATAATAATAATAATTAATAGAAACTTTACTTATATCGTATCATTTACTTTGAATACAAAAAGCTTCAAATTAAACCTAAGGCGCAATTTTTTACATTGGAAAATTCACTACAATATCAAAAAAATATGAAATCACACAAATAATGTTTTATATCTAATTTTAGATGTTTTAGAAAAAGTTAACGAATAAGTGTCGAGAATTTTGTACACGTGTGTAAGACTATAGAAAAGATGACAAATTCCTCTCATTGTTGCAGCATTCTATTAATTATAAAATAATTAACAAAAATAGACAGTTGTGCTGCCTATTTAATCATATACACTACATTAATAGGAATAAAAGTTTATACAATGGATGTATCCGTCTAACGTCTATCCGAGGTCAAACTTTACAGGCAAAGGCTAAAACACTACAGACACGTGTGATACGTTAAAAGCAAGGTCTTGTCGGTACAAGTTTTCATACCAAAATACGACCTAAGGAAAAATTACTGAAATGTTGAAAGCAATTTGGATTTTTTTTTTTTTTTAATCCTACTTGTAATGCTTGAAACAGGTAGAATTATTCAGGCTGGCTGTCTCGATAATATTATTATCAATATTTTAAAATCAACCGGAAGTGCTTGAAATTCAACCCGATGGAATTTTTGTAAACACTCCAATTTGTCAACATCAACGATCTACTATAACAGCAATCAACAATAGTAACATTCTTTATTTAAAAAAAAAAAAACATTAGCAGGCTTTTCTTTACGATACATTCTCAACCTTAAAAGGAGGAAATTCCAATCATAATTATAAACAAATTAATCTCATGAATCAACTCATGGTCAACTCATGGTCATGAATCAAATTAATCTCATAATCTCATGGTCAATAATTATCATGAATCAACTCGTTTCTAACCACTACTCGCAACTTTTATATCATAAAAATCTAAAATCAGTTAACAATAAAAACATCTTAAACTCTACAGTAATAAAAACCTCAATCCTAAAGTTTATGACTTATTACGAGCACAGATTGAGAAATACTCCCTACTATTTGAAAACATAAAACGTACAGAAGAATAATTTAAAAAAAGGTTTTCCACACTGATTGTTCTTTTGCTGGAAACTCAAAAGCCGAAGACAATAAAATCGTGTGCAAGTCACAACTTTAAAATTTCTCTCTCCTAGCGTCATAAAACAAGTCAATCTAATCTCTAAGCTTCTTCAATCGAAAATCCTAATCTTTACAGGGAAGTGATGAATCGTGTGTATGTAGCATTTTTTTCTTCTCGAGTCTCGAAGATAATGAACACGCTGCTGCTAAGAATTTCTTCGAAGAACTTGTTCGTTTCGCGTGGATTAGAAAGGAAGATAAATAGGAGCACAAGAGAGAACCCAAACAAAAGAGCTAAGTAAAGAGATTCAAAAAAAGCATTTACGGTTCCTCCATGATGAAAGAACATAAAATTGGAGGAGATTTATCTTTCGTTTAATGGGTTTAATAGTGGTGCTTTCAAGGTTTCAATTTGATGGAGGGTAACAAAATGCCAATTTGAATCAACCAAGAGAACATAAACAAAAATTATTTACATACACTTAACGCAGTGGCTGACCCATGCAGATTCAGATAAATTAGAAAACGTAATTTAAACAGAAGGTTGTTTAGTTTATACGTTTTTGCTGTTGTATGACTGATTAAGATGATTCCTACGGATCATCAATCAAAGAGAATAGAATTTATAAATTGATCACCATTAAAAGATCTGTATGTACTAAAACGTTTCCTTAAAACTCCTAGCTAGGAATATTTTGAAATGTTGCTTTGAAATAAATACTTTGAACAGAAGCCCACTTCAAATCGTACGAGGTAATTATTATTGATGGACATGCCCTTATGTTTGATCCATTTAACAAATTAACCTAGATAAGGAATCAATGTCTTGCAACATGTAATGGAGACTGTAATAGGAGCAATACACTAATTGAATTTCTTTACAGACAGTTTTGTTAAATGTCGTGGAAGACCATTACTTAAAATATATCTTTACGTTAAATAAAACTGTTTTGTCTCGACTTTATCCAATCTTAAAACTTTTATCAATACTGTTATGACTTTTGATCATTACAATGAAAGAAACTAGGCAATTTTTGTTTCCAAGACATTTTTTTATGATCATATATACATTATTCGATATAGGATAAGTCTGTGCTTTAGAGACCAATGAGCCTAGGTCATTTTCCTTTTGATTTTTTTTAGTTTTTGGTTTTATTGAAGATTAAGTTTTAAAAGTATGTTTATTGTTGAATCATATCGTTACAACAATCTCAGGTTTTTTAAGCATTTAGCGAGTTATACAGAGAGTTCCATGTGGGAATAGGCTTAAGTTTTTTCGCTTTTCTGCACTGTACTGTTACCCATTGGCGGCTTATGCTTGTTTGGTTTTGAGGGTGCATAAATAAGTTTAATAGTTTTGTAGGAAGTATCTAATATAAGAAGCTTCGCATCAGTACTAAATTTTCAAATAAACGTTTCTATATTTATCATTTCCCTTGCAATAGAAATTTAAGAAATATTAAAAATTAACTTTAAAGAAATACAGCAAATTTGTTATAAAACCTAATTTTATCTAACAAAAAAGTGGAAACATATATGGTAAATTTTTTTTGAAAGAGATCATTTCGCTAAAAACTTTATGATTTCACAATGAAATTGTACAATTGAATTTTCGCCAATTTATGAAAGGTTTGTAAATTTCTGAAATATGCCGTATTCAATTGAAACCCCATCAAAGTCATATTAAATTGTTTAACTGTTTTTAAAATGACAATTTTTGTAATTGAATTACATACTTCGATCTAAATACAGAACAGTATATGGTGGAACAACGCTAAGTAACATTAGATATACTGATGATTTAGTTGGAATTTTTTATAACACAATTATCGTAATTTTGTAAATCTATTAGCTTTCATTCATCGAAATTGGACTTACCACGATATTTAGTTGCAATGTGGCTAATTACTATACGAAGAACATATAACTGAACATAATCTTACCTATCCACCTATCAAACTCTCTTCCAGGAACGTCGCAGTGAAGATGAAGACAGTGGTCACCACCCACCAGGAGAAAAACCATTCCTGGTGAAAGATCTCTCCTCATCCATGATGCTCAACCAGTACTGCCCATCTGGACAACAAGACCAGTACGAAGGAAGCCAAACGCTGGACCTAGTGCAGCCTAGCAGTAAGTCGAGACATCATCACCACCAGTACCACCAGCAACAAGATGGTGGCTGCCCCCGAGGAATACCACAACAGGGCGGAGAGGTTGGTATCAGGGAGCCCCTGCTGTCATCTGGAAAGGCACATACCATCACGGCTAAGGTGGATTGTCTTCAAGCGTGGGAACATCCGGCTCAGGAGATGTCCGTGTGAGTTTATCAGCGAGTTTTTAATGTAAATTTATGCTTGATGCTAAAGTGGTACTTGTACAAGCGTGGAACTTAAATACAAATGTATATATAGGATTAAAAAATGTATGGATACATTTATTCTTATAATGTTCCGAGCCTAAACCTAGTGAAAAGATAACATCATTGAGTTATATTAAAGGTAAAGACAATGTAACCACTTTCCCAGGGAGGTAAGGTGGCAAGGTAAAGCCATCTACGATAAGACTGTCCGAATTCGGAACTGAGCCTACTTTGTTATTAGCTCATAGAAATATTTTGAAACTCTGTTTGGGCAAGTAGTAGTTCCTACCAGCTATATAAAAAAATGCATCCTCGTTTTATTGTACTTCCATGTGCTAAGTCATAAACAACTTTAATCTGTTTGGTTTAATAATTATGTTGGCTTTTAACTAACAGGAATTCCTAGAAATTTATATTTTTTCCACTTTAAATCATTTTGCGCGATGCAACCTGGAGAATGTTAACAGGCAGTGTTGTCTATTCAGAATTACATTTGATTTTAACGCTGTCCAATAAGAGCCTTAAGGATAAGCATGCCAGTCCTTTCAAATAAAAATTTAACAGTATAGGAGTTATGTACCTGCTCTTTCAGTTTTCCTTGGAATTGAATGAAACCTTTTCCTTTTCCAGATTCGGCATCGATGGACGCAGCTAGGAATGGAAACATCCTCCTTTGAGAAAACAATTTTTTCTTTCATAAGTATTTCACCTCATTCCAAGAGCATGTTGTACTTCTATAGATAACTAAATTGCTCACTCTCAATTCAAATGGATGAGCAAGATAACTTTTGGGATAAATTATGTGGTTTTTCTTTGAATGGAAGTAATTTATGGCCAATCCGCCCATTGGTTGGAAACATTTACTGAATGGGATTCATTTTGTGAAATTGATGTCTTTTACTGTGATGAAGGAATGTAAATAAAGTTGATATTTTCTGAAAAAAGTGTCTGGCTGTATATCATTAGAAACAAACATGAATGCATTTTTTTTATATGCCATATATCTTTAATAATCTTTATTTAATCAAAGATAATTTTATTTAAGCGGTAAATTTTTATTTAAACTGTAAATTGAAAAGGTAATCCACTTTCAAAAGTGTCCCATTAGAAAAGTGCTTTTGTGGTTGTGTTTCGTGCGTTTGTTTTAGAATGTAGTGTGAAAAATGTTATCAAAATGCATACTCTATCATCGAAATTAGTAAATAATAACCTCCAAAACATAAAAATTATAAGGATAATGTATTAGCGCAATTTATATTCTGGTAGATGATTTGACTGTTTCTTTAACTTACCATCAAATAGGGTTACTTTGGCTACCTGTACACCTCAACACATTTTTAAAAAATATGCATATAATTGGCCCTTAAAATCAATTATGCTTCCTCAAATGACCATTGTTGTACTGAGACGAACCAGAATATTTCATTATGATATTGTTTGGATACTGATATTATATAGGTCACTGATACTGATATCATATAGGTAGATATTATATAGGAGAAGCTACCAAGGTAGCACAGCGGTATTGGCCAATGTCGGAAATAGAGGTTCTGGGAAGTTAATGACCAGTCAATGCCAAATTTCGAGTATCATTCCTAAATGCAAGATTTTTTTGATTTTTTTAAAAACAAATAGACTTGACGAAATCATCACAAAATATATTTTTCACCTACGTCCATTTTTAAGACAATATATTTAAATTTTAAAACTATGCATCAACATTTCAAAACTTCCAGTATATTTTACATAGCACTGGCCAAGATTTGTAGCAATGGCCCGTCTACAACGGCCATTGTAGAGACGATATTTGCCAGACAATTTATGCTACTAGGGTAATAAGTGAAAATTGAATTTGATGTCAATACATTTTTTAAAGTTTAAAAATCTTTATCTATAAAAACCAACATAAAAACTCAATTACTTCTATTTTTTAGTTAAATAATGAAAATCGTCATTCACTTTTTTTAATTGTACTCTGTTGAGATTTTTTTTATTGGAACTGCATTATTACTCCGAGAATAATTTGGTGTTAATTCAACCACCTTTTCTGAGCGGGGAAAATATAATTTATACCTGATCGAATCAAAATCAACAGTGTGAAAGAAGGCAAAAACTTTTCAGAATATTCCTCTACAAATCCCTATGAAAAAAGTGGTGGACAGGAAATAGGTTGCCCGATGAAAAAGGATTAAAATCAAAGATTTCTCCTTGTAATGTTGTATTTCAGATCTTTCTTCTGGTGAAACGATGATAAATCCAATTTTTTAAACTTTTTTTTTAACATACTTTTAAATTTAATAGTTACTGTATTCATTTAATTTTTTGTTTTAATTTATGCTTGCTGAAAAATTTGAAGGTGCACTTTCGTTTACTGATTATGTTAAGCAGTTAAGCCAAGTACTCTGGCCAATTTCTTTTCCTAGTAATAGTTACAATTCATGAGAATTATCGCAAAAAAATATAAGGCCAAACTAGACATTTTTTCTCAATGAACAATGAAAATATAAAAACGGTAAATAACACCAATCCTCATCACTATAATAGTGTAATTGAAAGTTGTACGATGTTCCACACCCTTAGTTCTGAAGGTATATGTTGAAAACTAGCTGGTTAGCCAAATTATTATGCATAAGTCAATTTGCATATGAACATTGTGATTATAAAGGATTTTGACCAGTTTTACATTTCAACTACACATTTTTATTTACTAATTACGTCAATTGTAGTATCATCCAACATTGAAACCGAATTTCATTCCACCTACCTTTGCCATTGATACTTAAATCTTTGCATTTATATATAATTGCGAGAAAAATAAATTACTTTATTATGTTAATTTCAATTAGAAATAAAAACAATACTTTTCGTTATAGCTCATTTATAAAAAGTTGTTTTAATTATATTTATCTTCATTCCACTTAAAATTAAACTCGCAAAAAAAAACAATAAATTGATTTATCAAATCTCGTGCATTTGGGGCATTAATTTATAATAGATTTTGTTTAAATTAAGTCCTAAACCCGCAGAATTTCAGCATTAAAAATATTTTTTATGTGAAGTCTTTGCAGCTAAAGTAAAAAAAAAATTAAGTACCTTATGAAAGTACAATTACTCTAGCAAACTACATACAAACCTTTTTAACACAAACACAAAAATGTTTGGAAAAATAATCACAAAAAGAATTCACCCACTCTTATAAGGTATTAAATTTATTTCTCTAGTGGTAAGCGTTTTTGCAGCTTAGAAACAAGAACCGTATAGACAACCCGTGTCAAAATATTAGAAAAGCAGGGCATTATTACGAAAGTAAACAAAATTCATGTTGTTCTTTGCGAAACAATGAAAGAATTTTTTTCCCTTACATGTATAGACTTTTTTTTTAATTTTATCTTTGCTTTTTTAAAAGGATAAGAAAATAGTTGAGTACAAAATTACATTTCTCTTAGGCTTGCTTGATAAACACTGTTTAGAGCGAACTTATAAGAAGGTCAAAGAAGATAGGTGAAAAGACTCTAGGAAGAAGAAAAAATAATTTATTTTTTGTCTGTATTGGGAGATGTTTTTTCCTTCTTGGAAAAACTAATTACAATGTGGGTTACTTTACCTCGGAGGCAACCACCCTTTTTTGTGAAAAATAAAGTTTTTTTTTCCCTAAAAATGCTCTTGCCTTGAAATAACATTTAATAAGAAGTATTTAAGAAAAATAAAATTCTTAGTAGATAAACTAAAAGGTAAAAATATTTCTGCTACAAGACTGGAGTTCAGTCGTGCTTATGTTTATTTAAAGCCTAGTTTTTAGATATTTTTATTATTCATACAGAATGTTTGCTATTTTTATATACAATAATTAGAGAAATATTTCAATTTTTTTTAGTTTTAATATAGTTTCTTGCATATTCAAGCACACATTGGGAGACTAATTTGAGAAACTTTTCGAGTGTAATTTAAATATCAGATCATTAAACGTCATTGAATATTTAAACATATTATAAAAAAAATGTTGAAATAATCGCCTTAACTAACTCGTCAAAATGTGAATTTCAATTGTAAATATTTTTAATACGATGAGTATTCATAAAACAAACTACCCAGGCTATCAAAGTTTTTTCATAAAAACAAATAATTTAGACACTTATATTTCTCAGGTAAGAGTATAAGTATTGTGTACTTTTGTAGGTAGAAAAATATCAGACTATACTTACTATTAAAGAGGCCCTAGTCATGGATTTTGTCTTAAAGCATTTATCACTGACATTGTCATGTAAATAGGTTTTATATAAGCACCAGTATTGAAAGTTATGATGGCATATAAAAATTCATGGGAAAATTAAACCTGTAAAATAAAATTGTGAGCCTTTAAGAAGGTTGGGTTTTAAAATAATGGACTGTATATTACAAAAAAAAAAAAAAAAAAAAGAGGCAATTGATGTAAAATGTTACGATAAATATTGGAAATTATTGGATAAATATGGGAAAATTAAACCTGTAAAATAAAATTGTGAGCATTTAAGAAGGTTGGGTTTTAAAATAATGGACTGTATATTAAAAAAAAAAAAAAGAGGCAATTGATGTAAAATGTTACGATAAATATTCGATCTCCATCAACACATTTGAGCATAAACAATAGCAAATAAGTTGGATCTTCAGATACAATATATTATGGAAGATTTGCATTTCACAATGCAACTATAACAGATCGTAGTACCTGATGAAAGAAACCTAAATACGGCTAAATTGATGGTACATAAAAAAGAGGAAAGAAAGTCATTTGATTAGATGGCACACATTTTACGCTGTTTAAGAAAGAATGCCTCATGTATTCGTAGCTTTTAAAATATTAAACAACATTAGCAAACAATCATGGAAAAAAATGACTATTTGAATATCATAGTAATATTCATACTATCGAAAACAAATAACCTTGAAGAATTAAAAACTTTTCATGAAACTACCAAAAAATTCACTTTTTGAGTTTTTTAAAAATATATTTTCAAATTGAATAGTTAATGTATTAATTGAATTTTTATGTTTTAATTTTTGCTTGCAAAAAAAAATTAAAAGATGCACTTTTGTTTATTGGTTGTAATAATTATTTAAGCAAATTACGCTTTCCGATTGCTTATCCTAGTAATAGTTACACTGTCCAAAAAACTTTTAGCTGGACGTTTAAGTTGAAAAATAACAGGCCGGCAAAGTTATTCAAATATGCATGATAATTAAGTGATCATAAATGACCATTTTACTTTTAAACTACACATTTTTCTTTACTTATTACTTCGATTGTAATAGCCTCCAGAACTGTGACTAAATTTCATTCAACCTACCTTTGCTATTGATAATTAAAACTTAGCTGTTGTACATAAGCACTAGAACAATAAATTACTATATCATGATAATTCATCAATTACAACCGACCAGTTCTTTGAAATAACCATTGTTTCTCACCAGAGCAGGGCGTGAAAGTAAATTTTGTTTAAATATGGTTCAAAGAAAATGAAGAAACATTAGCTTTTTTTTTCTTCTTATGGCGGGCCCATGTACGTACAGTTACATGCAAGTGCTTGTAGTCACTTGGCCACTATACAAGGCAGGTTGCGATGGCCACTTGTGAAGGAGCCCCCAGTGGGAGGGCCATCGTTACTAGAGGTCAGCGATATATCGATACGACGATATTTTTATCAATATTTCTAAAATTAATATCGATATTAAAAATATCGATAAAAATCACCGATATATCGATATTTTCAAACATTTTTAGTTTTTTGATGATTGTTTTGTAGTTCCATGTGTTTTTTCGATTTTCTTTATTCTTCAAAAACTTCAAAACTAAAGTTTGAACTTGGCTGCTAGACAGTTAAAATATCACCAATATTCAATATTTTGGCATACACTTAAAAGCTATTGAAAATAATCTAAATTTTTCTTAAAATTACTGCACCAATTAAGCAAAAATATAACTACTTTTTTTTTTTTTTTTTTTTTTTTTTTTTTTTTTTTTTTTATAATAGATCCATTTCAGTTAAAAAAGTAATCACATTACAAAAAAGCAACCACGAAAAGTAGAAATTTGCCAAGAAAAATTTTGTTTCTTTCAAAATTGAAAATCAAATTAAAAAAAATCATGTTTCGATATGTCGATATTTTATCGATATTTTTTCCTATGCAACGATATAGTATCGATATTTATTTTGATCGATATTTCCGACCTCTAATCGTTACCTCTAACTTGGTACATTCACGTCTTACATCCATCCTCCTTAAGAATCCCGGATTCTTATCGAGACCTACTAGCGTGGTAGTCTGATGCGCTAAGCACTATAATGAATAGGGCAACAAGAAACATGAGTAACTAGGGGGAAATATCACTAGGCCTGGTTGACGAACTCAATACTATCGAACATCCGAAGTCATATTTAGAGAATACTTTCACAGACATATTTCTTCTATCTCTCAGAACCTCATTATGTCTTATACAAGGTTTTTCAGAAGGAAGTATCTATCTTTGAAATGGAGTAACTGATTAACAGTGAGAGTCAGAAAAAAAGAGACAAGTGTTATCTTAAAAAGATAGGTATGGAGTTTTAAATACGTTGATTTTTGTCAATAAACAAAACTGGTGAATGTATGCGGTACTGAAGATTTATCTGTGCATCTTGCAAAACCATAGAATTTTGCAATACAGTGTAAGCTACACTATCTAGTAAATTGATCAAAAGATACTTATTAATGAACAAAACGATAAGTTTATTTCGCTGTATTCAGAACCATAGAATTTTGCAATACAGTGTAAGCTACACTATCTAGTAAATTGATCAAAAGATACTTATTAATGAACAAAACGATAAGTTTATTTCGCTGTATTCAGATTTACAGTGTTGGCACATTTTTTTCGATATTCTAAATTGTATTTTTAAAAAAGTGTTTTTAAAATTCTGTACCTGTCTGTTCAACACAACACTTGTTTCTTTCTTCTGTCTCTCACTGTTTCTCGGTTTTATAATTTCAAAGTCAGACAGTCTTTTCTGAAAAGAAAAATCCTTTATTTATTGACATAACATTTGTCCTTAAAAACCATTTGAAGTTACTAAACAAAATAATTTAACTTCATATGTTTTTATGTCGTCGAACCCAATAACACTATATAGAAAAACAATCCATAAAACAAAGCTATTTGGATATGGTATGGCACAAATTAGAGCAGAATAAGTTTTTACTTTATTTATTTCAAACATTTTGAAGCTTATCAACAGGAAACGAAGCAGACACAAAAAAAAAGCTATTCTCGTCCAATTAATACCTCCCCCGGCGATGATATCACTACATAAAATAACAACATATTTATCAACAATTCTAAACTCAACAGCGTGTATGACACCTTCGCCTTCGATTGTGATAGAAGGAACTATTTCCAGAATATGATTAAATTATCTCCCGTCCCCCATACACTCGTGCTTTCACATGATGAATAATTCAACACAATCCAGCCCATGTATGGAATTATTCCTCTTCAAATTATCCACGGCGAATTTAAGCGTTTTCCTTGAGGCTCCTTTCCTCGAGGCCAGGCCCTTCATTAGGCGGAATCCAGTTCCCCAAGAACTTATGTTATGAACAGACATTTTACAAGTGAGGAGGCAGACACGTCCGAATTACATTCATGACATGAATACATATATCGAATCGTATGGCATTAGGGAATCTATAACCAATGGAATAATTGACCATAACATACGCCAGCAAATATGCTGACTAGGGACTTCGTATTCTGGTTTTATTAACTTTTTTATAATTTTCTTTAATTTGAATTATGATAAGGGTTGGTGTGAATAAAACGATACATACAGGGTATTCAAGAAATAAGTCCTTAAGTTTGACATGACATAATTGCGAAACAAAGTGAGATGGAAAGAAGAGACAAGTGATACGCTGGATAGACAGGTACATAATTATTTGTCAGTAAACAAAACTGGTAAATGTAGGATACTAAAAACCAGTATGTGTGTTTTGAAAAAAAAAAACTGCATTCCGCACAAGTGACCTTTTGGTCTGCTTTATCCAGTAAAGAGGTATCATATGGCCATTTTACATGAGAGAAATGATAAACTCATTCTTATGTATACAGATCCACTGTACTTCTTGATAGATTTATTTCTGTCTATTACATATTCTCTTACTTCTGATACCTCTTACGTATTGTCTCTACTTTCTGTCTCTTACTTTTCACAGTTAGGTTATTTCAAAGTTAGGGGCCTTTTATGAAGAACTCAGTACTGCCATCTCCAGTTATATTTAGTTAATAGTAATAGTTAATGGATGATTAAAAAAAAAATGTTTTTAGACCTGACATTTTCTCTGAAACTGTATTAATAATCTATTTTCCCCGAATTCATTCGATTTTTCTCGTCAATGTTTTCAATCAATTAATCAGATTGAATTTCAATTTAGGTTCTTAGACATCTGCCTATATTTTGTGTTTATATATATATATATATATATATATATATATATATATATATATATATATATATATATATATATATATATATATATATATATATATATATATATATAACATTTTAATTAAAGCTTTGCAGTGAGGTCGTGGAACAGAGGAAAGAGTCAAATTTAATGTTGGTTCTAAAAAAGGACTTCTATTACATATACAGTGGGTAAAAAAAGTCTCCGTACGGAAGCCAAAGTTACAAATAAAATAGCATAATTTCTAATCTTTTGCTTCATATCTTCAGTAAATACTGAAATAAGTTTAATTTAATTCTTTAAAATAAGTTTATAATAAATGTCTGTTTTTACAAAACGCAGGTAATATTTCGATTGAAATATTTAGGAGATGTTACTAAGTGCCATGCAAAAAAAGTTTTCGTACGTCATATGAAAATTAATTCTGACATCTTCCACAACAGACTTGCAGTACATTTCAAAACTGAAGTGTACGCAAGTGTCATGAAAGCATGATTGCAGCAATTGTTTAATTTTAGCTTGTTGCTGATTGTCTTAAAATGGAATTACTAAACCTATTCGTGAGTCGATGATTCAGTTATGAAATGGTGGATTATCTATGAAAAAAATTGTCGAAATCTTTAATATATTGAAGTCTATAGTACAGTATATTATTGAAAGACACCGTCAGCTTCAAACTTTTGAGGATAGAGTTTGATCCGGAAGATCTTCAAAGCTAAAAAAATCGCATAAAAGAAATATCCTATTGTAAGGTTCAATATAATCCGCGAATAAGTTCACCTCAAGTCGTACATGGCTTAAGATTTGATAAAATCATTGAAAACAAATCCCAATTAACAATTTATGTGCACTGGTTAAGACATTTTAAGTTGGAATTTCAAGATACACGTACCTATTTTTATTCATTCTACTTAACTTAAATTGCCAACAACAGCTGCTCTCATACACCCCCAAACCATAACTCCTCCTTCACCGTGTTTGACAGTTCCACATAAATTATAAGTTAAAATTTGTTAATTTCGTGTTCTCTTGACCATTACTCTATTATCTGACCCTTGGATATTTAATTTTAATTCATCACTAAAAATAACTTTGCAAAATCGATGCGCTTTTTTCTGTTACATGTACTTATATAAGACTTATCACGGGCTGCAAGTCCATTCAGACCCGTTTTTTTTAATAACATTTCTCCCCGTTTGAGATGTCAATGTTTTTATAAATTTTCAAGCCATGTGCAACTTAAGGTGCACTTATTTACGGACTATCTTGAACCTTACTATACGATATTTCTTTCATAGAAGCGTTTTAGCTTCGAAGATTTTCCGGTTCAATCTCTATCCTCTAAAGTTTGAAGCTCACGGTGTCTTTCAATAATATATTGTACGATAGACTTTAATATATTAAATATTTCGTCAATTTTTTTCATAGATAATCCATCATTTCATAACTGAATCGCTAACTCACGAATAGATTTAGGAACTCCGTTTTAAGACAATGAGCTACAAGCCAAAATTAAACAATTGTTGCTATCGTGTCTTCATGACATTTGCGTACACTTCTATTTTGAAAATTTATTGCAAGTCTGTTGTAGAAGATGCCAGAATTAATTTTCATATTTCGTAGTGAAACTTTTTTTGCAGGGCACTTAGCAACATCTCCTAAATATTTGAATTTAAATACTTGCTGCGTATTGTAAAAACAGACATTGATTAAAAACTTATTTTAAAGAATCAAATAAAACACATTTCAGTAGTTACTAGATTAGAAACAGTTAGTAGATTAGAAATTATGCTAATTTATTTGTAACCTTGGCTTCCGTACTGAGACTTTTTTTACCCACTGTATATCTATCCCGCATCTAGTTTCAAATTGCAATATTAGTTTAAATACTGCTATTTCGTAAACTGTATACATCTTTTTAAGCAGATTAATTTAATTTTCTTCACTTTTATTATTATTATTATTTTTTTTTTTTTCTTTACTTTTTTATATTATATATATATTTATTTTTTAATTTATCATCAAACATCAAAATTTTTGAAACTTTTCTTCATTGCGAGCATACAACTGAGCAAGAATGTTTAAATTGTGATTGTTTGGGATTTTCGTCCCCTTTTGCACGACTGATATTTATGTGTAAAACTTTACTTTTAAACTAGAATAAACCTTCTGAAAATGATATCAAAAACACATCTAACTTGAGGTGAAGATTAATACTTAAAATGATCCGTTAGTTTTCTACTTACATTCATATAGATTGAATTTTAATTATATGAAATTGTATTACATAAAATATGTCTGAAAACAACACTAACTTTCTAAGCATATTTTAAAAGTTCAACCTAAATTAGTTAGTTATAATGAATTTGCAGAATAGAAATTTCCATTTCTTTATATAATAAAATTACTTTCTTAGAACCAAATGCGAAATCTAAGATTAATTAAATAAAACCAAATGCACGATTTTAATTCGAACAAAACATTTGAAATCCCAGTTTTAAGCCAGAATTTCTAGCTTCTTAATTTATAAAAACTGAATCGCTCACAAAATCTAATTTAAGTTTTCGTCACAAACCTAATTACATTAAAATCACCAACGTATAGACCGACTTACAGATGGCTGCTTTCTAACTTTTTTTTTTTTTTTTCTGAGGTACACAGAATTTTAATGCTCTGGAGGTAGAAGCCGCAATCTCATTTAAATTTCAATTATTTATTCTTGTTGCTGCACCCGATTGCGTTACTGTAATATGTTTGTGCATTTTTTTAGAGCATAACAAGACCTTGTAACGCAATTTCGTTTCCTTGTGTACAAAGACATGTACGTTTTTTTTTTTGTTTTTTTTAATAAAAATATCAAATGCTTTTTCACCTTTCTACTTCTTGAACACCTAATTTCTTGAAGAAATTCAACATAAGAGCATCATTCCACTATCTTTTTACCTAACATAGTTAAAAAAATCATTTAAGGATCCAAGTACAAAATTAAACAACATACATTTAAATGAATAACTTTTTAAATTGCTTATAAAATGCTTGTTTGGTAAATTATGTTTTGTTAAATCTATTTTGTTTGTAGAAATGAAAATATTTTATTCTAAATTGATATGTCATTATTATTGGTTCATTTCACGTAATACTTGTGCACTGACATTTTTTCATTCCACTGGCAGAAGATTATACCTAAATAAATGTTTTTATTTTATTAAATAACTTACAATTAAAATGAGATGATAATTTTTGAGTTTTTATCAGGATCTCATAAATTGTAATGGTATTCTTTGTTCAATATGAAGTCTGACTAATGTGCTATTAGTTTAGCAAATCATGTATAAATTTCAGTATTAATTTAAACTAAATAAGTCACTTCATTGTATTTGTAAATAGATAAAAGTAAATAATTATTAACTATTTATTCAATAGTTTTCTGTCAGTTTTTTCCATATTCAACATAAAGAAATTATTTATTGCTTTTACAGTAATAATATGTGAATTTCAAAATGAATTTTAAATTATATATGTAAATTCGTTGAATGTGTGCAATATGCAATTAACAAAATGAAAGCAAATAATAATTAACTCGTAATAAGCTATAATTGAAAGTCTCTATTAGAAATTGTTGCAGGTCTTCAAATAATCATTAATTAAATATATTCGTGAATAGAATTTAATTTATATGCATGGTTACTTAGTATTTATTTACCGGGTGATATTTAATTAATTCATCAATTTGTATTTATGATATGCTTCCAGTAAGCAACCATTTACTTAAATAACGTTATATAATAGTACTATACTCTTTATTAAAAAGCAATTTTCAAATAAATGTTTACTTTTAATCCCAGCTGCCTCCCAAATATCAAGTATGTATAATCAAATAATAAAACTGCAATCAATGTGGGTTTGCTTTACCGTAAAATGTGTAGTGTTACCAACCACCGTCTATAGAAATTAAAATTTTAAACTTAAATAAATGTCAATATATGGTACCAATTACTACTGAAACGAAATTTGTAGCATAAATTTAACATAAATCTGTGTTTTAACATGGAATTGCGTACGAAATTTATTTTATGGATGAAATTATAAGAAATAAATGTCATATATTTGAAGAAATTATTTATAAATCATGTATGAAGTGAGAATTGTTTTATTTATATTTATACAGCCTGTACAGCCTAGAGTTACCTGGTACCCGGAAATAATTGAATATTTGATGTGCACATATTTAAAAGATTTCAATCAAGTATTTATTAAAAAAAAAGAATTGTAATTAGCTTTAATTAATAAAAAAAAAGCTAATATTTAAGGCCACCAATCTCCCATTTAAAAGCACTAACATTGCAATTTTATTCTAAAAGGTAAAGTTGACGAATTACAGTTAGTGCTCATAATTAGTAAGGGTCTGTTACTTGGGGACTGCTTCTCTGTTATATACTAATATAAACAATTAATTCAATCACAAACACAAATCATTTCTGTAATTAATAATAAAATAGTTAATGTTCAAAATTGCCATATATTTCAAACGTAGATATCGAAGTTATAAGATTTCATCATGGTAATTTTAGAAAATTCAATTGAGGTAACAGAATACATTAAGCTTATTTTCTCTAATGTGCCTTATAATTTAAACCAAGTGGTATAAATAATTTATAGTTAAACTTTTTATGGGTTAAACTATATTTTTATAATCACCTTACGTCTGGTGAATAAAGTAAGGAAACGTAATATAAAATAGTAAACCATAACGTTCGAATAAGTCTACTGTTATAAATTTTTGTTTTGCTAGCTATCGAAAGGTATAACAGCCATTCGTTTAAACAACGAGGTATCCATATCATTAATGCGAAATAAATATCCATTAATCTAATAATTTTATCCTCAAAGCCCATTATGTTCAATTTTAGGACCATTCAGTTCAGTATCTAACATTAGATTATACAAACTTTCATATAGATTTCCCCATTAATATAGTACCATTCTGAGAGATCTACTAGAGTTCCATATCATAAGTTAGACCAGAAACGATAGATTCTGCTCCCTATAAACCAATAAATGTTGTAAGGGCATACTGCTCTGTGAGTCGAAACGGTATCGGAGTTAAATACTGAACCCCATTAAAATATAACAAAGGGAATTAGCACAGTTGCATCCCTTCAGCTCGATAGCCATGTCGACAGAAATGACTTGGTGGGAGGAAGGTTTCCAATGATAGTCATTTGGAGCATTGGGAGTGCCTAGCGAATATTCAGTGCTGCCTGTGGACAATGATCATCCACTGGTTCCATCTAAATAATCATTAGGCAGTTCTGGACTTATCCAATGTATGAAAAGGTTGCATTCGAATGGTTTGGACTTTCAGTTTGAATGAAAGGGAATAGATTTAAGAATCCCACAATGGCACATCTGGAGCTTACTATCGGATATATATGATGAAATATCCAAAAGACATCCCAGGATAAGAGAAGTCAAATCTATTGAGTTGACATTATCTGTGATTTGGCTTTCTGAAAATTAAGGGTAGTGAAAGGATAACTTTAGATTCTAAATTATACAGTAATTACTGCCTCGTCAAGAGGGTCTGTAGAATTTCAATTGAAGTAGTTTAAGGTGCGTCTAGTGTTCGTTGATCAGTTTATGTGCAGCCTGCTGTATTAGTTTCTCAACTAAATGGACAATGTCCTTCATTTCTATTGAGATTATGAAGTTCTCTATAGATGATACTAAGGATGGCATCAGTTTGAAAGTTTAATTAAGAGGTAATGATTGGATTTTAAATCATGCATTTGCATGCATTCAAATTCAAATATCCATGGATAACACTGCATTCATTATTGTTCCACTTTTTGGCCCATATTACGTATTGCTATCAATGCCCATCTGTAAATTATACATCTTTTCTTCAGCACAAACATTGCATTTCCCTTCTAAATAATAATTTTACTATTCAGATTTCTGCATTCGTAAACATAAAATTTTAATTTACGAAAATTTAATAAAATTTAATAAAAATTAATTTACTTTAGAAAATAATAATGAAACATACTGTTCCCTTATAAAAATTAAATGACAATAGAACGAGGATATAAAAAACCCCTGAATAGCATAAAAACAAGGCATCTAGAAAAAACGTAAGAGCATTTTCAAAACAACTTTTCAAATTAATTGCATTTTCAGTTGGGCACCCAAAAACAGGAAGATAAAAAAAATCTACATTCGAAGATGATAAGGGAATCAAGTAACTACACTCTAACAAATGCCCTCATTTTCCATATAAATTAGAAAGAGAAATTCAAAAATATTCAATTGCTTATCGGAAGAAAAAAAATCTTTAAAAAAAAAAAACATATCATAAGCCCTTCGAATGAATCCGATTCTCTTCTGAAACTTTTTTTTATCTGCTATCTGACAAGCTCGCATGGTTAGTTGAGCGCAAAGATTTAAAGAGAAGAAAATAGATCCAGGAAACTCAAGATTTCTCTTTTCAAATTTCAGGATATTTCATCCGAAATTGTTAGCATACTTCTTATTTCTTATTTTTTAAATTCTTCTTTTTTTCCTCTTACTCTTCTTACTATCTCCCTTCTCTTCTTATTTGTGTTTATCTTCTGGAGACACTATCAATGCCATGCTTGAGTGACTGTAGGTTGTTCCTCTTGGAATATATTTTATATCTGGAGCTCCTACGCAAACTTATTTGCTTACTTTATTCGCTTCAAGAGAGATACGAATTTTTCTAGGTTTTTTTTTTTTTTTTTTTTTTTTTTTGTAAGACTTGGTACAGGGCCAGGTAGTACGGCGTATCTTTGCCTAAACGTGATTACGTATCCGTGGATAGTCCTTTTCACTGAAGATACGTTGGCCGTAGCTATAGTAGAATTGATTAACTTATTTTTGTGATGTCTTCAAGCACGTTCTTGCATCAATTTCAGAAATAGGTGTGTCTTGGTATTAATAGTTTTTTATGCATTCAAAGGTAAACAAATCATTAAATTAAAAGAAATTATTTAAAGTCAAGTTATTTTTATATTAATTTAAGTTCAAAACTGCGATAGTAAGGATTTCTATCATTATTTTTTAAATATTCACGAATATCTATAATTATTTCTTTCGTTAGATTCTGAATTTTTATAATTCGGATTTATTAACAGATTGTTATCAAGTTTTGTATTTTCATTTGGTATGTTGTCACTAAAATTAGTAACATTTTAAATAAAAAAAAGAGAGAAAGAGTCTTAGTGAGTATTTAGAATAAAGACCGTTATTGAATTTGTCTTTATAATGGTTTACTTTCAATTCAAAGTAATAAACTATATAGCAGGTGAATGGATGAGAATATTTTGCATTATTTATTTAGTCATAGCTTGAAATTTTGTCATAGCATTTGAAGTTTGCGTTTTAATGTTCAAAAATTCAATTAATTTAAAATTTCGTACATTGCACTCATAACTCGTTTAGTAACAAATTTCAAAAAATGTAAATATAATGTAAAATGAAAAACTTAATACGATTAAACAGTTTACAAAATTAAAATCTTGCTTTCAATTGCGTTTAAATATTTTTTAGCATAATATATTAATTTGATTGACATAAGTAGATTTGATAACAACAAAATTGGTTTAAAAAGTAATGGTACGATCAATTATACGAGTACACCAAATCAAAAAACCAGCGCTATATCTAATACTACCAAGCTCTTTATAATGTATCGAATTAAAAAACTATTGTTTATTTCTCATGAATAATAGGAATCTTATTAGTCTAATGACCTTTTGTATCGTAACTCCTTTTTTTTTTTTTTTTTTTTTTTTTTTTTTTAGCGATAGACCATCTTTTGTCATCATTATACTCTTTAATAAATATATACAATTAAGTTGTACAGGCATACAAAGATTTACATGGCGATCTCCTGCTTCTGTTTTATTCATGTCTAGTTCCTGCAATTGAGTTTTTTTTTTTTTTTTTTTTTTTTATATATATACAACTAAATTGCGCAAAGTATTAAAATGTATACTTTCTTTTTATCAAAGTTATGCATTAGTAATTATGTTGTATACTTACACAATAACAACAAAACCGGTTCATATACATTAGAGGGCAATTTTACGAGAATTTTCGAGATAGAAAAAAGGAAGTTAAGACGATTAAAAAGCAGAAAGAAAAATTTAAGATGTTTCTGATTGCACAACTCTTTTGGGATTTGAGAAAAGTATCTAAATAACTTGACCTTCAATGTCGAGATAGAGTTTTATAATTGTTGTTTTTTAATGTCTTTCTTAAAATATTTCTATTTAACTTTTTTTCCAAGAACAAAATGGTTGTTGTCGAAGTGGAAAATCAAATCGATATAATTATTTGTTAAATAAATAAAACTGTAATACGTTTTTAACAATAAAATAAAAGGTATCCACTCTCTATTTTCAGCTAAAGTTTACAATTTGAAAATTAAGGAACAGTTCTGAATATTTTGCATGCACGAGCTGATACATGCTTTTCGGATGGATTATTTTGTTATACAGGGGCTTAGTTACAATGACTATTTGTAGAAAATAAAAAATGATTTTAACAAATTTAATTTTGTAGTAAAATAAAATCCATGTGTTAAAACTTTAAATTATTTATTTCTTATTTTTTAATTTGTATTTAGTTCTAAAATAAATTCTTATAAAATAAAAGTAAATAAGTTACGTGATTTAAAATTGATGTAGTTTAAACTCTACGAAATAAAGCAAACTTAATAACGAAGAGGAATTGGGCTTTTTGTGTTAATAATAATGTTAATGATAATGATAATGTTATGAAAATGATAATGTAATGATAATGATAATGTAATGATAATGATAATGTTGTGATAATGATAATGTTAAAAATGATTTTGTTAACAATAATGTTAAGGATAATTTACAAATTTCAAATTTAACATCTCTTAGTAATGGATGTAATATAAATTTATTGTAAAATTTTAATACATCGATTTCTTTTATTATTATTTAATTCTGATGATTATCTTAAATTATTTCCTTCATTATTGTAGCCATTTTTGTAAGTTAAATTGTTTACCCAAAGTATAAATTTAAAAGTATCAAACTCATTTAAAAAAAAATTTAAGATAATAACAAGAAAATGTAGGAACAAAGTGACAATTATTATACATCTTGGTTATTATTCACAAAAAAATGCTTCAATGGAAATAAAATGATCAAAATTAAATACGTTATGACACACGTTTCTATGTATTTTGCTTCTATGAATTTTTTTCCTGTAAAAATATAGAATAGTTTAGACGCTTACAAATATGAATTGGAGGTCATTATACTTAAGTATTTTTTAGATATAGAATGCAAAAATACGTACAAATTTAAATAAGTAAAATACACTTTAACGTTTTACTAATTCTCATAACATAAATTTTTATTAAATATCCTTATTTCTAAAATATTCTTTCTTATCATAAAACATACAATTAGAATAGTTTAAACAAAACTCTTTGTTAAATTAGAGAACAAATTTTAACGAAAGCAAGTATAGTACAATAAAACATGTGCTACATGGATTTTTAAAACATTAAAAAGTAAAGTAAGGCTTGTAAATAACCAATTTACTCTATTTTTAAGTAATAAAAAGTAACTTTCATTCCTTCCAAGTATAACAACTGAGTATAAAGAATAACACTGATAAAGGAATTCTAGTATCTCTTTTAAAAACGTTGCATGAATTATATATATGCACCGTGTTTTATTCCAGCATTCATTTAAAAAGATAAACTCATTAGATTTTTCTTTTGTATTCGTTATAACATACATATGGAACTAAATATAAATTCTTTCTAGATTAAATAATTGCATAAAATCATACATAGCCATAAATCTGCTTTAAGTAACAATTTCCCTTATTTTCTAAGCATAAGTTATTTATATTATCCTGCATTCGTTAATACTAAACCCAGAATGTAATCAATATATAATAACTTTTTCATTTTATTAGTAAAACAGTTAGTATTTAAAATTTAGATTTAGTTTTCTCTTGTAAATAATCCTTATATCCATTTTTTTTTTCGTACATTTTACTGTAGGTGATTTAAAACATAACATTTTATCATTAAATTAACTATAGTATTTCGTTTTCCAATATTATCGATTACTGCAACTAAAAGCCATTTGAATTTAATTGCTTCATTTGAATACCTCTTTTACAATATCCTTAGATATTTTAATTTCATATTTCACTTTATTGTACATTATTTTAGATTGAAAGTAAAATCAGTTAGAGAAAAAAAATTTATTTCACAGACGAAATATAGTGATATTAATCATCTAATACTTATTGTTGAAAATATGCTAGAATGCTTGAAAGTTATTTTTGATTAAAGGGATCCGGGGCTAAGAAAAAACGGGGTTACGGGATTTTAAGAAATCGTAAAACAGTGTACTGGTCTATAAAATCTGTAATTTTTTTATTTTATTTTTAATTAAAATGTTATAATTACTATAAAACAAAGCATTAAATATGTTGATATAACTTAATAAAAAATATCTGAATAAATTTAAAAATTATATATATATATGTTCACAAATATATTACAAGAAAATTTACCGAATACAATTTTGATATTTAAAGCCGATATTAAAATAAAAAATGTTAACGATAAAATTTCATATTTGTTTCTTTCATAATGAAAAAAATCATATCTGGAGTAAAAAACAAAATTTTAAAATTTTGTTTGTAAATATCTTCTAAAGAGTTAATACAGTATGCATGCAAAATTTGGTGTATGTTACTTAATTATAAATTGAGTTACTTTCAATTACATAAAAAAAAAAAAAAAAAATAGTCATTGAGAAAAAGCTGTTTTAAGTTTATTCAGAAACTAAGTCAGCGTCAGGTGTCAGATATTAATTTGATAGCTGCAAGCCAACGGAAAGGGTTAGCATTGCAATTGAGGTATCAAAATGATCGTAATTGAAATTATTATGTTTTTTTTTTTTTTTATTATTATTATTATTATTATTATTATTATTTTAGAGATGAAATCTTAATGAAATCCCTTAAGAAATGCTTGTTAAACTATATTTGACGGTTTATTTAATTACTCGAGCATAATTAGCAAATAACAATAAATAATTGACAAAATATATCTACTCAGTGTAAAATATCTCTTTATAACAATGTAATACATTAACAATAATGTAATAAAATGTATTTTTATGTTTAGTTAAAATGTTATTATTTCTAAAATTGTATTATGATGTATTTAAAAAAAAAAAAAATATTGAGTATTATAATCTAACAAAAATGCAAAAAAATTAGACTATTTTAATACATCATTATTTTGTTTTTGTTAAATATATTACCTTACGAAACTTAACGAGTTGGTTGTTTGTTTTCAGATTATCTGGCGCCGTCAGCAACACGAGGGCTATAACGTGCCGAAACATTCGTCATTAGACAAGCCAACATACATTTACAAACACCCATGCCTAACGAGGGACTCGAACCCGCAACCTCGCGGTCTAGAAGGTAGCACGCTAACCACTATACCATTTGGTCGGCGAAACTTAACGAGAAGGAAGAAAATTGTTTCAAGCGCATTTCTAATAAATGCTTTTTGTATTTAAAAATGAAAACAAAAACCTGAAAAATTTAGTTTTCTAATTTAATATTTGCATATATATGGCGCAATGCAAGTTTTAGTAAATTTTGTTCTATTTTCTACTTACATTTGGTTTATTTTTTAACCTAAACAAAATAATTTACAAAAAATATTGTTTTCTTAAATTCCTTATAGGAGCTTTTGGAAGGTTAAAGCTAACAAAGATAACACTTCAATCGTAACCACTGTGAGTCTAACTTTTCTATTGATTTCTAAAGTGCGTTGAGAACTGAATTTATTTCATCAAGAACTACTTAACTTCATTAAAAAAGTAAAAGTTATAAAAAAAGAACTCGACTGAAAGAAACAATGTTTCCGCTCTAAAGCCTTATTCACGGATGAGAACGAACTTTCTGTTGTACGTAAAAAGATCAGCTCGAACAAAATTACCGTAAAGAGTTGCCCAGGTTAATAAAAAGCCTACCGATCATTTTCTTTTAAAATGTTTTTATGGCCCGTCTTTTTCCGCTTCATAGGCAATCTAATTCACAGTGTAATAGATTTTCTTGCCTTACTTTTTTGGACCAAAACAGTATCCGTAGGGAAGAAACCACATGGGAATAGAACATTTCTTTTCATTACATAGATAGGTAGAAAAAACTGGCAAACTTTTCGGTAGTTTTTTGCCCATCTTTGTTTATTTTTAACTGCAATGGGGTTTTTATTTCCTTTGTAAGTCTTCGACGCGAAGTTTGGCTTGATAAAGATAGTTTTCCCAGTCATCAAATTTCTGACTTAATTCTTTGCAACAAAGAACCAGAATAGATTGTTGAAAAAAGGTATTTGTGGCAGCAAAGTAATCAAGAACATAGTTAGCACATATGAGTTCAAGGTTATATTTTACATAAAAATTGTTCAGTTGTTATAAAATCTTTTGTGTCTGAAAATTGAATCAGTTGCGTATTTTTTTCCCTCATACTTTTTGAAGACTATTGATGTTGCAACTGTAATAATATTTTATTCATGGCCAATTACATAGAAAAATATTTATTGGTATCAAATATATTTTATAAATTTATTGGAATTACACTACATAGGTAAGTATAAACATATTGTAGCAACATAATTAAAACATGTGTAATAATTTAAATTTGCAATTGAAATGTAAATATGGTGCGTAATGAATGAAATAAGCTCTCGAATATAAGAATATGATGATTTTTAACAATAAGCCGTGAAAGAATGTACAAGTAATATCCAATGTAAAAATGTATGCTTTCTTGAAATCTGCGATATGAATATTGTTGATGCATAAATTGCTTCTTTTAAATGGGGAGTTGAAATTGAAGTCAAAATAGTTTTTTACTGGGGCTGTCAAAATAAAAATAGTTCTGTATATGTATTGTATTTTCGAAAAAAAATATTTGAAAGTGTTTAAAGCTGCTTTTGATTGAAAATATTTCAGAGGAAAACAATGATAAATTTGAGGAGGTCATAATTTTTTAAACAATTTTACCTTGTGTGGACAGGTACGGTATTTCATTCACTGGGTCCTCAAATATTAAGTGTAATATAAAGAAATGTTGTCATTCGTAGTATTTTAATACCTTCTGTTGTTTTCTCTACACAAAATATGTTGACATACTATCTTTCGTAATACTTTCTAAAATGCAATATAACTTTAATTTTGAATAACCAATTCAGTAAAAATATTAAATTAGAGGACTAAAGAAAAATCCATAATTCTTAAACATTTGAAAGTAGGAAAATGCGGTTTTCACAGAAATACTTAGCAAAAAATCCTATTTTTTTCTTTATCATTTCCTATCAACATATGACAATCAAAATCTTAAATATTTGCAGCCACAGACTTTTGCCACAAAGTTATTCTGTGACTCAATGATATCGACAGTGTTTGTCTACAGTCTTTATTAGGAAAAATCGACTTTATCAAAAAATACAATGAAAGTCTCATCTTCATATTTTCGCATATATGAGAATTATCTACACTTTTCAAAATTCCTATTAGTTTTGTATCACCCTTCATTAAGTCCAAAATTCCAGGTAAAAAAACATCTATGATATTTGCCCTTTCTTATGACTTCATTATTGTATTTATATTACTTCCTTTTACAATTTATGAACCTAATTAGTACTAGACAAATTATGAATATAAAATTACTGATATTGTTTGGAAATTATAAATGAAAAAGAGGGATAAAAGTTTATAGCACTTAGGAAAATCCTCAATTTTTTAAAACTCTTATTTCTGTGTAGAAAGAAATTCCACATCCCAGATAAATTCACACTTGTATCTTATTCTATAACAATAAGTAATACATTTATAAATTTAAATTAGTAAAAATTAATAATATACTAATGTATTTATCAAAACAATTTTCTGTTAATTGCATCTTTAATTTTAAAAAATAATTTGTGTTAATTCTGAAACAATTACAGCGAGGAAATATCTACTTGACCACTCCTCCTAAATATTTTTACCACACCACTGGAATTTCCCAGCTCTGAAAAAAACCCGTGACCATTAAAGATTTCCCAATATAAATGCATCCTAAATACTGCTGCATAAGTATTGTATCAGCCTAAACCCCTTGAGTCATAAAAAGTTTAAATCCTGTTTTTTTTTGGTTTTTTTTTTGGGGGGGGGGGTAAAGAAAAATGCAAATCTTAACAATTATGGTTCATAAATAGTAAAGTCAGTAGTACTTTACGATTGTCAAAACATACAACTTAAACAATGTTTTGTATCTGCCATTCGAAGTTACTTGCTATCTGCAAATCTCAAAAGTCATTTCCTGAGTGCTTATTAATATTTGTCCCAAGCACAGCATTCCTAATCGTTGGCACTATCGATATGGCGACCATTGCAGCAACCGCAACACAATAAAAGTGCTGATGTCTGTGTAAAATGCCCATCATTCTACGTTGTTAACGAGTCTCCTGACTCTGCAGATGAACAGATGTCATATGGTCTCTTCTGTGATTCTCTTTCATAGAGTTGTCATTCTGAAAATGACGCACTGGGATCCCCAAACATAATTAATACCTGTCATGTACTAGTGTTCCAGGTAATCGCAAAATAATACTTCTTTTGGGTAAAAGTACATTATCTTTGGTGCGGGTTTGTAGGATATGTAAACAAACGTTTATTAAGTCAATTTATTATAAATTGGAATTATTCTTAATACTCTTCTAAATATATAAACACATTTTTCTGGACCACTGTTTGTGCAGCTGGTCATATGAGAGAGTTAAAGTCATAGTGGTTTAAGTCAATTAATATTAAGTTGAGAAACACGTTTTAAACTTATAGACAGAAAGGCGACTGCAATTTTTGGACCCCATCGAACATCATTCTGAATTTTTTATAAAAATTGGAGGAAAGTGAGTAGATTACGAATCCACTGGTCTGCCGCGGCAAAAATGAACGAAACTGGTCAAAAATCAACTTTTAATAAGTTGAACTAAATCCAATTGCCAAATGCGCCATAACTTGCCAAAAAATGAGCATTTTTTATTTTTATTTGGTAACCCTCACTCTTTAATTTTCAATTAAGAAGTTTGCAGATGATTAGGATGTGTGGCTATGGCTTACTTGCATCTTTCACAAATGAGCCAAATTAGCAATAAACATTACGTCACTGATGACGTAACTGATGTTGCCAATTTGGCTTACTTTTAAAAGATACAAGTTTTCCGAGCCAGAGATCAGAAATCGTTTGCGCCTTTTCTCATTGAAAATCAAAATGCAGTGGGTTGCCAGACGAAAAAGTTGGTTCTCTTTTTGGCAAGTTATGTCATATTTGGCAATCGGATTTTAGTTCAACTCATTCCAAGTCGATTTTCGATCAGTTTCGGCCATTTTTGCCACGGCAGACCAGAGTCTACTCACTTTTCTCCAATTTCTATAAAAAATTCAGAATGATGTTCGATGGAGTCCAAAATTTCCAGTTTGCCTGGACTATTAGCAAAACGTGGGTTGTGACTTTTCTATTAAAAGTTTAGCCTTTTAAAAATGATTTTCAGGAGTTAAGTCAGAATTGTTGAAATTTTGACTTGCACCATTCTGACTCTGAACCACTCATACGTCAAATTCTTTGTCTTATTTATAGAAACGTTACTCCTGTGGTATATTATCTAAAAATGAAGCATAGGGATCAGCAAACGCAATCAATATCAATTTTTTAGACTTTTCTACGAGAAAAATGCTTTTTTAGGTATAAGTTCGTTAACCAAGTTACATAGAAAAATGGTACAATTATAACCATATGTAAATTTACTAGGATTTCTAGGGAAACTATTGGAATTTTAAAACTTCCTAACTGTTAGTTTTATATTTGTTGTATTTACTTTTAAAAGTTCCTTTTACTAGGATTTTTACATTAGTGGTATTTTTTCATTCAGTATTGAGATTATATCGTCCTTTTTATGAAGGAAGCTAGTTTTTATTTGTTATTTTACTTTCTATTGGTAAATTCATTGTTTTACTTTCATAAATTTACGATTTGTTAAAAAGCTATATTTGTGTATATTTTTAGGGCAAGAAATGTTTTTAAATAATAATTGTTATATGTAACATTACATCATTATTTTTTAATAAGCAGAAATAAAATGGAAGATTGTAGTTTTTAAATATCATTGTTTAATTCCTTTTTAACAAAAAAAAAAAGCATGATTGTCCCACATTAAAAATTCCAAATAAGTATTGTCGACAGTGTAAATAATAAGAATATTCATCAATATTTAGTTAAAACCTTATATGCATTAATACGAAATACTAAGAAAATACAATTTTAGTTAGTTTATATTAAGTACAAATATTTTTACAATTCCAATAACATACGTTACTTCAGTATGAATTTTAATTATATAAGATATATTTTTAAATTTTGTAGTTAAGGGTATATTTTTAAGTATATTTAACACAACTGAAATTTACTTACTGAAATTAAAAGTGTCCTCAATACTTATACGAATTCAACTAGACGGTTTTTTCAAATAATAGAAAATTGAAACCTCTTGGGTTTTTAACATTTAATACTAAATGAAACCCAGTTTTGTTTGCTATTTCTTTTTGTTTACTCATATCTTTTAAAAGTCTAATATTTAAGTTATTACGTTCACAAATACAAACACTATCATGCAGGGTAGAGATATATAAATCAAACATATAACTATAAAAATAATAAAACGTAAACTTTTCCTTACAAAAGTACCTATTAATGTAAAATAGTATTATGATTAAAACAAAGATAAAACAATCAAAGAATTTCCATTTTTACTTGTTTATTTTACAAAGTTTAAAAGTGCACACTAGTAACTAACAATATTGTAACAAAATATTTCAAATTAATTTTTGAATGTTTGCTCTACCATGTATGAAAATGTAAGACATTCCAAACTAACAAAAAAAAATCTTATACTTTAAATTAAACTTTTCCAATCAAATTTTTGCATTCTTAAGCTTGATGAATATTATTCGAAGATATTTAAACAAAAAAAAACACTCCAAACATTTGAAGAATCTTGGAACATATTTCAAAACTTAAATAAACGTTATTTTTAAAAGAAATTCATTATTTAAACAAACGACTGAATAGGAATAATCATTTTAAAACCAGAAACTACATCCCTTTTATATAAATAAAAAAAACTCTTTTAAAGAGTTTAGATAAAGGAATAAAAACAAGTTTTGTAGAATGAAATTAAAAAAAAAAAAAAAAAAATCAAAGCTTACATTCCTTGCGTGTCAGAAGAAATTAAAAGCACAGCGTTTGCAATTAGTAAAGTTTATTAACTATTGCCGCGTAATTTGTAGAAGAATTCATTTATTTTCAAAAGAAATTATCGCGTGCAAAATTGAGTTTTCTCGCAGCTTGAAAGCTTTTTGTAACAAAGATCTTTTATCTTGTTATTTATTCTTCATTTGTTGTTTACTTACATAATATGATAAATATTGAATACCTCATTTCGCTTGGGATATCTTAGAAAAAGGATTTAATTTTTCCGAAAATCACTGTTCATGATATACCATTAACTTCTTTTTTTCAAATATTAATTTAAAATAACAATTCTTTTGCTGGCTCTTGACTTGTTTATTATAGTATGATTCTAGTTTAGTGATTATGTAGTAAATATTTAAGAAACAATTTTATGTATTTTCTTAATTATGATTTTTAAAAAAGTTGGGTGTTTTACTTTTTATCAATTCACAAATCATGTTTTGGAGTTTAAATTTTTATTATTGAAAATATTCTCACAGCCATTTTGGTAAGTATGGAAAATGGTTAATTGCTTCATTAAACAGTAAAGTAATTGAATTCTTTTTATCACATTGGGACACCTAATAAAAAAATCAAACTTATGTTAAAGAGACATTTTGAAATAGGCATTCGAAAATATATCTGGTATCACGCTGATTATACGATAGTTTTATGACACTTGAGTTAAAATTCCTACACAAGTAAAGTGAAAATATTCATGGTAAAAAAAAAAAAAATTAAAAAAAAAAAAAAAAAAAAAAAAAAAAAAAACAGACATTTATTGCAAAATATTTTCAAAGGGTTTCAGTTTTGACTGACGTTGTTAAGTTGTTAAGTAGACATGCCCTTTGAATATACATGGTTTTTGCTTTCAAAAGCTCGACTCCCTCAATTTAATATCTAATTCGGTATTTCAAGGATCGATTCAATAACTTATTTACAGAAATAAGTTCGACCATATACAGAAACAAGTTACGTTATAATTAGAAAATTGGACAAGACAATTGAGCACCAACAGGGAGAAATAATTATATGCAAGACTAGAGCATTTCTGCACCACCAAAGAAGACTTTACAGGAAAAAGGATTATAATATCTGGGAGACCTATTTTGAAAAAGAAAGTATGTAGATCTCATAATTAATCATTATTCTACCTATAAAAATGGAAATAAATAATTTGTTTAAGCTTAAACTTACTAGAATTCCTTACAATTTGTGAAGAAATGTATAAACGATGTCAATATAGAGGAACCAAACTATTTTGTGGATTCACTGGACACGGCATAATTTCATTTATGTTTCTTGAGATACTATGCCCTTTGTTCAAAATAATCTGATATTCAAAAGAGTTTCTAAATAGAATTGTAATATATCTTTAAATGTAATTGCAGAGTTTAAACAAGCCACACTTCTAAATATTTTTTTTTTCATCACTGAACACAAGACATTTGTTTGATAGAGTTAGTTAATATACAACTGGGGTTTCAAACTGGATTGATATTGATACGAAGCTCCATGGTTTAATAGTTTAATAGCCTTATGCGTACAACAGGGTCAAAACTGTCAAAATCAGGTAGTAATAAAACTATGAGTGATTATTCTCAATACAGACGAAAAGTCACATTCGCATTAGACGGAAGCAAACGTTATGGGTATTGTCAGCTCAAATTATAAACAATCAGATGTATTCATTTTATAAACGATACTGCTCGAGTAAGTAACTGCCGTTGTATAGGATATCTACTATCCTTCCACTACTTTTTTTTCACATGGTGACAAAATCTAATACTTCTCACTATTATTCGACGATCAGGTATTGTTATCTAGTTTGTTCCATTGTGGTATGAAAGAACTTCTATCTGAGTTGATCCTAGGGTTTAACGATACTGAGATCCTGTAATTCCTTAGATCTTAAACAATATCTTACCCGAGAAATCTCTGGATTTCCCCTTTCAAATCCATGAGATTAGTTTCTTTTAGAAGCAAATAATATGAATCAATGACTCATTCTGTCTTTGGATACATTTATATGTCAAACTTCAATGTTTTTCGTTAAAAAATAAAGACTTGACTTTAAATGTATTCTAAATTTTTAATAGCAAATTACAGTAAATTGATGTTGTATTAAAATTATGTATAGTTGAATTTATGTAATTTAAATTATGTACAATTGATTTTATGTAATTTAAATTATGTATAATTGATTTTATGTAATTTAAATTATGTATAATTGAATTTATGTAATTTAAATTAAACGCCATAAGAGAAAAAAATTATTGTTTGTGAATAAATAATCACTTTTCTAACCTCAAACATTACAATTATATGGATGATTAACCTTACGGAGAAATATCAAAATCAAAAGTCATTAAAAAACGTTTTCTTAAATCATTTTCTCTCTTCTTTTCTCTTCACTAAATTCTTGAAGAGTGATTTTCTGCAAAAAATAAAGATTTTTTTTTTTTTTTTTGCATTTTATAAAAACATAATTTTCTAAATTCAAAAATTAGTTTGACTAAACATACATTTTTATTTGAGTTTCAATGGTACAATTTATAAAAATATACATAAAGGAAATCAGACCATGTGATCAAACTTTCTTTAGCCAAGTTGGTCATAAATTCATTTATGTCCATTTTGGACTTTTTTTCATTTTGAGACTTTTTTGTTACGATTCTCCAAGTAAATAAAATATAATTTCATAACTATTTCATTAACTTTTACTGTCTACTTATAATAATATTAATAATAATAATAATAAAAAATTAAAAAAAAACGTTATTAGCTTATAAATATGTTCAATAAGATCAAGTAATAAGCAAAAAAGTAAGAACTCTTCTCAACTTACTGACAATTATCAATTGTCTACCAACATTTTATAAAAATAGTTGTCTATTTTTCATTCTAAGTCTTTGATAAAAATACACTACACTGTTAAAAATTTTGTTCTACCATGCACCAAAAATTGGTTCCTGTTTAGCTGCAACCAACATTTGGTATTTAGTTTCACGATTTAATGGAGCTACCTCGGACAGTAATCACCATTAAATCGTGAAACCAAGTATCAAACAAGTACCTGAAACCATCCTAGTATCATATAATCAATAATCTTTTTATTTTGCTAATCAAAAATACATTCATTTTACTTCTCTCAGTGACAGTTCTAGTTAACTCTTCTACGAATAGTCAAATAAAGCTTAAAAGCATCTGCAATTAGACACAATTATTTCGTACTTTAAAATGTTAAACTGCATGTGCTATTGCTTATTACAAAATGAAATCAAATTTTTTAATGAATGTTTTATTCTTAAATTAAACATCCATCACTATTTTTCTTTCTAAAGGGAAATGTAATAACAAAGTGATATGCAAATTACCACTTGAGCAGTTGCATAATTTTCTTGTATTAAAATTCTGAATTCAGAGCGTAATATTAAAATAGCATCAACTCATTATAAACGAAAGTAATTTATACTTCATTTAGAATATTTAAGTATCTATTCAAGCGCGAAATAACTTTAGAATGACACTTTTCATTCATTCTTTTTTCTCATTTATACACAACGAGCACAATTTCGGTGAAAACGAACATTCATTTTTAGAAATAACAACACAATTAAAGAGACGAAATGGACTGTAACAAGCGAACAAAAATCCCATCATTACGATTAACAGAACACTTAAAACGGATAAAAATAAAACACTAAACACAATTTAACCGGGGATGAAACAATCGTAAGAAATCAATTCAATGCTCGCAGCAAAAACTGCGCAATAATTGAAATTCTGCGAAGGGGTGCATAATCATTCCAGGAGGGGACTGACATCGTTTTCTTTAGTTTTCACTTTGGAAAACGAATTATAGTAATGGCTTTTCAACGCCTTCGGGTACGAACATCGAGATAAAATGTTAAATAAATGAATCGATCTGAATGGGAAATTCTTCGACTTTCTTGAGAGGGATCAGACTGTGTTACGCAGTACAGAACCAGGTCATGAAATAATTACAATGTAAAAACCTCTCACCTTTCTTAAAAAAGTGCTATAATGTAATAAGTTTAAAAGAAAGGCGTAACTTTGGCGATAAAATTAGTACGTGAATTAAACTTCTTCAACTGTTTAGTTGAACATAATCTTCTAGATAAAAGAATTAGGGGAGGGGTAAAAGCATTATTACAACGTCCCATAAACCCAGTAGATCCCAGTAGTTTGATCTTGAAAACGTTCACCAGGCAAGTTAATAAGAATGACCATACAATTCTGACCAGCTAATAAAAAAAGTCGAATCTATAATACTTTAGGAAAATAATAGTTTGGCAGTTTTAACTTGCTTGTGAGATTTTACAAAGAAAAGAAAGCATAAATCCTATTTTCTTATAAGCACCGAAATAATTATTTTATTGTATCCTTTCAAAATTTAGAAATCCTAATTTTAATAAAAAATACATTTCTACAGTTTCGAAGAAGAGTTAGAATATTTGGAAATGAAATATTCAGAAACATTTTAGAGTAGGATGAAGAAACTTTCACGGAAACACTAAGAAAATATCATTTTCACTTGAGAAAATATTTAGCTTTTACCAGAAAAAAATTTATGTTTCTATCACCAGTTGGCAGTCTACTTCAAAATTCTAATGACTATGAGGCCACAGACTGGCAGACTATTTAAATTTCAATAATCAGTTAGACTACGGTGCCATCTGTCATGGAGTTAAAAATCGTTTTCTATATTTCAAACAGCCATTGCATCCTCGGATCTTCACAGATGCAAGCAAGCCTGTCACAGAAACCTTTTATGGCTGTATTACGATATTACCAACAGAACTAAGATGTATAAACTTCAATAATGATTGTCTCTGTTTTAGGTACTTGTGGGTTGGTTCTTTATAGCATACCATTTCAATTCTCGTGGTTCTGCGATAAGGGTCCATCGTGAAAACAATGCAAACCAGTTCATTTGTGCTTTTTAACAGATAATGCCAAATGAAAGATAATGACCCTAATGCAATAGTTCGAGGAGTGCTGTAATATGATCTTGGATTAGATCTTAGCTGAATCGCATATTATTATGAAAGAGGATTGCCTAATATATCTCGTTAATGAGACAATCTAATTGTGTGACAATTTGGAGAACATTCTCTTTTGTTTAATCCCGTTTGTTAATATATTTGGAGACGTTTCCTTCTTAAGCTTCTTCTTATCTGATCAGTAAATGATAAACGTGTTCACTAGCGAAGCTCGAGGAATTAAATTAGAAGATTACAAGCTGGTCACATTGTCTATCTCATTTCATATTCTAACAACCATATACTTAACATGATATGTGTTTTAATCGGATACATTTGAATTGACTGCAGACTTGTGATACTTATTCAGAGACAACTTTTCAATTATATAATTTGTAATCATGAATTAATATGCTAAGGTATGGGCAATAAGTACTGGAGTATTCCAACTTCAATACTAGTTATACTCACTTTCAAATATTTTTTTAAAGAGACGTAAGTAGAGGGTTCTTAAAAGAATTATGAATTCTTAAAAGAATCGAGACATTTAAAGTTCATAACTTAAGAGGAACCAGTACCCCCTATACCTGCAATGTTAAATTGCTTATTTTTAAGGTAGCTTTTCTTTGAAAGATCTTAACAAATGAGTTTGAATTTTTTATGTTGGTTAAATAGATCTTATACAAGATACTGACGTTGAAGTTTGGTAAAAAATACATCAGATTTTTGTTTTAAGTTTTAATCAATTTTGAATTTTTTTTTTTTTTTTTTTTTTTTGAAAAATCTCTTTTTTACAAAGATTTGGCATTTAAAAAAATAATTATAAAATTAACAGGAACATTTTTAACCCCAGTTTAAGCTGTAAGTTATGTATTGCAATCTCATAAACAAATAAATAATGATATATCTCGAATCGATAAGAAGGCAAAAAAAGAAAAAAGAAAAAAAAAACATGGAATAAAAATCTAAAAGTCCACTTTTTTTACTTTAAAGATATCGAGTCCTATTAAATTGAATTATTCTAATTAAAATGTCTTTCTGATAAGATTGTATAAGATAAAAGAACAAATTGTTGGTTTCAATTCAATTTTAATTCTTGACCATATCGAATCAACTGCATCATAATCATATGAAAATTATTAACTCTTTAAATGCTTTCGTAATTGACAGTCAACATACTCTACAATTCTAGACCATAGGATAATTTCTCGCCACTTTTATCAACTAACTAGAATGTTGTTGGGATAATAGATAATGTCTTTACCTCAATAAGAAATTTGAATTACGAATGCTTTTCAAGTATTACAAACTTGATAAACTCTATCTCGCAGCAAAATACTTAAAAATGGTTCTATTCACCAACACGAAACTTTAGGAAATTTGAGCAAAGTTTGTGCAAATTAAAAAATCTATATTTTTTTCTCAAAATAATTCACTATAATTATAAAAAGTTTTGTTTTTGTCCCAACCCACAATCAAATTAAATGTAGCTTTCATATGGAAAATACAACAAAAATATATAAATATTTGTTTTCTTATAATTAGAATACATGTTTCATTATTACTCTTCATTTAATTAAAATTAATCTGTCAGAATGGTTTGTGGGACATTAAGTTTGAATTATGCGTATTTCAAACTATAAAACTATGGACGAATAAATTGTCCAATCATATGTCTATACGAAAACGAATGTCACTTTATCCATACAAAACAAAACAGAAGTAAGTATGAATTTAATTTATATTTAAAAAAAAATAACGAGAAGGTTTTTAAATAACTCCAAAAATAATTGATAATATTTATTATTCTGTCATTCAAATTTTAAAGAGAAATTTCCAAATAGACATATGCTCTTTGTACGGCTATTATTAAACCAATCATACATATAGACTTACCAGTTTTACTACATATAGAGATTTCCAGTGACCCTTTAAAATAATTAATGTTTAATACTGATGTTGGTAATGGAGACAGGAATAAAATTTAAATGCTTTATTCCCCAGCTATCTTTGCTTATTTTTTCGTAAATTTCGAGACATTTCATATGTTAAGTTATATCTGTTTAAAAATCTCTCTTTAAAATTTTAATGAATGAAGAAATTATATTAACAATTAGTTATCGAATTATTTAAAAACTTTTTCGTCATTTAGTTTAAACGTAAATTAAATTCACTCATGTGTCTTGTTTTTTATGGATACAAAGTATGGACATATACATTGACAATGGATTCTCCAAGATTTTGTATTTTACATTATGTATAGTTCAGTTATTATCATTGAAGTGTTCCTTATGTTATGGATTTCTGTCATGAAAGAAATAATATAATATTCGATATTATTCTACATTTTCAATGAACTAATTTAGGACGTCAAGTAAAATGGTTTGAGGTGTTTGCTTCAATCACCTTCATTGACGTGCCCTTAATTATTTTTAATGGGCTGTTCCAGCAAGTCGTGTTAAGATTTAACCATGCGGAAACTTGTCATAATATGTGAAAGGTGTCTAAAAGATATCCATTCCAAATAGTTTCACTTTCATATTTGGAAATAATGTCCTTTTGGAGAAATGAAGCATATAAATCTTAAAGGTTTATAAATGGTGTGTTTCTGATGTTGCAGTCGTATGCATTTATTCTATTATCTAAAATGGTTAATGCACTCAATTATACAAATCATATCAATGCTTGGCACTTTTAAATCCTTTATATTAACTTCGATTTTGTACGTGTGTTTGTTCCTGCCCTGCATATCTACGGTGACCTAACTAACCCACTTGCCCTCATACAATCGAGCTGAAATTTGACAGATAGATTCAATGTCGATGACAGTGCATTCTATTAAGGTTTGGGGGTTATCACTGTCATTAAAATGTTGCTTATACACATGCTTCTATCATTGGAGGCTGTTGTGTTATGTTTTGGGGGTATAAAAGAAGGTAGTAAATAGTTCAGACTGGATCTTTTATGATTAGTTGTAAATCATTATAAAAACTAGTACCGAGTTCAAAAAGTTGCAGTTGCGAATAAAAATTTACAATGCATATAAAGAATTTTTATTTAAAACTTTGTATTTATGGATTATATTATTTAATAGGACATTTCCATTGACTGGGAGAAAACCTTTTTAAATAAGTTAAAATAATCGGTACTTAAATTCTATATGTTCCGTTATGAGAACACTATTAAGAACACTTAGCAAAAGGTATAAAATATTCATAGAAAGCTATATTTAATGACACATTTAAACTTTATACTTTATACTGAATACATTATTTAACTTTACAAAATTCTTATTTAACTATACCAAATTCTCATTTAACTATACCAAATTCTTATTTAACTATACAAAATTCTTATTTAACTATACAAAATTCTTATTTAACTATACAAAATTCTTATTTAACATACAAGATACTTAATACAAACTTTATTTACCTGCCGAAAAATTAAAGATTTATAAATTATAAATTTAGCTAAAGAATTTTATTCCTCCGATTAAAAGTCATCCTTAAAAGTTCCCACTTCTATTTCTAAATAACCCAACAATATAAGAAATATAAGCTTTTTACACTAGTACATAAACCAACAGTCGAAACCACCTCTACTCATCCAATGTATCGACAGAAAAGGTTGAGTACTTTCCTTCAAGGAAAATGTCTCCAGGGGACGCTAATCCAAGGGTCTTCCCTGAAGAAAAGGCCACATTTAATCTCCATCGACCCATTGAGTGAAGAGGCCCCAGGTAATGGGAACATTTCAATGCCTAACGACCTGTTTGCCTAAAATCATATCTGCGTTTCGCTCCAAGGGACGTGGGACAAACTGGAGGATATCTGATTTTCAATGTGTAAATCCGATATTTGTGCGTTGTTTGACTTCGGATTTTCGATAAGATAAACCTCCATTAAATAAAGGATTTATCTCTTGGTCTGTTTCAAAAGGTATTCGTGTGGTTATAAGAGTGAATTAGAAAAGGGAAAAGCTAGAAAAGAATGCTAAAATTGCATTAAAAACATAAAATTTACAAATTAAATGTTTATTTTTTATTTTTTTAAATAAGTGATGGTTTCTTACCTGATCTCTGCTGTTCGTTACATCATAAGCCAATATTTTGTACAGAAGGATTTCAAATTTTTTATTAACTTGTGTATAAACTAAAGAAGTATCACTTTTGGGACAGATTCTACATCTGTAGAACAGATTAGACATTTGGAACTGATTTAAAAAAGATCCTTACATATCGCAAAGATAAATGAAACAACTCTCTCTGCCTCAAAATGAAATATAAGTTCATAAGGGGAAGGAGTATGTGTTGAACGCTCCCACTATAACTGTATAGTTTGCACTGTATTTTCACACTTAATATTCATATAGGGTCTTCTAGTCAAGTTTTTCATCCACTAAAGCTGCTCTAACATGATGAACATTTATAAAACTTTCAGCATGTCCCTTACGTAAGTGAGTTATAAATGTATATTTGACTAAATTAAAAATAACTATATTTCCTTATAACTTTGCCACCAACAAACAAAACATAAATACAAAATCATCACAATTTTATAATTCGAATATGTTTGCAAATATAAAAAGATCGCACGTCCTGGACATCAGGTACCGAAATTTGACAGTTTCTTATTTTCCAGAGCTGTAAATATATGATACAAGGTGTATTTAGAAATGCAATGGTATATGAATAAAGATAACAAAAGATATAGTAAATAAATTCATCGCATTCAAAATAAACTACATCTGCAATAATACATGCTTGTAAAGCTTCTCCAAAGTGATGGAAATGTTTCTTTTGAAATCAATTGAAGCATTGATGTTTCATGTCTTTGAATAGGCGAAACTCTTGCAAAATTTGTGAAAAAGTTGTCATTTATGAGGAACCTATGTTTAATTGGAACAATTTGAAATAGGTCGTTTAGATCCTTTATACTTGACATGTTACCACCACATTTTAGAAATAATAATGAAAGAGGATTTGGATTGAAAAATGGGTTCAATTACTAGCACTCATCCTACAGACAGAATGGTAAAAAAATTAAATAGCTGTGTGCAAAATTGGTCTCGATGACTTAAAAATCAGATTTAAAATCACTATAAATTGAACATATTTCTAATCTTCTTTCAGAGTTATATAAAAGAGATGATTATAAACTACATGTTTGATATTTTAGGTAGCGTTGCACCAGGCCATTTACCGTCTAAAAATTTTCTTTTCAAGAATCAATTTTCTCTAAGTACATTTAAAATACTTACAATCAGAAGTATTTGCTTATATGATATATACGTCGAAATTTAGTGTTAACATCCTGAAGTGACATTGGCCTCTAACCAGGATATGCAAATGCCTAAAACCTCAAATAATGATGAACAAATTAAGGAGATATTTCAAAAGCAGATTTTTTTAACTTATACAACATTCGTGATTCTTGAATCCAGAGTAAATTGCTTTTGTTTTTTTAAACAAACACACTAAAATAAGCATGGCTTCAAAAACAATGTCATTCAAGCAAAACAAGGTTGATAACTACAGCAAACTTTTTGAGCTTGAGGAAGGAAATATACTAGATGATAGGATACAGCCAAATGTTTCCACAATTAATCACCCAAATGGTTGTCACCACTCTGGTGACTCAATCTGATTTATCTACCTATCCATCTAATTTACTGTTACTAAACTGTAGTCATTAAACTTGTCCTTATATTACTAATTTTTGTTTACAGTGATTGAACTTGTATAATTTAAAAAAATGTTTAAATATTCATAATGTTTTGATAACAAGTAATAATGAATTCGTGTATCAATATTTTTTTTTTCTCGCTACCCACTTTTTATACCCTCACATAATCTCACCTTCTATCATACCCATGTTTTATCAAGCATCTGCTTTTTAAAAAATAACGTACTCTAACTCTTACTTGATGCTATATAACTCAAAATTATTTCAAAAAAACATTTAAAAAAAATATCAATTTAGGCGAATTCTCTCAATTTTTTTTGTCCTGTCCAAAAAAAAAAAGACATATATCTTCCAATCTATTCATTTATTGAACAAGTTGTAGGAGTAAAAATTGAAGTCTAGAAGTATTCTATACAAAACCATATACAAACAGTTCTCTATAATAAACCGTTCTAACTTTTTAGAGGAAAAACATCCATTTTTTGAGAAAAATAGCTGTTTTTTTATTTTTTTTTTTAACTTTAAGGCTGATAAGGCAGGTCTTAACATTTTCCGATCGGGTTTAAACTTTGACAATCTCATCTTAACACCAATTGACAACATTTGGTGAAAAAGAAATTCGGACATTGATTTCTTGCGACCTCTCTAATATATACTATTAAACGCTCAACTATTTATTTTGAGTTCTTTGATTTTTGAAAAGGAGTCTTAGGAACTGTCACATTATTGGTACTCAATTCTTTTATGCATACTTTGCGTTTCATTTTTAGACTGTATTGTTTCATTTATCGTTATGCTACATAAAGGTGTCTTTCAGAAGTGAATTTCATGTGTCTCAGAAACTTCAATAAAATGTTCTTAGAACAAAACTAATATTCCTCAAATGTTGTACACGAATGTGATATAAGCAAGACTTAGGTAATACAAATCTAACGTCAAACACCCAAGATATTAAACTATCGTTATTTTTATTGAACTTAACTAGAATATATTGTTTTTAATCTCAGCTTACGAATTTGTTTTAAGTATCCTGGACCTCTCAAGACAAGATCAGCAATGATATTTTGGCATGGATAATACCTACAAATATACTTTATTAAAAATTAAATAAAATTGTCTAACATCAACAAATTGAAACTTTTCAAACTTGTCATGCCTCAAAAGTATAGACACAAACGTAAAATTTATGTAAATTCTTGAGAGGAAGTGATTGTATCATCAAAGGGGAGTGTCTTTAAGTCGCCATAAAAGGTTTGAAGTAATTTTCACTGATTAGAATGATGCTTAAGTCTACGCAATTTTCGTATGTAGAGATTTTAAGAAGTTGAATGTTAAAGACCAAAGATAAATCTATTTCTGACATTTAAATTGCATTAAATTGTTCCAAAATAGGTATTTATAAAGTTTAAGCACATGGTGACCAATATCAACAAAAATCACGATATGGAAGGCCTCGAATGACCAGCAAATGGGATGATAGACAAATTATAAAACTGGCTTCAAATCAACATTAATCTGCAAATCAGATCAAAACTATAATTGCCATTAAAGTCTCACAGGGGAAACTGTACGTAAAAGAATTAGAGAATGTGAGTTTTTAAAAAAATCTAAACTTAAAAGCAAGCCGAGTTTTCAGTCTCATCACAAAGAAGCAAGACTGAATTGGGCTCATCAGCATATATCATAAAGTGACGAATGGCTACAGGGGGTCTTTAGTGATGAAAAAGATGGAGCCTAAATAGTCCAGAAATATTTTCCTATTCCTGGCATGATATTCATAAAGATCCCGTAACTCAGTATAGCTGTTGGTTCAGTTATGGTTTGAAGGTTCAGTTATGGTTTGAAGGCTCAGTTATGGTTTGAAGGTTCAGTTATATTTTGGGGAGGATTTGGATTCAATGGCCTAACTTTCCTAGCGTTTTTAGAGGAAAGCCTAAAAATCTGAGGCCTGCCAGGCAACTCTAGAAAATAACTTACTACCATTTGATGTGCTTTTAAGTGGGCACGACTTGAAATTTCAACGAGATAATGCCTCCATCCATTATTCCAGGTCAATGAAAAAGTGGTTTAGAGTCAAAACAATCATGATTTTCAATTGGCCTGCAAATAGTCTTGTATGGGGAATTAGAAAAGTTGTATACCTTAGGAAAACAGTATTCCACCATTTTTTAACTTAGAGAAGCCGGTGAAAAGGCATGGTATGGAATTAAGACTGAAACCTTGCAAAAACTTGTGCTTTTAATAAAAAACCATGTTTTTTATTTGATAAAACATCGTAAAAGCTTAATTGATTGCTAAAACGTTTCGCTTGATTATAAAAATTAAAAAAAAATAATAATAATTTGTGCCTAAACTTATGTGCAATGGATTTTTGTTATTTTTGCGACTAATTTGATACCGATTTGTTTTTCATTTTCAAATTTCTATTTTGAATGTAATAAGTGCATGTTATTAAATTATATAAAGATTAAAATCTTCTGTCTTTATACTTCTTTATAAAACACCAATTTTGTTTTGTGTCTTTGTGCAGGACTGTATGTATATATATAGTCATCATCACAATAACCATAATCAGTAGTCATCATCAATAGCCATCATCAAATATTTGTCTAAAACCAAAATTATTGGCTTTGACTACCATATAAATTGGAATTGCAATGTCCACTGCGTTGTGAAATAAAGTGAAATGAATTACTTATAACGTATTAAACTTCCTCTTAAAGTATCGTAAAATTACCTAAGTTAATCAACTAAAACTAATTAGTAATCTGTAAAAGTAAATTAGAAGTTAGTATTACTCAAATATAAAATCAAACAATATATATATATATATATATATATATATATATATATATATATATATATATATATTTTATTATTTTGATTATTTGATCTATATTTTGATGAAATTCGCTGATATTTAAAGATTCTGCCTCACATCCTTTATAAAGTAAGAGTTGCTCAGAAAACACTTGTACCTTTCGACTTAACGATGATTTTATCGATCTATTGAAAAGCACTCGCTTCACATTCACAATCTGGATGATGAGGTTTTATTAAGGTGTGTCGTCTCTATTCATCATCTTTCGCACTACAGATACTCGTTTTAATATGTATTAACTATTTAAATTTTTCTAGTAAAATTATCCAAATGTGTATTGTATTGCACGATTGCCAATTAAATATGTACAGTGGTGAATCATAACTGCAAATGTTTCTTAATACTTATAAATTCTCTTATAATATAAAACATTATATTAGATTTCATTTTTGATTACAAAGTCTGGATATGCATTTGATTATTTGTCTTGAATAATTTAAAGTTATTTTATTGAAAATAGATAATATATAATATTCATGGTTTCTCAATTTTCTTTCCAAATTTCCAAAAGCTGATTTGAGAAATAAGACAGAAAATATTCCACCTTTGATAAATAGTTTATTTGGAAAATTAAAAATCAGAAATTACATGCACTATATATACTACTTTTTTGCCAGTATCGTAAAAACATCATTGGTAATTCAATCCAAAAATCTATTTCACAAAAGCATTTCAAAGAAAAAATATTTCATTTCTTGTTGAACTAAACAACATTCTCATCTCAATATCAAATAATTCAATGCATATGCATCTTACCTACGACATTTAAATCGTTGCTAACTTTATATGTTAATATCTCAATGTGTATTTAACTGCTTCTTCATAATTAGATGGGCGATTAAATAATACTAGCTATTAATGTTTACTTTTTTGCACTGATTAGATAAGTTTAAGCAAAACAAGGGAGCTCAATAAATCTTAACAACTTAAAGATGTATTAGATTTATGTATTTAAAGTGTAAAAGTCAGAAAGAATACAGTTAGAAAAATAATTAAAACAGTTTTTGTGGTGGATGGTTGCAACATCTGGATATCAATTGACTATTCAATCCAGTTACAAAACACAACCAAAAGTTTAATTTACTTTATTGTTCCTTTAGTTGAGTTGAGAATCAGTAAACAGCCCCTGATAGATTTCATAGTATACACGAATATTGACCTATAAATAAGTGTAAATTAACACACACAAACTCTTGATTCTCACAAATTCTTCAAGCAGCTATATCTCAGAATTTTAGGTTCGAATCACAAAACACCTTTAGCATTTCTCAGAATAACATCACACCATAAACATACTCTACCTAAACACATTTCAAAGAAAGATGTAAACAGCATTTAAATTCATTCTTCTCCCACACATAAACAACCAAAACCAACACCAGACCACTAACACAATAACAATAAATCCAGGCTATCTTTACTTTTGATGAGTCGAAATGAAAAAGAGCCCGAAGCACCTTAAGCCCCGCGCTACCTACCCCTATTCAAACATTCCAATGAGATAGCAAGCGATCAATCTGTTCTGGAATCCGATTTAGGCCCGCCCTCATACAAGCAAAACATGCACATTACCTAATAAAGTTAACCCTCTGCTGTTAGAGGAATAAAATGTCGTAAGAGGGAGAGGGGGGGGTATAAAGAGCGAATTCCCATTCGTTTTTATTTGCTCTGCTAAAACCATCGCACATATAACTTCTTTTTGCGTCTGCTTCTTTATGCCTCTTATGTTATTCTTCTTTAGCCCGTTGCATGAATAAGTTAGATCCCAATGCCGATGGGTATGCCACTGTGTCCGGATGAGTTGCGAGGCTTAGTGGAATAAATATCAAGGGACGTTGGTATTACTGCAGGTTAGGAAAGTAATTGTTTGTTTTTTTCTTCACGGAGTTTATATGGTACGGCACTCAAGACCTGACTTGCATCACTCAGGGCCCAAAGCATATCATGCCCAAGATTTATATTGACAGTGTTTTCCGGAAGGATTTTCGTCTTTAGTCTGCAAGTTTACTGATAATCATTTCCTAAAGTCCAAAATAACACAACAAAAAATCAACATAAATGTAATTCACCTTAATTTTACGCTTTTTTTTTCCCCCAGAGATTTGGTTGTTTAATGACTGCTACTTACAATTAATTTAAGCTTATTGTTTATTTTTGTTCAACACGCGATTAAAGATGTTAAAAAAAAATTCCCCAAATCTCCGGATTCCCATGATCGTGCTTTTTTGGCTTGAAAGGAAATAAGGCCTTGAAGGCATAAATTCTGAAGTCAATCACCATTGGACATCATTTCCATCATTGGAAGCGAAACAAGAAGCAATTGCATTACTGAAATTTGAAAACATTACTGGTAGACAAACCACTAAAAAATTAAAGTAAATTATTATGATTAGCACTTACGTTTCATTGAGGAGACAATGACAAAAGAAATATTTCAAGCATAAGATCCATAAATAGTAAATTCACAATAATGATGAGAATTACCAAAAGAAAATGTGACATTAATTTTCAGGCCATGCAATTTAAACCATATCAACAATAAAATCATATTTCATCACTGGGATTTCCACAAATATTAAGCATTAGAAGCCGTTTACAGTTAAATAATACGATATTAAATAAAATCCAGTATGTCTAAAACGTAACCAGATTGTATTTTTAAATCAACTAATACATCATCTTAATTAATTTTGTCGAAGTGAAACATAGTTACGTATTACCGTTGATATATATACTTTAGGAAACAGCTTCATGTTCAACCAGAATATATTTCAACACAAGATGCTTTATTAGTAAACATGTTCCTTTTCTGTGAATTACTTTTAGGTCTTTTGGAGTAATGGTTTGAATAAACAATAAATTGTGCTATTAGTGAATATTTTCTGAAGTGTAACTAAGTGAGGTAGTTCTAATCAGAGCGTTACATAACTCACAACTCACAATGGATTATAGTTGAAGTGGTACAATAATGGATTTTTACTGTTGGTGGAACCATTAGAAATCCCAGCAGAAACAAACCATAAACTTCAATGATTGTTATTTTGTTTTTATTCAATTTACATTTGTTTAAAGTTTTTAATGGGAAACAAATAAAACGCATTTTAAATACTATC